>JAOXJK010000001.1:69824963-69870529 GCA_025774025.1 Xenus cinereus
ATGCAAATAAGGATACCTTCAGAAATAATATATGATTTAACTTTTAATTGCTATTCATATTAAAAGAGTATTTAAATGCCTGGATCCTGTCAATATCACTAGAAGTATCTGTTCCTAAAAGCTTCCAGGCTGAGTAAAGGTTTGTGCATGAATGATTTTTGTAGCTATGACAATGCTTGTTTAGAAATCTAGACAGAAGAAGGAATATAAATATTTATTACAGAATTTTTTATCCTGCTTATAATAGTATTGCATATTCTCATAAGTGCCAAAGAAGAAACTGTACTTTTACCAGCACCATGCATCTTGTACCATGCATCCATCTTGTGAGAAGCCACATCCTAATCAATTAATGTAGTAATATAGAAATACTTGCAATTACATACACAGGCCTCTCAAAAATTAATAAGTAAAATACAATTTGGCTTCTTGGGCAAGGACAAACAGCATAAGAAAAATCAGTTTCCAGCCATGAGGGGAATAAAACCCTATAACAAGTCATAATTCAGTCTTAGGCGGGAGAAGCAGTAAGCCCCTGGAGACAGAATGAAGTTCACCCAGAGAGACAAGGTGGAGTTAATAGCAGAGCACTGGCAGCGCAGAGATGAGCTGCAAACTGAGCTTCCATCCTCATTCCAAGTGGGATCAGATTTGTCAAATGCACGGTGAGATCAATGAGTCTACAGTTCCAGCCCAGGCTCACGCCGCTCCTGAGAAAGGTTAGGGACAGGCACAGGGTACTTCTGCAAGGGCTGTTCTGACAGACCACTGCTTTCTTTCCTCATCCCTGTGCAAATACTCCTGGAAACCAGGCTGCAGGGGAATGAATGTTTGTGGTTACTGCCTGCTGCTCCCCAAGATACGCATTTCTCCATAAGGCACATTACACACTGTGTGGGCTGGACATGTGCTGTCACATGACGGAGGAGGAAACATCTGACTCTCAGGAGAGAGGGTGGCCAAAGGCAGCCTGCTGTCGTTAGACCGATTTAGCTGGCCTCCCTGAGGGGTACTTGAAAAAGAGCACAGCCTTAAATAAACAACAGGGCCACAGCTTCTCTGGGCCCCTGTTCCAGTGTTGGACCAACCTCATGATAAAAACATTTTTTTTTACATCAAGTCAGAATTTATCATGTTCCGTCTCATGCCCGTTTTCTCTTGCCCTTCTACAGTGTGCCTCTAGGATGCCTGAATGGTCTTCAGTACATCCTCCCATGAGGTGTTTGTAGATGATGGTTATATATCTCCCCTTTGCCTTCTCTCTTTAGGGCTGAACAGCTCTCAGCCTCTCCTCATACATCCTGTCCCACTAAAAACCTCATGCTCCTTTGCTGGACTTGCCTCAGTACATCAGTGTCTTTCTCGTACTGGGAAGCCTTTAACTGGGGCCAGTACTAAAGGTACGGTCTCACAAGTGCTGAACAGAGGGGTTTTCAGACAGCCCACCTGTTACTGAGCAGATTACTTCCAGGTTTGTGAAGAATCTCCCTTGAAATTACATCTACATGTCACTGAAAGCAGACAGATAATCTCTCCTTTGTTTTTACTACTCCTACCATGGGAAGCCACACAGCCTAGAGAAGTGGGAATTAACTGTATTACAATGCAGTGGGGTAAAAAAGGTTGTGAAGGATAAAAGAGGGATGACTAGGGACAAGAAGCTAAAAAATGGGACTTGGAAAAGCGCTGGAGGAAAAAGGATTCTGTAGCCAACAGACTTATATTCTGGTTTTTGCATGTAACTCAACTCTGAATTTATTCTACTGTTTGCATCTGAAATTCAATGCCAAGCTATAACCCCCTAGCCTACGGATAGCTCTCTGTATGTCAATTTGCTATAACCTTTTGCTTTGTTTACTGAAGTGACAGACATTTGCACGGTGTAGCTCTTGTGTGTGAAAGAAATATTGATGTTATTTCAGATTTCTGGCTTTTGTCCGTTTGCTCTTTGAAAATTAAAATTATATTTCCTATTTAAATTTCCTATTTAAAGAACAATATATTGAAAGCAAAGCGCTAAGATGTTTACTTTTAAGTATTCATGTTTTCTGATACACTCTTTACTGCACAGTCATACATTAGTTATTTTCAGCTTGGTTGTCTGGCATGTTCGTTAGTTTATTTTGCAAAAGATTTCTATTTCATTTATTGCCTTGTTTCATTCCCTTGGATAAATCTGGGATATAAAAAAACCCAAACTTTCTTTTGAGGTGGGCTATTTCTAAAATAGATTAAACAGAGTGCTATTGCTGCGTAGAATGCAAACCAGAATGGTACAATTTAGTAGCCCCGACTTCATCAGCAGACTATCAGCCCCAATTCACTCTACATAACTGTTCATCTTATGTCTTTGCAAAAGTGCTTGAAAGGCCACTGCAAATCCTAATTTCTGTCATCAGTTAATTGAAACATTCTGGATGCAAAAGAAAGGCAGTTAAACCATTAGGCTTTCAGTGACATACACTCTAAGCTTTTCAGTTACTGGATGTTTGTTCCCAGTCTCAAGAAGATGGACTATGTTTCAGGAAATCGATTCTGTTCTCATTTAAGCTGAAGGGCCCTGCTTTTGCTGCATATCCTGCTCTTTCTTCAGAAAGATTTATTACAAAAGATGTAGAAATTCTAATGAGGTTCCTTGAAAATTTAGATTCCCTGAAGGCAAACTCTGCAGTGTAAAGCCTCAGTGTCTTATCACAAGAATCCCTGGAAGCTGCTGCAGGTTTCCACTGGGATCTGTATTAGAGCACACAGGATTGTGGCCTATTCCAAAGAGGAATCTTCTGCTGTACTGACTGCTGCTTTGGGCAAACCAGGAAAATCTATATTTCCTCTAGAGATTAAAATCAAAACCATGTTAAGACTGAAACACCTAATCTACCTTGTGTTAAGACCTGACATAAACATCATAGGTTGTTAGGTGACGTACCATACGAGAGGAGCAATAACTTATATCTTCTCTTTTAAACAGATGAGCTACGTAAAAGGAATTAATCACCACAATGCTCCTTATTACTTCCAAATATCACAGAATCATAGAATCACAGAATGGTAGGGGTTGGACAGGACCTCTGGAGATCATCTAGTCCAACCCCCCCTGCCAGAGCAGGTTGGACAGGAACACATGCAGGCGGGTTTTGAATATCTCCAGAGAAGGGAACTCCAAAACCTCTCTGGGCAGCCTGTTCCAGTGCTCTGGCATCCTCAAAGTAAAGAAGTTTTTCCATATGTTCAAGTGGAACTTCCTGTGTTCCAGTTTGTGCCTGTTGCCCCTTGTCCTGTGGCTGGGGACCACTGAAAAGACCCTGGCCCCATCCTCTTGACACCTGCCCTTTAGACATTTATGAACATTGATGAGATCCCCTTCTCAGTCTTCTCTTCTCCAGGCTCTACAGACCCAGGTCTCTCATCCTTTCCTCATGAGAGGGTGCTCTATTCCCTTGATCATCTTCGTAGCCCTCTGCTGGACTCTCCAGTAGTTCCTTGTCTTTCTTGAACTAGGGAGCCCAAAACTGGACACAGTACTCCATATGTGGCCTCACTAGGGCAGAGCAGAGGGAAAGGATAACCTCCCTTTGACCTTCTGGCCACATTCTTTTTAATAGACACCAAGATATCATTGGCCTTCTTGGCCACAAGGACACAAGGGCACATTGCTGCCTCATGGTCAACTTGTTCACCAGGACTCCCAGGTCCTTCTCCACAGAGCTGCTTTCCACCTCACTGTCCACTCAACACACACTTCCTAAGCTTACCTAAGAGGACGTTATGGGAGACAATGCCAAAAGCCTTGCTAAAGTCAAGGTAAGACAACATCCACTGCTCTCCCCTCATCCACCCAGCCCGTCGTCATCATAGAAGGCTATCAGATTCGTCAAGCATGATTTCCCTTTGGTAAATCCATGTTGACCACTCCTGATAACCTTCTTTTCATCCCCGTGCTTAGAGATGACATCCAGAATGAGCTGTTCCATCACCTTTCCGGGGATGGAGGTGAGGCTGACCGGCCGGTAGTTTCCTGAGTCCTTTTAGGGGTACGAATGGAAGGAAATAGAGATTAAATTGCACGCTTTCTACAGCATAGCACCCTCTGGGCAAAAATTATCACAAAGAAACCCAGGGTACAGTCACTCACCAGGCCCTACTCTCTGCCTTGCTGTGAAACTTGGTCTGAACTCATCGGTAAACCGGACCTGTTCACCTTGGATTACTACTCCTGCTTTGTCATCACCTAAAAGGGGAAGAAAACGCATGAACTCTAACCTCACCATCTCTTTCTGCTGCTATTTCTCTGCTGAGAAAGCGAGCAGGGAATAGTGAGTGCTAACAGAACCTGTCGTGATTCGATGCTATATAGGATGTAACGCTGAAAAGCCTTCACTTTTGTTTGGGGAAAGGCCAGTAGTAATCAAGGCTCAGAAGTTTAAAGTAAGAATATATTAAAAGCAATTATTCCAATTGTAGATTACTTTCACAAACTGAAAATATGTGACCTTTATTTCATCTGCTCTTTTGTGATTAAGGGTTGCTTATGTTCTTGTTGTTTGTGCAAGCAGAAAGCCACCTTCCCTTAAAATATTAAGCAAGTGCTTGTAAGAAGTTGACTAACTGACATAATTAATTCTCGTTCTCCCTTGGGGCTAGAATACTGCAATTTGACTTACTTTGGCCTTGTGAGCCAGAAAGCACAGGGCTGTGTGCAGAAATCTGTAGAAATCTCCAGAACGTCATCTTGATTTTTTTTGCTTGTAGATATCTGGGAGGCAGGAGTTTTTCTCTTTAACAGGACCTGAATAATTAAATCTTGATTTTAAACTAAAGGCTGAAATGTTGGTTCCCATGCTGATTTTGGGATCATCACTGGGAAGGAAGAAATTTAATCGTTCCAACAGGTGATACCCCAGAAGCCAATCCTTTGTTATTGAATTTCAGCCAGTCACCAAACCTTATGAACTACAGCCTTCAAAATGTTGTATACTCCCTTATTATGGACAGTCACATATCAAATAATAAGAATAATTGATTTCCTGTCCTTAAGGTTACCAAAGGCCATCTAAAATTTATGAATGTCTTTCATCAACTTTTCAATTTGTCCATTCCCAGGGGTTCTTACCCAGAGTATTTTATCCAGCACTGCTGTCAGTGGTGAAAGAGTCTCCACTATTCACAAGGCAGGTGACACCACACTGTTCTGAACACTGAGTAGAACATTGAAGCAGAGCCCTAATCTTAGACTTAATTTTGGTCTGCCCAGGTCGTTTTACCGCAACTCTGTGTTGTGCATCACAGTAGGTTTAGTTTGCAGATATTTGCTCACCAACAATAGTTCAAAATGCAGTTTCGCTTTGAGATCTAAATACAGAGGAAATCCAAAATAAAGTTAATAAAAAACAAAATTAGTTATATGAGCTATCCCTTTTAACTTCAAATGATATTTATGATCCAGCAGCTGTTCATTTACATTTGGTTTTCTTGAAAAACTTGCCTTTAGTCCAGTCTTTGTTGAGAGATCCACAGATGTGTTGTAAGGTTGTGATATATTTATCTGTTTGAAGTCTTGTTTGTTGTGATTAACCATCAAGAACTCACATGTTTAGAAATGTACTCTGTTTGCCTTATGTCCCTGCCTAGATGATCATAATTCATATGATCAGAAGGAGCATTTCTTCTGGATAGAAGTTATCTTAATTTTTTACTGATGTAAATCACATTAATGTCAAACCCAGACATCTTAGCAGTATTCTAGTTCGCTTCCCTGTGTCTTTCTGACTCAGTCAGATTGTATCCTAGTAAATTTATTGTCTTCTCTAATTTCTTTATGGAGTCTCATATTTATTTAATATGAGAATCTCTCAGATTTTCGAGAAAATATGGCTGGATTGTTGTATGCATTGATTCTCCCGTACCATCAACTCTCACCACATAATACTGTACTAGATGCAATTGCTGTACTGTATTCTCCCTTTCACTCCCCTAATTAATGGGATATTATCCTAAAATTTATAATTAATGATATTATTCACTCAGTTTTACATCAGGAATGGTCTGTCTGTTCCCTTGTATCACCAGACAGAAGTGCACAGGACTTCTACAACAGACAGTAGAAGAATGCACTGCTTCCCAAGCAGGAAGAAGGATACACCTAACCCAGAATGCCCTCAGACATCAATTTCATTTGGACAAACATTCTTCAACAAACCCCAAACACTTCAACATCCAATAGCTACTTCGCTGTTACCCACAGACTCCTGCTAGAGTCTCCCAGGTCCCAACAGCTCTGCACCAATTCTACTGCCCCCGACTCTCCAGGTGAAGCAACTTACTTTATGGAATTGATTTCTTTGAATAAGTGCTGCCATCCTTATCAGGAACTGCGTGCTATGATCTGATGGATCAGAAAACTCCTCCACAGAGTCCAAGCCTCTGTTCCTAAAGCTATCTCCAAAAACGGCTGTTACCAGGCAAGTGTTTGTCAGAAAGTTTAACAGCTGTTCAACAGGGTGTGAAGGGTAACACACATTTTAATATTTCCTATTTCAAGCTATTTTTTCATATTTTTGAATCTTTAACGTAGATGAAGGAGATGTATCTGATTGCACTCTTGTAGACAAAGTCAATATAACATTGAGGAATAAAAAGCTATTCTATTTTTCCTTGTTACCTTAGCAAATTCATACAGAAATACTTTACAATTTTAACAGAGGTAGTATAAGAATGACAAATATTTTCCTGGAACTAAATTTACAGTGATAACTTTCTGAGATACAAAGAAAATTAATGTAAGCTGATGGATAAGATAGGATGTGGAACATTATGTATTTTGCCTCATGGCTACTGTCTGTAGGGCTGCTGGTAATACTTCACTGATGACAATGCTCTATATATATTGAAAATTGTCTTTGGATAGACAGCGACAAGACAGCACTATATCAGGAACTGTTGAAACAAATGTTATGGGACTGATTTGGGATTGAAGAGTGCTGGCAAGCTAATTTGCAAACACAGATGTGTGGGCAGACATATTATACGTATCCTGAACAGTTCTGCTGTACCATTCTGTACAGAATTATTCTGGGTACAAGTATTTGATAGAGCAGTAAAGCACCAGGGAAATTGATGCCTAAAATTAGGTAGTATGATCCTTTTCTGAAGGTGGCTGGTTTACTAAGTAGTTTGCCTCAAATTTGTTAGAAAGTGCTTGGCAATAGTTACCTGCATAATCTATATGTGCACTAAAATATGCTATTCCCTTGGCAATATAGTTTAGGAATTTTTAAGAGACAGTATTTTGTTTGTGTTTTGTAAGACTTTCAGACTTACTTTAAAATGCTGCATGCTCTCACGATCCAAGTAACCACAAATTCTGCCTCCAAAACCTTTCTACTTCATCTGGCACTGCCGCTCAACAGGCTCATTATTTATCATAGTTCATGTAGGCTTGTCTTCATATATAAAAAATGGTAAAAAGTAAGGAAATATGGTTTATATCCACCAAAAGTTTCTAATCAAATTTTTAGATGTCAAAGTTTAAACAGCAGTAGCTGTTGTTGAGCTTCAGTTGAGTAACAAGGGTGAGAGGACAAATTATGCATCAGTTTAACAAACAGCAGATCAGATTAATTACAGTGACCTCATTGGCATGAGAGAACCCAACATTTAGTCCTATGTTTAATGTACAGATTTAAACAGTTGACCATAAGTCCATAGTATCATATTAGGAAATGGGAGCTTATCTATCAGGGAAAAAAAGCTCCTCGTTTTTCTGTTTTTTACCAAAAGTGCAATATTTTCTGTAGCAATTTACCCAGGTATTAAGCCACAGTAATTACCAAAAATGGATCGTAAAATTTTGCTAGCAATTGGTATGTATGGTGTTTCATCTCATTATGTTTATTCATTTGGTATACCTGCATTCAACTTTGGAGACCTAAAGCTTTTCATAGATGGGAGAAGCTTCAACACCATGGCAGCCAAGGAAATAAAAAAAAAAAAAGACACCATAAATTTCAGCTATGACACAAATCATTCCTTTTCAGAATAGCTGACTGCCAAGGTTATGGTAATATCTATCCATTTGATCTTTTCTGAAAGGTACTGATGGAGAATGATTTAAATCTTGATTTTAAATCACATGGTGTCCCATAAACGCCGTATTTGAGTGGTGGGGAACTTACATGTCTATGGGACTTCTCTGCATAATACTGCATCCTATAAATCCTTGAATTTGATTGATGATGAACATAGTCCGCTCTCAAGTTGTCATATAAAATCCCATTGACTTCCAAATTTGGCACAGAATGTACTGAAATTTTTTAAAAGACATATAAAATTAGTCTCCCATTATTTTTGTGTCAGTGAATTAATGTACATTGAGCAGACAAGTTTGTACCTTAAAGTGGACTTCATGGACACCACAACACATGGAGGATCTGGATTTGCACATATTTCCTAAATTACTTGTTTTCTTTTTGGTGTTTACATAGTTTGTAAAAAAGTCATGTATTGATATTTGTTAGAATATCAATAGAAATATATTGAGATTTGTTAGAAATCAGTACCTTTCTGTAATCCCTAAACATGAGTAACTATTTTAAATATGTTAATAGTCAGTTTGTTCCATGTGATAGAGATCGATCCTGTCCCAATAACCAACATTTTTCCTTTTTTTCCACACCATACCTCCCATATGATACCTAATGAGATCACAAATTTGGAACCTCAGGGCGGAAGGGCAAAAGGCAGAGGGGAGTAACGAGCAATTTGTTCAGTACAAAAAATTCTTTCATTCTTTTTATGAAGATTTAGGTTAGCTGAAACATATTGATGCTGTATTTAATGCTGCACAAAGCATTATTATGGACACTATGTATGTTTTGAAAAACATAAAAATTATCATTTAATCAACACGATCATGATGTATAAAACTAATCACGCTGTATAAAACTGCAGACCATCTTACAAATACTGTCATTCTGAGTAGATACTTGGGGACAGTTTAGCAAGTATAAATATGAGATTTTTGTTGAAGTTTGATCTCTCTCCTCTTTTTTTTTCTATGTCATTTGTTGTTTTTTTTACATTTTGTCTTTTATTGCTCTTAGCTGTGTTTCTGATGATAGCGTCAAATCTGAGGACTATTTAAATTGTTTCAGTTTAAATGCATAAAAGTAAATAATTTCCAGTTATGTAATTATTGTCACTCCAAATAGCTGTGTCTTTGTGATTTGCTTTATAACTACTGTCACTTTCCAGTGACTACCAGGCATTCAAATACCGGTCGTCTGGCCGAGAGCCATCATTAGCAAATCAAAGCAGATGTGTTTGTATATTTTTTCTTTTCAGTCCTCAAGAGTTCTCCGTACTGCTACTACCTTAGTTTTTGACTCCTGCCAAACTGTTAGTCTGCCTAGCAGCAGAAATTGTTTTGGCTCAATATTGAGTTTTCTTAGCAATTACTTTCCTCATATTAGGGGCAGAACAATGTGTCTACGATGGTTTTATATAGCCTTTGAGAAAGCCCAGTGGCAAAGCAGCCATTCAGATGGATTTGTCTGAGCCGTGTTCTGGAGAGGAAGCCCTCATCCCAGGTGCTGTCTCATCCTCAAATGAGGAACCAGAGTGGATTTGCCCTCAGCAAATATTGCTGTCCCCCACTAGAAGATAGTTGTTGGCGGTTAGATTTCTTTGAATATTACACCCAATTTTCTTTAAAAAAAAAACCAAACAACTATTTTTTCCTTATTTAGTATGAATCTTCGACAAGGAAATACTATGATTAAGACTTCTTGACGTGAGATGTATGAGATGTGATTTAATAACTACTTCACCAGAGACTTGAGGCACTGACCCACATACCTTGGGCCACAGCTATCTGTCTGTTGAAGGAGGATGGAACAGTCTCTTTCATTTGCCCTTTTGTCTTCTGTTTAGGTTGTAAGGCCTTTAGGATGCAGGTGGTGCTTTGCAAAGCACAGGTCCCCATTTCAATTGGAGAACCTTCAGGACCGAATTCATTACAAGGGTCAGGAAGAATAGGGACAGACCATTAAGCAGATTAAACGTTGCAGAAGTGTCAATCACTGAAAAGGTGAAAGATTTCTAATAGCCAATTTTCACTGAAGAAACGAGGAGAAGAGTATGTTTCTGTGCAATCATACCTGCTCATTAACTCAGTAATAATCATATCTTTGGCTAGTGAACTCTTTGCATTTCAGACATGGATTTTATTTAGCTGAGGCTACAGTCATTATCAAGACTCATTCCTATCTCCCCAACTTATTTTTTAAGTTCACTGTAGTGATAAACCTAAAAAAGGTTAATTTTTGCATCCTCCTATGGCCTTCGTGCACTAAGCTCATCAAACTTGTGACACTACTTTATTTCCTAGTACAAATTCTGACATCTGAAGTGCATAGAGCATCAACGTGTTTATTTTTTAAAGTGCTTCAAACATACAGTTTTTCAATAAAAGGCAAAGATGTAAAAAAAAACGCCACCCTGGTATTTTGGGAAGACATACGGAACACCCAAAACCAATTTAGGGCATGATTACATAGAAGATAAAAATGTGCAATTAAATTCTGGATTTCTTTTTGTTTAATTTTGTTTTTTCTAGTTCTATTGTCCCCAGCTGCCCTTAACAAAGTGTTCAGAAATTAAAGCATCTTATTCTGGAATATGCAATAAGGTTCTTTGTAAAGTGAGACAGAGTGGAAAAATCAGGAACTTTATTAATTGAGGTGGTGGTTATTTTTTTAAAAAGGCCAAATAAACAAATTTCAGTATACATTTTGGGTGAGGAAGAGAAAAGAAGGTGCTAAATAAGTAAAGAAAAAATAGTCCAGTAGGAAGAAAGGAGATGAAAACAGGAAGGACCAAAAAAAGTCAAGGTCAGAAAGGCAGTAAATAAGTGATTCTACAGAATGACCACTTTTAATCTGATTCATTGCTGGCTCAGCTACTTTTACACCATGTCTCGTGCATTGTATCCTGTCTTGTAAACACAAGTAGAACAGGTAGCTCTGTTTTATTTAAAAGCTTTCAAATTCAAAATGGCTGTTAAGAGTCAAGATCTCTTGACCACAAATTTGCTTTCAAAATTTTGTTTAAATAGAGCAGTCAAAACTTATAAATATAAAAAACATTCAATATTTATTGACTTTTACCAGCAAGGAAAATATTATCTCAATAATATTTTAAAAGGCCTTTTATGAAGAGTTAATGCATTATATATATTTAGGCCTTTTAGCCGTTAAATGTGCCATTTGACAACATAAATGCTTTACTTCGGAGTCCCACAAAAATGTCTTTTCAAAAGGACAATAAAATTGCAGATGAAATATTTTTATTAGAGATTTGGGTATTGTAAAATTAACTGCTACAACTACATTGGGAACTTAAGAGGTTCGGAAAGCACACTAAAACACTTTTAACCTGCACTAATTGCATGTCCTGTTTTTTTCTACTATTCTACCCTAGCCTATCTTATTAGGATATAAATTAAAACACTTAGCAATTATCTGTGGTGTCACAGAACAATATTCTTTTGAGCAGAGTATAAAAGAGAGAAGACTAAAATCACAGTGCGTGACACTTGATATCTTAGCAGTGCTGTGTAAATAATAATCCTTATGAACCACAGCGTCCTGACACTATGCACATCTCAACTTCTTTTCCATAAATATGAGCAGCAGACAAAGCTCAAAGCCAGTCATTTAAAACTTCAGGCTTTGAGGAAGGGCGATGCAGCATCTGATGTGGGCAGAGCTGTGTCCCTCTGACTGTATGAGGAGCCTCGTGGAATACTGGAATCCGTGTTGAGGTATATCTCAGTTATTTTACCACCTGCAATGCTTGCAGATCACATTTTAGGGTTGGCAAGATTGAAACACTGAAATTGTAATCTTAAACAACCCCGTGTGTCCAGCAGATTAAGCCAAGGAGGAACACACTATGTCCTTAATGACTACTGCTTTGATTTTATGAGTGTTTAAATATCTGCTGTGAAAGGCTAAAGGAGGTGATCACTGTTGTTTCGTTAAGAGAAGAAAACAACAGACAAAACCCAAGTAATATTCATATAGAAGTGTTCTTGATATTTCTTGTTCGGAGTTTGGCATTCTCAGCTAATTCTCCGGAAAAAAAATTGTAGGGTGCCATATAGTATCTATATATTCTGCCTATATAAATCTAGGCATCTAGGTAAGTAACTGCTATTATACAAAATACAACTTCCTTTCTCTCCAATGCTTGAGAGTCTGTAACCCCTTTACCTGAGGTCAGTTCCAGTGTATTACTTAAACACTGAATTCTGAGTGCTCAAGAGTGCTCCCGCAGACAGCATAACACATCCCTAAGCGGTTTATTGAAGTTAACGTTGAAACTGCACTTTTGTAGCACTGAATCAGATTTACAGAAAATGAGTCCCTTGCTTTTAACAGGCACATGATTACAATAAATATACATCACACAGTAGAAGTAACTGAGCAACTGTAACCGGTAGGTTGTGAGAATCCCATTTTCCATCCATGACATTTGTAACTGAATCAAACTATTTTTATGTTTTGATAGATGAATATGATAGAAAGTCTAACCATGAAATTCAAAATAAGCAGGTAGAGTCATCCAATATTGTGTTTGTCGCTGGCAATACAAGAAATACAAAGTACACTGAACGGACCAGGCTTAGCAGAAGGACCAAGAACTTAAGCGATACGATGTTGGGACTTTATTCTTTCAGTTGTGTAGCAGGCTGCAATGTAACAGTGATAGGATATCCTCCAGCTGTCCTGGAAAGTCAGAATAGAGGAGTTTATTATATGGTGAGTATATAATAGTGAATGCGTCATTCATACTGCCATTTGTTTCCTCTGCTCACAGAAGACTATCACATACTTCTGGACAGACTAACAATACAAATCACTTGCTCTCCGTCTTGAGCTACTAGGAAAGTAACGGCTACTGTGTGTTCTTCATACAGATTTTGTGCTCTAACAAAGCGTGCATTATCTGTGTTTATAACAAATGAACACTGATAGCCACGACGAACATGCCTAATAACTTAGACATATATTTCAAAACAGTACCCGGGCGGCCTATTCACTGCCTGACTGGGGGAGGTTAAGAGGATTCCCAATTCATATCTAGTGTATTGCTTAAAAAATGATGCTTTGCTGTTTCATACGCAGCTCAGTTGAAGATGTGAGAACAATGCTTACTTGGCAGAGATACAGCACATCCTAACTAAATTACCTCCATTATTATTGGCTTTATTGATAAAATGACATTTTTGCAGTTAACTCAGTATTTGCCAGGGAATATCATGCAATTACTACAATTTGTCACCGTGAACAAACTATATGCTGGTTAAATAAGTTCAGCAGATAGGAAATAGAGGGGTCTGTTAGAAAAGGCTAGTTTTTTGCTAGTAATCTCAGAGGTCCAACTAGAGTAAAAAAAATAATCATTACACAGATCAGAAAGGGTATTAAGTTAAAGACAAGGAGGAAAGAGAGAAACTATAGCAGTCCTTTTGCTGGAAATGAGTATGGCCTAGTAGAAAACCCATGGGAAATTAATAAACAAATGTTCCTGAGACAGAAAGTCCCATCTTGCCCCTGGCAAGTCCATTTTGTCTTTATAAATAGCATCCAAAGGATGTGGGTCATACATAGTAGTCTACTTAACCAGTCTCTAATTCCAGGCATCTAAAATTTGGTCACATCAGAGCGTGAATTAAGATTCATTGTGAGGATTTCAGTGACTCCACTGGAGCAAGAGTACTGAGGAACAATCAGACAATAGCTCTCCCCTGTCAAATCTACTTGGGAGTGAAGAATAGACCCAGGCCTTTCTTGGTTTGTTGGCCATTCATTACTTTAAATGTGCCTATTCAATAGAAATTCCAAAATTAAGTCCCAACTGGAAAGGAGGGCTGATGGGGAACAGTACACTCTTTATTTCCTGTCATAAATTGGGCAGAAGAGAGGCCACATCCTGGGATTAAAAATGGTCTTGAGCTGTTACTTTGAGTAACAAGAAGAAAAAAATACCAAATTAATGAAATTTATTTTACTTGTGATGCCTTCTTCTCTGGAGTGTTCTCTCAGGTAGCTCAACAAGTAATTTTAGTATAGTCCTTATGTGAGCTGTGGAACGGTAGTCAAAAAATAACTTCTTCAGTGGAGTTCAAAGGAGCAAATAGGTACAACATTTTTCCCCATCAGACTTTGTTTTCTTCCAGAGATTGCTTTTAGAGAGATAAACAAAGTTGTCATATTCTAAATCACTGCTGTCAAACTTCTTTCCCCCCAAAATACTTAATTAGATTTTTAGATAACAAAGCTTGGTAATTTCTCGCAGTACTGTCAGCATTCATTTACAGGAATGTTAGCTATGTCACGTCATCTGTGGTCTTTATTTTGGAACAGCACTAAGGCTGGAAATCAAGCTGGCTAGCAAGCAGATCAAGAACACAAAACCTGTTTTTTGGAAGAGACAACAAACTTCCATCTGCTTTCAGATGATCAGTGAGCTCTCCCCAAAGGCACAGCGGTGAGTGAAGTGTTCCTAGATGGCCACTGCATAAGCAATGGCAGAAGAAACCAACCTCTCAAGGTCTTCAGACAAATGGCCTACAGTTTCACATTTAAAGGACTGAGCCATATTAGTGGTAGCCAACATAATTCAGAGGCAAGGAGATAGGTAAAAAGAGTGCCTGTCAGCATTTTTGGGAGACTATGCATGTGGCTTGAAAAATGGAGCACAGTTTTTATGATAAGGGCTCGTCACAACATTTTGTAGCAGCGTATCTTTCCATCACTCCACACTCCGCCGTGCGACGTTTTCCGTAGAGTGGGCTATACTAAAATTGTCAGTGTTAAGTGTAACTTATTCTGCAATTGCTCCTGACACTGCTGTACCAATCTATTCTCTACTGGTCTAGCACCACAGCTTTCGGTGGGCTGTTGTAACGTTCTCTTACAGCCATCGACAAGAGCCAGTTGATAGATAGAAAGGCTTGGTAGAAAAGTGGTGAAATATCTGTTAGACTGGGTATGTGCTACTTAACTGATGTTATGGTGATTTCGTTAAAGATTTTCAGTAAGCTGATAAACAGTATCTCAGATTCCAGCTAACAGAAAAGAACAGTATTTTGCCAATTTTATGTCACGCGTAATGGTTATACCCAGGCCTTTTTGTTGCTTGTTAATTAATCATGCTTTGCCTGTCCAAAACTAAAAAAAAACCCTAGAGTATTAACTGTAATACTTTTCATATAGAATAATCTGCACAGACAGTCTTGGTCTCTTCAACTTGCTTTATCTTTTACTGTTTACCTGAAGTGGTGATCAGTATTCCAAGTCAGGCAAATCATTAACTTTCTCATAGAAAATATGGATCAGGCCTTTCAAAGAGCAGATGAAACAAGCTGATTGTTGGCAGCCTTGATAAATTTTGCTTAATTGGACCTGGCAAACGCACAACAAACAACACTGTGATGTGGACTTAATATAGCACCTACTCTTTTAAAACATTGTCTGTAGTGCAGTTGGCATAGCACACAAAAAGTTCTGCTCTCTACATTTAAAGTGCTGTAATAATTTATTCTTGAGATTCACAAAGAAATTCAATGTGGTTTGGTTTTTTTTTTTCTGGGGGAAAAAGAAAAACCACTATAACCAAACCAAAATCCACAACTCAAACTAAGCTTCTATTTACCCTTTTCAGTCTGTTAACAAGTACAGCGTCTCTGGGAACAATCTGTTCTAGAGAGATGACCCTTAATATAACCTCAATTAACTATTAGAAACCAGAAGAGCCTTTTGGGGCCAACAAGAGCTCTAACACTTAGAGAAAAGATGTAGATGATGTTATTTGTTTCATTATAAAGTTACAGTACTGAGGTCCTATTCTACTGATCTGTACCAACCCGACAGGATACAGCCTCTGTTTTATGATTAAGTGTTTCAAAAAGACAAAATGACATGAGTGCTAGATTATGTGACCCAAATAAGCACTTGACCTGATGCCAAACCAGGAATTAATCTCCAAGTATATTCAGTTCTAGAGCCCTGTGATGACCCCCGGGACCACCCACTCTTTGCAGAATAGCAAAATAGAGACCACTGAGCGCCATAGGAAGGGACTGCTGGCAAAGACCTTATACATCATGTTAATTCTGTACAGAAATAATTATGTCTTCCTTTTTTTCTATTGCTTTTGTATTTTTAATGTTGTAATGTCTTTGAGCCTCTCGGATCATTGCAGATAAACGGGGCAAGCATTTCTGAACTGGCTGTTAATATCTCTTGGTAATAGTCTTAGGATTTTCTCATTGTAGCATACATTCAAAGATAAATGACATTTCAATATATTGTATTAAAACTTAAAAGTTGTGTGATTGTCAGATTATGTGATGGTTTAAACTGATGCAGCTTCATTGGCTTCTCTGAAATGCAGCCATTTTACACCAGCAGAACATTTGGTCCCACAACCACAGCACAGCTATCCCACAACAGGGTGAATCCAATGTCTACCAGGACAGAGATTATTACCCTTGTTTTGTGTTAGTCATGTCACATATCCCTTCTCTGAGTGATTCTGGAACTTCAAGCTTATAGCTTGAATATTCTTGTCAGTGAATTAATTTGCCTTGCCGGCTCTCACATCCTTGCACTACTGTGTCCAAGTACTAGATTATTTTAATTAATCTTTCCCCAAATACTTGCTAACAACTGCAGGTAACAACCACTGAATACTAATCTACTTTGACAGGAAGCACACCTATACAGTATTTTGGTGGAAATGAGAAGAAAGCCTGTAAAGTTGAAGAAAATATTGTTTCTTTCACTAGGTTTGAGAAATCCTGGATATTCTGGCTGGATTCTGGGCTTCAGGATGAAGGAATCATGCGAAGCAGACAGTTATAGCTGCAGTTTTACGTGAAGAATCCTGGCAAAAGGACTTGTAAGAGATAATATGTGGTTTTAGGGGATTTTAAAGGAAGAGAGCAGGGATTCCTTTGGGATTTTTTGTTTTGTTGGGGTTTTTTTTTGTGGGAGGGAGTCTGTGTTCTGCTCGCCCCTTATAAAAGAACAGGGATTCTGCATGTGTTTGCTGTGATCTGACTCACAAGCTCTGGTCAGAGCTCTGGGCAGATATGGTCTCCAGAGAGCAGATTAATGGGAATGGTTAATGGGAAACCAGATTCACAAGAAAAAGTGGTATCAGACAGCACGTCCATCATGATCAGCAGCTTAGAGCAGCAATTTCACTGGCACTTCCACTTTCTCATGGATGCTGACCACCAGGGGTGGACAGTAGCATCCCCAAATCTGTATCCCTGCTACCCCCTGCCCTTCAGAGAACAGATTCTTCTGCTCATTAGTTGGTTTCGTCCACATCTAGGCACTAGTGAGCGTGTAAGATACTGCTGAGGATGACTAAGGGTTGGCGATTTTGCCCTCACTCCTTCTGTTCTGAGGAGTGAGGGTCTTGCACATTTTGGGTTGTCTGGTTTTCCAAGTCGCTGGTCTTACTGAGTTTCCCTTTCATCTCTGCTCCCTAATAATGTTCTGCTTCTGTAAACCAGTTTAACCCGCAGCTTGCAAATGGAGAGTCACAAGCACTTCTTACCAAGAACCCAGATGATATAATTCGTACTCATGAAAGGCAGAAATGGGGTTTTATGGTTTGTTTCATATTGTTTTCAGAAGTTTTCCAGTGAACCTGGCCGTTGTTTTTGCCAGTCAGTGCCTGTCAGAAAGGTTACAGCAGTTTGCAAAAACCTGGCTACCACTTTACAGGATGGAGATAGCTGGATTAGTGAATGTGGGATTCACTGTACAATGAGCACCTTTGTTTAGGGCTTTTGCAAAGTCTGGAAGCGCTGGCGCTGTGCCTGGTTCAATGTAGCTATTAGAGTCTTTTCATTGACTTTAATTGGAGCTGGATCAGGGCCTAATCATTAAAAAAATCTTCATCCTGCAGCGAGCGATGGTCACATTTGACCTCAAAATTTCAATAAGAGGCATTGGTAGGGGAAAACTACAACATAAAAGACAGAAAAATAATATTTTCCTGTCAGACAATGAATGATAGATAACGATGTGTAGTACAGTGGCCATATGCCTCAAATTTGTCTTGAACTCCCCAATTTTTTTTTCTACGTAGGATCTGTCCAATTTTGATTTTTGGCAGCTGCCAGAGCACAGTGGAAGAGAAGGCTGTTTGTCTGCCTTTAGCTGGTGTGGGATTTGCTGTTGGCAAGCACAGATGACAAACACTTCGGTTCTGTGACCAAATGTCTTTGCCATTGTTTTTATTAGACTGTGGGATGTTTTGCCTGATACGAGGCACGATATTTTTGACAATTTATTGCAGTGTAATAAATGAATAAATTATCAGAGAAAAGCATATTTTATGTGCATGTATATATAGGTATATTTTTATGTATAAAAGTATGATGTATATTGATGTATGTATGATGTAGGATGTATATATAAAAGTATATTTTTATGTATAAAAGACTTTCCAGTTCACAAAACCAATGTTGTGTCATTGTTATGGATTTGCAGTGACTGTCCATCTGTGTCTCTTGCTCTTTGCCTTCAACTTCTTTATATTATCCATGTACTGCAGATGAGAGGTCCCATGCTTCATGCCCTGTGAAAGTCCAAATGGAGCATGTGAAGTGTAATGGAAGAGCAGCTGAACTGAGCCAGAAAGATAAGTGAAGCAGGAAACTCTAAATGCTGTAATATTAATAATATTGTTATAACAAATTTCTGTATCTGAAGTCTATTTTTATTTTTAGATAAGTAATTTTTTGACAATACTATTAGGGAGGTGTTTTGTTTTGCTTTTTGTAAAGTATTATACGAGTTGTTATTCTTTGTTGCATTCAAAATATCTCCTATTTGGGAGACACAAGAAAAATAATCTCTGTTAGTTCTATTAAATCTACCTATGTGAGATATGAGGTCAATGATATATGGTGAAAAGGTCATGCTAACTTGTCAATTCCAGTAACCTGGAGTTAAACAACTTACAAAAGAAGCCCATGTTTTTGCTGTCTTAAAAGCTAAATAATATTCTGGTAACACTTTCATTAAAAGGATTTTTAGCAGCTTTTGATCATGTTTCTTCTTAAGCATTGAAGATTTTTATTTCTGGCATAAAAATACTAGTTGGTTTTTTTCTCCTGTCATCATGAGAGCGTTATTATTTGCATGCAGTCAAATGTGGCAGACAATTGGAGAAACTTCAGCATGGGAACAATATTGTTCAGCCTGGCAACTTGTACGTAAAACAGTTTATTCAGTGTTCTGATAGCAAGAAATGGAAGTTGTTGTAAAGAAAAACTCTCTCTTTTCTTGTTTTGTGTTTTCCTTCTCTCTAAGGCAAAAAATTTCAAGCTAATCTCTTTGATTCAGATGCTGATGGACAAATGCGACAAAACTGCTGGAAGCGAATGCTGTAGGGCATGTGTTTTAAGAGGTTCTTGATTCATTTATGTACTTATAAGTTTTCTATTTTTATTCATGGCGAGCATACTTCACCACCCCTGTCACACCAGCTCAAGAGACTGAATTGAACTTTTCCCATTTAATGGTTTTATCTTCTGAAATATCTGTAAAGCTTATTAGTTTGTTCTCTTTTAAAATCCCTACTGGATGCATAACTACACATTCAGTTTAATTCACTATGACTACAGCACATCTTTGCCATCCTCAAAAGTAGCTTCTCTTGGTTATACCAGATAAAGCTCCTTTGCCATTTGAATAACAGAAACAAAATTTTGATGTCTCTGCTCCTCTACCTTCTTCAGTTTTGTTGGGGTTTTTCTTACTGTTGTGTTTAATAGCAGTTAAACAGATTCAAAGCATGCCCTTGGTGTTTTTATGCTCTTGCTTCGTGTGCTTTTTTATTTTATGTGCAATGAAACTACCTGGATGATGAAGACTCTGCAATTCAGGCCACATTTTAGATGCTTAGATAGAAAGGTAATGACCAAATTCCTTATCCTTATTTGAGGGGTGGGTAGGGGAAGTGACCTAATTATCCTATTTCTCTGAAGAATATACTAGAATATATAGGATTTATTTTAAGATTTGACTTCTATTCGAGGTGACAAAAATTCCTGTTGTCTTCAAGGAAGGTTGGTCAAGACCCTTGTAATGAATACTAAGCGTCTAAAGTCAGAAAAAAAATTGGGAGTGTGTCTGAAGAGTCCTTTTGGGGAAAGAAAATCATATACACCGTTGTGGAAATGGGGAAGACTGTTTGAAGGAGACTTCAGGTGGTAAATAATAGAAAGGAAGATCATAGGACAAAAAAAGTTGAGAAAATTATAGCCATTTCTCATTCTTAGAGCCTAGGTGTTTCTCTTAGCTAACAAAAAAGCCTTGGAGAAGAGAGGGATTAAACAGTTGGGTAAATGTTGTGCAGTGAAGTCTCAAGCCCTGCTCAGAGCTGGGCTTTTTTACAAAGCTCTCAAAGCCAAGAGTAGAAAAATTAAGAAAGCGAGGGCCAGGAATCATCAAGCTGTGGCAGACAGGGCTGGAAAGCACAGCCCTACAGAAAATGGCTTTTCAGGGAATGGGGAACTTGTGGGCTACAGAGGGTGGGGAAAAAAGCAGTGCAGGCCCACAGAAAACAACTGAAAAAGAGAGGGACAGAAGATCAGTCCCAAGAAGAGCTATAAACACAAGGAAACTAATTCATATAAGTAAAAACGCCAGAAGATAAAACATTGTTTTAATTATTTTGAGCAGAGAAGCAGGATACCTCCAGGACTGTTCTAGTCCTTCGAGTACTTTGGTACATTTTTCATACAAATTCTGAACCGATGTCCGTTCAAACTGTGAAGTGTGTCACATCCCTCTGTTGCTTGCCTCTTGTTTTGGGAATACTTCAACGTTAACAGCTTCTGCTGTTTCTCCATCACCTCATTTCTTGGTAACGCATTTGCCGTGGAGGGGCTAAGGATAGCAAGCTGCTTCCCAGGATTAATGGGGCTCAATAGCAATGTAATAAATGCCAGCAGGAAGCATCCCTCCTGTTGGCTGCACAGCTTTGGCTTTCTGCTATGTACGTGGAAGACCATACATTCCGATACGAGAGCAATTTCTTTACGGATCATTTAGTGCTCTGTTCATAAAGGCATTGCTAGACCTTTAACCTGCAAAATCGGGAAATACAGGGGAACTTAAGGTAATAAATCTGCCATGTACTATAATATGCATTAACCTTCCCACAGTTATATAACTTCCCTCCAAACGTAAATTTTAGCCACTTACGCAGCCATCAAGATGTAGGCTGAATTGCTTTCTCCAAGCCAATATGATGACCATCATATAATCAATTCCTCTTTTCCATTCACCATTCACAACAAAATTCAGATAGAGAACTTCTGTTTTGTTGCTGCAAGTATTTCATGTGACAACAGAGGCTTCTTGCTTTGTTTGTTAACCAAAGTAAAATAAACAGATTTTTCATATGAAAATCTGCAGTATTAATCAAGTTTACTGTAGAACTCCATAAATACGTGCTTATTTTTCTCTGAAAATGTCTGAGCCTATCATATTGCTTCGAGTGCATATTCAAAAGTCACGCCGACTTCAAAGAATTAGTACCGTTGCCTTTTAAAAACCTTCATAGTGCAGAAAGACAGTAAAAAATGCATCCAACTGTATTTTCAAAGGTGTATTTTGAAACCAGCCCCTAGTTTTGCATGCCTAGTGAGCTACGTGAATATCCTAAAATCTGTGTGAACAAGCAGGACAGGTGTCAGCAAACTGTGAAGCAAACCACCACATCAGTGTACGCCAAATAACGTCTTAAATGACGGAACCTGCTTTATTTTTCTCCCGTAGGTCTCTCTTGCAGCCATTGCACTCATCTCTGAGCCCTTTGCAGTATTCCCAAAGTGAGCTTCAGGCTTCTTGAATTCTGCTTCATGGCAAGGCCAGGAGCTGCTAAGGCTGGAGTTGCAGTGCTGCTGCCACGGGAAGGAAAATAAGATGAGGGGAAGGTACAAAAGTGAGGTGAGGGGCACCCTGGGGCATCGGGCATCCTGCTGCTGCCCACTGGGGCCACCTCCAGCCTTGGCCATGGCTGTGACCCTCAGCCTCCCCTGGCAGGGGCGGGAAGCAGGCCGGAGCGGGCTCCGATACAGCATCAAGCAGAGAGAGCAGGCCTGTGACCTTCGGCAAGCCCCTCACAGCCGGGCGCTGCACGTAGAGCCGGTGCCGCCGTCTCCCCCCAGCTGAAAAATGGGGCTGCGTGATTATTTGACATCCCTTGACGTCCAGCCGAGCCACAGCATCCCAAAGTCTTGCCGCTTAATAGGTAGCTTTTTGGCAGGTCCTCAGGCCAGATGTCCGCCACAGCAGTGAATTTTTCCAGTAACTGTATCCAGATGTTGGCTTTCTAAAGCTTTTTCAGTCGCCCCTTTTAATGTTTCTGCTCAGTTCCACCCTTGGCTCTGCGGACAACCGCAGTGCTGCCGGCAGCCTAGCACGAGCACTGCGGCATTACTGTGGCAGTACTTTGTCTCTCTGAATGTCCTCCCGCTTTCAGTCCTACAGGATGAATGCCTGCTCTGTCTTGCTGAGGTCAAAAGTCATAAATTCTTCGGGAGCAAGAAGAGCGTAAGACCCTTTCAGGGCTACCAGAGGGCAGTTACTGACACTCCACCCCCCAACGCTTCTCCTATCACTGGTGTTTGTCATTACAATAAAAGGTGAAATATATTCCTGTAGCTATTCTCACTGCAAACCACAGTTTAAATATTGAGAATTTGGTGACTACGAGAAGCGTGCAATGCAACAATTGCTTTCACACCACTATTTAGCTGCCCAGAAACACGTTAGAATGCATCTTTTCTCTCAGCCCACAGATTTTACTCTCCGGTTCTTTGCCAGCTGTCAATAACAAATAATTTCCCCCTTCCTCTGCCACCTTGAGTTTTCAGCTGCAGCCACCTTGAATTTTCAGCAGCTGTGATGTTGTAAGCGTAGAGGTGGGAGGTCATGTCAGGGAGGAAGAAGTGATGGTTCTTCCAACCCTGTGGGCAGGTGAGGGACTACATAGAAAATACTAATTTTTCCCTTTTCCTTTTCAAAGTTCCCAAGTTGTGGATGTGTAAATGTACAGTGTGGTGTTATTGTGAAACACGTTGGGATAAGATGACTCAGCATGTCCTCGGCATTCAGCATGTGCTCCGTTTCTATGGCTAAAAATAAGAGCCTTGTTTCTTTAAATGAGACTGTTCTATATTTGTCACGGGAGAAGTCCTCTAAAGGTGAGGAAGCTAGGATCTTGATAACTGCACGTGCTACTATCGGATCCCACTGGGGTGGGATCAGGTATTCCCTATAAAGAACTAAAAGAGACATTTCAGGGAAGGTTTTCTTTTTTTTTTTCTTTTCAGAATATCCTGAAACTAGGGAACTAAATGCAAAGAATTTGTTAGAACAGGACAAACTGATGTGAATGTATTACACAGCTGAGTTTAGGACTAGCAGGGGAAGGACAATGAACAAAATTGGAGTATTGTTTTGCAGCACCTAGATAGTATTTTTAGCATACATTTTGAATGCCATTTAAACTGCAATCTATTGCAATCATTTGCTGTGTGCAAAGTGAAAAAAATTTAAGCTTCTACACTCAATTCTCATTTAAGTCATCTGTATATGCCAGTGCTATCTCTCTAGCTGTTAGCTATAGGTAAGCATTATCTTTTTGACAGTAAATGTTGTGACAGAATGAGTCCTTGACTGATGTTCTGATTGCAGGCCACATCAGTAATAACAAATACACAGAAATCTCTAGCAGGTGTTTTCTCACAAGTGTTCAAATATCTTTAAGTGCTTTGATTCTTTCCATGTTTGGATTTTGCATAGTTGATTTTTCAGGTTTCAGAAAAGTAAAAGTGCTCTTAAAAAGATGTGTAATGTACAGTACTATGTATTACTTATGGAACTTCAAGTTAGCAGTTGCTAACTGGAATTTGCTAATATGTATGGGTGATGTCTCTTAAACAGAAGATCTTGAGAACCAATGCTAAATTCTTCTCATGAATTCTGCTGGTTATAATATTTTGAAAAACATGAACTTACAAACCATGGTTTGGGCAGAGAAAACTGTGAAAATTTTAACTTCTGTATAGGAAATGTACAAAGCTCTGCCTAATCCCATGCCTTTTTTTCAGCCTGTTTATTCTTTTTTATCCAAAAAAATTATTTTCCAGTAATTCATGCTTCCATCTTCTAATAAGTTTAGTCTGAAAATGTAATGGCAGCGTCTATGCATTCCTCTTGTTTGCTGTGGTATCCTCACATTCTATCACAGGCTAGAAAATTCTTTAATAAATGAGAGGCTTGATTGATTATACAGTCAGGATTCAATGACAAGGCAATAGCTAGAGGATAAAGAATTTCCCTGGTCAAGCTGATGGAGCTTTAAACTTTTACCTAAATCCACAAAGCCAACAGCTAATTGGAATGGCAGAGTTCACTTACATAAGTCTTCAATACACATGGTGCATTTTTTCACAAATCACAATAGTAATTCAGAATTGTATCATTCTCCGTAAAATATAAAACCCTTGTGATCTCTGATAGAAAAGAGTCTACAATGGTGTGCTGGAACATGAACAACCACAGTAGGAAATATCGGACAGGCAGAGTGTAATTACTAAATTTTGCCAACAACACATCACCTGTACTTTTATTAAAACAGTCTGTGAACCCTTTTGAAGGAACAAGCAAACAGCTTCCCCTTCATCCTAAAAACATGATTAAGGATGCGGAGGTAGTAGCATTGGCAAGAAGCAATATTTATTTTTGTTGGAAAATTGCAACATATTCTGGCAAATGGTTGACTAAGGATACTATTTAATTGTTGAACATTAATTCACAGAGAAAAAATACTATGCTGCTGTGGCTTCTGGAAGTGTAGTGGGTTCTGTATGTGGTGATCCAAGCACAGCCCTCAGAAGGGTTGTGATGAAAAGCGCACAGTTCAATTCAGGATTATGACTGGAGACAGAATGATGAGCTACCATAAAGAACACACAATTAACGGAGTTGGTAACAGTAGGATCCTGGCTCACAGGTGTTTTGGAGCAGATTTTGTAAAATCTAATTTCTTTACCCTGTACGTCATTCTTATCTTTATTCCTAATACCATATCAAAGAACATGATCCTCTCCTACAGCGAAGTATAAGGCAATATCTGCCAGCAACGGCTTTCTCCCCGGTCTTATTGTTTATCTGGTGTTTAACACTAAACATAGTTTCTAGGTGCTGCAGTTCTAACACCTAATACCAGTTTTAACCCTTATCATACTTCACAGCCCATGGATATTTAGAGAACCTATAACTAAATGCTAGAAGTATTTAATGCTGCTGTATTTACCATTCCCCGCTGTACCTTCTCAAAAGCTACTCCTAGAAATCCTAACCCTAGCCACAGCTCCGTATCAGGACCTCTCCAAACACTCCAGGGGAACTCCGTTACATTGCGATGGTTAGAGCCCTATAGTCATCTATTCCCCACTATAACTAAAGAAAAGCCACTGGTCCTTACCTGCACTAGTTCTCACTCTTGCCTTGCCTTGCCTTCTTTGAACTCTGCACCACTTCAGTAACTCCTCCTTAGCCCTACAGGGTTCTCTTAGTTGTGGAGTGACGATTATTCACTGTGATATGGATAAAACTGGAATTAGGGTTAGGTTTAGGAAATTGATAGGCTGAGGACTTGTGATCACTCCTGAATGCAACTAAGTTCAACACCTCTTGCAGTAAGAAAACTGCAATTTATTGTTGCCAGGAAGTCTTAAAGTTAATTGTGATAGCGTTCCTATTTGTTTACATTGGATTGTTAGCACGAAGCTATGTCAATCCTGTTAGTCAGCTGTATCTGAAATAAAGAGTTTAAGACCAGGCCAGTTATGTGCTTAAGAAAATAGAGCCAGACTTCAATAGATCTGGCTTTCTGGGAAGAGAAGCTGGTAGTTTCTACCTTATGCTCCATCAGTTTAGATAGAGATGCACAAGTATCACTATAGATACTTGGTTGCTTTCCCTCCAATTTCTTTCTCTGTAGCAGGAAAATGGCAGAGGGAGATATGTTTGTAAATGTAAGATATCAAAGCATTTGATATGTGGTGAATTATTATTATGCCCAAGAGACAAATGGAGACATTTGTATCGGAAAGTAATTATAACTCTGTTGCACCTTAACTTCTAGTATCTAGCCAGTTATATGAATTTTGGGGTCTGCTGAAGAGGAACCTCAAAAAAGACACTTAACCTCTGGTTGCGACTTCTCTCACCTCTCATGTAATTTCTAGTTCAACACAGAAAGGGAAAGGGGTTAACAGACAGAGCAGCTCCTGATGTGAAGGACAAGAGGCTGGTTCCTGAGAGAGAGGGCACTGAACCAACATGGTTGGAGAGACTTGTCTTCTCCTGACTAATATTATTTGGGCAACGTGGCCTCTTTCTCTCCTTTCTGGTGGAGGAAGATGATGGCAGTCTAAATTCTGAATTACTGAGGCACTCACTCAGCTGGCTGGCAGCATGCCTGACCTAGCTACATGTGGGCATAGGCAAAGGAGATGTCTACCACCTCCTGTCAACAGCTTCCCAAAGCAACTGCCTATGTCTTGCGCCAGTTCTATTAACAGGTTATTTGTCTGTTTAGAAAAATAAAAAATAATAATAAACACCCCACACCCCCCATCATTCTTTGAAGGATGTGTTTGCATTTAAGTTATTTCTCTTGTACTCAGAGAGTTAGTTGGCTTGTGTGTAGTTAGAATGAGTCATTTAATCCAAAAATGGGATTTGCACACACATTTAGCAAATCTGCTAACAACCCACATTAGTTCTGCACTCGGTCGTGTTTGTGGTAATGCCTTCTGGGTGCATATCCCTGTTTTTTGGAAATCCATTTTGGTCTTTCCTATTTTCCACTTGTTCATATCTCATCTTTTTGTGTTCAGCTGATTAAAGAGATGTGTTCAGTCATGGACTTCAGTTTTCATATCAAGGCAGCAGGAAAAGGTCACTGTTTCTAGATTTTCTTATATATACCAATTCTTCTTCTGTAATACCTTTGTACTGTTACAGGAAAATTAAATTAAAGAACACCTGTGAAACTCTACTTCCTCGGAGTACTAGAAAAATAGGATTTAATAGTACAAAAGCTGCTTTGAAAAGCTGCAGGCACCTGTGATATATCAGTCCAGATACAACAAGTCATGCAAAAAATAATCACTTGGATGACCAGAAAACCAACTGCATTTATATATATCTACTAATCCTTAAACAGAATACAGAAGCTGTCCCAAAATGCTGTATTTTGAAACACATGGTTTTTATGCCTTTGCATTCTTTTAGTAGATACTATTGATTCAAACCCAGTAGCCATGAATTATAACAAATAAAATAGTACCTGAATCAAAAATGCTGAACTGCTAGTAATTTAAAATGTTATCTGGGTTTTTATAGATGGGGACATCTTGTTTTCTGATTGACAGATAAGTTTGGGGCAGTTAGTGATTTTTTCGTTATTGCTTTTTTTTTAAAAAAAAAAAACACACAAGTGTTCTTGTAATGCTATATTTGTGGCGTTCAGTTGTCACAGCAATCAACACTGTTCGGTTTCCAAGTAAAAGCTGCACCCTTGGGATTGGATCTATACCGATCAAGAAAGCAACAGACTGTGGTTGTTGTGTCGTAGGATACAGAGATCCTTTGGCTCGCACAGAAAACTTGAGCCCTGATCCATTATTGGAAACCATCAGCAAAAATACTCTGCCAGGTCATTGACATCTGCATTATCAAATCCCCTGGTGGGACTAGGTACTCGGTGCTCAGACCGTGCTACTAGTCTATCATACGGTAATGAAATAATCAGCAAAAAAATGCACGCTTAGGAATTCCTGAGTTAACATAGAACTGAAATAAAATTAAAACTGTACGCAACTCCTTATGGTTTGGTACATGTTGTATGGTGGATTACTTTAATGTTCTAAGCACCAGCATTTGACTCCCGTTCAGGCTGATCCAAAGACTTAAGTGTGAGTAGAGCAGGTCCCACTTAGATCATAATGCTCTTTAAGTTGCCAGAAACCAGCTTCCCTAATTCCATGCTCTAACCTTTGTTGACTGGATTACATCTCATCTCAGAAAAATTTTTGTATGTTTCTTGATAAGGGCAGTTCAGAGCCATCCATTGGCATTTTCTGGGATAAATATACCTTTCCAAAGAGGAGAGAGAGCTACAGAAAGAGGCCAGACACTCCTTAAGTTATCTCTGGCACCAAAGAATTTGCCTGGGAAGTAATTTAATCAAAAACTCAGAGATAGAAGTTAATCTCTCTCACGAGAGAGGACTGCAGGGGCAGTATAGACATCTTTAACTTTCATTTTCCCTAATTCTCAAATACTTTTGTTTCAATGCATTATCAGAATACCATCTATATCATCGGGCCGTTGTAGGAATTGTAATTTTTTCAGGTGTAGGGAGCGAATCATGACTCCTGCAGGCTGTGAGTATATATATATGCCTTAAATGATACACCTGCAACACCTAGATTTTGGGGAGAGGTGTTGGAGACATGAATTTCTTCTTCTTCTAGCCTGGCACAAATAAAGCCAGCCATAAACCGAGCAGCATATACATCTTACCTTAAAACCATATTTTGCTACAGTTATTTATGGTGTTTGGTCTGATACGTCCTATTGCAGAATGCTTCTGGGCATTAATGGGAGTAGCCATTCTAGTAGAATTAATCTTCACCTAAGTGCCCTAATTTGACAACTTAACAACTGTGGAACCAGAGATAAGCTTTACAACTCTCTTTATTGCATTAATTCAGACCAGTGTTATTAATAAGGTGCGTGAGATTTACAGTAAGACCCTAGAAGATAGATTTAAGTTTAACAGCCAGAAAAACTAAATTTTGTCTCCTCTAGATTCAAGGCAGAGAATACTAGATTTTTTTTTGTTTACTTTTCAGTAAGCTACTTTACAAATAACACCGTAAATTTTACACTATGGCTTCAATTACTGAAGGCTTTAGGCACCTGGATAGAATAAGAAATTTGCATGCAGATAAATATATGGAACATTCCCTCAAAACAAAGAAATAAAATGTCTTACAATAAATAAAAATCCAGGATCCTCCATGGGTAAAAAGTGTGCCTCATACATATTGTGAGAAATATAAACAATACAAGGAAAAGGAACAAACTCATAATTCTTACCCAGGAATAAGCACGTAACCATCAATAGCTCCTAACAGTTTTCAGTATTTATGATATTTATATAATACCTTTCCCTCTGCCATTTCAAAGTGTTTTCTTTATATTGTTTTGAAGAAGCCTTGTGCAATAATATCCTCATCCAGACGATGGAAATCCAAAGGTGACAGTAACTGACACCTAAAGAACGAGCGCCACGCTTAGAACACAACTGACCCCTCCATTCTCGCACCAGCTCACATACACATACTCACTTCTGGAAGTGTCTGTTCAAACATGGGGGTTTTTTTCATTTTATTCTATATTGTTTTAAATATATTCTGTTTCTGAAAAAAACTAAACTCTACGATCACCAAATTTTCTGACAACTCCAGTATGCAGCAGTGTGTCCCTCCCACACCTACACTATCACACTCTCACATATTCAGGCTTTCTATTTGGCAAAGTATGCCAGATAGCGCAATACAATTTTTATTTATTTGGTTTTTATGACACATGTGCCACGGCTTGTGGCACAGTAATGTGGGGTCTTTGTGATCTGTATAGAGATGTCACCACAAGCCCAATCTGCAAGTCACGATATGATCATTTCCTCTCTTGGAAAATTCACAGGAAGGTAGAGGTACCCAGCATATTGAAAGTACAACTTTATGCAGTACTCGCAGAAGAATGAGCATGCTCCTAGGATCCCCTGTGGCATCTAAAATTTCCTTGGAAACCTCTCCTGAAGTTACTCTGAAGTATTTGCCTAGCATGACCCTGCTGTTTGCGAGATCACAGCTCACAAATAAACAAGCTGTAGTAGCTTCAGGCCTTGATCCTATTACTCCGGCACTTTATAAGAAGGCACTACATAATTACTCTTGAAATGCTGGGCTGAAGTGTTATTACTAGTAATATACCCTAGAATGCTGGAAGTAACCATAAAGAAGTGCTGAAAAATATTAGAGAGAGTAGAGAGCACAATTTCACTTACAGATTGCTTTGATGCTTTCTATCACTAGATCATCTAATTAGCAACTCATGACATCACCAGACTTTAACCATTTTGGCTGACATTTTCTACACAATTTGCCACAGGCAGATGTTGCTGTGGCTCACTTTTCCTTTGTAAATAGGAAGCCATAAGGCCATTTAGCTCACAAAAGTGCTAGGAACTACTTTAATTAATATTGGTTAGGCAGATATTGCAATATAAGTAGAAAAGTCCATGTGGAAATGAAAAAATTTTCTTTTCAAAATGTTCTTTGAATCTATGAGAGGCCTGGGGCTGCACACTGAACCAAATGTTGAAAAATCCTTAGGCAGCAAGCACCATCCATTCTGTGCATGACTGAGTCTGGAGTCTAGGGGAAAAATTAATATATGATCATGTAATTAGACTGTAGAATAATTAATATACACAAGGGAAGGATAACTTCAAATACAGGTAATCTTAATTCCATTTTTTCCCCTGTAGTTAATTTTGTGCCTTTATTTTCTTTCACTGTAGGTTTTCTCTATGTGATATATGGTATAAAGGAAAGCAGAAGTGCAGCACTATTAGCTGATTTTATTCTCCTTTATTAATTGTTAATGTAAAATCTGTGACAAAGAATGCAATTTCCAATTTACCATTCCACAACAGTTCAGCCGTCTTTCACTCAAAGAGAACTTCTCTGTCACTTAAGCAAAAAAACCCCAAAAGTCAGAATCTTTCACTTTATCTGCCAGGCTTCTAACTCTCTTAAGTATATGCTTGAACTTTGAAATTCCTAACGCTGTGTGCAGAAATCATGTATTATTTCTAGTTCACCAGGAAGGACACATCTCTCTGGGGCAAATACAGATATGTTAGGTTATTGCCTTACAACACTGTTACACCTTCACTTGGTTTCAACAGAATTAAAGTCTGTAGAGTGCTAGGAATTAGTTGTGTTGTGACTGGACTAGAGGATAATCTTTTAGACTTATTATTAGTTATATTGACTTCCCATCTGAAAGTTCCACCCGAGGTCAGAACTTTATTCGTGATACAAGAGTGCAATCCAGCTTTCAAGTACCATTCATAGTTTACCTTTCCTAGGATATACTACAACATATAGCTCATCCCACTGAGAAACTAGAGTCATGAATATGCTTTTGTAGATAAAATAAGCAAGTACACACATACAGGTATATTCATAGGGAAGTCTGTACCTATACTGCTATCAAAAATTAGTACATTTTCCTTATCTTCTAGTAGGCTTTTGTTCAATCAAATTGCGTTGTGAAATGCCCCAGAGCTATGTATTCAGTAAGCAACAAGTACTTTTCACTTCTCAATCATTAACTCTCATTTTATGCCTAGTTCTCAAGCAGTTTGGTGCTTCCCTGTGTTTCCTAGAGCTCTGATCCTGCTTTTCATGCCCATGCACAAGCCTCGTTAACATTTCTCTTCAAAGGCTGCTGGGACAAAGCATCTGTGCTGACACCACATAGTGTAAATTCAACAAACAGGCTTGACGGTAAAAGTAAATGTTCCAGAATACCCAAAGTATTGTCATAATGTCGACAGAATATGTACAGCTGTCCTGGGGGAGTAAGGGCGGGGGATCCAATTTTACCTGCTCAGAAGTGAAATGCAGAGCATGTAAAAAGATGTTTGTTCACATGTATCATTATTACAGGCAACGATAACTCATTAAAGATTTTTTTCTTTTTCCTGATGGCTTTAAATCTAGAGATGGGTGATTATGGTTGCTCTCATTTTCCTGGTCACCTTTTTCTCTTCTTACAGGACTGGAAATATGACTCCACCAAAGCTGTAATTTCAGCTCCCAGTCCCGGCTACCTCAGCTCAGAAAGAGAACAATTTTGCGTTTACTTTTCATTAAAGACATCAACACATCTCTCAGAAGTTAACAGCAAGCCTCTTGTTGAATTCATTCATGCAAGATGAGGATTTAAATTGGAAAATTCAGCAGATATACACCAGTAACTGAGAGAAGAATCAGATGACTTCAGCAGACAACTTTGAAGCTCTTATTTCTGTTCCTCTATAGTCAAAACTTAGCACTGTGGTAGTTCATGTTTCTGGCTGAGAAAGCATTTGTTTAAAAGCCTCAAAAATTTTGAAAATGCCCTCTTATAAAAGGTGAACTTTAAGACCTAGAATGTACTACTACAAAAAGAGCAACTCTTAACAATTTTGAAAGGATTTCCTTTCTAACATGTGAAAAGTTTGATAAACACAAATAATACTTTTTAAAATTCCAGTTCTTTGTTCAATAAATTCAGATAAATGCTTTTAACTCAGATTTAAATTTTAACTGTGTAGAATTCGAGGTAACCACAAAGTTAAATAAATGCCATACTGTTCTTCTGATATCGCATTACAGTTGGAGCTAGGAAAACAAATCAGGTTAACTTCTTTGACTAATTCCACGATTTTCCACATTATAAATTGTATATGGCTGGCTAACTTTTTTCTTGAAAGTCAGTCATTTCACAGCAGTGTTTTCAAATATTTATTCTGAGTAGTTGTTAAGATTTGAGCTATTTTGGATGTTACTGTACACAAAGTTTACCTAGAACAATCCTCCTTTTGCTCCTTCTTCTCAATTTTGCATGAGCTTCCTGAACTACAAACTAAAGAATTTCCGTAACATATCAAAAAGTGAAGTCATTCTTTAAGGATTAAGGTCAGGAAAGTATACATGCATGTGATATAATTGTTCGTGTTCTTAGTGTCTTTTTGCCTCATGATCCCCATCATTTGCATCATTTGCTTCAGCAGATCTTTGCATTTGCATTTTGCTGCAGACTATAACATCATCTTTAAAAAGACCTAGAGGATTCTCAGACATAGACATAATCATTGGGAAAATACAACTGATGAGGAGTCTCATAAAAAATTAAGATGAATATTGATAGAAGAAGTATTGTGGTGTCTGCCAAGTTGACATTGTACTGTAAAATCAGCATTCTGTAATGCCAACCCAATCAATGAGCCAAATTTTTCTCTAAGTGTAATGCAAGCTCCACACTTCACCCAAACCTCCTTAAAAATTCTGGCTAAGCTTATGAAAATGAACATGGTTTTAATTTGGGGATTGTAACAAAATCTGAACCCTAGTAAGCTTCATATTGTTTAGGAATTTACAAGGAAAGGGTGGAACAGAACTGAACAGGATTCTTTTTTTTTTTCTTGTTTCTAGAGTACAAAAGTAAAAAACTTGGACAATTTGACTTACAGTGGATGAGATAATCTTTCTTATCATGGATTGCTATGGAAGAAAACCTCGTCAAAAAAGAGACCAAGACTGTTCTCAGCCTCATTTAGAATCACAAATGTTTATTGTCTTTATTTATTACCAGGAAATTACTGAAAGGAACCTAACCTAACATGATACGGCCACAGTCCGTTAGGACCACAATCTATGTTAGTCCCTGGTGCTGTTGTCCTAGATACATAGTAAGTAATGCATCTCGTTGGACACACTCAATTTTCTGGTGAAACTCAGAGTTCTAAATGTGTCAGCAACTGATCACCAGGCAAGTATTTTGTAGTTAGAAAGAAACACCTAATTCTTGCAATAAAATGTCAGATTATTACTTCTTCATGTCACTGAGATTTTATTTAACAAAGGTTTATTCCTGTTCTCAGCCATATGACTGGATTTGCAATTAAGGTCTTTGTTTAATTTCTTTAAAACATCATTCCTGTTTATACATCTTCTGAAATTCCATTTTTAAATATAATTGCTTCTAAATCTCAGAGGATATTAATACCTGCCTGAGCTGATATGTTTTAATACTAAGAACTGTGATTTAAACTACTAAAGCAAAAATCGAACAAAGCAAACTAGACGCAATTCTAATCATGTTCTGGCAGCTGATTCTTTTTATTTTCTATCTGTATCACTTATTTTAGTGTCTGAGATTCAGTTGTATGTTTACAGTTCCATACGGCTACACTGCCTATGCTTTTAGGGATGATGTGAAAACTTAATCATGCCATTCCTGCATTAGAAACCGCCATTTCTTCAGCTTTACTTGGGGCGAAGACGCTTTTTGTTGACCCATACCATTGGAAACTGGATTGCATATTCCCAGTCATCTTGCATACTTTTCCAGAGTGCACTTTGGGCTGGGGAAGCTATCACTGAACTTGTAGGTATATGTACAGACAGCTCTGTTCAGTAGGAATTTAAGCAATAAATTTTTCAATGTCGGCTGTTAGAGTAAAGGACACCTCTGTTGTGCAGATACCCTAAAATGGCAGTGGAAGGCTCTTTCCTTCTTCACTGAGAAGTCCAATTTTCTGTTTTCTTCACAGGTAGATGGTAGAAATGACAGTCTTTAACTTTGAGAATGCCTGTAATGTGTTTCAGAAACTGATGGGAACAACTTATTACAGAGAAATAGAGAAATTACATCCTCTCCAGATTATGTTTTTTTTCCCCCATTTTCTTTCTGGCTGAACGAATGTCAGACAGGCAGGAATGAACCTCCTTGATTTAGTGTATGTGCTTATTGTCTCCAGCTACAACATTTCTATAGAGCACAGTTCCTGCTCTACCCGTGACACTCATGATTTGTATGGAAGTACGAGCATAATCTTCAGAGAATGAATCTTGATACAGGCAAAGATATATCATCAATGCTGCTTTAATAGCAGCATGATCCAACCAATCTTTTCCATACTCTAGCTACTGAAAATTCTAGATTATGAGGACTTTTAGCAGTGTACTTCATTACATGCTCTGCTCAGTGCCTTGCAGTCAGTAAGCAGAAAACTCAGGGGGTTTATGTCTTATAGAGCGTCCTGGTCTTTCTTGATTGATTTTTTTCCTCCCTTTACTGTTCCATATAAAATACTGTTTGTCATTCTCATATATATGTATGAGTGTGTACAACATATGATTGAAATTATTTTAATAGGCGTGTTCTTCAAAATTTCTAATGAAGAGTTCTGATGCCAGTAACATTTTACCATACAGTAAGTAATCTCAAAAGCATTTTGTAAATTGGTTCCACCTGTTCTACCATGAATACCTTGCTGGTGTCTGAATGATGAGATGAAAAGGCATTTCTGTGGTTTTTGCCTTAACCAAATTTCCCTAAACAGTAGTTCCATTTTTTCTCTTTCAGAGAACGTTCTAAGCTTCCTGAGGAACATAACTATGCGAAACAAGAGCTGTATGCAGAGCAGCTCAAAAGAAAGTGGAGAGGTAGAAATAAACTGGCTGAACACGCCCTGGACACAAATTGGAGCAGTCTCAGTTATCCTTAATTATGTGTAGCTGCCTATGGCTTGAATGAGTCAACCAGGGATCAGCGCTGGAGTACTTCACCAGCTGCCCCTTCCATGATACAAATCCTCTTTTTCAGATTCAAAAAAAATGGTTCCATCATCTCTGCAGCACCTGTGGGTTTAGGCAAAGAGTTTGTGCAACAGCTGAGTCACAAGTTCTACTCTTTCTTTTAATACCTTTTCTTTTCTTTACCATTCCTTCTCTCTCACTCTACAGCTACTTTCAGTCTTATATCTGTCCTGGCACTGTCTCTTCACTTGTCATCTAACTTCTTTTCCATGGCGTTGCATTTTAATGCTTCCTGCTCTTTCACAAACGTATTCCATACAGCCCTTGAGAGAGCTGTCTCTTCCAGTTCCATCACAACAATCCGCTCGCTTCCTTTTTTCCTTGAGTGATGCTTTTCTTCTGCGTGGTCATTTTCTGATCTACTCTGCCTTACTGCATCCTGACTCTGCTTTCAGAATACAAATGCATTTTCCTTGTAGTACTCTTTCTTTTCTTGTTATATTTCCAGGTTGTTCATAGTTTTCCACGCTTGAGGACCTGACTCAGTGATTTACATCACACACCTATTGTCCAGCAGTCCTTCTAATTATGCCACACTAAGAACTGTGTTATGAAGCCTAGACTAATTAAAAAAGTTTTGTAAGATGTGTCTATGTAGGCTAAGTAGAGCCGCTCCAGTGAATTGCACCGGTGAAACTTCCCAGGGTGGAGACACCCTCGCCTCCTCCGCATAAGAGCTCAAGCACAAAATTCCGTGACAAATGCTGTGATTCTCATGTCAATAAGATCCTTCATTAGCCACACAGGGATGCATTTAAGACATTCCTGTTTTTCCTTTGATTATGTCTGCCCTGGAGATTTTGCCCAGGCCAGCTGTAAAGAAGTTTGCTCAAGAACAGAAACAGTCCAGCTGTGACAGGATGGAGTTACATTTAGATTGATTTTCCCATCTCTACATGGGGTGGTTGCAACCAATGGTGTAAACACACAACTTTCACTTCCAGGGCTGGTAATCAAGACAGTCACGCAAAACGACTTCTAGCTCCTGAGTGGGTATAACCACCCAGGTCATATACCCACCTCCCCTCTGCATAGGTCCATTATCCTCTCCACTGAATTTCACTGAGATGTTCTAGCCAATCTTAGTGGACGAGTGTGAATTAACAACACTTGCATTGGCAGAGGCTTTGGAAAGGGCCTTTCTTCCAAATTTCTCCCCAACTTTCTTCCTTTTATAGTAGCAGACATAATAAGTTTTTCTGTATGATTTATTTGCACCAAAAATTACCTTCGATAGGATCCAGTTTAGCTTTATATTAAATACCCTAAATAGATCTCAGCATGACGACAAATGAAAATGAAATGAAGTGTGGGTGGAAAGGGCAAATTAGTAAGTAGTCCAGTGGTTTTGAATATCATTCAGAGGAGAAGAAAGCCATAAACAACTGACATTCTGTATTTCGGATGGAATTCATCAATATCCTCTGTGGTTCATGAGTTGTTGTATCTTGAATACAGTGATCCTTTTCGTTTGGACAAAAAAACTGTGGATTTATCAGGAAAGCTGTGATGCTCTCAGCAGCTTAGGTATTTCTTTCTCTGTCTTTTCCCTTTTCTGCCTTCACTTCCAACTCACTTTTCAAGGTATCTTTTTTCTTACAGACTAGCATATAATCACTTGGAAAGTTTAGAAAGAAAACAATTCTATAGTTATCTTGTCTTCTGAGTGATACAGTGCTAGGAATGATGGCCAAAGCACCATTTACATATAGGCAGCTGTCCAAAGTGTTGTGGGGTGGGGAAAAAACCTTAAATCAAAACAAACAATTTGTGACAAAGAAAGAAAAAGTCAGAGAAACAGAAAATTTTATGAAAGCATATAGATTACCTAAATAGTAAATACATCTTTGATGTATCACTTTACTTCAAAACAGTTGTATTCTTTCCTTTTCTTGACTGTGTTCTTTTTCTGTTTGGAAACTCTTCTTCTGTAAGTAGACATTGCTATTTTCCCTTTCAGCCAGAAAACACTCTCCAGCCTTCAATCCAGCCCACTGCTAATTTATTCAGTGGAATCCATCTTACTTCAGATGTTCCAATTCAGCAAGTGTACTTTCACAGCAAGTAAAAAAAAACAAACAACATTTTCATTCTCTCTAGCCTCCTAACTTCAGCTGGAGTTGTTCACAGAATTAATTTAGCAATAATTTCAGTGCTTTTGAGGTCTTCAGACAGAATTCACATTTGTTACAATCTCAGGAGCTGGGGATTGTAAAATTCTTTTGTTTTCCTTTAAGCCCATGACTTCAGTAGCAAATGTTGTTTCTTCCTGTACTATACAAATCTTTCCTGTTTGAGCAAACCTTAGTCACCACCTCTACAGCCTCTCCCCAAAGTTATAGTGCTGATACTTCTCCTTCCAATGAGATTTTTCCTCCTGAAGCAGTTCCTTCTTCATGAGAGTGGTCAGAGCACTAACATTAGCTTGGAAAGTTTTGAAAAAAGATGTCATGGTTTCCAGGATAATTACCCTAGAGTGTACTCTACTTCATAAGTGACTTCACATCTGATATGAAGTGAAACCACTCAGTTTCTCCACTCTCAGGCTGAGCCATGTACCCTGGGTAGCAGAGGGAGCATTTCTGCAATTTAAATCAGAGCATTTTCTGGCCATACAAGAAGAGAGACCCCCAAGGCTTCTGGAAATAGAAATCAGTTAAAATTGGATGTTGCCATCAGAAAACTCATTTGGTCCCTGTCTGTGCCTGGCACCTACCAGGTACCATGCCAGGTACCATCTTTCTGGGTATTACTTGTGCATGTGTGGAGACCAGAACTGCACATATATCCCATCCACTCTTTGGGGAAGCACCAGGGCTGCTGCTCATGTGCAGCTGGAGTATCCTGTGGCCAGCCGGATCTCACAGGGAGGTAGGAGGAGGACTAGCACGTACAGCGCGTCCCCCACCTCTGCAGTAGCTTGAGCAGCCTAACCTGGAGGGCTGGGCATCGCTGATGCAGCACATGAAAGAGTCACTGCACATCAACTATAAATGGGCCACACGGAGAGAACCACTGGCAAATGTTCAACCAGACCAGGGCACAACTGCCTTTAAAAAATACATGGCATTTTGAAAGCTGAAAAGCTGGGACATCAACAATATGAAGGGATACGATATTGTTTCCATCTGCATCTCTATCAGTTATTAGAACCAAATATTTCCAATTTTGCCTCCCTTCTCTCCTCCTTTTCATATATTCTTTAATTGTTTTTTAGGGGGTCATCTTTTGGACACATGGCTTCTTGTTTGTTTTTCTTGCCTGACCTCCAGAGGAATCTGTCAGATAGGGATTCTTATCTTCAGCCCATAATCTCTTTAAGCTATTTCCCAGCTCATGGCACTCTATTCAAAAGAACCTAATAGCTGTATTAGGTTAGTTGGCTTTATTATTTTTGTATGGTTATTCATTAACTTCAGATGGGATTTTAGCGAACACCATGGGAAAAAAAGAAAAGAAAGAAACCCTCATACAAAATTACACACTTACTCTCTTCTATGCAAGTCAAATTCTGCCCTATACCATACGTCTAGAATAATAAGTTTTAAGTATATATCAAAGACAAAGCCATGAATAGCTCTGTATTTCAGAGTTTGACTGTAATTTTCTGATATTGCAAACTACTTTATCGCTTTTATTCTAGATAAGAATTTTCAGAAAGACCTGAATGTGTATCTACAGCAAGTTTAGACTCAATTTTATTTGAGATGACAAATCATAGAATCATAGAATTGTTTAGGTTAGAAGAGACCTTTAAGATCATTAAGTCCAACCATTAGCCTAGCATTACCAAGTTACCATTGAACCATGTCCCTCAGCACTACATTTTTTAAATACCTCCAGGGATGGCAGCTCAACCGCTTCCCTGAGCAGCCTTTTCCAATGCTTGATAACCCTTTCAGTGAAGAAATTTTTCCTGATACCCAATCTAAACCTCCCCTGGTGCAACTTAAGGCCATTTCCTCTTGTCCTAACACTTGTTACTTGGGAGAAGAGACTGATCCCCCACCTCACTACAACCTCCTTTCAGGTAGCTGTAGAAAGTGATAAGGTCTCCCCTCAGCGTCCTTTTCTCCAGGCTAAACAACCCCAGTTCCCCCAGCCACTTCTCATAAGACTTGTTCTCCAGACCCCTCACCAGCTTCACTGCCCCTCTCTGAACACGCTCCAGCACCTCAATGTCTACCTTGTAGTAAGGGACCCAAAACTGAATTCTGTATTCAAGGTGGGGCCTCACCAGTGCTGAGTACAGGGGGACATTCACTTCCCTAGTCCTGCTGGCCACACTATTCCTGATACAAGCCAGGATGCTGTTGGCCTTCTTGACCACCTGTGCACACTGTTGGCTCATATTCAGCTGGCTGTTGACCAACACCCCAGGTCCTTTTCCGCCCAGCAGCTTTCCAGCCACTCTTCCCCAAGCCAGTAGCACTACATGGGGCACTTGGCCTTGTTGAACTTCATACCATTGGCCTTGGCCCATCAATCCAGCCTGTCCAGATCCCTCTGTAGAGCCTTCCTACCCTCGGGCAGATCAACGCTCCCACCCAACTTGGTGTCATCTGCAGACTTACTGCGGGTGCTCTTGATCACCTTGCCCAGATCATTGATGAAGATGATCGGAGCAACGGCCCCAGTACAAAGCCCTGGGAAATACCAGTTGTGACAAGCCACCAACTGGATTTAGTTCCATGCACTTCCACCGGCTCCCTCAGTATCCTTGGGTCGATCCCACCTGGACCCTAGACTTAGCAGGTCACTAACCATTTCCTCTGGGATTATAGGGGTTTCATTCTGTTCCCCATCCCTGTCTTCCAGCTCAGGGGGCTGGGTACCCCAAGAACAACTGGTTTTACTATTAAAGACTGAGGCAGCCTAAAGAATGCATTAAGCACCTCAGCTTTTTCCTCATCGTTTGTCACTATGCTTCTCCCTGCATCCAATAAAGTATATAATAGAATAATATGTAATATTATATAATACATGTAATATATTATATATATATAATATATACAATAGAGGAATAATGATGATGTTTAGCTTTATGATGATGTGGAAATCAGGTCAATATTTAAATATCGGAGGGGAGGTTGTTCCTGTGAGTGGATTCTGCAATTAGATGTTCTGTCTGTGAGATGTGGGATACACTTCCATTTTGCAAGCCAATGTTCTTTCTCAAGAATACTTATGTTTAAATAAGTTAGGCTAAAGCTGTAACAATCTTTGCCAACTCAATCCCCTTACAAAGGGGGAAAAATCCATTCCTGGAAGGCAATCATTTCAGTGCTTTAGTATGCCTGGACATAACTATACAGAACAGTGAATCGTTCAACTTTGTTGCTGCATTAGGCTTGCAAAGATAAGCCAAGAACAACAACAAAAATCAAACGTAGATGTTAGTTGATTTTGCTATTGTGATTATGCAGTTCAATAAGTCAGAAATATTCCATAGCTTTTAAACAGAATTTCATCCTACTTCCACCACTAATAAATAAATAGCTGTTAGTTTGATCAGCGAACCCAATTGTGGGCAAAATACCATAATACAGAGATGCTTGCCAAATGCTATTTGGACACTGACCATAGTTCATGCAATTGTTCTCACATTTTTTGTTCAATGAGAATTGACACATAGTTATTAAAAACAATCAAATATTTGCCAAGCAACAAACAGAATACACAACAGCAGCATTCCTCTTTGGCACCAGAGGACAGTCAAACACAGCCCTGAAGAACTTTTTATCTCTCAAACTATACTGAAAAACGTGTCCAGTTTGTCATGTGCCCATTTCTAGAACATTTTTACAGGGCATGGGCTTGTGTCAATGAATGAGGATACTAGAGAACGTGTGACTGCTACTGAGCATCTTTTGAAGGCAAGTTTCCAAATGAAAGTTTCAAGAACTCCAGACACTCTTGTAGGGAAATAAAGCTAATGAATTAGTTTATTTTTCCATTGTATTAACTGTAAATGTGAAAAGATGACAGGAGCAATGCACTGCAATGTAATAGTAATGATACATGTGCATGTGGAAAGATGTTAAGTCCAGTTTTATTGGGCTCATCACCTTTCATTCCTCTCAGAATGGGTGATGAAAATGAGAAAAAAGGATTGGAGTAGCTTGTTCCAGTAAAGCATCAAACCATATTCATGAAAGTTGAAGAACATCTCTTTAATAAATAAGCTAATGATATATATAATGGTACAGTAATAAAAATGCTAATTATTTAATACTGGGAAATAACAGATCTGCTTGCAGTAGCCCCATGTTAATTAGTAGACTTCTTTTTTTTCCGATGCAGTTTTATTTCCATGAATAATAATCTGCTGTTCCAACAGAGAATGCTTCCCATTTTGGATTTCACAACTCTCTAGGGCACACTAGAGAGTGAATCAGTTATGCCCGACATGCAAACACTAAGCAAACAGGAGACTCATTGAAGTTATTTTGGTACCTTTTTTTTGATTTATGTGGAGTAATTTCAGCAAAATATCCTACAGGAAGAGTGCAAAACTTTTCTGCACATTATGTACTAAATTAGACTTACTTAGGGAAAACATATATGTCATGCTCAGTATTACTGTGGGTTATTAATTTAACTTGGGAAACTATGTAAAAGATTTTATGACTAAAAATGTCTGAAGAAAAGAAAGGAAAATCGTTATAGCAGTTGGCATATATTCTCTAAGGTTTTGATTACACATTAGTAAAGCTTTATAATACCTCTGTTATGTAGATATTGTTGCCAGCATCCATATACCTTGTGGGTAAAGCGAAGATAAAAAAAATTACCTAAATTCTACTACTAATGTTGAAGCTGTCTTTATTTCCCTAAGCAATGGGGTTCCTTTGCAGTGTAAACACAGCCTCTAAATTCCTGCACACTTCTGGGAAACTCTCTCATACGTTGTAAGAAATATTGAAAATTATCACCTCTACATTAATATCCTGGATTGCACATTAACATTTTTCTGGGTAGTCCCTCAAACACGTAAGGCCTAAATCCACCCATATTTAATTTTAGTACTAAATGCAGGATACATTTTCTAATTTTATGTCCTGTCTTCACTTTTTTGCTCTGAGATGGTGAATAACAGTTGCAAACTGTTTTGCTCTACTAATTTCTGTTTGACTTGGAAAGGGAAAGGACAGAAAGAGGAGACATTGCTTGAAACAGAAGAAGATTTAAGAATGTAATGAAGATATTTAAACAGAGCTATAACATACAGCTATAATAAGTCTCTCAATGGTAGACCAAATGTGCTTGTTTCACTGTAATCTCACTGACTTTGAAAGACAAACTACACGATCTTTTCTGTTGTGTAGATTCTGTCCCATTGTGTGCTCTGAATGAAAGCAGCCTTTAAAAATGTAATGTCATGGTGCTGTTCTCAAATGATAAATTATAGTGTCAATTATAATTTACTCAGAGAGGGAAAAGATAATATAATTTCAAAAGAATATTACAGGGAAGTCTTCCATAACAATCAACGAAAATATATATATTATGAATGACTGCTGGTGGTATTATTATTATTAAAGTTATTATGCTTATTATTAAGATTGCCAGACACAATCCGTTATACTACAGGTTCTTTTAATCTGGCAAAGTTTTCCTGAAAGGGCTAAAATTTGCCATACTAGGTATTTGCCTCAGTCCAAATGTTAGGTACAGCGTGAGCCACATGATCCAATTGTATCAGTGAATAAGGATAATGAAAAATATATTTTTTTTCACATTGAGCTCATTGGAAAATAACTCACAGATACATATTTGTGTAACTGTCAGTGAAGGGTAGTTCTGCCATGAGGGAAGATTCACTAGAGGAAGAGACTGAAACGAGATGCAGGGAAAGGAATCTGCAGTGACTTATCTTGACCTGATGTAACATGGGATCCTAGAGAACATTTGACAGGGACAAGAGAAAAGACATAGGGCAGAGCATAAAGAAGAAAACTCCCCATCAAGCCATAAGAGAGAGCCCGTGTGACTGGGAGCAGCATGGTGTGGAGAGTATGGGAAACAAGGGAGAAACAAGCTGGACAAGAAGCTGAGGGCAATGGACTGGAGGCTGGCTGGGCAAGAAGCCCGGAGGAAGAGCTGGGAAAGAGCTGGGCCCAGTTAGAGTTATTTCTGAGTCTTCTCATTTTTCTGCCATCAGCAGATAAAATGCAAATTCAAAGTGACCTGTACTTCTAGAGAGCAGCTCTGTGTAAAGAGCTGGAGTGCAGTACTGCTTGTTGACTGTGATGCCAGTATTCAATTAAGTTGAATTCCCTTTTTTGGGGTTATTTAAACAAAAAAGGGGAGGAGGGCAAATTTCATAGAGTTTCTTTCCCTTCCTTAACACTCTCTGAGGTAGCGTGTCCTTCATTTACATATTATGGTCCATTGTATTCTTGATCTTTTATTCTGCGTTCATAATACTGTGGCGTCCACGGCTCTAAAACTGTGCTTCTTGTCAGTAAAGAAAACTAATTTTCCCCCTTGCCCCAAAGAAGTATGATACGCTCCATGCATTAATAGAAGCAGAAATAAAGAAATTAGAAAGTTAAGGTGAAGCAGGATGCCTAATATGAGAGGCAGAGGAGTCGGAGTCAGTGAGGGTCAGACTCAGAGTGGCTCAGAAGAGCAGAGAAATCACGAAAGGCCAGAGTATTAAAGGAAAAGCAAGGCAAAAAAATGACCGGAGTTATGCGTATGAGTCATCAGAAATGGCATTGGACAGTTTATGCTCAACATTGCCAGAAGACGTATTAGTGTAAAAATGACATCATTGCGCTACTTTCTAAATCTAGTAAGATGAAAATATAAACACACCTCATGTCCCATTAAAACCAATGCTTTTAACGAAAAATTACATGAAAGAAAGAGATTTACTATGGTGTCCTGGTGGCTAGCTCAAACTCAATAGGTGTTTTACTGTGCTAGACAACTTTGAGTACCTTATCCTCCATGCTCTGTTTCCAACGCAGGGAGAATCAAGGACAATCTGCAGCCTTTGCAATGGATACTTTAATTGTATTTTCACATTTTCAAGCCCAAACGCCAATCATGCAAATGTTTGTGGCATTTCAACCGACTAGATATTTTAAAATTAAATGATTTACACAATGGGAATGTAGATGATTTGCGCAAAGGGCTTTGAACAGTTCCTTTAGAAACATTATAGCCTATTGTACAGAAGTGTACCTTTTTCAAAGTGAAATTTTTACACAATGGCTTTCAGCAGCTGCTCTCAGGCCTCTGTGGTGCATTGTATGAACTCTGCCTGCAGTACTTCATGCCTCATTTCCTCTAACTTGACATTGCGTATATTTGTAGAATAATCAGTGAAAACATATCATCGTTAAAAATGTTTACCATTCTATTCTAATGGGAATAGCAATAAAAGGGTAAGGGCAAAAATATGTCATTTTACACAAAAAAAGCAGCACAACTGCGCCCTTCAGAGAGGCCTCACGAGGAACTATGAAAATCACGCTGTTGAGAAGCTACTTGGCTGCTTTCAGATTTTCTTAATGCTTCTTTCTTTTTTTCATGTGGTGGATGTTTGCACGAAAACAAGAGGTCAAGTTCTGCTCTCAAATCAGCATAAATTTGAAATTCAACAGAGTTACCGTAAACAAATAGCAGTGTAAGCAAGAGAAATCCCACACTGGCTTTCTGAGTGTGTTTTATGGCCAATGACCTAGATGTTGGAATGAATTTTTACCCAAACTGCATTGCACTCAGACCTCTGGAATTATTCTCCTTCAGCCTGTTTTTTAAAGGAAAACCTCTCATTTTTTTCCTTTCTTTCTTTCTTTCTCTCTTTCTTTCTTTCTTTCTTTTTTCTTTCTTTCTTTTCCTTTCTTTCTTTTCCTTCCTTCCTTTTCCTTCCTTCCTTCCTTCCTTCCTTCCTTCCTTCCTTCCTTCCTTCCTTCCTTCCTTCCTT
>JAOXJK010000001.1:69871271-69905343 GCA_025774025.1 Xenus cinereus
TTCCTTCCTTCCTTCCGTCCTTCCTTCCTTCCTCTTTCTTTCTTTCTTTCTTTCTTTCTTTCTTTCTTTCTTTCTTTCTTTCTTTCTTTCTTGTCACTTAGGATCTAGAGGATGTCTCATTGCTTAACTGATGAACAGCGAGTGCTGTATCTGGACATGTTGAAAATGTGTGCTGGTGCCTCTTTTTGCCCATACGTTCTGTCTGACAGTGGACAAACCAGCTAATTTACGTGTGCCTTCGTTTTCTCACCTCAGTAGGAACGCAGACTAGGTTTAACAAAAGTTTGGAGGACCACTTAGTGATATGGGAATAGTGTTTTGTTTGGTAGGGGCTACTGAACTGCAGAGTATCATTAGTGGAGCAACAGCCGAATAGGTTCAGTCATTTTTTATCCAAACATCAGAGTAAACAATACAAGTTGAAACAATGCACTGTTTCCAGAATGTGGTTTTAAAGAATGTGTTATGAGATGATGCTGTTGTTGCTATGGTTACAGATCCATCTAAAGAAGTGAATGCACTAAATACTATTATGAAAATTAAGTAAATATTAAGCAACAGTTTAAAAAACAGATGTGTAGGAGTCAATGTTTTTATTTTTGTCATTTTAATTACTCTTAATATTTGTGAAAGCAGCAGGCTGAAAGAGCTATCCAGAAAAGGGTATGATGCCTGGTTAGTGCTTGGAAGGCAGATCTCTAGGGACCATCTCGATGTTCATAGTCACTTTGTGGAGATCCAGTACTCTTCACCACTTCTCTCCATTTTCTCCTGAACTTATTTAATATGCAAGAGAAAATCGTGCTACAGGAAGAAATGTGAACAAAACGTCCTTCAATAAGAACTATTGTATTAAACCTAGGATCTTACACAGCAGGTGGCAAAAACCTTGCTCTTTACAACTTACAGATGAGGATAAGAAGCTCCGCGAGCTCAGATAATCATGCAAATTGTGGTGTGGGTAGTATTTAATTATCTATTTAACCGTGATAGCACTTATAGCCCTTAGTCAGCATAGCAAGACCACATGATATCCTAAGGGCCTTCTATGCTGTTAAGTAAGCGAGCTCCCCAGCCTTGGCTGCCAGTTTTTCACAGTGCAGGTGTGCCAGGACCTTCCCAGGCTCCTTTCTGAATGAGTAAACTTGTTTCCTCCAGGAGGAAACCGAGGCAGGGTTGGCACAGTAGTTTGCTTCGGGGTTCACCCCAGGCAGAAAACATGAAATAGATGGTGCCAAAACGGGCTCCTTCAGCCTGGGACGGACTTCTGACGTGATGCCAGCAGGCCCTGTGCCCGCAAAGACAAGTACATCCCCTCAGGGCAGGCTGCAGGGCGAGCAACGCGTGCTTTTGGCATGGTGCTCTGGAGACGCTACTCTGGTAGGCTACAGTGCAGATTTCACTTTTTCTTTTTCTTTTTTTTTTTTTTTTCAGATTATCTCACTTTATTATCACTTGGAAAACACAAAATATTCTAGTTATGTCTCAGGGCTGCAGAGCCAGGAATTGCTTCCTGAGGCAGATGAATTTAGTCACGTAGATGTAGACAGGCATGCTTTGCACTTTTCTTGAACGCCACCGTGGATGTGTTCCCTTCTATCTGAATACCAAAATTTCAGGAAAAGATGGAGCTATTGACTGTTAACAAACCTTGAATGTTTGGTACGAGTGTTCACTTTCTGTAATCACAAAAGGGACACGCAGTTTATAACGCATGCATTCAAATACGTGACAGGTGGTTGTCTGTCAGAAACTTACCCGTTCCCTAAGAGTTTGTACCTAAAAGAGTTGAGCTTTGGGAGAGACTCAGCATATGGTAGTTAAAGAAAAGCTGCTTTTAAAATTGTACTGCCACTATATCTAAATATAGTCGTAAAAAGAGAGAGAAAAAAATATCAAAAGCCAGAACTGTAATTATGCTTACCAACCTACTTCATTTATCAAAGCACATTATAAAATGAGCTGAGAATTTAACTCAGGGAACCTGTACCACTTTCAATTACCAGCCCTATAAATTACACAACCAGTGAAATGCAATGAGATCAAAGACTCCGAACCATTTTATTTTCTTACACATGAGCGAGTGGCTACTGGGCACATCGATTACTCACCAGCACTGAACAACTAGGACAATATTGAACTCTATACGTGTGACACCGCTGACAATGGCAGAGAAGTGAACCAGTGGATACTTGGGAGGCCTGTTCAGCAGCAGAAGGCTGGTGTACAGATAAGCAAGTGCCTTATGAATGCGCTAATGAGTTTGCCTTCTAACCCCATCAACTAAAAAGCACTGGGGCTAATTTATTCTTCTTCATCTCTTTAGAAGAGGTATCATCTCTATAAATTTAAACATAGTCTTGCCAGTGTATGAGGAACAATTTCTAATTTCTTATCTATTCAAGGCATCCTCCAAAATTTGGATTATACCAGTATCAGGCACCCTATGTTATTTCAGTATATATTTCTTACAGATTATTCAAATTCATGCTTTCATCATCTATCTGAACAGAGATGGTAGATGATTTGACAATATTTGTTAAATGACTCTCATAGAAGTTTCAGGAGAAATAATAGAAAATACTGCCTTTAGTTATGAGGTTGATGCAAGCGTATTAGTCTTCCAGTTTTCTTCCAATATCTTTTACTCTGGAATTAATTGCACAGTTCTGCTTTGTGAAGTTGTTTTTTCACATACTCTCCTAAATAACTTCTATATATACAGTGGGAAAGGAGGCAGGAGGAACGGAAGGAGAAAAAAGGCCATGCAAAAGCCTTTTCTATCCTGTCCCTCTGAAGTGTTTTGACACATAGTTCACCTGCTAAATAATTTGTAAATATTTCCAGCAGCAGTGGCGGTGCTTCTTCCTATGCAGGGATGGAGGTGGGCATTGTAGAGTGTACAGGCTCTGCACCAGCCAGCTCCACTGAGTCAGCTGTCAGGGTTTCAGCAGGTTTTCTCCTCCTCCTCCCAGTAATAAGGACAGTAATTGAGAAATCGCAAGTCCGTCCCCAGGCTTGTCACAACAACTGTGCATCATTCCTAATTTATGGTGTACTATAAACTGGCAAGCTAGCCTTGTGTTTTTACCTCAAACTTAAACCTTGTTTCTTTTTATGTACTTGCTTTTACACATAAAGATGGAGATTTTGCTAGTCACGCAGTCTGTCTGTGCAAAATTCTGTGTGTGCCAAGCTAGGTTTTTTACTAAGGAGAGTTTTTAAGCAAAGAGTAGACAAGAAGAGGCAGTTCAATTTAATTAATGTCAGAGTTTGTTCAATCCACTGAATGTGTAAAGCACTATATAATTGCTAGGTATTACTACTAGTCTTGAGTGAGTAATTCATGTTGAATTATCTGTTTGCCAAATGTCATCTCTCTGTTTGTGAACTGCCATTGAAAGAGCGTGATTTTTTTTTTTCCTGGGTTTGTTCAAAACTCCTCTCCGAATAGCTTCTGTCAGTAACTCTTAGCCTGCTGCTTATTCATGAGCAATTCATTGTAAGTGTCTGATAGTTGCAATTTGAGCTGGTTTGACTGCCCAGTTAGGTATTTGATATACTTCCTTTCAGACATTTGATGACCGTAACTTTGAACTGTGCAGCGTAGATACTCATCCAAGCCAGTATTACATTTGCTTTCCATGAGCACTGGCTGATATCTGCCTTAATATGAAATGTGGCCCTGTTTTAACATTCATATTGTGGTAGCGACTAGAAGTCAATCAATTTGAGAATGCGTTATTTAGAGAATGATACAGATATTGAGTAAATGATAGACCCTGTTCCAAATTATTTACTGTATCGAAGAAAGGACCGATCTGTCTAACATTCTTGTCTGTAGGAGAATAAATAGAGTCCCAGTAAGGTGATCTGAAATTGGAAATGAAAGTGAAATGTTTTTACAAGAAAGCATACAGACCTATTTATCAAATAGCTCCAGATTGCTATTTTTCAGCAAAGTGTCTGTACATACAAAATACACCCTAGCACATTATGCCGCCTGGACAAAAGCACATGGAAATATGTTTTTAAATTTCTGAACAGAGGAAAAATTAAGATGTAAATATGGAATGCTAAAGGGATGTGCACTAATTTCTAGAGCATTTGCCTAATCCTATCCCAATGCTGCTCCACATTAAGAGTGCACTCAAGGTTGTATCAACTCCTATTGTCTACAAAGCAAAACTAGTTGAAAACTGTGAACAAGTCTAATTTTAAAAAATACTTAATCTCTGAAGTTCCTAAAAATCCAAACATCACATTCCTGTGAAAATCCCACTTACTACTAAAGTAAGGGTTTTCTTTAAGAAAATAAAATTGTCTAACAGTTTGCTTGGTTGCTGATGTCTAAGCAGCTAACAGACAAGAATATTATGAGAGATCCAAAAGAACTGGATGCACTAGGTCCCTTTCACTCCAGTTAAACAACAGTTGGTGTCATTCCAAAAAAACCCAGAAATTCTGTGCAGGAGAGGGATGCCTTTTCAAGGAAAAGAAACAACGTTAAAGTGAGGGTTAACAGGCTTTGTCAATATACTACAGCATGCCTATGCAACAGAACAGTCCCACCAGTCTCTGTGTAGTTGGGGTTGTTTCCTCCTAACGTTTCTCAAAATAGTGCACGCTTCATTCTTTTTCATTAATCATTTGCTTTTAATCTAAATAATTTCTTTTTTCTGTTTGTTGAATTTGAAGTACCAGAGTATTTTGGAAAGTCAGTGTGCTTACCTGATGGCAGAAAAGAATACCTTCTGCTCACACAGAAGGTGCCAGGGAAGGTGGAGAGAATAACCTGTTATAATTCATCCCTGATGCTATCGTGCATTATCTCTACTAAGTATACAAATGCACTGTTCACTGCAGTTCTTTGTACAGAAGAGGCACAGAAGGCAGAAAACCTCTTACTGTGTATGACCATGAAAAAACCAGATGCTAATATCATCGCGAACAAGGAAAAAGTGACTGCTTTAATTTTACTGAGAAAGATTATTTTCGAGGGCAGCCATTTTTAATGGAAGAATTGAAAGGACTCTGTGTGATGGTAGAACTTTCAGGTTATGGAGGAATTCCACGTTTCTGAGTACAGTTTACTTACAGGCAATAGAATTTCAAGATTTCTGGAGTATTTGTCCACCTAAGAAGGAGATATGAATTCTAGCTACTTGGACATGATCTTGCACTCTTGGAAATGAGTGGCAAAACACCTACTGACTTCAGCAGAAATAAAACCAGGAGCCGTTGAAAACACATATTGATTCATATTCTACCCTGCTGGATGGCTCATTTTATTCCTCTTGAATAAGAATGTAAAGAAGGCATTTATAAGTATTATGCCATCTGCTTAGAAGAATGAATAGATTTTTCATTTTAAAAATCCATTTCTCTTAAATGTCTGGAGTTACAAGAAAGCGAAATAATATAAAATACCAAACTGAGAGAGTTCATGGCCTTATTCTGTCATGATTTATATCCAGTGCATACTTCTTGACTTTAGTGGGGTTGCCCAGACATATGTTAGGATAATTACGGGGGGAAGAATCTAATTGTAGTGTACAGTGCTGGTTTAAGCTGACAGATAACAGGTTGTTATGTATAAAACATGTGCGTACATAGAGTAACACCATGTTAAATATCTCATTACATCTTGATAGATAGATAGTGTTGGGAGGATGTAAATTAGAGTACCAATTATTCTGTTGCAGTGATAAAGAAGCATTAGAGTCTTTATTCACATGCATCTATATTTGTGCAGCTAACAATGACTGTCTTCAGGGAAGCAGATTGAATGGCTTGATGTTGACCTCCAAGCTATTGCTCCCCCTTTTAATTTTTTTTGTGTTAAAGATGCATATGTGTAGGAGGGAGAACACTAGTGACAGTATAAGAAAAACAGAACAGAACGGTATAAGCAGTATATTTCGCAGTGCTTTATTATATAAGAAAACTAGGGAAGAGGTAACTTGAGGTAAAGGAAAACAAGCTATGGGGAATGACATACAGAACAGCGTTTCAGACAGGAGAAACACCACAGAGAGCCAGGAAATTGTCATCATATGTAACATCAGACTCGAACACTGATTCAGTGCTCTCTTTAAAAAGGTTTCCTTATGCATCTGCATTCCGCAGCTATTTGTCAGTCTAACAAATACAAGAACAAAGATGAAATGTCAGCAAATATATCAGACTCTTGCCTTCTTCTGTATGTTGTGCTTTCACAAACTGCCAACCCAATCTACCAGTTTTCCAGCTTGAAAGATGTAGCTTATTTCAGATCTTGGAGGAGCAGATATTGCCAGTAGCAGTGAAAGGCTTGTACTATGGCAAAAGCACGTTCAGGGTAGGTAGAAGACCAGATTCACTCCCTCTAAAATTTTCTTTGAAAGTTGGATGGCTGTTTTCCACAGAGTTTAAAACTTTTTTTTTTTTTTACCTCTAATCCAAATAATTATTAAATCATGTTGATGAATCCCCCTTCATATTGTAATAAATAGCTCAGACAATGTTTTGAAACAGTAGAAAATACTTCACACCCTCAAAGACGTCAGGAGACATAGTCTCACGGGCTACAAAGCCAAGTGAAAGCTGAAAAGCGTCGGGGGGAGTGCAATGCTCGTCTGTTGGATTTATGTCACCAATGACAGAGGCCTAGAAGAGAGAAGCAGGACACAAGAAGAAAGATTAGTAGAGGAATCTCAAGGAGAAAAGGGAATATTTTTCAACAAAATTAACTGAAACACTGGCTGAAGAGCACACACTGTCCACCTAGGTCAGAGACCCAGACAGGTCAAGGGAAGGAGCCACCTGGAGCTCAGTGACATTCCGCAGGGCCAAAAGCAGAGTCCTGCCCTGGGAAGGATGAGTCCCAGCAGCCACACAGGCTGGGTTCTGCCCGCCTGGGGAGCAGCTCTTCTGAAAGGCCCCAGGGCCTGGTGGGCAGCCAGCTGGGCACCAGCCATGTCCCAGCAGCAGAGATGGCCAGTGGCCTCCTGGGCCATACCAACATGGACATGCTCATGGGAAGAGAGGGATCATCCCCTCTGCTCAGCACTTGTTAGATCGCTCCCAGAATGTCATGTCCATTTTCAGATCCCCAGTACAAGAAAGTCATTGACAAACTGCTATGGGTTCAGTGGAGGGCCACCATGGTGGGTCAGGGGCTGGAGCACCTGCCCTGTGGGGAGAGGCTGAGAGCCTGGAGAAGAGATGGCTTCAGGGGTTCTAACAGTTGTGGCTGTGCTCTCTCCACTCTTGTGGGTAGTGAGAATGCAGCTGGACTCAAAACTCAACTCTGAGCAGCTGGTCTGATCTAAAAGCTGACCCTGCTTTGAGCAGGAGGTTGGACAAGATGACCTCCTGGGGTCCCTTCCAACATGAACTATCCTTTGATCTTTTGATTTATGTATCTCCCATTTGGATAGCATTTGAAAAATTCTTAAGACTTTTTAAAAATCCCTGCATAATTTAACCTGCACCTGAAAAAGTACAGCAGAGACGATGCAATTCTTCTGATTGAACTCATGCTATATACCTAACTTTTGGGTAGTATATGTTAATTGCCAGCACTCTTTCCTTATGTTGGGCACATTTCAGGGGATACCATATGCCAGAGATTGTTCTGAACAGAATTTTGGATGAGATCATCCTGTTTGGGGCAGAAGAAATCTTGGGCATGTCAGTGCAAAATGGCCACATCACCTGATGCGGGGCCAGGAAATGGAAACTGGCCTCTTACAAACTAGAGCAGACTTAGATCCTCACAATGGGATGCCTAGAGGGTCTCCTTTAGTAAAATTTGCTTCTCTAGATTACATAGATATATCTAAATGATACTAAGTCGCACCAAGTCTCATATGGTATTGTGGAACCCATCATCACATAGAGCAAAGAGAGATAGGAGAGAATTCTCAGATATTGCGGTGATTTCTGACATTCATGAGGAAGCCAACACCTTGAAAGATTCTGTAGGATATGCTGAGAATTTCAACAAAACTAAGGCAATAACAGGTATTTCAAGGAAAATAGGACATTCAAATCCCTGCCTTGCTTTTTCATTATTTTTGGAAATCAGACCTAAAGAGTATATCAATCGAGTATTAAAAACATAAGCGCTGGGAAAGGAAACATACGTCCTGATGTATTACTCTCTTTATTTATTTAAATAATATTTTAAAAATATCCAATATTTAAAATATATACAGAATTTACACCTTAAAATGATAAGATTTGACACCAATTGGTATCTCAGAATTCTTGTATGACATTCAAAGAGGGAGGGTTATAATAAACAGCAAGGCACAACAGAGTATAATATTACAAATACATTGCACGCTTGCTCCCTTAAACTTCTTTTTTTAATATTCTTTAGCATCATTTTATCTATAATTATCAAGTGTGAGACTTCAAACAGAGGAGTGTATTACAGTGGATTTTTCTGGTCTTCCGTGGTTATTAAAAGAAAGAAAATAAGGGAAATCATAGACAGATCATTAAATGCAATAACAAAGCAATGGAAAAGATAAAGGGGAAGACAACTGTTTCATGCAGGATTTATATTTAGTGCTGAACAGTGGGGGTTTTTCCCCTGTAGTCCTGCAGATCAGGTCACTGGAAGAGGAAAGGATTATAGGAACATTTTCAGTGGGATACAGTATTATTTAGGTTTGAAACTGATGAATTGTGAAACACTGATGAAAATGAAGAGTGCTACAAATCACTGCTGTTGAACCCTTTTTGATCATAGTGAGAAGTTGACAATTGAAAAGAAACTAGCTACTTGCTAGAAATATATTGCTACAGTTTGGCTTGAAAGCTCTTTTTGTGAGTCACTCCATCTCTCCTGTAAATAGTCATTACTAGAATGGCTCGAACCAACAGCATTGATTCTGACAACCCTGAAGTTTGTGCAAGTCCATATTTGAGATCAGAACAACTCTGCCGCTTGGGATCATTTCAAATAATAAATATATAAAGATTTATTCGTGTGTTAATGTTTTACAAATTCAGCCTTAAAACAATGAAATGCTAGCATGATCTTATGAAATGCATAGAAATGACCCTACTGTGGAGTAAAACAAAACACTCAATATTATATGTTTTATTTCAGAGCAGGTTACTCCGAAGTAGTTCCCTTTCTGGTAAGGAATAAAACAGAAAAAAAAAATCTTAAATATTTAATCCCTAATCAGTCAATCTGAGCAAAAGCTTTCCCACAATCTGTGTATTTAGGCATGGGCTACAAATGGAAAATATATTCACTTTAGGTACTTCAGTGCCTAGATAAGGTCATGCAAAAAAAATTTGGATTTCCACTCAGAATTCTAACTCCAAAGGAATGTAATCAGAAATAGCTGAGGTAGGAGAGACAGAGAGACTATACCAAGGATCTACTTCTTGCTCTCCAGCTCAGGCCACTCCATCTTTCGGGAACAGTTGCCATCTCCTTAAAAAAAAATTAGCGAGGGTTGATTAGCAACTCTCCAGAATACATACAGCTTGGGGACCTCTGTGGGTATCCCATGTGCCCACAGCATCTCCAAGCTCTCCAGGGGAAACTGGAGACAGTGATCTGGGTGCAAACTTCCTCAAACCCTCCTTTGCTCGCCTTTGTCTTCTTGGGCAGTCTGCAAGAGGGTCCAACTGCTTCTGCATCTCCTCTGGTGGGTCTGTGAAGGTGACATAGCAAAGAAAAAGGACTGGCCCTGTGTAATGTCTGAAGGTACACACGTACACTGAACTGTTGCCTGTAGTCATTCTTCCTACGGGCAAAGGTTATGGCTGTGTTTGCGTGTCGTTGGCAATGACAGACCATATTGCAGGAAGGCTGCTTCCAGGAGATCTGGACAGGAGGTCCCCATGTGGGCATGCAGGACAAAGGAGGGTGTTGGGCAGCGGGTGCACGTGTAGCCTTGTGTCAGGTGCCAGGGACAGGCTTCTCGAAGGAGCTGTATCCACTGGGGAGTGTGCTTGCTATGATTAGTCTCTACAGTGAGAAAGCAGTGTCCTCTCTGGGACTTTAGCTGGTTCCTCTGCAGATAACATCTCCACTGCTGCTGTTTTCTTGGCTCAAGTTGCCATGTGGGACTGACAGCCAAGACAACAGGTCACACTTCCCCAAGGCAGAGAGTCTGGTGTGAACACAAACGGTTAGGTGGCATGATTACCACTGTATGTGGTGAAAATTAGACGCTGATCCAACTAACAAAAGCAAGATGCAAGCAAGAAGTAATACTGTTAACCATATGATCAGTAAATTGACACTAATATATTTAAAAAGAAGTTTGTGAAACTCCATCACTCTTCACTCATTATGTACATTAAAAGCTGGCATGTATTTTTAACTTTATTTTGATTAATGACTTAATGTGTATTTCATAAAATTGTCTTTCATCTGCTCATTGATGACACAGATTTTACAAGGAGCTTCTGGATCTACTACATCTACTAACATCTTCAGTAATGCAAACACCATGTTGGTGAATTAAGTGCTAATAAAATTGATACAGGCAAAGAGAAAATATATGTGGACCTCAGAAGTGATCACGTCTGTTTAAAATAACACAGCTTTAATGGGATATTTGGACAAATTGGAAGCTGTGATTAATCTATTTAGATTTTAGGAGTTTTCTAGTTTACAAGAGCTTTTGAAATACCCAACATAATTACCCTAATGGTTTATTAATGGATAAGAACAAGGCTTAGAAATGAAGGTGATACCTTTATGCGCCGTGACACAGCTGGATATACCACCTCTGAGGGACTCAAGTTCTCATTCAGAAGCCAGTGATCGCAATCTAAGTACAGTTGCTACGAGTTAAAGTGACTCTATTAGTCAGACTGGGACTTGAGTCTAGCTTGAGAGAAAGAGGTGGTTGGAATATAAGGAGCAAGAGGAAATGTTAGAAGGGAAGAGGTGAGAACGTTGGTAACTCCAGTAAGTCAGAAGGATGGGCAGGTAATTGCTGATGAGACACAGAGGATTTAGCAGAAGGTGAGGACTATATGGGCCATCAGACTAACAATTCTACAGAATCCATGGGTTTTGGACCAGGTACCTATTCCTTTCTTAGTAAATGAGACTTCCAAATATACTCGTTGATAGATAATAATCATGAGCAGCACAAATACTTTATATATCTTAATTTCTTTGCTTTCTTAGTATTTTCTAGGATACCAAAGAGACAGAGATTAGAAGTAGAGACAAATAGACAGAAACAGATATAGATAGACCTATAAACTCGACTTATCTGGGTATAGTATATTATCTATAGTAGCCATGTCACATAAAAAAAAAGCTTTGCCAGTGTGACATTTTAAAGGCTTTGATTTTCTTTCTGTAACTAAATTGCCTACAATTTATTTCTACAAGCTTCTACAAAAAATACTCAGCTTTCTGTCTGACTGAACCTTCACTTTGAGATGCCGCAGATTTTCAAACTTTATAAAACAACCGGTAAACAAACCATTCTACCTTTCCAATTTTTTACCGTAATTTTCCTGGTAACTTCAAGGTTTTTCATCAAGTAGCAGACACAATGTACTGAGGTACTATAGTGGTACCTCCTGGACAGGAAATAGCACAACTGCTTACTATTAGAAATATTGCTAAAGAAAAGGAGCAGGAGCCTGTTGTTTGAAGCCAATGGTCACAAGCAATGCATACCCATCCGTAAAAGCAAAGAGGGGAGTGACTTTAAGAACATAGTGACAAAAGGAAAGGTGGTCATTCACAAGGTCAATGGGCTTTGCCTCAGAGCACCGAGGGGTCCACTGCTCACAGGTTGGAAGGGGAAATACATTTAAGAATGTTTCCAAAAACTGGTATATAATTCTGCCACCATCTAGACATGAATTTGGATTCTGCTTACTTTAATAAAGCAGCTCTTGGGTCACGGTGGTGGATACTGAGAGAATATTCTGGAGGTATAAGCTGCATATTTACCATGACCTTCCATCTTCTCTGGGCGTCTGCTGGTAGCTGTGGTCAGAGAGCACAGCCCCTTGCTGAGAGCTGCTGTGGCTCTCCTTACCATCCTAGGTACTTGTCTGATTGATTCTTCAGGTTGAGTTGATAGAGGGAGCAGATATAGAGGGTGAGAGGTTAATAGATGCACACGGGAATGGATTTTTTAACCGAGAAAAGTACAGTGTTGGTTTCCAAATATTGTGACTCTTTGTATAGCTGTTACGGAGCCCCCTGATTTATACGAGGTTTCTGACAGCTGAAACAGCTACAGCACTGTTAGTTCAGGGCTCGCTGTACTATGTGAACTGCATCACAGAATCGTTTCTTAAAGATGTGAAGGAGCTGGTGCTACACTAACTAGCATTATCAAGCAATCTATTACTAATTAAAATTGTTTTTTATTGTTTCACAGTATTAAATTTTAATTAGAGTGCATAGATCTCTCTCTTGACTACTGTAAAGTTAAATAATTAAATAACGATTTAATTCCAAATATTAGCTGCCATCTCACTGCATTTTCTGTAACTTCCACAAGCTTTGAAGCACACTGTAGAAAGATGCTAAAAAACAACACCTATAACTAAATATAAAGACAATAGTCTTTATGTTAGAGTGAATTCCTCTCTTACTTTCTTTGCATTTTAAGCTTGCTTTTGTAATCTATCCTGTTCAATTATTTCTGAGTTCGTAATCAGGGTTATCTATCTCCTGCGATGTATTGAATCACCCAGGAAATTATCCGTTGTTTAACAATTAACCAAGCTCATTTCTACTTCTAGCAATAAACATTTAGGTCTTCTGAAGTGATATTTGCCTCTGAGCTTTTAAAAATGTAAATTCGTAGAGCAAGTAAGTTAGCTAAATTCAGATTTTTTGCAGATATCTAGACAAAAGTGAAGAAATCGCTTTCTTCCACAGGTGTTTCAAAAAAATGAAGGTATTGCTTAGCCTTAAGGGCTTGTCACTCTAAATCTACTCTAAAAATGTAATAATGTTTTATTCAAAATGGAGGATTTATCAACAAACACATGGAAATTTACTGAAAGCTTCCAACTGTGGCAACTTGGCAAAGCAACACATTTTGGCATTTTATTCTCTCCGTACATATGTTTCACTCACTTAAATGTCAATGAGAATTAGGATGCACATTCATCAAGAGAGTCTACCACTTTAGGACCAGATTTGTCATCCTTTATCTAACAAGCCATCTCATTGAAGGTAGTGGGTGTAATCCTGATTCTGAAATAGTTAAGAGGAGTCACTAAGCACACATTTTCAATAAGAACTGTGAGTTTGTATCACACACAGTCTCCTAAGGAAAGAAAGAGTTTAAGTATAGAAATATGATGTTGTGGCTCCATCTTGATCTCTTGAGCTTATTTACCTAAATTCCTTTGGCGTTTCACTTGGATAGCCCTGTGTTTCTCTTTGCTGTTCCGTTAGTCCAAGTAGTTTATACCATCACCTCTGAGAAACCACTGATTACTTGGCCTTATTTTCAATTATCGGGGGTGGGGGGGAAGACAACCACATGCTTTTTTTTCATGCTTTTTTTTTCTGGTAAGTTTATAGCATTTTAATTAACCTCAAACCAGAAATTCTGCAATTTGCAACTGATGTGCATGCTTTCTGCCGCTGAAAAGCAAAAATAATTCGTCTTTAGCATGATAATGAAAATACTAAAATAATAAGCGAATTGATATAGTGTGAGAGTCTCACATTTAGGAAGTGCTTAAATAAAAAAATAGGATGCTTCGGACTTTTGTTCCAACAGTGGTAAACAAAAATATGACTGCATGACTCATATAGACATTGGGCCATATTCTTAGTTGTTGAAAATGAATGTGAGTGGAGCATGCTGTTTTAAACTATCTTGGGAAAACTTAATAATCCAGCCAAAATGCATGAGTTTATATTTATCGGTCTCCTCCTTTGCATCTTTATAATGAAGAGTGCTTATGAATCTATGCTAGTACTGTTTATTATGGAAGATAACACAATATGTGTAACAATGAGATTAGAAGATATTTTACAGGCATCCTTTTTTACTGCAATGAAATATCCATTTTTTTCAGTATCATCTATCCATCCATTTTAATACATCAAGCTAATAAATGCTTTGTTTTTCCCTCTCTGCTGCAAACAGGTAAATGGAAATAAGTCAGTATTTGTCATTGGATTACCAAGAAAAAAACCCTGAACAGGAGCTACAAATGAAGTAATATTCCTTACTGTAGTCAGTGCACTTGTACAGATCATTTCCAGTTTTACCTGTGAATATTTTATCCATGGCCTAGTAAAAGTTTTTCAGTGATACAATGGTGTGATGATCACTGGTATGGTGATCTTTATTCAGTGGAAATAAGTCACATATAAACTACTTAGACTGAACTGCTATGCAGGCTTGTCATTTTTCATACAGCATAAGGTTTTCAGGCAAACAGTAAGTTGCGTTGCTCCCGTATTTTTGATTCCTCTCCTTCCACAATGTAAAGCTGACCAATTACCAGAAAACGCTGAGTGCCTTTATTGATGATACTTCAAGGGTAGGTAGAACACCAGAAAGAAAGATGTTAAGAACCCGGTGGATTTTGATATTGCAAGGTAGGTGTTGTATGAAGGTAGCCTGAATCCCGTGATCCCAGTTCTGTTCTTTGGTAACCCTGGAGTGAAGAGGTCCTTTAAGAACCAAGAGGAGGGACTCCACATAGTAACACAATACCCATGGGAGCATAGAACTTCACAAACACGTGTATAAAAACATTCCCGGAGGGTGAGAAATTTGTACTTTTTGATTTCTAGACTGATAATGTTGATGAAACTTTTTCCGAATTGACAGAAACAACTCTGACTTTAAGCTCCTTCTCCTTCAGACATTACTGTAAGTTAGTGACCTTTTAGGATATTTATGATGTGAACTGAACTACCTTTAAAATGATAATCCTTCAACTGTCAGCACATCCTTGCAAAGTTCAATAGATTCATAAATAATGGAAGTTAATATTCCACTACAATACTTATGTAAATTATAAAGGCAGGTATATATGGACTGGAAATAAAAACACAATACTTTTTTCCATTAGTATTACTTCAGGTTCAGAAGAGAAAAAAAAAATGCAAGAGTCATATTCAGAACAGAATTTGTACTCCTGATGCTAGTAACTTACCTTTTTCTTCTAGGAAAGTTCATTCTTGCATTTTCCAGTGTGATGATTTAGTCCTTTTGGCACTTACCCAAATTCAGAAGTAAAATAAAGCCTTGATTCTGCAGTAACATTTCCAGCCTCCTCTTTATCTCCATTGTATTGCAAATATTTATCCTTTGCTCTCATGCAGCCTCCCACTCAGAACAGTCTGCCAATCTTTTTAAAAGCTTAGGTCAGGAGATTCTTCTCAGCACAGCAAAGCTTTCTTGGAAACATAGGAAAGGTCATACAACAATAAGAATAGCATCAACATTTTGGCTACAGGCCTTCATACCTAAATGGTTATGACTACTACCAGCATAATCATTGGTTCAGTAATAGATGCTTACGGTGAGGACTGTAATTTAACCTTCTAAAACCAGCAGTGATTTTTGAAGGGGAGCTTTGTCTCGAGTAGGACTCAGAAAGGTACTTTTTTCATATATTAGTGAGCATGTATTAACATGCTGGTTTTAGCCTTTCTTTACAGAGTTGGGAACTGAAGCCCAGTAAGGTTAAGGGTCCCTACAAAGTAAAGGACTTGGTTATCCAGAAGTAAGGGTCCGTAACTTCTAAGCACCTCCCCCTCCCTAAACTGTGTTAAGCTTACTAGTTGCCAATATGTTGCAGAGAGAACATGAGGTATTTCATAAGATTTAGAATAACTAGTATGCCAAAAAATCAGCAGCATGTCTAAAACCAGCACATTTAACAAGTTAGTGCCAACAGTAGGAAAACAGTAGTCTTACCTCTTGGAGATGCTGGGAAATAGCTTCTCTCCTTTCAAGAACCACCTTGTCTATTTTCCTTTTTTTTTTTTTTTCTCTTCTGAAACATTGCCTGAAGAGAAGGGAGAAGTTTTTGTCCACTTTTCAGATCCTACTGTCGAGTTTCAAAGAAGGCTTCACCTCATAGCTACTCATCTGCAGTCTTCCCATAGTTCATGAAGAAGGAGAGAGGATAGAGAGGCAGTCCTCTCTGTCAGCAGATTCATCCTATTGTACCATAGAAGACTAAGACAGACAGAAAACATTGTCATCAGAGACGTCTGTTATATCTGGTGCAGCAAAGAATATAAACCAAAACTGAAGGAAGGCATTTGCTGCACCTGAGAAAAGGCTACACACAGGTCTTCTCCAGTCAGAAGTGGACAAGGTGTATTCATCCATACTCAGCCTTGCCCACAACATTTACTCCTCTGTCCCTTTTTCCAGGAGGGAGCAGTAGCTGGGACTACAGGTCAGGAAGTCAGTCACTTGGAAGTTGGATTAGGAAGCACATAGAAGTCAAGATGGATTCAGACTTCACTTGTCACAACAGAATCCTGCTGCACTGCCAAAAATTGGAAGCCAGCAAGTCCCACTGGCAACATGACTTCTCTCTGAACTCTCAAATGTGTTGTGAGAACTGTTCAGCTGTTTACAATTGCCCTGGTACCTTAAATATTGGGCACTCATGTTCTCTTCTGTTGTTATTAAAAGAAGTTGGAAACTCAAGTAAAAGAAAGAAAGGTCCAGAGGAAAATAAATTAACATAACTGGATGTAGGTTAGAGAAGGTGAAGGAAATCATTTAGCTTTCACGGCCTGCTTATCAGAAAGCAACAGTCTTCAGACTATTTTACCAATGGTTATAGCTAACCTTGGCTTGGGGATGGACTGTTAAGTTTTTAGGGTCTCCAAAATCTTGAGGAATCTTCTTTCAAGAGCTAGATAGACACGTGGGTTTAGTCATTTTAAAACACTCACCATGGATGGTTTTAACTAAGCTTAGAGTAGTCCGAACATCACTCAGAAAAGCTTTTAGACAATGACTTCATTGCTCAGTCACATTCTTGGGCACTGCCTATTTCAGATAAATTACATTTCAAAAAAACAGCCTTTTCCTATACTAGACTCAACTAAGTGCAATTTAAAAACTTCTTTAGGCTTTAAATATCCAATTTTATACACAGTGCAAATATCTTCTCCTCTTGACCTTTCACACTATTCAGGCAGCAGCAAGATTTCCTGCTTGAAGATTTTCCAGGAATTGCCATACCTTTTCACCCCCCCAAAGTTTAACTTGTGCCTGTTTACTGTATGTTAAAGAAATTTTCTGCTGTCTGAATTTAGTTACCAATCTGGAGCCTGATCCATGAGGACAACTATTTAAAAATCAAAGATTTAACATTTGTTAAAAAAAAAAAAAAAAAAAAAGACTGGCAAAAAGACACAAAGAAAAGAAGTAAAACTGGATACACCTGTGTATTTGCCTTCCAAAGTGAATAATAACCCTGGTTATATCTGTAATATTTTACCACACAACACTAAAACTATCAGGCCTGTGTGTTTATGCAGGGGATATTGATCTCAGTCTAAGAGCTCATGTTTGAGAAGATTTACTATTCAAAGAGGTAAAAAAAAAACCTGCAAGGTTAATTATATGTCCATAAGGAACAAAAGCAAAAAAATGTGAGGAATACAAAATATCATCAGCCTTTATTCCAAGTAGAACATAATGCTTTCCTGTCTTTTTATGAAACTTTTCACTTAGTCATTTACATACTAGTCACTGCTTCAACTGGGCTAAGGGCAGCAAAACAGAAAACCTCTGTGGTGCAACCACAATTTTAAAAAGCTATTGGACTTCCATTAATGCAAAATTATTAGCTATATCTCTTACTACCACATTTTCTAAGAACTGTAACCAAAACAGAGCTTTCTGTTTTCTATCTTTGAATTCTTCTAGCACTTTGTACAAGAGCATATATTTTCACTCCATTTTTTGGGGTGTTCCTGACATATTTTGTGCTCACTCCCTCTGAAAACCTAGCCTTATGGATATATCTGCATTGCAGGTAATGTCCCAGGAATGCTGTCAAAGCCAAAACTGGCCACAGGAGATGAGATCTAGAGTATTCCCAGGGCCAGCTCTGGAGAGGATCTCCTAGAATTATTAGGAAAACCTTGACATATAGAGCACTCCCACAGCAATAGCCAAAACATAAAGCAGTTGCATGCAGTGTGAAAGGGCCCTGGACCTCAAGCTGTCCCATCTACCCTCTCAACTCCAGTTTTCTTTGTAAAAAAGCCCTAATGGCACCTGCCACAAAGACAGATAAGATTACTGATTCCTGAGAAAGACAAGTTTCAAGGCAAGCCTCCCAGAAGCACTTTGACGGGGCTACTATAGACACAGGCAGGGTGTCACAAGTTCAAACCATTCCCCAATTTAGCCTGTAAGTGTGTACCACCATTTTTCTATACACTTTTTATAATACTGCCTGCCTCCATTGTATCTTGTGGGAATTAATGATTGGAAAGCTCTTTGGAGCTTTAGAAACTTAAAAAGCTTTCGGGGGCGGGGGGAAGAAAGAAAGAAAAAAAGAAAAGATAACGTTCCTTTCTCTATGCAGAAGGAAAAACTTAAATCTTCACTCAGTTTTTGAAGGGTGTCTGGATGGATGCATCTCTTGAAGCAGATGTAGTGGAACTAATACATCGTGACTGACTGACATTCAACCCGTGACTCTTCAGTGTTAGGTAGCCTAGATTGCCTAAGTCTTTGATTTCACCTAACTCTTAATTAGAGCATAATTGCTTGAATTCTGTAAGCTTTTGGTTTGCTTTTAACAACTGCTGGTGATTTTTTTAATTTGTTCTTCCAATGTGGCCACAGTGTGTTATATTTGCAAGTTCATTGTACGATAGAAGGATTTGTCAGTCTACCTCACACTTTCTTCCATTGGCTTCTGGATGCTTTTTTCTTATCAGCTTCACTGTTTTATTAGTTTCATAAATGTTCTTATTTGGTTCATGAAACACTTTGCAGCTGAAGCCTAAACTGAAGCAGACATTCTGAAAAGAAAATTAGTCTGAAAAACTTAAAATGCTTGTACTTCTATGGGTTAAGTCAGTATCTTATACACTTTGTACTCATTTTATAATCCAAACAGCATGAGCACTTAGTTAGGATTCTCTTAGGTTTTGGTTAGAGCATCTTTAGGTATACAAGAAGGACAAAGAATAATCAGGAATAAAACAAATTAAAAAAAAATCATTAACTATACATGGGAAGTTTTCTGTTTCTTGAACACTTCTTTTCTCCCTTCTTCCTCTGAGCAGGATCAACCAGGAGCCCAGTTTTGCTGACAGTTAAAACAAGGCAGAACGCTCCCTATCACTTGCTGCTATGCTTTAGCACAAAAAGGAGAGCCTATTTCTTTTGTTCTTCATTGCATTCATTCTGCATCACTTGCAGATGCAGTTGAACTGTCCTAAGACTCTGATGCAAACAGCAGAATTGCTGTCTTGAGGTGAGCGTTGAACCCATGCTACAAAGGGCCTGCCCTGCATGGGCCTAATCACTCCACAATAATTGACCTATGATTTATATTCTTCTTTGAGCTAATTTGAGGGGACAAGCTTAATATGGTCACTGTCCAAGATACTACAGCTCCAGAATATGCATCTGTTCATAGATAGCAATTATAGTGACTTAGACACATGCTTATTCATCTTTGCTGTTCCTAAACCCACATGGTATATCAAAACTTCCTTTGCAAGTGAAAAATCAGGTTCAAAAGTTGCTTTGACAAAAGGCCTGATTCTTCTTTTGGACTAGTCTAAAGTAAGTCTGTTGAAGACTGCACTTCAATTCCAAAAAATAAGATCAGTCTTAATTCCACACCCATTTTCTATCATTTACTTTTACTTAGCATCACAATTTAAAATACATTCTCAGGTGAACATTAGAAACAGCCAAAGAAACAACTGCCACAGTACTTCCCTCAAGAAATTACCTCTGTCTCGACACAACTTTATTAGTTTGCATTAATTTGCTACAATTATTTATTCTTAAGCCCACATATTTAAATATAATTATCTGCGGAGAACTTCACAGTACAATCAACATTAGTCACCAAGAGCTGCTTTTTTTTGGCAATGAATAAGTTACAGAAATTTGTATTTTAAGTGAAGGCAAAGATGACTAAATTAATTTAAATAGTTTCGTATTAGGGAGAAATTCTTCATCCTGCACAAGCTTATGTAAAAAAAGAAACTGTTTAGTTTCTCTGCAAATTGACAGATCATCTGATAATATCTAGAGACACAGAGTTAGAAGTATATTCCTCCTGTGCTATGGTAGACACAAGACTAAAGTGCTTAATGGGCAAAGTGGTTTCAAACCAGTGCTATGACTTTGACATGCTTATTAGTCCCCATTATTTAGTAACCCCTGAAATGACCAGAGAGTCTGCGCTATGGCCACCATTTCACATCCACAGTTCCCTGGTTGGGAGCCTACAATGACTTCGTTCAGCACAAGGGCTGACCTAACACCTTCCCTTTAAAAAGTAAGGCTTTTCTGTGCTCTGTGTGGAATCCTCCACCTTTCATTACCCTTACACCATGATTTCCCTGCTCAGCACAACGCTTGCCCTAAAGACCTAACCTACCAAGTATGTCTCCTATCTAGAAGAAAATATATTTTTGTAATTAGAAGGAAATATTATGATAGCAAGGAAAGAAGATGTAAGAAAATATAATAGAAAAAGCAGAAACTTTCATTGGAGTGTAAGAATCACGTATGCAAAGTAAATTGTTCAGCAAGTGAATCAACAGGCACCATCTGTGGATACTGACTTGTTAATCATCTTTAAATGAAAAGAGATAATTCTCCACAAAGACGGGAGAATACAGACTTGGGGTGGGGAGGGGGGGAAAGTTGTTGATATGTAACCAATTCTTTTGGACCTTCTATAACACATTTGGCTCAGAAAGACAGACACCATTTATGATACACCTGTAGAGCGTACACGGAAGTCCCATAAAGCAAAGAATCTGCTCTACAAAATTAGGGGACTTTCCAACTGTGCAAAACCAAAAGAACAACAAAATCTACCTATTAGAAAAACGAGATACAAGCATATGCAAAACCAAACAAGCTGCCGCAAAGGTTGACCATTGTCTGTCTTCTCTGCTTACCAAGGATCACACACTTTCTGTGAAACAGAGATTTTGAATGCCTGAAAACTACAGTCAAAGCAAACCTACAATTACAAAAGCAGATGACAGACCTGTCTGGTGTGGGTTGGGAAATCTCAAGTTTCCTCTCAGGATGACCATACATTTAAGCGAACAGAATATTATTCTTGTGATCCCAAGTTAAAATTTGGGGTTGTTTTTTTTTCCCCTTTCCAAAAAGAGACAGAACACTTTTTAGTACAATCAACAGCAAACCAGGATAGACTGTAAAAAAAATTCCAGAGATTCTCTAGTTTCATTAACTGTGTCATCCAGACTATGAAATGAAAAGATGTAACTGTTAAAATTGTTCTATAATACATCTTCAAGCAAAGGAATGTTTTGGGGTTGCAGAAAATGCTAATTGCTTTTTTTTTGTTTAATATTTTAAAAAAAAGAAAGTAAAAATAACTTTAAGATTTCTACCTCAAGTCGCAGGGTCTATTTCCCAATCTGTTAAGAAACAAAAGCAAATCTGAGAATAAAATCACTGCATGCCCACACACACTTAAAACCAAAGAAAAGATGGCAAATAAGGGGGAAAATTCATGATAGCTATAAGCAGCTCAAGTTTAAACTTTAGTGTGCCACTAGAAGTGCTTAGATTGTGCAATAGACTTGTCTTGTTTAGCATTTCTAATTTTGAAATTAGGATCTAGTATTATGAGACCAACTTGTATCAGAATGTTTGAGACATGTGTTTACAAGACACACTGCAAACAACATTTAGAAACTGGAAGACAGATATTAGCAGACCACAGCATAATCTAACACATTTTCTTTCTCTTTATCATTATCAACATGATCCTCCAAAAAGTCGACACATAGTAAAAGTTCCTGTACATCCGCTACGTGGAAAGGACATTGCAGACTGTGAAATGCAAGTAAACATTTTTATGAATACCAGTGATGTTTCATACCAAGTGTCTGGTAGATGTTAAGCAGCAACCTGTCTTAGGGAATAATCGTTATAAAAGATGTCTACGTAATTAAGGCTAAATTGAGATGAGGTGACTGGTACTTTTTCCTTTTTTTTTTTTTCTGATCTACACAATAGCATATATATATTCAGACTTGATAAAACACCTGAATGAAAGAGGCAACTAAGAGTGTGATACCTCTTAGATAACAAAAAAGTCTCGTTATGACATGCCTGAATATTTTGTTTCGTTGACAACCTTAGAGAATCTATTGCAAAATCCAGAGACAGCAGGAGGAAATTACATCAATAATTACAATGAAATTAACTAAATTTTCTACGCGTCTTACAAAACCAGTTATTGCCACTGTCAAGCTGAGCAGGGCAGTGCATGTATATTCTAGTTCCAGGGGCTAAGTAGCAAAATGTGTTTTTCTTTCACACAAGAGAAGACTTGATTATTTTAAAGTTCTGTGTTTCTCAGATGATAAGTACCTGAATTACGGTCCAGCAGTGCTCTAGGAGTATAACACCACAGTGTTTCACAAACGAGTTTAACCTTCATTGACTCGCAATAGAGTTGCATCAATAAGCAGCTGAGGTTGCCAGGACTGGTTAGGCTCATTACGTTGACGCAGCCTATCACTTTCTGCTACAGGAAACTCGCTAATGCCAAGGACAGCCGAAACGATGCTTTAGCATCTAGTGCCATCAGCTTGAAATGGCATTGTTTTCTGACCAGAAAAAAATGACAGCATCTTTAACTTGAAAGGAAAAAACAGTTTTGAACTGCTTTGCAGTGCAGGGAGCTTTTACCACATTTGGGCGGGTGTTTAAAAAGGCGTAAGAGCCACCGGCACCTTGTGTTGGTCCATCCGTTGACGTTACTACCTCTGCCTTACATTTGAGGCTTTGAGGGAAGAGGAAAGACTTGGCTGTGAATCACAACTTGGAATATTTACTGTGCTTAAAAATTTATTTTAATAATGAATTGTCAGAATTCTGCCTACCTCTAATATTAATGTTATATTAGATGAAATGCCTTGGTACCCCCATAATTTGACTACCGTATACAACTTGATTAGACAAGGCCCTACATTGAAAGATCTATAATCTTGTGTTGTATCAAATTACTTGCATCTGCAAAATTGGAGTACAGTTAGATTTCAGTATGACAAGTGAATTGATCAGATGTATTGTCTCTGGATGCTAACTATAGCAGGTGGTACTAAAACTTCTTCTAAACTCTAGAAAACATGCTCACTAGGCCATTTTTATTTTGCTCTCTGTAATGCCTAAGATGTTTGTAATACAGCCAGCCCTCAAATTTGTAGCTTTGTAAACAGCAGACACAAAAAATGATGAGGAACATGATGTGGGAAACTTGTTGACTCTAGAAAGAATGAATGGAAAGAACAAGAGGAAAAATGTATTTAGACTTAATTAAAAACCATTTACACTTCCAAGTCAAGAATTTGAAAGTCAATTCATCTGCAAATCTTGGGATTTTTTTATTCTGAACAAGTAGATAGCATTTTACTCCCAACATTGTACCAGATGAAAAATAGAGACATTAAAGAGTAACCTGACAGAAATGAGTCAGTAATTAACGCATTTACATTTGTCCACTGATGGCAATGTGACAGAAGTAAAAAAAGACTGGAGAAGCAAAACACGATTTTTCAAAACATCTAAGGATGTTAAAGGCTCTATATTATGCAGGGCTTTGCACCCCTAAAGCTCGTACTAGGCTTCAGTCTGTCACGAGGATTCTTCTGAGGGGGGATCTGATCGATGCTTATAAATACTTAAAGGGTGGGTGTCAAGAAGGATGGGGCTGGTCTTTTTTCAGTGGTGCCCAGGGATAGAACAAGAGGAAATGGGCACAAACTTGAATATAAGAAGTTCCACCTAAACATGAGGAGGAACTTCTTTACTTTGAGGGTGGCAGAGCCCTGGAAGACACTGCCCAGAGAGGCGGTGGAGTCTCCTTCTCTGGAGACATTCAAAACCCACCTGGACAAGTTCCTGTGTAACCTGCTCTGGGTGGACCTGGTTTTGCAGGGAGGTTGGACTGGATGATCTCCAGAGGTCCCTTCCAACCCCATGTGATTCTGTGAATCGGTGATCCATTGACCCCCGTTAAAGCCACCTGTGCGCTCCCCACCTTGCTTAGGTCTCCATCGCCCTCTTTATTTTCATTTATTTTCTTTTGTTTTCTCCCCTCCCTACGCTTTGCCTGTAACGCCCAGAGGCGCAGAATTACTCATCGCTGCCTTTTGTTTCATTTTCAGGTGCCCAGGAGAGCTGAACTGTGCGTGTAGCCACCAGACCAGAAAGCGTTTCTTCCCGGGTGGCAGAGCAACCTCCGGGAAAGGGATGAGTCATTTGGCGGCCCTCGGGGACGGGGACGGGCTGCCACGCGTGGCTCGGCTCCTCCAGACCTGGCGCCACAGGGGAATGAGACGTGAGGACTTTTCTGGGCAGGAACAGCTATAAAATGACGGGTAGGATGGACTTTATCTCCGGCAGGAAAAAAAAAAAACCAACCAAACAGTAAGTGAGGAGCTGCAGGGCAAGCTGAGGACATGGGTGTTGGTTTTGTGGCACTGGAGATGTTTCTGTAGGGCCAGATCCTGCACCCAAAGGGCTTGTGTCCACTTTGGAAACAGGAGCGTTGGGAAGAAAATACCTTTTTTCATCACTTCTCTGGCTGATGGAAGAAAAAAGCAGGTTTGCAGCACGTGGCTGAGCAGTGTGACACTGCGGGACCTGGGGGTAGGAGGGAGGTTGCCCCAGAACTTCCGCAAAGACAGTGGAAGCAACCTCGGTGGTGCCTCTGCATCCTCGTGGCTTCAAGACCTCTGTCACCGCAAGAGGCACTTTCTGTGCATGTACATCTTCCATGGACCTGAGGAGAAGTCTGCAGGTGATGAGGTTTTAATCCAAACCAGCAACTGGCTTGGCTTTCCCATAAAAAAAGGCACTGCAGGATTGGCAATCGTTGCCACGTTCCCGTGGACTGATCGAGTCTATCCGTCGGTGCTGTGGGACGGGGGAAAAAAATAAGTCCAGCTGTTGGTCCTTATTCTTTGGGGTAACAATACTGTACATCACAGAAATCCTCATCACGCCGTAAAGAAGCGTCCTCGCCACCAGATCAACCCAAATTAAGCACCAAAATAAAAGCAGTTTGATTTCTGCACCGTGTGAGGGCCCTTCTGTGGTCATCCCTCTCTGCAGGAGATGCAAGTCCTCAGCATCTGGGCAAATGGGTGGTGCTAAGTGTAGTGAATAAAGTATTCTGGTTTCAGTGTTGTCCCTCCATAAAACAGCAAAAATTCCTGTTTTGTCAGAGCCATGGCTAAAGTGATAATTAGGAAACACGGTTAATAGAGAGAATCAAGTTTTCTCCTTCGCAGCTCTGACCATTAGGAGTTTCCAACGCTGCTTAGTCCCCACGTTTCCACCAGCTCGTTTCATAGCACTCAGCCTGCTGCTGAGTGAAGGGCAGTATTGCCATCTACTGGCATCTCGTCTCTCAGCTGGCCAAATTGCTCTTGGACAATGCTTGTCTTCCTCTATGGGGCCAGAGACACCATGAACCTCACTGAGATATCATATTAACAAAAAATAGAATAAGGTGGAGAGGTGAGGACGTCTTGGGGCTTGGCTGCGTTTCCACACCTGGCCTGGCCCACACATCCACAGCTGGAGGAAACCATCTCCAGAAGGTAAATACTCAGAAAAAAACCCCATGGATGCATCTACATTTTGGCAAGAGAAGCCAAGTGAGGGACCAAAACACCTGTGGCTGGACATGCCCTGACTCCATCTCATTGGGAGGTGCATGAAACCCACCAAAGGGGGAATATCTGTGAACACCAGAAATATTTCTGCTGAAATATTTTGGCACAAGCACGGAGGCTGTGAAGACTTTCAAGTCAGTCCAGACGAGGAGGCTGAAAGGCTCAAGAAGGCCTGGGGACCCAATTTCCTGGGGACCACATAAGCCACACATCAGTGTAAAAAGTTCCAGGAGAACCCTGCCACCAGGATGAACAACATCCTGGCTGATAAAAAGATCTCCCTCCAACATAAACCTGCTCCACTGAGATACCCAGCGTAGGAAACTATTATCTATTACACTTCCCTGGAAATAAATACTTGGGTACTACTTTGGAATAAATAGAGATGAGAACTTAATGGTCCTTAAGGGCTTTACACAGCCAAGGCATCCCAAAGTGCTTTCTGGTAATTATGGCTGAATAGCTGTCAGGAGGCAGTGTAGCCTCCTGACATGCTGCCAAATATCCATCGTTTTTGCCTGCAAGTAGGTGAGGGAGGGAATGGTCGGGTGAAGGAGTGATACAAATTCGACCAGAGATTTTGGAAGTTACTCTGATAAAGGGAAGCAGCCCCAGGGTAGGATTTGGGTGAGGAGACATCCATAACCAGAACATCTCTTTTCAGCTGTGGTGTGATTGAGGGCCCCATCGCTGAGCGTATCTCTCTGTGGCTTTAAAGCTCCCCAGCTCTGTTGTGTTTTGGGCCAGCTGAGATGCTCAGGTGTATGAAGACATCCCTATGGGGCTAGTGAAGATGACAAGAGACCTCAGGAGAGATGCTCAGGTGTATGAAGACATCCCCATGGGGCTAGTGGAGATGACAAGGGACTCAGGAGAGCTGCTTGAAGCAGCAGCAGGCTGGGGTGGGATGTCCTTAGACATCCCTAATGGCACTGACCCCTGCATTTGATCCTTGCACCCCCAAGCTGTGTTTCAAGCAGCCTTACCTCCCTCACCCAGCTCAAGGTGTTGTAGCCAGTCCTACACCCTCCACCTGGTGGGACCAGCCCCAGGAGATAAGGCTCCTGTTACCACGGGTGTCTCCTTTTTCTGGTTTTCCAAAATCCACTTTGTTCCCTGGTTTAGCTGCATCCCCACCACCCAGCTTTGAAGAAAAGGATGGGAGCGTTATATATGAGGGTTACAGGACTGTGCCCAGCCGTGTTTTCCCGGTGCCACTGGACATTGTGTCGCTGGCACACCCGAGTCCCTTCACGCAGCAAAACCTGCATTTTCCATAGGCTTCCCGAGGTGTGCTCCGGGGATCACAGCTTTTCCGGGCAGCGCCGAGGAACAAGTAGCTCTCGCAAGGCTCTTGGCCAGCGAGAGGCAAACACCCTGCCCGTGTGCTGCCAGGCTGTCGCCTGCCTCTTGCCCTGCCCGATAAATCACGGCTGAGCAGCACAAGCTGTTCCTGTCATCGAAACGCGGAAAGAAACGCTCCTCTTGGCACCCGGGAGGTGATAATGACCCTGAATTAGAGCTGTACGTCTCCAGCACCTGATTCTCCTGCTCCTGCCGGCGCAGCCTGATGTTTCTCCTCCTGGCTGCTGCAGGAGCGGGTCCAGGTCTCGCTCAGGCGGAGGAAGGATTTAAAGGAGAGACGTCCAGCCTGGCTTTCGGAGCCGCTTGTGGAAAGATGTTTCAAGCAGCCCGTGGTCACGGTTGCCCTGTGGAGACCAGGGGACGGTTGCACGGCTGCGGGCAGAAGCAGGGACAGCCTGTCACCGTGTCAGGGGACGAACAGGGGATGGCTGTGGCGGTTTGGGTTGTGGCAAGGCACCGTGCACGCTCGTTAAATTGCTAATGCAGTCCCGGGAGTGCTTTTGGCCCAGGGAGCAGAAACATCAGTGATGGTTCCCAGCTCTACTCGGCCCAGGCCAGGGATGGTGAGAGTTTGGGACCCCGTGTGACATCCCCAGATCCCCCCATGGCCCATGCACACAGGGTGAGGACCCCCCCAGGCATTGCAAAACCACCAGGCACCCTAATACTGCACTTTTCACCGTATGAGTAATGGTTAGAAGGGGTTTGAGGGGCTCTCTTTAAAAATCTCGTTTCCTAAAGGCTTTGATCTGTGTCTTTTTAATTCCTTTTGTAACTAAAAGGGAAACGTTTGAATGAAAAGTCAGGCCAAGATCTCAGATGCCAGCGCGCTCCTGTCACTCGGCTCCAAAGTGAACTTTTAAGGGACGTTACTCCAGCTCTGAGCCTAACAGATCCAGGCTCTTTCAGGAGAAGTTAAATATTTGAACTTCATATTGCGGCAGAAATGACACACGCTCTCTTAAAAGGAGCGAGGAAAAAAAAATCAGTAATATTAAGGATAAGCCGAGATTTGGGGTTTTTTTAACTTGTCAGAAGAGGAGAATTGCCAAACTGCAGAGCGCCCAGGCCAAGGGCAGCCCGGCGAAGCAGAGAGCTAAAAATACAGCTCGGGGCTCCACTCCTTTCCAAGCCTTAAAGAAAGCGCCGCCGGTTTCGTTTTCCTTCGCGCTCGCCGGTAACGAGGGAGGATTTATCTGTTCGCAAATCGGACTTCTGGACAAGGGCGGCGAAAAGCAGCTCCCGTGTGTCACTGCTTATCTGTGTGCCTGCCAGCAGCCAGGGAGGACAGAGTGCAAGGCTGTTTTATCACTCTCTGCCCTCCAAACTTCTCCAGCAGCCGGTGATAACCCTGTGGGATATCCCTTCGCTTTGCCAAGGCCCTCTAGCGGCTTCTGGAGCGAAGAAATGTGCATTTCCCTCCCCCCGAAAAAGAGCGTTTTGCAAAGATACTGCTGTGCCCTGGGTGGGTGCGGGCTTGAGGAGAGATGGAGATGGGACATCGGTAGTTCAAAATGGAAAAAGAGCTAAATCAAAATCCTTCATTCATAGATGCTCATCTCATACACAGCAAAAGGAAAGAGGGAAGGTTGTGATTCCCCCTCTATTCCTAGAAGACGGCATTGCAGTTCATCTAAAGACAAATCTTGCTTTACTGTGCACGTACATCTCCCTCTTCTCTTCCTCCCCTCCCTCTGCTGACCCTGCTGTGTGTATAAAAAGGAACATGGCTTTTACCTGGAAATCTTATGTGCTGCAGGTAGGCTGGCCCAGCCGGTGGGATTGTGGGCTCCCACGTGTCTAACAGCGCAGGGGATTGTTTTACACTGAGTTTATTGCTTCCTCCCTAGAAAAGCACCGTCCAGAAATGCCCTTTTCTATTCGCTGAGTCTTAGAAAATGAATTTTAAAAAATAATCATCCCTCACAGAGTGAAGTTAAGAGTAAACTAGATGGATCATGCCCTCTGTGGGTTGTTTCCAATACAATGAGGGTGGATGCCCTCTGTATGAGCAGCGATGTATTGAAGCTGTTTGTTTAGGAATATAAAGAGAACCCAGTTCTGCAGGCAAAACCTCTGCTGGCTGATGTGAATGGAATGGAATGGAATGGAATGGAATGGAATGGAATAGAATAGAATAGAATAGAATAGAATAGAATAGAATAGAATAGAATAGAATAGTATACTTTCAGTTGAAAGAGACCTTCAACAATCATTTGTTCCAGCTGCCTGACCACTTCAGGGCTGACCAAAAGTTAAAGCCTGAAATTAAGGGCATTGTCCAAATGTCTCTTAAACACTGTCAGGCTTGGGGCATCAACCACCTCCCTAGGAAGCCTGTTCCAGTGTTTGACCACCCTCTTGGTAAAGAAATGCTTCCCAATGTCCTGTCTAACCCTCCCACAGCACAGCTTTGAACTGTTCCCACGCATTATAAAATCATAGGATCGTTAAGGTTGGAAAAGATCTTTAGGATAATCAAGCCCAACCATTAACCTAACACTGCCAAAATTACCACTAAACCATGTGCCTCAGCACCAGGTCCACATGGCTTTTAAACACCAGGGATGGTGACTCCACCACTTCCCTGGGCAGCATGTTCCCATGTTTGATAACCCTTTTGGTGAAGAAATTTTTCCTAATACCTATCCTAAACTTCCTCTGGTGCAACATGAGGCCATTTCCTCTTGTCCTATCACTGGATCCCAGGGCGAAGAGCTCAGCACCCCCCCTTCCACTTCCCCCCCTGAGCAAACACAACAACAGGTCACTAGTTGAAATCACTGATCCTTTATTATACTCTTAGCCAAACCTTGCTATTAATAGCCCAAAGAAGTGTAGAAGGGATGAGAGGAGGGTTAATGAGCAGACATTCTTTGTTCTAATTCTTCTCATGTTCATGCACCAGTCGATCTTTCTCTAGAAACCCCCGTTATTCATCATAGTCTGGAAAACAAAAAAGAGGTGAATTCAGCAGAGAGCCAGAGTAACGCATGTCTCCATCCCACCAAAGTGCTTGGAAGAAGGGCTCGTTCCCAGCTGGGCCAAGAGACTGCTCTAACAACCTCTTTCCACCCCAAAAGGTAGGTTTATGGATGACAGAAACCTCCCTCTTCCTTGCAGTGATTTAAAACACCTCTCCCCACTTTTCTTTCCAGCAGGCCCCGTGGTTTACAGCGGCATTTCCACAAAACCACCCTCCTGTGCCTCAGAAATGGCTGCTCCTTGCACCAAACGTGATTTCTGGCAGCAAAGAGCTCGTTGCTCACTCCCAAGCACAAGGCTGAGAGCGCATAGTGGGGACTTGTAGATACGTTTATGTTTCCTGCATTTCCCATTCACCAGCCAGCTGATTCCTTCAGCAGTTTCCTATAGTAAGGTTTTGTCTGGGTGAATGGAGAGGGTCATTTTTTGGACACAGAGCCCAGCTCCTGCCTGGCTCGAATTTTTTCTGTGGTACCCAGGAGCATTCCAGCTCCCAGGCAGCAGCTCCTTCCCTGCAATTGGTTGACCATACCAAAAGTAGCACCAAATATCCTGATTTTAGACCTCCTCAGATGACCCAGTTCTACTCCTAATGGTTTAATAAATGAAAGGATTCAGTTCCTCTGGCATTCCCTTGCCCTCACAGAATCAAAGAATGATAGAATGGTTTGGGTTGGAAAGGACCTTGAAGATCATCTAATTCCAACCCCTCTGCCATGGGCAGGGACACCTCCCACTAGACCAGGTAGCTCAAAGCCCCATCCAGCCTGGCCTTGAACCCTCGCAGGCAGCAAGCAACTTACGCTGTAGATCCAGTCCACGTAGGCTGACACACGTGTGAAGACCGTTGGCTTCTTGTAGGTGTTACAGTAAGGAACCAGCCCGTAACTCACAATCCCATGGACTTGCCAGCGGTTGTCTTTGTAGCAGTTGAGAGGGCCCCCGGAGTCCCCCTGGATCAGAGGAAGGAGAGGAACATATTAAGCCAAATTATCTGAGCCATCGAGGAATGACTGGACAGGATTAAGGAGCACCAATTAGTTAATCACTGTCCTGAACATCAAAATAAAAAATTGTGCCGTTTTCTTTGCGAAAGGCTGATTGCTCCACAGCAGCACGGGAGCAGAGACCACCCAATACCTCCCGAGATGCTGCAAAGATCAGACCCACTGTTTATTATCCCAGTCTACATGCACACACACACACAAATACATATGTACACACACACACCCCCCCAGGAAGGACTGAAACCCTAAATTCCCACCCCCACTGCAAATACAGTGACTGCAATGGTCCAGGGCACGTTGCACCAGATGAAATCCTGACCAGCTAAGGTCAGGATTGGGCAGCATCTCTGCCAAAATATCAGTGCACTCTCCAGCTGCAAGGAACCAGGCAGAAGGGAAACGCTGCGCCCCTTGTTCTTTGCAAATAAGTATATTCAAAGGGTCCCAGGAAGTTAAAGTGGTGCAGTTACAGTGTATGAAAAGATAAAGGCTCCTGCTTGGCTCAGAACTCGGTTTGTAACAAGGTTCTGCCATAATTAAACCCCACCAAAAAATACACTAAATATCTAGAGACCCATGATTTACTGTATCTCTAGTTGTACCATCTATAATTGTATAACCCCTTTTATTTCTATACATTTCTATATTATTCATATTTCTATGTGTTTCTATATTATATTCATATATTTACATAATAAAATCTATTATGTATTTGCCCTCTATTTTTCAAGGGCTCTGCATGGTTGCTTTCACCAGAAGCCACCTCTGTAGTGAAGGGAATACAGGCAGAGGTAACAGGTTTTCCCCCCAGACCTCCTTGCCTTGATGCTGGGGTCACCTGGAGCCCCTGGGACCTCACAGCATCTTCTTTTTCCACCTAACCTGGGCCAGATGGTGCCAGTTGGACCTAGTCAAAACTTGCAGAAACCTCAGCTGTCTATGTAAGCAGAGCTATTGCAGGTGGAGAAATGGCAAAAACAGGTCCCAGCTGAAGGAACAGCAAGATCAGATAAGAAGGAAAGAGCAAAAGGGGAGCCTGAAAATCCTCTGATAATAACAGATCTTACACTGCATCCGGACCTCACGCCGTCTCCACCTGCACAGATCATAGTGACTTTTGCTTGTGAGCCCCACCAGTCGTTCTGGGAGCAGATCTCATGGTCGACCACCGGCAGCATCACCTCCTGCAGTTTGACTGCGCTGCCACCACCCACTAACAGAGAAAGGGTGAGATTTTGGTCCAGCAGCTCCAACAGTTGAGGAAGGAAGTCCACACCCTTCCTCGGGCAGCCTTCCCTGCACGGTGGTCCCTCTGAAACCAGAAGGGACCCTCAACAGTCCTCCTTCCCCCCTTACTCACCACTCACCACCCCCCCTCCGGTAATGTAGCAGGGATAGTTATTGGGCAAAACGTCTCCTTCAGCTGGAAGCTCTCCCAGCTGAACGAACCCATTGTCATAGGCAGGAGAATCGAGGCGCAGCAGGGCAATGTCGTAGCTGAAACAGGATAAAGGGAAAAGACCCTTTACTGCAAATCCTGAATTAGTTGTAAGTCAGATCTGACGTTCCTCACTCGTATTTCATCACTTACTCAGGTCTCTAGCCTCTGGCATGGCGACGGCCACGCACCTTGCAAACACCATCGATTAATCCTCATAGTTATCACAGGCCACAGGAAAATATGAGCAATTAAGTGCGAAGAGGCCATGACACAGACTGATAAAGGGCTAACACCCCCCAAAAACCTCCAACTCCTTTGGAGGTACCCAACCTCAGAGTAAATTTCAGTGGACCCCGGGTGGACAGACACATCTCTGAGGAGGGATTTAAGACAGACAGTCTCTCTGCGTTTCCCCGATGGCTTCCCTTCATCAGATGCAGACAGTGGTACGGCTGCTGGAAGAGTCCCTGACTCTGCTCTGCATCCTGGATCCCTCTGCGAGGCCCATCTTTTACCCATCTTGGGCAAAACAGGACTAAGGTCGTCTACGTAGACACTGTGTAACTCCTCCAAGAGAGGAGGTCATCTGGGAAATCTCCATTGCGTGATCTTCCAGTGCTTCCCACAAGGGAACTGGACTGAACACGCACATAAACACTAGTGGGACAGGGTGCTAAGTACCATTCAGCCACCTGACGATATTCAAAACAATTAATTACCCATTGGCGATGTCATAGGGATTCCAGCCATTATGAATGAAGATTCTGTCCACACCAATATAGTACTCGGTGCCATCCACCTCCAAGAGATTGTGCTCACCCAGAGCCACTCGGTAGGTTGCTCCTTGTGGCCTGAAAACAAATCATGGAATAATTAGTGTAAAAACTATTCCCCGCTGCTACCTTAGAATCATAGAATCATGGAATTGTCTAGGTTGGAAGGGACCTTTAAGATCATCTAGTCCAACCATCAACCTGATAAAAAAACATCACTAAGCCATGTCACTAAGCACTATGTCAACCCGTCTTTTAAATGCCTCCAGGGATGGTGCCTCAACCCCTTCCCTGGGCAGCCCATTCCAAGGCTTAAATTGGACCACTGCATCACCGAGACCTTCCACCAATGTAATCACTTCTAAAGCACCTTCCACCGGAGGATTTTCAACAGACTGTAGCGAAATGGGCTTATGAATGTGGCAAATTCATAATTCAGGCCCCATCTGGAGTCCTGTGTCCATTTCTGGACTCCCCAGTTCAAGAAGGACAGGGAACTGCTGGAGAGGGTACAGCGGAGGGCTACAGAGATGATGAGAGGCCTGGAGCATCTCCCTTATGAGGAGAGGCTGAGGGACTTGGGTCTTTTTAGTCTGGAGAAGAGAAGGCTGAGGGG
>JAOXJK010000001.1:69908331-69920435 GCA_025774025.1 Xenus cinereus
AGGGATGGGGCAGCCACAGCTTCTCTGGGCAACCTGTTCCAGTGCCTCACCGCCCTCACAGGAAAGAATTTCTTCCTAGTATCTAATCTAAATCTCCCCTCTTTCAAGTTAAAACCATTACCCCTTGTCCTGTCACTGCACTTCCTGACAAAGGGTCCCTTTCCGGCTCTCCTGTAGGCACATTATTATAATGAATAATTCTTGTTTAGTAGCTGGAATAATGCACTAGAGAAAGAAAGATTCAAACTTAGCAGCCACGTTTCAAGCATGTTTAAGCCCATCCAGTCTTTCACTCGCCTGCAAACTCTGCCCACCTGGCTTTCCCAGCGGAATGGATGGACCCAAGCGTGCGTCCCACTGGCCACCCTGCCTGCTGCCTCCCTCCCCTGCGTTCATTTTGCTGTTTGCTCTGGCTCTGCACCTTAAAGACCTTTCTCATGTTGAGATAAAAGGACGATTTGCTTCTGCCTGGACGCGTAGTTCTGCTACCTAGACAGACCTCTCAGAGGGAAATATTTACCCTGCTCGTGATCCAAACACGCCACGCAAATCACCCCCGCGCTTGTCACGCGTACCTGTTCTCAGAATAGGTACCACACCTTGGCAGATTTTTCGGTGGGTTCAGCGAAGGGAAAGCGGCCGATGAGGAGCCCGAGGGCTGCTCTAACCTCCACCAACGGGCAACGCTCCCAGAGGGAAAGCTCAGCCGGCCGGGAAGAGACTCCAGGGACCAGCCTCAGCCCTCCCGCCTCCGGGAGCCAAGAGCTGGGACGGTGCAGGACATGGAGATGGGAACACCGTGGCTTCCGGATCCCATTTTCCACAAGGAGAATCATCACCTTGCCAGAGGCAGCTACTTTTTTGGCTCCTTTCGATAACTTAAGCAGCATAAAGCCTGGAATAGGCAAGGGTATCTGGCAAAAAGATTTCAACATAATGTCGACTGAAAACCTTTGCCCTCAGTTCTAAGCCTTTTATTATCATCAGGTTGTTGGTTTTTTTTTTTCAGTGGTCTGGCAGTGTAAAAAGAATCTGAATTTCTGATATAAAAAGCACACCAGAAAAAGAAACAAAAAAACCTCTGGTGTTTCAGGCCCTCCTCACTTTTCATGAAGGAATAAAACAGGGTGAGGAGGGTATTATTTATTTTCCTTTTCTGGCCACCTTTGTAATGAACAGGTCAGCACAGCCAAGAAGCATCTCTTGACTCATTCAGCTAGCATTATTAGCAATTTTTGCTTACCTTGTTTTTTACCTAGGGCAAGTCCAAGTAAAAATTAGGTTAAAACCTGGATGGACACCTCAGGCTTCGGCCCAGGATGTTTTCTGGGTGCAAAGGGAATCAAAGAATGAACGTAAGATTGCATATTTAGTGCCACAGGCAATACTTGTATTTAATAATAACCTTGTGTCCTTACCTAACACTATTCATTTGAGGCTTTCAAAGCAGTTAATAATTGCAATACTCATATAGTATTGTTATTAATTATTATTGTGTTTACAGATACACGGTGAGATAAGATACAACTAAACACTTCCTCAAAGCCATACAACACAATCTAAAAGAAAAAGACAAGCTTAGCAGTGACCTGGTTTTCATCTCTTCATGATGTAGACAGTTGGCCTTTCCTTTGTTATGGCCCATAAAATTTGTCCATAATTATTAATAGCAGTGGGAATTCCGAAAAGCTGGGGAGGCTCAAAGGACTTGTTGCCCACGTACAAAACTAAAAACAATAGTGACAGTCACCGGTGCAGTGGAATGTCAAGGGGAAACAGTCTTTCTCAACACTGATAATCTTACAAAGCGACTGTAACTGGCATTGGGCTGTAGATGCTGAATAGATAATACAGTACTATAAAAAAAAATCTATGAGTAGATTTTACTTTACTTATATTTCCTACCATAATCTTTCCTTTCTCTTTATTTTTTGTAGCCTGTCTGCCCATCTCCCTTCTGTGCTTATATACACAGAGGCTTTCTCAATACACAGGGAATCTATTAAATCTTATTTGGAGAAAATAACCACGCATGAGGAAAGATGCTGGTATTATTCTGCACTATCATCTCACCCAGCTCTCTGACTGCAAGTACAAAATGTGAGCAGCAATGAATGACAGCTAGGGGCGGGTTTTCCATAGAAGAAAGAGCCCATATTTACCCCAAAGCGCTTGTGTCTCCAGCGCAGCACGGTTTCTATGTTAGTGAAGCTATATATGTACTGTAGATGCGGTGCCAGCTAATGCCATCAGAAGCAGGCAGACAGACAGTAGAGTTGTAAAATAAACCAACAATAGGAAAATAACTTGGGACGTCAAGAGTGAGGACCTCAGGCTGCTGGTGGTGTACAGAAGGAAAGGAGAGGTGCACGGAAACAGAAAAAAGAAATATCAGTGCACTGGCCAAGGCAGAGGCAGAGCTTAGCGTGGAAACCGTTCAGGAAGATACATAGAAAAAGGGGAATTTCCCCCCTCTTAAATGCAGCTGTAGAGAAGGGGGCTGTGTGCCATACAGCCCTTTTATTTTTGCTGGTGTTTCACAAAGAGGCTGCTCTGTTATATATGATCTTTAATAATCTCACTCGCATAAACATGTGCACCAAACCAGAGGATTGATTGTAACTTGTTCCCAGATAAAAGATGAAGCATTTGGACCCACAGCCTGCAGTCAATTTCCAGGCTCTGCCAAGGTGAAGAGAGACCTGAATATTTTTTCTCATTCCTAAATTATTACTAGCTCAAATGTCCTGAATACAGATTAGAAAAATTACCTGATTATATTAACCTAGGGAAAGAGTTGAATAAAAATCCATGATCGTATTTCAGGAAAATAGTCTCCATTAGAGAGTAAAATCTCTCTCCCTCACCTCCTCTCTCGAGTACTTATATCCAGCATGTAGTGTTTTTTATAACCCATTTTGGGGGTACTTGAATCCAACTGAATATTGTCTACTCTATTCGAAAGATTATGAAGTCACCTAGGACTCATCTCCTAGGACAGCAATAAACCAACCCTCCTGCCAGCCATAAACACATAACATGCCTGCATTTAATGTTTGCTCTGTTCCCTTTGAAATGTTAATCATCTCTATGTAAATTCTAGCATACTGAAACTCAGTTCATATTAACTTCAAGTTACCTGATTTAGACACAGCAGAGGACAACCATTTATCAGCCTGTTTTTTAAAGATCAAAGAAGCTTGTCCCTAAAATATGTCCCATAACATGCAAATGAATCTTAATGTCTCCAATTAGATTATAACTTGAGGGTGCTTTCTTCTGTTGAAATAAAGTGTTACTGTATCATTGGCTTAACACGCTCCAAGGATCTGATCTTCTCAGCAAGTCACAACCACGCTCCCTACCCCCGTCCATGAGTTGCCAAAAAAATTGTTACCAAATTGTTATCAAAAAAATTCAAATCTTTTTTTCCGACACCTCCTCTTCAGCTCTGACCCTGATGACATTGTGGAAACGCTCAGGGAGACGAGGCTCCCTCGTGATGGGTGCCTGAGCTACTGTGGGCTCTGCTGTGCAACATGTTCAGCGACCCAACGCGACAAGGTCTAGAGGCTCTGCGTACTTGCCGATGAGTAAGAAATTAATTCGCACTTCAAGCTTACTCTCCACTGCTGTATCTCATACCGAGAGATAAGTATGTCACGGTGGTTATCTTGCTTTAAAATTCCAGCGGTGAGAAGCCCTTATGCTTCCACCGAGAGATAGCAAAGTGAGGTCAACGCTACATCATATGCCTGCAAGTGACTCCACCTGCTACGCTCCACAGCAAAATAAGAATTTGCTGTCCCCGTGATGCTTTAAAGCAGGAAACGAAAACACGGGGTAGTCACCATGTAGGAAAACATTTTGTTTAACTTGGAAAGAAAAGCCTTAGTCACCTGGTGTAAATATATATATTTAAAAATAAAAAGGTGCGGTCGGCGACTGGACTAGCGCTTCCATTTCCACGGGGAACACTGCAAACTCCCAAACAGAAGCTACTTGGTAAGCAGGAGGTGGGAACACAAAACGTGCAGAGGTGGCTGAATATTTGTTACAAATGCAGCCCTTCTTCGTGCTCATGAATCATTCCTTAACTGATCCTGATTTCTTCAAGTACACTTGTTGTTGATACGCTCCAGGGTATATCTTTAAAGCAACATTGCTAAGAAGCAAATATCATTATGAGTTATGTGCACAGGAAATGGGAGATCTGACCCATCTCTCTCTCCCGTCTTATTATATCAAAATATTATACTGTAAGGTTGCTGGGGGTTTTGTCTGCTTGTTTCTGTGTGTTTGGTGATCGGTTTCTTTATATAGTGGTCTCTTAAGCTATTCCTAAGTCCTGCTATTTTTATTTGGGCATCTCTAGGTTAATATTAAAATAAATATAAATGCTTTTCTACTAATTTGTGGGAATTAACTTAAACCTTTGGGTTTTCTGGAAACACTGAAGCTGAATAGGCATAAGGTCACTTTTTTTTTTTTTTTTGCACAAACACTGGATGACACAGGAGCAGAGAAAGAATTTGTATCTAACAAAGTCAGAAAATGGTGCTAATGAATAAGAACTGGGGGAAAAAATGTAAGAACACTAGGACGTGTGATTATTTTAAAGAATATTCAACTCTTGAATAACAATATTTGAATATTTTATATTTGAATATTTGAATAACAAATACTGGGGCTGCACAATTAGCAAAATAAACTTGTGATTCCAATTTTTCAGGGTGTTTAAAACTCAGTTGTTCATTTAAATAAAACAAGCAGTAATTCCAGCATGAGGTTTTAGACGCAAAAGGGTTGTTTCATTGGGTATTTTTCCAAGTATGTTAGAATACTAGGTTTGCAGGTTCAGCACAGATTTCTAAGAAGAAAAATCATGTGCAGAAAGGATTTGGGGACTTTCACTGGCAGCCTGCAAGTTTCACGCTGAAATCTGTGTTGCGCAAATGCTAACATTCTTGAGTATTCAGATAAGCACCAGAGCATTAGTAAGACACAGACCACTGGTGTAGGATTTGAACACAGACGTTTTTAGTGGTTGGACAATATAAGAATGGGCGTTAGGTGATTAATCCAAATGTGACAAGCCCAGGGCAAGGAGAAGGGTCTTCAGATGGGGCTCTGATGGATTCACTTGGTCCATGGGAACATGGAAAAGAACCTGGGCACTGATGAGCTTTAAGAACTTGCATTCTGAAGAAGCTAATGAAAGAGAGCAGTGGCAGAGTCTCCAAATGAAATAAGAACTGTGACTCTAGGAATTAGAGAGAGAAGCAGAAGGCTGTGGCTGAGGCTTCCTAGAAAAACTGTGAGCCTTGTTTCCTTCATAAGAAGGAGCTGGCAAAGAATTAGACAGCTGAAGTCTTTGAACAAAGGTGTCCTAGTATTTAAGCTGAAACGGTCAGAAGACGCTGGTTCATACAAGACCTAACGAAGCAGAGCTTCCCAAAAGGAAACTTTTTTCCATATGAGTCATGTTTTTGCAAGAGCTGAGACCTTTACAGTGTCAACAGTGTGCAATGAATGGGAGAGCAGACAGATGAGACTAAGCCTGAGCCCTGCATGCAGATATGAAAATTTAAAGACAACCACCAAAAAAAAAATTCATAAGCTTATGGTACTAAAGAAATAGATTTACATGTAAAAATTCTAGGTCATTCTTCAACAGCAGCAAATCTCTCACTGAAGGAACCTTGCATGCTCCTTCACCACTAATTTAAACCAAAAATAGAGTCGAGTCATGCCAGATACAGTCAGTATTACAAGATCTACAGGTCTAATCCACTTTCCTGTAATATGAATTGAATAGCATTTAACCTGTATGCTGCAAGTTAGTGTAGGCCCATTTGAGACTGAGCATTTTAACTTCTTGTCTTCCTAAAATCAGTCATACTCATGTCAAGATGGAAAATTATAGTGGAAGAGGAGAGCTAAGCTGAATACATAACAAAAATGGGATATAATGAACAGAAATTTTTTTGCTCTTCTACCGAAACAGATTTACTGTGTAATTTTCTTATAAATGACCTTCCATGACTCTATTTCACTAGCACACAGTTTGCTCTAAAATGCTATACATGTGCTTCTAACAGTACTTTAAAGCAATGTTGGATCAGATGCAGCTGAAACCAGAAACAGTGGTTTTTTCTAATATGTCAGAATAAACATAGAACATAAGACTTATTCTTCTGACGTTAATCTGCCCGTTGGTTCTAGCCTGGTAAATATTACTGAGATTATTTTTATTCTGGTAGCATGCATAGCCTCTAACGAGACTGGGCCCTCATTGACCTCGTCGTGGTTACAGTCTGGGTCCATTTATGTAACTGGTGATGTGTGATGAAGATGAAACATTTGGGTTTTGTCTTCTGGATGTTCACTCAGTCATTTCCAACCGGATTTCTTTGAACCAAACTGAAAAACTTCTCTTGCAGCAAACATGGCTGAATTTATTACCACTTTTTTTCTCATTTATGTCTCGAAACATGAAATGTTTGTAGTCACAGGAGCCTGAAGGTTTATTTGTGAATAAATTCTTTGTAATATACTGATTTATTGAGGTGTTTTGGGGCCATTTTCTTCTGCCTGAGTGACAGTGAGTAGAGTCAATAGCATCTGCCCAAGGTAGTCTGATTTCTCTTCTGGCAACTCAGAGTTATGAGAAGTAACATGGAGCTCTGACAACATCAGACACTTTGTGAAGACAGACCTTTAATTTTATGGTTGCATCAAGCACGAAACATTGCAGATAATGCATGAATATCAAAATGTTATGGACCCTTCCAACAGAAAGCTAATCTTAATGAGTTTGACGTCTCTTAAACTATTCTGTGTTAGACATCTGGAAACAGCCATTTGAAATTCCTTATATTATCCTGGATTAGAAGACATTTGGACATGTAAGTGATTCAGCACATCTTTAGAAACCTGTCCTAAAAGGTCAAGTGAAAACTCCCTGAATTGTCCTCCAGTTTGTCAAATTTGGTCACCAACAGGCGATTCTGGAATTAGCAGCTTTCTTGGTGGGTCACAGACTGGAGACCTGGAACTGAAAAGCAAAAAGCAATAAAATATGTTCCAGTTGACACTAGAGGCCTGATTTCCTCTGTAATTTAGCGGACTGTGGTTAGTCTGCTTTAGCTTTGATCTGCTGTGTAATTGTTCCTTCTCTGTCACGCGTGTGCTCCCGGGAGCTTCTGGTTCTTGGCAAGCCTGAAAATCAGGCAATTTATTTTGGTAACTAAGTATGGGCATAGGAGCCCAGCTTCAGATATCTATTTTCCCTGCTGATAAATCACTGCTGGGCAGCTTCCTGCCAGCAGCACAAATGCCATGAAGGGCTATACTGGAAATTAAGAGCTTTTAGCCAAGTCAGGACTTCACGAGTATCATGTATTCCAATATTGATTTCTGTTTCTATATGGATGAGATTCCCTACGCATTATTGCCTGCTCTGTATACTTAGAGAAGGAAATAACTACAACATTTCCATTCCAGAAAAACAGCTTTGTGGCCTGCTTGCTGCTGAAATCCATTAAGTGCCTCTGCAGGGTGGGAAAAGAGGTTGTTTTTTTCTCTTCAGGTTATATATTTTACTGTTGTGTGATAAGAGTATGAGTCTGTCTGTGTGGTCAAGGCCGTCCACCTGACTGCTTCATCTTTGTCCTACATTTGTTTATATCAGCATCCCTTGCGAATATCATAAAGCACTTCTTTTCAAAGCACTGAAATTGTACAAATACGCTATTCTTCCAGAAACACTTTGTCAGTGATAGGGAGGCCGTTGCCAAGATGAGAGCAAACCTGGCAGAGGCTTTTTCCTTCAGCTCCACCCAGCTTTGCGCAAGTTTCCAGCAGGCTTTTTAACCGTGCATCCCTAACTGGTTCCAGTCAGCTGGCTGATGCTGAAATTGCTGTTGTTGTAAGGTCAGTAAAGGCCTGGGGTTTTGTTTGGTTGGTTTTTTCTTTTTTTTTTTTTTCTTCCCTTGATTCTAAGCTCTTTTCCTGTTGTGTTGTTGCGCAACCGGAGCTCTTGACAAAACATGAGTCCCTAAGACTGCGCTCTCTGGGAAGTGCTCAGTTCGAAAACAAAGTTGCCAAATTGCAGTAACAGCATTTGTATTCCGGGCAAAAAATTCGCTTAACGATTTCGGATTCAGCCGTGCCACTAAAGGCTTAAAGAGACATTTTTACAACAGAAACAAACCGTACCAAATACTCAGTAAGCTCTTCAAATGTCTGTGTCATTACTAAGACTTTCATTTCCACTGGGACATAATGCTGGGTTGGGTTTGTTTGTATGTTTGCAATGCTTGAAATACGTGACAGGCTTCTGGTTTTCCTCTTCATTTGTTCCTACTTCTTAAACACAGCTGTTAAATGTTACAAAGACACACTGTTTTCTACGGTTGCTGAAGCACGCAGTGAACGGGCCTTTTTGGTGCGCAAATTAGATTCTATGCATTACCTTCATTTGAGATTCCCTACAGATTTTGCTACCTACAGACTCTGTAAGATTTAAAAAAAAAAAAAAAAAGTCTTATGATACTGTCTAAAATTTATGTATGTTAAAGCTTGAAAGACTTCTCATTTCCTTTTCAGATTTTCTGGAGTTTTACGTTTTCCTCTATAAGGCGAGGCTGTCCTACATACGGTATACATTTTGCTCAGTTGTGTGTTCTCTGTCAACTTTACCAGACAATTGTTACACTAGGAGTCTGGTCCTCATAAGGCTGATTCTTTCTGGAGACTAACGGAACCTGAAGGGCACTGAAGAGATGTTTAAGGGATGCGACTGTAAACGTAGGGGCTCTAGTTAGCATTGATCTTTTCACAGGAAAGCATTTGCCAAAAACTTCTTATCTTGCCTATTTCTAATAGTATTTTGGCTTTGGATATCCTGACAAATATCTGACGTGCTGAATGAAGCAAGTAGCATTCCAAAACCATACTTGCATGAAGTTCTGTGAAGCCTATGGAAGTAACTGGGTTTTTACTTTAAAAGTACTTATCCAATATTTCCTGTCTTGGAAATAACTATAGTGCCTTGATACTGAAAAGCAATAAAGAACTATGACACCAAAGGAAGTGGCAAATTATCTCAATCTTATTTTCTTTCTTTCTTCTAATCCTGTGAAGACCTGTGAAATGCATTTCTTTATAGATTCCTCTCTATTACCAGTGTAACCAAGCTCTCTTTCTACAGCTAACTCTTTCATTCCTGGCAGTCACAATAAGAGTGGCTGATAATTTCTCATATTTTTCTTGGAACATTTTCTTTCCTTTCTCTAGTTTCCTTAGGAACTGACTATAAACACCTTATATATATATATGCAGGACAGCAACACTGCACATGTCCAGAATTGAATCAGGTCTCTTTCAAGTCTGCAACTGAACAGGCTTGGGGGTTTGGTTTTTTTCCCAGTGACAACTGCTCCAAAACCAATTTCATCTTTGTTCAACTTACATTCATTCTTCTGCATTGTGGTTCTAGCAGCTCCCTAGGAACCGTCAATCAACACCAAACATAACTTTACTGGGTGAACATAGAATCTATAGCCTTTTCAGATATATGTCTGGATCACTCATACTCTTTTTGGAACAATTGTCCATTGCACAACCATTACAGAATTAATTTGAATTCTCATCCGTTTAGATGTATCTTTTGTGTAATATGGTGGTGTCCATCCTGCTATGTTAGCTCCTGTGGAAACGTGGAAGCATCTTCTGATCTCAGTCCTCTTTGGGTGGTTTCCAGTATTTTTCGCTATTTGCGTGTTGCTATGATGTGGTCACATACTGTTGCCTTTCCTCCTTGTCACCTGTGCTGGATGCCACCTATAACCATGGACTCTTCTACAGTTTACTGTTTTATGAAGTTGTTCTGGTGTGAGCATTTCTATGGCACTAATATTATTATACTGGAAATCTGGCTTTCTCATTTCTCTTTTTTTTTTTTTGACTTCATTGTGTTAATGGAAATGTTGTACATTCTGCTGGTGGCATAAACAATGCTGCTGGTTTACATGATCTTTTCACTAGTGGTAAACAAAATTTAAGCAATTGTTCCCTGGGACAGCTGAACTGGTAAAACTTTTTTTTTTTTTATGATCATGTAAGCAGCACTGAACAACTCCTGTTAAAAAACCATATTCTTTCTCTGCCTGGTTTTTTTTGTTGCAACAGGCAATCTTTTATCAGTAGTGGTAGGAAAAAACCTGCCTATCGTCAAGCAGGAATCAAGCACGTCCTTTCCTCTGCAAACTTTCTCCTTTCCTTTCAACATTATTAAAGGGCCACGCAGACGATAACAACTGCATTGTCCCATTTCCTACCACAAATACTAGGACATTTATCTGATACTCTTGTGGCTTCTTTGAATGCAGTTTAATACACCCACTAGGGTTTACACAACTTCTCTAGCAGGGTGGCCATGTGACAGGGAGCTCCGCTGTTGCAGCTTGCTGTGAAACACCAGGAGTCTTCAGGGCCTCCGGCATCCTGCTGCTCACTCCTGTTTTCTATCGAGCGGGGTTGCTTCATTTTTCTGTGGTTTTTGCAATTCCCTCTTCAGCTGTCCTTGTTACTGGATCTATTTAAACGCCTTTCCCCCTGCCCTGACTCAGGAATTCTGATTTTCTTTTTCTGTCATTTCCTAAGATTCAGGATTACTTAATTTCTTTCAGTTCCGCAAGAGCTTGTCTTTCTTTCAGGCTTTTCCCAGCAGCCTGATCTCACGGAGATTTTCTTGTGTTCTTCCTAATTTGAGAATAGTATCCATTTTTTTCTCAAGATGTTTTAGGAATAATGCAGGGTAGCAAAGCTTCCAGAAGTTAATTTCTACAATTTGCAAGTCTGCCATATGCCTTCGTGCCACCTTTAAAAACTGAAATATTAAAAAGTTACAGTAGAGCTTAATGTTCTCAGTAGCTTCGTTGATGGAAGCAACAAGAGCACACTGAAGTGGCATGAGGAAAGCAAAACAAACAGTTCTTATCTGGAGAAATAAAGCAGCTGATCTGGAGTTACAGAGGAGAAGAGAGCTCAGTGTAGAAAATTAAATGAGCTAGAGAAAAAGCAAAATGGAAAGCCAAAAGCCAGTTGTAATGGACGTCTTAGTACAGGAGTGAGAGAAGAATGGTGTCGCATGGACATTAAACATAGAAAACAAGTGGGCGGGTAGAAAAAAGAAGCGATAGACAGAACAGACTAGAGGGAGGGAAGCCTCGTTATTCACAGCACCCATCAGGCTCCTCTGGTGACCAGCCGGAGGCGCACAGTTTTGCACAAGTTATCACAAGAGAGGGCAGGTGCACAGCCAGTGCTGGAGAGGAGATGCAGCCTTTGGGGAAAACAAAGAGGAGAGGAGAGGTCGTTCTGTCACAGCTTTTACCTGTTTCTGTGCTGTGCTGGTCCTCTCTAGAAGGAACAGAAGCGTAAATGGAGGGAGAGAGGTGGAGTTAAAAGGGGAATACTGGGAGAGGCAAAGATGATGATGAGGAAGTAGGGTTCAAGGCAGAATGGGCATCAGCCATTTCAGAGGTAGAAAAAGGAAGGTGAGAAAGGGAGGAAAAATGAGAAAGTAAAGGTAGTGGGAGCAGCGGAGCAGCAAGGCAGAAAGGAAATAGAGGGAAAGAAAATTGAAGTGCGAGTGAAAAGCAGCATTTAAAATACTGAACAAACAGAATGCAGTGCTATTTTCTGTAAGATTCCTCTGATGGTAAGGGAAATGACTAGTAAGGTAACCGAATTCTAAAGTTCAGGGAACTTGATGCAGGAGACAACCACTATTCTTAAGTCAAAAAACCCCCAGAAGCTTTTGGGTATTTAATGCCCAAGGGGCGATAAAGGGGGACAGACACACACCTACAGGGATTGCAGGGATGCTAACTCTAAGTGAATAAATAGTTCGAACATGATATTTTAAATATGCAAACATCTGTCAAAAAAATAAAATTAATCTTTCTCAATAAAGAAAATTTAATTTCTGAAAACTGAAAGTATAAGGATAAAAGGAAAATACTACAAATCAAGCTGGCTTAACCTTTGGTACAAGCTGGGACAAATGGAAATAACCGGGGGGGGGGAAAAGAGAT
>JAOXJK010000001.1:69931014-69942246 GCA_025774025.1 Xenus cinereus
TTCAAAATACGTCTTCTCTTAAGAAACAATTTTTGAGCAAATAACACTTTTGGAAATGTATATTATTCTAAAGCTCCTCATTAAATAACGTGGCGAGATATTTACTGAACGATGAGGAAAGCTTTGCCTTCCATTAGGAAACAAAGTGCTTTTTATTCCTTGGGATATACAGCACTGGAAAGGTATTTTTTGCAAAGTTCTTATAGCAGCCATAAATACTTCTGCTAGAGAGACTTCCTGTTTGCTGTACTTTGCTCTGTGCTGTTATCGAAAGACACCTTGGGTTTTGTTCTAGAGAAGACAGGAGTAAAGAAAAAAGCCAGCCAGAGCAAAAAAGTAAACTTGGGGGGGGGGAGGAATCACATGATCCAGACTGGATATTTTTTCTTTAAATTAGGAAATGCATTCTGGCTTTTTAGAATTCAGTGAGCCAGTCCTACATGTCAATTACTGTTTTTATTAACTGGGGCAAACTTTTAAGGCTAGTGGTGTATATAGAGGTGCCCAACATCTTCAGAGCTTCCATTACATCAGGAAGCTGGTACTTGGAAATAAAAATTGACAATTAGTGGTGGGTTTTTTGTTGTTTTGTGGTTTGGGGTTTTTGTTTGTTTTGTTGGTTTTTTGTTTTTTTTTTTAATATGTGGGCTCCTGACTCTTAAGAATGATAACAGAGAAGGAAAAGATGTACCCACTTCCTCCACTAGATTTGCATTGAAAATTATTTTCATGTAAAATTGAATAGAGTTGTAAACACTGCAGGAACACTTGTTAGTCACAATGGTGGCGGAATTATGCTAATACAATGCTAATACTTAATACTCTTGTGGTGTAGTTGATATCATGCCTGTTAAGATGCTTGTGACTTGCATGTAACGCAAACTCAGTAAATTGATTTTTGTTTAGATCTTTTCCTGTCAGGTAATTTGATGTTACTAAAGCTCAAGGCAGAAAGATCTGGCGATGACCGCGAGTTCTAAGTGCTGGTCAAAGCAAGGAACGTTATTAAATAGGGGCACACTTAAACCCTTATTGTTATTATTTGAAAATTAAGAAGTCCAAACCAGATTTTCTTGCATGTAGCTTCAGAGTACAGAATTTAAACCGAGACAGTATTGTGAGTCAATTCTAAAATATTTGTTTATGGGACTAAGGCTTTCAATGTGTGGAAACACACGTACAGTATTTTAACTACCTTAGTTTTAGGGAGTAGACCAGTATGGCTAGCATTATTTCAAAAGTTAATTGGAATGTTTTGCTACTTGTTTTCCAGACTTACCCACAGGTTGGGAGGAAGCTTATACTTTTGAAGGTGCAAGATATTATGTAAAGTAAGTTGAATGTTTATCTGTCACAATACTGCAACTTTCAATTAGTTTGCCTAAATGTTGCTGTAATCCTGAATGTATTCCAAACTGAATTTAAATGTTATGCTATAAATCTAGAAGGAGTATTCAAGCTTGTCTTAGTGTACGTAGTCCTTTGTTTACTGAATTCTGCACAGCTAAAACGATTTCTTGAGCTTTTGTGTTAATACTTTTAATTAAAGCTGCTTAAGGATTCAGATTCAAATGAAATTTCTGCTGTGGCTGTGACCATCTAGAAACAAATGTCCTTGCAAGGCGAGAACACCTTGAGTTTGTCTGACACTTGTGTGTATACACTGTCATGCTTTCACAAAGGCAAGATCTTACTTTGTCACTGGGAGAAGAGTCTTGGTTCAGCCTGATTCCTAGTAATTGTGTTGTTTAAAGCCACCCTGAACATTTAATGCGGTTGTTTTCTTTGCAGACCTCCTGTTTCTGCTTCTAGGGTTGATATTTGTTACTTTTTATTCAGGTTTTAGTATGTTTTGAGGAGTGTGTCCACTGTAGTAAGTTGCTGTATTGCCTTTTTGAATGAGAGGCATGGAAATAGAGCTCTTACGTAGAAGTCCAGAGGTCGTGTTGATCAGATCTGTACAAACTTCTTACAAACTTTTCCTCTCCAGATAGTCAGAACATCCTTATCTGGAAAATGTTAAAGTGGCACCTGTGTATATTTGTCCAGTTAATATGCTTCTTTTTTTGTTACTTAAAAATTTGCAGGTGTTTCTTGTTTAATTTGAGAGTTTTTACTCACTACACTGTGTTTGGTTTGCCATCTTTAAATGAATCGTGTCATCCATGGAATAACTTGTATGAGTGAAGGTTACTAATAGTTACAGAGGTTATAGGCTGCAGGTAGGAAACTGCTCTGTGTAAGTTGCATTGTAGACATCGTGAGATGGGTGTTACCTATCTGTTGCATGATTTATTTTATATAGGAACGTGTTTGATCCTAAACAAAATCTACAAAAATCTGTGCTGAAGGGTAATGCTCCAAAAATTTAGTCAGGACTGGTGCCGGGCTCTGTAGAAAAGGTCTTCTTGATGGGCAACATGTTTGTTCCACTGTTCTATTCTGCCTTCTTGTAATTTACATTACACAAGTGTTGTATAGAAACTGACAACAACTACACCAAGCTGAGGACAGAAATGTACGAAGGATTTGACTTCTGGTGTTCCCTTCAGATTATTAAATGAAGATGAGTGAAAATCAAAGCAAGCTGGTTTTGTGTGTGCATATAATATATTAAAAGAAATTCTTCTGTACTTTCAGATGGAGCTTGTTCTCATAGAATAAATCAGTGAACAAATTGTTAGCTATTGTAACTGGAAGATAGCAACTGGAGTTCTCTTGGAATGAGAAAAAAGTGTGCGGACAGCTATTGTAGAGCGACTGATGGGCTTAGGCACAAACTTACCAAGTGGCAGGTTATTTGTGTACTCTTGTGTTATAAGATCTTGTGTTCAAGGTGTTATCACAACTGTTAGAATGTACATTAAGCTGATTGTTTTGCCGATAGCCAACACTAAATAGCTCTGTTGGTACTTAAAAGTTGTGCTGCGTCTTTGAAAACATGTTGCACAAACAACACTTCTCTGTGATTTGATAGGTGTAGGAGGATGGCAGGGGTAGTGCCGTCAAACCTGCTGAAAAGTTCACGTGGTACGACCAGTTTGGCATCCTTAGTTAAATACGTGTTTATTGTGTAGCCTCTCAGGCTCAATTTAAACTTCTGCTCAATGACAGCTTCGCATTTCAAAGCTGTCTAGCATTCAGTCCTACTGGTGCTGGAGAAGACGTGAGAGCTAACGTAGACAGGGTGACAACGTTATAATCACTATCTTGTAATCCTTGGCGGTGTAACCCCGGATGATGTGTTGATTATAATAATTCTAGTTGTCTTGAGTCTGAACTTCTGTGGTGCTCCTGGTGAAACAGGGCAGGTTGTTGTGACCTTGTACTCTACAGGCACCCCCTTGTGTGTTTTTAACTGTAACCTCCTCCTTTGAGTGTACAGATTCACTAAATATTAATGTTTATGGTGTTCATTACAGCATAATAAGACTATGCTAAAACTAAAAATGTTGCAAACTTGTTCATGGACGGGTCTGAAAGACGGAAGTTGTTTTATGCTCAGGTATGAGTTACAAAGTTACGAGGGAATTGATGTTAATGGTGGGTCATGGATGCATTCAGCCCTGTGAAACTTGGCTGTTGGGTTTCTCTAATGAGTCCAACAAGAGAGTTAGACAAGAAGGACAGTCGAGTTTCCTGATCACATAAATAATTTCACCTAACTTCTGAGGCACAGCTTCAGATATGTGGGTTGAATAAAAATATTTAACAACCTTGCTTTATGGTAAGATCTTATGCTAGACTGTGTTTGAAAATAAAAACCTTTTGAGAATTATTCTTATGGTTCTTTAATAATAGGTCTTGGCTGTTCCAAGTGGGCGTGTCGCTGAATCTATTACTGTGCTTTTTCTGGCTTTGATGTAGTAAACACTGTATAATCAAATTGGGATAATGTCGAGGAGATAATCGTCAGCTAAATCTTAACATTCCTTGGACTGGCATTTCAAACAAATGACTCAGGATATAGACTGCATTGAAATGTGATTATTTTTAAAGGACACTGTATTTTTCTTGGGATGTGCACATTCGTTTTCAGAATAAGTAAATACCAAATGGTGACTATTTTACATACTCTTTTTTTTTTCTTTTTTTTATTTTCTTCCCTGATGACATTGAATTTGTTCTAGTTTTAAGGAGAAAAGATATTCTGAAACAGGGAAAGGTAAGGAGTTGTTTCCATTGATAAAGTGGTTTTAGTTTTGTGTAGGGTTGTAAGTTGGTGCTAGCTAGGACTTTGCCTTTTTTTGTGGTTTTTTTTTTGGATAAGTATAAGAATTCTGGTACTTGGTAATGACAGAATCCTTCCACCAAATCCTCCCCATCCCTTGTAAATGCAAATGATAAAAATAGTGTTTGTTATTTGGAGGAAAAAAAAAAGGTAATGCCATAATCTGTTGTATATGCTGTCATGAAATGTGGTTACATCGTTAGTGGTTTGTCTCTTTGGGAGTGAAAAAGTCTGGTTTTGTTTACTTAATGTTGGAAATGTGCACAGATAACCCTTCCTCATCACTTGGTGGGAACTCTTGTCAGTAAACTTCTCTGAAATAATGCTTGGGTTTGGTGTAGTCTTTATTTGTGCAATAAGTAAACTTCTACCTGGAATATAGGGTTGTATGACTGTAGAATATTATAAGTTAGCTACTGAATGTTCTGTGTTATAAAGTAAAACAAGACATGGGAAAGCTCCTCAGTTTGAAAATGATGGCACAGCATGCTGAAAAAATTGAGATTTTGTTTTATTCGGCTTAGAATACTCCACTGGGCTAGTTATTTATGCTTAGTGTGTTGAGCACACTGGGAAGTTAAGGGCTTTATCCCCAAAACAGATTTAAGCTGGATAGTAGTATGGCAAGCTTAAGTTATTTACATTATTTTTTAAGTTAAGAAAATGGCTCCATGTGACAATCCCAGTATGATACCTGCCAATAGAGAAGACATGCTGGTCAGGGGCTTCAGAGTTTTCACTGGTTAAGATCAAGAAGAATTTTCGACTTGATGTTTTTAGTACCTTATGGTGACTACATAGTCATTAGGACCAAGGTACTGGTTTTGAGTGCTATATGATTACGTAAATATGTCTTTCTCTGTGTGTGTCTATTTATTCATATGTGTATAGTCTAGAAACAGTTATTGCTGGTTAAAGCACCTGACTATCTAAACTCAGGCATTCGCTCAGGCTTTTCTTGCCTTTTTTCCTTTTTGTTTCAGTAGTTCTGAGCATATGTTAGACTTTTTGTATTGCTTTTAAAAAAAAAAAAAAAAACAGATTAATATTATTTAGATTATTAATTTACCAAGTAAAGTTGTTTTAAAAATCAATCCAAGGATGATATTTGAGGAATTTTGCATCAGTATGACAAGCTTGGCTTATACAGAAGTATTCTAAGATAAGCTGTTTGGGTGTTAGAATTTGGTATGTCTTTTACTTTACTGTAGGACTGATGCTTTTTGGGCAGCTGAAAAAGTTCTTAAAAACTTAAAGAATTAAGAAGGTTAAAGTTTCATTTTTAGGGTTTTGTGTTAAGTTTACTTTTTTCTGTGTTTATCCGAACAATTTCTGACTATTGCCTTGCAGAAGGAAGGCATTGGAAACCCAGGCCAAAACCAAGGTGAACTCACTGTTGCATCAAATTGAGATTTTGTGTGCTTTTATAGAGACTTTCATCAATACAGGTTTGCTTATTGTAGGCACGTAGCTTGAAAATTGGGAAGGTAAGAAAAATTTATTAAGCTATTAAAAGGGATAAGATCTTTTTCAGCCTTGAGTTTCTGTTTACTAAAATAAACCTGGGCTCATTGAGAATTCAGCTTTTGTTTGAACCTATGTCTTTTATGTGCATTCTGAAGATCCTCTCCCATTCAGCTGAGACTCTCTCCAGAAAAATCAAAGAACAGCTAGTCGTGTTTGCAGAGAAGCCCTTTCTTGAAAGGAAAAATGGAATTTGAAAAAAAATAGGAACAGATCAGACTGTTTTCCTCCAACAGTAAGAATCACAGCGTTCCTCCCAGAAATTTAGTTCTTTTTTTGTTACCTGTAACCTTTACTTTAGTAAAATTAAGGACAGGCTAAAGTTTATTCTTAGCCTTTATTGTGTTTATTCTTGCGTGGCAACGCCTCTAGGTCAAATAGTGGCATATGGTGAGATGGGTGAACTGGGACATAACATTACAACGACCTGACCTGTGCCTTTTACCTTTGCAATGAGCACAACTGTTCAGAAAAGAACTCTTCAGGGGATGCCTGCAAACTTATTATCTGTTTTAACATTTACTACTTTATTTCACTGAAATATTTCAAGAACAAAAAATACTGCAATGCTGAAGCTGGGTGTGGAAGTGAAAGGATTCTGGACGCGGGAAGAAATGGGTGTGGGTCGGAGGACGAGAGGTGGGACTGCATCCAAAAAGCAGATCGGGAAGAGGATGGAGGTATTGGTACCGAAGGAGAAGGCTAAAAGGTGGGAGTAATTGCAGAATGGAGAGGAGCGGAGACTAAACCAGGCAGAAGGGAGGGGTGGCAGTAGGAAGTCAGTAAAAGGAGCAGGGATGGGAGCTGATTTCCTAGGAGGGAACTCAATGGAATTTCTCCCAGAGGGAAGGGTGGCAAAAGTTCACCCTGTGAAGACATGTTGTCTGACTCGTGTGCAGGTCTGGCAGGACCTATTACCCCCGGCTTACGAACCTGTTTCAAAGTTAGTCTGGCAGGTAGAATATCAAATGGGAATGGCAGGAATTACTGTGCTTACTAAGTCTCTTTTTGCCTGTGACGTCTGTGGTTGATATTTTGAGCTGTCTCTTTCCTGAAGTGTGTTTCTAAATTGGGTAATACCTTGAATGCTTTACTTTTACTGAGATAGATTTGAAACCATGAGGGAACTTACTGATTATTTTTTTTTTCTTTTTTTAAACCATTGCCACGTTTTTAAACGCTTGTAAGAATTAATGGATAATTATTTAAAAATCCAAAAAACCCCCTGTCTGTCAGTTGTTACATGAAATGTTGAAATCCATGAGAAAGACATTGAAGACAGTCAAACTTTTTGATATTTGTTAACAAATTAGTAAGTTAACTTCCCCAGTTTTGGAAGTGGTAATATTTCTTCCCTAACTTCAGCCTTAATTGGTGATGGGGCAAGTAAAACTAGTATATATTTTATGATGTTGTTACTGTGAAGTGGATTGTTCTGTGCTCTTTAATTTTCAGTATCTACAATATGTGAAGAGTGGTGAAAAACAAAGAAATGCTGATTGATCATAACTTTTTATGTAGGTGTCTGCTGCGTTAGTTTATAAATATAGGGGTGCTTTTTTTCCCTAACCCGTTTCCCTTTGGGAAAAAAAAAACCAAACAAACCTGAACTTAGGCGCACTCTAAGAATTATTTTGGGATGTGTACTAGTATTTCCTCTTCCTGTTATGTCAGAGTGTTGCACAGGTTCTTTCTCTCTTTCCTGTCTTGGTACCCTTGTCCTGCAGTACCTGCAACTGAGGGACACTTCCAAAATCTCCCGAACCTTGTGAACATTTCCAACAGAGAAGTCTACCTGGTGCAGCCACTATTTGCTAGAACATTTACAGGGCCCAATTTTACCTGGTGCAAATCGTATTTTGCTTTTACTTAAAGGAGTTGCACGCACTTTTTTTTTTCCTGTGGTCTGCAAGTGTTTTGTTGTCCTGGATCAAAACTAGCGTCTGTTGTGGTGCTGCGCTAAGCCTGTTTTTCCTGCATATGTTTATGTTACACTGGCTCTTATTATAATGAATTACACTTTCATTAAACCTGAGATACACTTTGGTTGGCAGTTCAGAGCGATCTTCAGTACGCTTCTGTGTGCGTATGAGAGAGGCAGAAAACTCCTGTGAAGCTTGAGGCAAATGCTGGCTGGAAGCAAAGCTCTACAGCCCTGACTGCTGGGATTTCTGCCAACGGGGGGCCTGTATGTGTGTTTTATTTCTGTGTTTCAGTAAGTAAATGCCTAAATTTAAACACTTCTCCCTTGTCTCTCCTCCTTCCCTTGCCTTCTTTCTGTTGTATGTGGAAGATTTCTCTCTGTTTAGTTCACTTGCTCTTGCATTTGGTTGAAGGGGAGGTATTCTCTGACCGTGATGTTGGTGGGGAAGCAGTTGCATCAGTTGCCACCTTCAGAAGCAGAAGTTTGGGAATGGGAACTTGATAGCACAGGCACCCCAGGAAAACCCTTTGGGAAAGATTCCTACTTCCCAGTACAAGTAGCGAGGTTTGCTTAATAGTTGGTTAAGCTGCATCTTTCTGCTCCAGACCTATAAAATTCAAGTTGAATACTTGTTTGAAATCTGTGAAGTGGAAAAAAAGGCTTTTCTTTTAGACCGCATTTTGAATGCATGTGTGACCTGTGATGGTCGTGAGCTTTATATAAACAATTGAAAAACACTTGCATATTCAGGAGGCTTCAGAAACGTATTCTTCATGACTTTCTCGACAATGACTTAGTAAGAACAATTATTTGTTAGGGAAGGTATATTGCCAAGCGTCTTACCCTTTAAAATTCGCTTCTTGTTTTTTCTCTTCCAGAATCTATTATAAATCATGTTTAGTAGAAACGAATACTCAAAGAACTAATTGTGTGCTTTATTAACTGGAAACATTTCAGTGTGTCAGACCAGGTGAGAAGGATCCCAGTAAGTAAAGGTGTTTGAAAGGAGAATACCTGGCAAAAGATTTGATTTAAAATGCCATCTTTGTCATCTTTCCATTTCCATATTCCATGGAAACTTGTGTATTCTTTACTACTTGCTGAGTAAGTAGGACTACTAAAATTGTACAAATCCTGCAAAAAAATACAGCTTTTGATGCTTTTACCTTACTACTAGCAAAATTCTGTCATTTTGTATTTTATTAATTCTCTAATTTTGTGCAAAAATCTACAGGTTAGGCAGCTACTCTAAAACTTACAATTTTTGAGAATATCTTTTTGGATGTGTAAAAATAGGTGACATCATCATGTGTAAAAATAGGTGACATATCATCTTTAAAGTTTTTCAGTAAACCTGGTTTATAAGAAGGACAAAAAGTTCACTTCAAAAGAAAATGTTGTAAGCAGCAAGAATAAACAAGTGGTGCTCCCAAATACCTATGAGGAAGGAAAAAAACCTTTTAATCTGAATGTTTAAAAGTATAACTTGGTTTCGTGATGGAGAGAGTAAAGCTGGCTAAGACTGTTGGGGATTTTGTTGGTTGATTGTTTTTACATGTTGGCCACACCATTATGTAAGGCTATTTTCTTTTGTATTTTTCCATGTACAAAAAAACCCCCAAACCTTAGATAAATGTAAAATTTCTTGGTTGAAATCTTTGATAAAGATTAAAAGATCAAAAGATTGAAAAAGAAAATTACAAACAGAAATACGTGTTTGTGCAGTCAATGTCATAACATCAGATGTTTATTTAACAATTAATTTTTATCAGATGCAAGTTAAACTTCATTAGAAATTCATGATCTGTTCTGATCTTAAATCTCTTTTATGGTACAATCTCTATCTTCTATGCTTGATGTGTGTATCAGTTGCCTACCTGGTCTGAAACACTGAGATGTTTTCAGTTGATAACGAACACAAATGTTCACTAAAATTTTGTTCAATTAATGAAACTTTAGCAGAGTTTAAAGCATTTGACGTTTGGTTCACAATAAATTTTTTGATTGACTGAATTGAACACCTAAGAAGAATATCTCTAATATAGCGTATGTCATGAGTGTACGTCACTAAAGTTATCTTTGATTGGGCAGAAGGTAGGAATTAAATTTTTTTTACAATGAATTTGAAGAGTTTGGGAGCTTAAATACTTCCCCTCATCACGGGGAGTCTGGGGCCATCTGTGTGTAGTTGGTGGTCAGTTCAAAATACTGACTTAGGGTTTCTTATCTCTTTATAGAAGCATACCTAGGGACTATACCAGGCTGCTGAACCTTGAGACGCTGGTGTGTTCTGATCTCTGCCATACAGTCTGTCTCCTGCTTCTGTCTCTCCTTTTGCTCAACTTCAGATAAAAATGAACTGACAATTGGCAAGGCCACTTAATAAACCTTGCCTTGAAATAGCGTGGAGATGAGACTAGAAGGAAGCAGAGTGTGAATTGTGGTAGCACTGCTGGAAAAGATGGTTTGACTTTTCTTTCGTTTTGTACTGAGCCTTGTATTTCTTTTTCTGCAGCTCCTGTCTGTCTGATAATTCAGTTACTAAATGAAAGGATTTTTTTCCTGGAAATTGAATGAAAAACTTTCCCAGGTTAAAGCTCTTCCTGCCACAAATACTGTTTAAGAAAAGTTTTGTTCTTAAAAGCAGATAAACTTGAAAATGAAGCCATTAAATCTCTTCAGTTTTCTAGCTGAGTGCAATGCATAGTACATAGTAAACAGCATAAAAGGTGAAGCCTTGGAATTATTTATACAAGTGTCTAATTATGGGTAAAGTGACTTCTGTTTAAATATAAATGAAGTGAACCAGTATACTTTTTGGCTCTCTCACTGCCAGTAGTATGTTTTTATTTTTAAATACATGTGTGTGTATAATATATATGATGCATTGCTCTTTATGCCTCTTTGAAGGACACCCCACTCCAAATTTCGTGCATGAAACAATTGCATTTTGCTGCACTTGAAAGGTATAAAAAGATTTCCAGACATCAGGAAAAATCTGAACTTTTTCCTGAAGTAGTCTTTATTCTTGTATCCTAAGCTAAACACATAAGAGATTTTGCAATACGCTTCAGTATAGAGCTCACTATGCTGTGGTTTTTGTTCGGCTTCAGGTGAGAGTGCCAAACTGGTCTAACAAGAAATTCGGGATTTCTGTTGCCTCTGATTGCTCACTTTGTGGTTTAAAACAACAAAAAGTGCTATTGAATTCAGCAGTCAATTCAAGCGCCAGTGCTTTATCCTCTTCATTATGATCTTTTATTTGGGTGCCTGCTGCTTCTAAACATTTTTTTGAGCTCAAATATGTAAGTTATGTGAAAATCTTGCAGTTTTGTAGATAGAAAAAAAACTACGCGAAGTGACACATAAGTAGAAAAAAAAAATTGTTGATGAAAGCAGTGATGTCCTGTTAACTTGCAAGTGGGATTGGTTGTGTTTCACAGCTCTCAATGATCTGAGTTTGGGCTACCTGAGAGATTGCAGCAGGCTGAGGAGTTGGAATTATTAGCGTTTTGGTTTTAAATAAGAGAGGGAGAGGGTCATTTGCAGCCTT
>JAOXJK010000001.1:69942346-69988902 GCA_025774025.1 Xenus cinereus
ACTGAGTTGATTTTTCTTTTCAGCTTTCAGTGATGTTGCTTGTGAGTTGTTAAAGCAGGCAGGAGAGAACTCTAATCTCAAACTTTTAATGAGGATTGAAGGTATTGTCACTTAAGACAGGTACTGCAATCAACATTAACTTGTACAAGAACTCTTGCATTTCAGTTGTTTTATTTGTTTAAGAATTGCCTTGGGCAATTGGAAGTAGGCTTTTCAAAGAAATTATGATAACATAAGGTTTTTATTTAGTTTTTCAAGGAGGTGAAGAAATGAATGTGGAATTGATTCAGAACCTGTGTCTCTTGTACTGTTTCAGCAGGCTTGGCATATAGGAGATTATGTGGCTGTCAGAGTGAATCTGTAAAGAACAAACATAATTTTTCACTTGCTTGGAGATGGGCTAAGCACTTCTAAGGAAAATGGGAGCGGGGTTTTTGCTGACTGGTTCTTGTATTCCTGTGTAACTCATTTGCAGCAGGAGGGACCGAAATTGTAATGAATGGAGGTGAATATGTTTTGGATTTTATTTAACTGCTGGATTCAACAGGTGTCTCTATTATAGCTGTAGTGGGAATAGTTAAAAGCAGACCTTATGGAGGAGTTTTATGGTTTTGGGTTTTTTTTCTGTCCAAATTTGACATAGGTATGGCAACCACAACAAGAAATCAAATGCAACACAGACAACACTGTAGTTGGCAGCTGTTACTTTGTTTTGAACAGAGACAAATATTTCCAGTCTTCTGATTAGTTTATTTTCCTTGAGTTGAAGTAATTTGCTTTTTACTAGTTGAAAAGCCTGTCTGCACTACTGGTTTGAAAAAAAGAATTAGGGACTTGTTTGTAGCAGAAAAGCAACTGTCTCCAACTCTTGTCTCTTCAGTTCTTCTTTTCTTCTGCTGTTTTGACCTTCTCTTCTTTTTCTTCCTTTTTATTTTATTTCTATATATGTGCCTTGATCATTCACCCTACTGTTTTCGCTGTTACTCTGCTTGCTTCTAGCACTGGTAGCTCAAGTAGTGTTAGACATGATCTTCCCCAGTTGGACTGCATGCCAAATTTTCCTAAGGGGAATGTAAATACTGTGAGGTCAGTTCAGTATCAAATGCCTGCAGCCTGAAATGAACTCTGCAGGATCTTCTGCTATTCAGACAAAAATAGGACCTGCTCAGGATACCATACTAAATATTGAAAAGTCAAGATTTTAAATTATATATTATGGTTCACATAATTTTTTAATTTTTTTTTTTTTTTTACTTTAAGCTTACTTTCCCCCTAAACTAAAAGCAAAAGAGTGAGCACTAGAGACAACTCACTATAATTGTGGTAATTAACAGATATGTTTAAAAACCTCTCTCTATATAGTAATGGATTACTTGATATATTTCTTTGAAGTTGTAAGCCAGAGGAAGTGGCATATATGTATGCATGATCACCTGCAACATACCTGAAACAGTGATACTTAAGCATTGAATTTGTGTGCTTTAAATAGCAAATAAAATCTTTAGCCCATCTATTCTTCCATGTTTCCTCTCCCCTCCTTTCCTCCTCCCTTTCTCCCTGAAAAAGAACGGTGGGAAGAGAGGACTGTGGTAAATGCATGTAGCAGAGCAAAATGAAATTGCTTTGAAGTACTTGTCTCCTGTACAAACCTGCTAGTCATTTTTTGGGGGGAGAAATGCTCAGTGTGTTTCCTTTAGATCAGTGATGCTTTTTAATTGGCCATATGGTAGTTTGAACTACTTGCATCTACGTGCTGCTGAGGACTTGATGCAGCACTTCTCGTTTTACATGGAGTGAAAGTATAGATTAACAATTGAACTTGAGTTTTTCTGCTTTGTAGTGTTGTCAGTAGATTGGCCTGGTTTAGGCACATTTGTCTTTTGAACTGTTGCCTATGAAAGATTGGCTCCAATTAGTTTTGGTGAAGGAATCCATCTAATTGATGAAACTAGAAGAAAATAAACTCCCAGTGTTAATGGACAAGTCAGAGGTTGAATTGTTTTTGGTGTATTCTATTGGCCACACCATGAAAAGATCAATTCATTCTCCGTTTTGTCTTCAGGTCTCTAGGGTGTCATGGTAATGTCACTGTGAAATGACTTGTGGTTGGGGAGTTTTTGCTTTCTTTTTATCAAAGCTGTTTTATTTTTGTGAGGAGATAAATAGTGTTGCAGTTTTTGTAGGTCCAAACTGCTTTACAGTGCTTTTGTAATGTTCTTGGTAAAGTTTTATCAACCCATCTGTGGTTTTGTGTGGGAGGCTTTCATGATACTCAGATGAAGAAATATTTGGTTATTGTATGCTACGTTTTGATTTTCTTTGTGGATTAAAGTGGGTACTGAAATTAGCTGTTGGAGGTATTGATGAAAAAGTACAGTGCTGAACTGAGAATAAAACAGATTTCAAAATGGAAAGCATTTCTAGCTGTCTTATAAGTAAAGTAATGTTAAGTTCAAATAAATACATTGTGAAATGGCTTGTTCTGAAGCGAGGGTAAATGTATTATGGGATGTAAAGCCATCTCTGAAGAATGGTACTCAAATACATTTACTGAACAGTTTTATTAGTACTTAGTTTTGTGCCATTGAACAGCATTTTTTACTATACTTGAAATTATTTATTTGGAGATCAACTGTGCTTAACCATTTCTCTCTAAAAATGAAAGGCATAAGCACCTGTGTGCTGGTAGGACAATGCTTAAAATAGCAAAAAAATCAGGTTAATGTTTGTGAAGTAATAGGAACAACTAATCTTCCAGTTATGTGCTTTCTTTCAAAATCAAATAAAAAGCTATTTTTGTTACTTAATCAAAACAATGTGGGAGATTGTTGTTGTTGTTTATGAAATTATATAATAGTAATTTCTAATTTCCATTTAATAGTCATTTCTGATTTCCATTTGAAAATTACGGGAATTTCATCATCAGGATTACAAGAAGTCTGGTATGTGACTACTTGTGTAGGATTTGCGAGGTTTCTTTGATTTTGTTGTTTTACGATGCTTTGCAACAGCGCTGTTGAATTTCTGGAGCCTTAAAGTCAGGGAATAAGGATGTTGTAACTGCTAATACGTGCATAACTTCACCATATGGGTTGACTCTGCTTTGGCTTCTGGAGCTGCCCGAGTGAATGACACGGTGTCCGTTCAACTCATCGTTGCATCAGTGCTTTTCTTGGTCTAATTCTGTAAGCCAAGGATTTATTTTGGGAAGGATCCAGTACTGTTGGCTGAGAAGTCTACAAGGGAATGTAGGTTTGGGTATTTTCTATAAAATAGAATATTGGTCTTTTTTTGAAGCTTCTTTTGAAGTATTTAATGAATCCTCCTGATGAGGTGTGATGATTAAACGTAGTTCCCTGTGCATCATTAAAATTTGAGAAGTGCTGATACTTAGTTTTCATTTCAGTAGGAGAGGGTGCAGGCCTATTCTCTCGAATTTGGTTGCTGTCTTTTCTACAGCTACATTCCCATTAAAACAGTGTTTCTTACTGCTGCTGACTGAAAGATAACTGCTCAGGGGCTCTAAGAACAACTGTAGTTTTCTCCACATCTGAACTGCGGTGTCCATTAAGTGTACTCTGGGACTGACGTTAGACATTGGAGTGTAGTCTCTGTAGTGTTGCCTCTTGCAAACCACCATCAGCTCTTATAGATAGGTATTTAAGCCATTTGGCTATGCTCTCTTTTAAGTAGATTAAATATTACTCTTCCTAGTCAGCGAAGCCTGATTCCTGGAATTCTGAAAATTAGTTCCATTGTTGCAATACCAAGTTGTGGACAGCCACAACACCTGTAGTCCAGATGCACTTACAAGTTTGGGTTTGTCACTTTGAATAATTTAATCCAAAGCTAAGAGAGTTCGTTACCATCCTTAAAAATATGTGGAGCTTATTGGCAAATTCTCAGTATACTTTTTTTTTTATAACGAATGAGTAAAATTAACTTTTTTTTTTAAGTGTGTGGGAGGTTAAACTGAAAACAGCTAATTGTTTCAAATCCTGATCAGACTGTAGACAGTAAAATTTTGTATCTGAGCAACTACTGGAGTATCATCATGTAGAAAATTAAAGTTACAGGAAATCATATTGCTGTGGAAAAATTAGTCTGCTTTATTCCCACAGGCACTAATTATCATTGTTCCAAACTGAAACATGTACTTTTCTGCAAAGGATCCTTGTAAGGAAAACATAATCAAGAGCCACTAAACTCTCTGGTCTTATTTTTAGAGATAAATTTTGCTATTTCATTGGTTGCATTCCAAATTATGTATTGAAATGGTAAAACCAAAAAAAGTTGCTTGACTTAATTTCATATAATGGTACATACTTAGCACTCAGCACTCAAAAGAGATGTGAAGGGAGCAGAATCTAATTTCATAATACGTATCCATAATTTAGCAACTTGGGTTTTGACTATGTGTTTAAATACTTTTTTTTTTTTATTTAATTTGCATCCAAACCCACTGTTTTTGTTGCTTCATTTTTCAAAGAAGTTCAGCTTTTTACATATTTTGTGCAGCACAAAATATGTGAAGTAATGCTTGTTACAGAGTTTTCTGGTGATACTGCTTTGGGCTATTTCTGTTTCTTTGGGCTACATGTTCTTCTTTGGTATTCTGATAGTTCTTTGGGCCACCAGAAATTATATGAGATCATATCTAGTCTGTAGGCTATACTTATATATTTAATAAATATATATTTACTTGCTCAAGATGTAACAAGGAAGAGTATATAAATATTGTGTGTGGAACAGTCTTTGAAGCTGTGATTTTATTTTCAGTAATTAGCTGTACTCATCTTCCAGTGTTACTGCTTTATGCAATTATGAATCACCTGGTAGCATAGTAATGGCCAGGATAATAATTTGTGGAAAACTGACTCACAGAAAGCTGAGGAGATACAAGTCCCCCGAAAGGATAATGATATCAGGATATTAGTTGATGTGCATCAGTAACTGTAAGCAACCTATTGAGTGGTAGAAATATTTTGTGAATTATATCAGTAAACAGGCAGGGAGCTGAGTGGGGAGAAGCAGCATGTTTCTGACTTTTCTGAACAGTTTTTCGGAATAAAAACTTTTCATGGAAAACCAAAAATCTACAAGGAAGATTGCTTTGTGTTTTTACAAGTACTCAGAAATAGGATTGGTGTATAGTCGCAGCAACTGAGAATGATTAATATCCTACATGAAGTAAGGACAGGAATTTACGTACAACTACCATTCTTTTGAGCCTAAAGGGAACAGCTATGTTTTCAAGATGTGGCCTGTGTGGGTAGCAGATGAACTGAATACTGTGAATTCATCAAAAGTTTAATGTATCTTTATAACCTATTTTGAGGCAGCCAAAGTGTTTCATGTTAAATATTTCACATGGCTCAGCAGCTCTCCCTTTCGAAGAATCTCTCTTTTTTATTTTTTTTTAAATCTAGCCAAAGTTAACCATCTGCTTGTAGGAGATCTCTTTGCTACAAAAACAGGTTAAAGGTTTTCATTGTGGTACAAGATTAATAGGTGGAAGAACATGAAGTTAGAGGCCAATTAAAATTTTTTCTTGTTTACCCTGTATAAGTAGTTCAGCATTAAAAAAAAAAAAAATTATGATAAGGTCTGTAATGACATTCTGTAGAGAACTTATTTTAGTGAATGTTTTTTCCTCTTTATATTCTTGTTAATTATGACCACTTAATTGACTTTCTCTCTTTTTTTTTTTTTTTTTTTTTTGTATTTGCCTGGGGAGAGGACTTTCCCAAAGTAAAATAATAACCAGAAAAGGCATATCTATGTAGTGTTAATACTGGTTCAAGGGCTTTTTAGATGACTTGCAGTGTTTGGTCTTTAGGTAGTGATTTGAAAATTGAAATCCCTTTCTTTGCAGGTTCTACCACTGGTTTCTTAAAAAAAAAAAAAAAAATTAAAAAAAAAGTAATAATCTGCTTCTTATTTAAGCTAACTACTAAGAAAATTGCCGTCTCGCTGTAAATTTGCCATGTTGAATACTGAATTCAGCAGTAACAGGCAATACAGAGGAGAGTATAAGCTCCATGTTCTTTCAGCCTGTCTTCCAAAGATTTCCATATAAATCCCAATTGTTGTGAATAATAGCACAGATTTTTGTGAAGTGAGCGCTAAAGTTAAGCTATAAGACGTGTTTCCCAAAATAAGTTAAATAATAGCATTTTTTTTGTTCCCTGATGCGATTTGGACATCTACACAGGCAATCTGCAGATGATAGATGCTATTTTGTCACTTCAGTCTATGAAGCCACTGGGTCCTACAGTTTTAGTGATGTCTTTCTAAAGCTGTCTAAGTTTGGGTGGGTTTTTTCCTTTATATCTCCTTTTGAGCCAATATCTTAATTGAATCTTTTATTTCCCTTTTCTTAAAATAAACTTAGAGCAAATGTCTGTTCATAGAATAAATATTCTTGCAGTTTTAGCAAGGAGGCTCTACATGAGTTTTAAAACCTTTGCGTGCTCCTGTATTAATTTGTTGTTTTAGTAGCATTCCCGGGGATTGGAGGGAACTTACCATTAGATGATCAGCGTTCCCGCTGTGGTGGCACCGTCTATACATAACTAGCATTTTGTTTTCATGACCTGTGTGACCAGTGCTGTCCAGACAGATGCAATGATAGCTTGTGTATTGGAGACAAGCAGGGGTTGCTTCTACATTTTACCACTTGCTACCATCTCTTGGCAGTGCTGAGAGAATCCTAAGCCTTTGAGAAAAGCATTTGTTTAAATCTTTTCATTTGGAAAGTAAAAAGGAGATACTTCTTTTTGTTTCTTAGGTGTACTTTTTTTTTTTTTTGCCATGATGCCACTGCTTTTGACTGAGCTTTCCATGCAAGGATGGAAGCTTTTTTCTAGCTCTTTTTAACAAGATTTCCTGTTTGAAATGCAGCACTATTTTCTAAAATGTAATTGACATCTTCAAGATATTAAGCTTATGAATTGACAGAATTGCGTCCCCTCAGGATATGAAAAGTATAATCTATTGATATTCAGATTATATTTTATCACTTGCATTTAGGAAAAAAAATGGAAGCTGTGGCCTTGATCCAGCAGAGAGAAAACAGACTTCTTAAAATCAGATTCCAGTTGAAAAAGTCCCATGACTGTAAAGTCTTGACATCTGAAATAATATTGTTCCAGTTCAGCGTGTCTGAAGATGAGCATAGTTTTATGCTAAAGTAGTACTGGTTTAACAGGAAAATGATATAATAGAACTAGAGAAGATACAGAGAAGGTTGACAAGGGTGATCAAAGATGGAAGCTCCTCATTTTAGGAACACCTGTGATACTTCACTGAGACCTGATGCGGAGTGTAAGTCTCTGAAATTATAAATGGTAGAAAGGAGAGTAGAGACCACGTTTGCTGTATGTTCCAATGAAAGAACTCGCAGGAGGAATTACGAGTCAAGAAGAGTTGACCCTTGTGGCTAACATTCAAGAGGTCTGAAAGAAAAGCATATGTAATTAAGGAAAGCGACTGAAAACATCTAGAAAGTATAGCTAAGGATGCTGTGAGCTGTAAGTCTGCATTCTTGGAGGATGACTATGTGGTCACCTCTTTGATTTAGTATCCCACCTCTGAGGCTTGTAATTGCCAAAGCAAGGTATCCCTGTGCACCGCTCCTGTTCTGATGGGCTCTCAGAGAGGTTTGCTGCTAATCATGGTTGGGGACACAGACTGTGTTATGTGGACTTCTGTTCTGACCTAGTTCAGCTGCTGTTAAGAACAACACTAATCACCAAGTCATAAATATTCATTTACTAGTAGCAAATGAGAGGAATGTTGTTTTAATTATGGTTATGCAGATTCTTAGGAATGGTCTTGCAGATTATCTGTGACTGGTATCTTATCATTAGAGCTTTGATGGATGCTGTGTGTGCACTAAACCTGGCTGTATGAGAAGACTTAATGCTTTCCCTATACTAATGTATTGGTCTTAACTTGTTTTGAAAATAAACTATGTAAACACGAAAATGCTACTGATCTTCCTGCTTAAGCTTTACTACACAGAGAGATTTAATGAGAGGAACATAAAACTTGCGAAATCATTAGATACTGTCTGTTAGTTGAGTATTGAATTAGACTGATGTAACTGACTTAACTCTTTGCACGAAGGGGTTTGTGTGAGTGAGATGGTATCTGGCAAAGAGATTTTAAAGCTGAATTGTTTTTCGGATTGTAAATGGAAAGTGTTAAGCTTGTACCTGCTTTCAGAAATCCTGTGAGATCATCTTAGAGATAGCAGCAGATTAATTTAGATGATACAGTGAGTGAGAGATTTTCAACAGTCTAAATGACAGGCTGTTTACTTACTTGCAAAAAAAAAAAACCAACAAAAAAAACCCAAAACAAAAAACCAAACTATATTCTCCTCTTTTCCCCCTTTCTTCCCAAAAAGACATGGCTGTCGTATCTAAGCATATGGGCATTTGGAGAATGATTTTTCTTCAGCTCTAAATCAGTACTTGAATTATTAGGAAATAACTGTCCTTTCTAGATTGCTCTCTCAAGAAATAAATTCTTTGGAAAATATAGTAGAGCTTTAATCACAATTCAGACTTTTTTTTCCTCTAAAGTTATAGATTTGGTATTTTTTTTATTAGTGAAAATGTAGGAATTTATTTCAGCAATGAATCTGGAACCCTTCTTACATACAGATCTCAGTGTTGGTCAAAATTAAAATTAAATTCTGCTTTCCTGCATGTGGCCCATAATGGATGTCAGAATTCAGAGTTGCAAAGTAACAGGCATATTCATAAAACTTAAAAGACAATGACTTACTGCTAATACTAAATCACTGGAGGTTGTACATGCAGAACTCCAAAAGGCTTTGGAGTACAAAAACTCTCTATTAGAAGGCTCTGTGAAAGGTTTAATATTTAGGAATCAGTATTATGTTATTAAAGAAAAGAGAAAGCCTTTGTTATTGTTCTTTTCAGATATTTTGAAGAGCGGAGATGCAGACTTCCTGACTGTCACAAATGACACTTTTTGCTGTTAAACTATATTCCATAGAATGGTTTGTGTTGGAAGGTCATCTAGTCCAACCCCCCTGCAACGCGCAGGGACATCTTCAACTAGATCAGGCTCTTCAGAGCCCTGTCCGACCTGGCCTTGAACGTTTCCAGGGACAGGGCATCTACCATCTCTCTGGGCAACCTGTTCCGGTGTTTCACCACTCTCATTGTAAAAAATTTCGTCCTTAAATCTAGTCTGAATCTACCCTCTTTTAATTTAAAGCCCTTAGCTCTTGTCTTGTCGCAACTGGTCCTGCTGAAAAGTCTCTCCCCGTCTTTCTTATAAGACCCCTTTAAGAACTGAAAGACCGCAGTCAGGACTCCCTGGACCCTTCTCTTCTCCAGGCTGAATAACCCCAACTCTCTCAGCTTGTCCTCATAGGAGAAGCTCTTCAGCCCTCTGACGATCTTTGTGGCCCTCCTGTGGACACGCTCCAACAGGTCCATGTCTTTCCTGTGCTGAAGGCTCCAGAGCTGAACGCAGTACTCCAGGTGGGACCTCACCAGAGTGGCGTAGAGGGGTAGAATCACCTCTCTTGATCTGCCTGCTACACTTCTTTTGATGCAGCCCAGGATACAGTTGGCCTTCTGGGCTGCAGGTACTCACTGCTGGCTCATGTTGAGCTTCTTACCGACCAACAGCCCCAAGTCCTTCTCCTTACGCTGCTCTTAATCCCTTCATCCCCCAGTTTGTATTGATACCAGGGGTTGCCCTGACGTGGGTGCAGGACCCTGTACTTGGCCTTGTTGAACCTCATGAGGTTCACATGGGCCCGCTTCTCAAGCTTGTCCAGGTCCTTCTGGATGACATCCCATCCCTCAGGCATGTCAGCTGCACCATTCATCTTGGTGTCATCCACAAACTTGCTGAGGGTGCACTTGATCCCACCATCTATGACACTGATGAAGATATTAAACAGTACTAGTCCCAATATGGACTCCTGAGGGACACTGCTTGTCACCAATCTCCATCTGGTCATTGAGCCATTGACCACTACCCCCCACCTATTAAATGTGTATCTCTCTGTTGTGGGGTCTGTGTCAAACGCTTTACAGAAGTCCAGACAGATGATATCTGTAACTCTTCCCTTGTCCACTGGTGTAGTCATTCTATCATAGAAGGCTACTAAATTGTTCAGGCAGAACTTGCCCTTGGTGAAGTCATGCTGGCTGTCTCAAATCATCTCCTTGTCCTCCACGTGCCTTAGCATAGCTTCAAGGAGGATCTGTTCCACAATCTTCTTAGGCACAGAGGTGAGGCTGGTAGTTGCCAGGGTCTTCCTTTCTACCCATTTTAAAACTGGGTGCAATGTTTCCCTTTTTCCAGTCACCGGAGACTCACCTGAGTGCCATGACTTTTCAAATATCATAGAGAGTGGCTTCACAACGACATCAACCAACTCCCTCAGGACTCTGGGAGGCATCTCATCGGGTCCCACAGACTCCTGTATGTTCAGGTTCCTCAGGTGGGCACGAACCTGATGTTCTCTTACAGTGGGAGGGACTTCGTTCCCCCAGTCCCCATCCTGTGATCCATCTACTGAAGAGGTGTGAGAAGAGAGATTGCCACTGAAGACTGAGGCAAAGAAGTTGTTGAGTACCTCAGCTTTCTCCTCATCTGTTGTTACCAGCTTGCCAGCCTTGCTCATTGGGGCGTGGGTGATGCACTTTCTCTGACCTTCCTTTTCTGGCTGCCATACCTGCAAAAGCCCTTATTATTCTTTGCGTCCCTTGCCGAGTTCAGCTCCAGCTGTGCCTTGGCCTTCCTGACCCTATCCCAACACAACCGGGCAGCGTCCCTATCGCCGTACAGTGTCCCTATACAAAAAAACTCTCCCTGCTTCCGCTGCCTGTTAAATTCCTTCTTGTCCTTTAGTTTGGCCAGCAGGTCTTGACCCAGTCCTGCTGATCTCTTGCCCTTCTTTCCTGATTTCTTATTACAGCTGCCGATCGAGAGCTCTTGCGCTCTAAGGGAAGTGTCCTTAAAGACCTGCCGGCTCTGTTCTGCTCCCTTGCCCCTGAGGGCAGTTTCTCAGAGGGTCCTATTGACTATCACTTTGAAGAGCTAGAACTTTGCTTTCCTAAAATTCAGGGTCCTGACTTAACTCTTTGCCTGATCCATACCCCTCAGAACTGTGAACTCCACCAGTGTGTGATCACTCAGGTCTTGACGTCACCAATAAGCTCACTTGTACTGGCAACCGAGAGCTCCAGTATCGCGTCCCCTCTGGTAGGGCTGTCTGTTACCTGGCTTCAGAAGTTATCCTCAATGCATTCCAGGAGTCTCCCGGATGGCCTACAGTTCGCTGTGCTACTGATGTTGGGGTGGTTGAAGTCTTTTTGTGAGAACAGACATGTAAACTGTCTCAATGGATACGAATCAATTCCTAAATTTACCGGATGTGCCCCTGGAATACCTTTTTACATAAAGAGAATGCTATAAAGAGAATGTAGCTGGTAAAAGTTGCTTAGCGTAACACCACCTGGATTCCTAGTCTAGTGTTCATTTGCATTTAATTATTTCTCATTCGGGCTGGGAGGAACAAGATTAGGAATAGATATATAATAATACTAGGAACCCGGATTCTCGTTTTATGTAGTAAACAAATAAAAGAGAACTGAGTAACAAGAATATTGGGAACTAGAAATTTATAAATCATATTTGCTCATTTAAGCTACTCATCACCAGGAGTTAGGTTGTGAAGCATTCTACCAACACTGCCTAAATTTAATCCTACCAGGAATTCAGCCAAACTTCTTTTAAAAGGCATTTGATGACTTTTTTTGCATGTTTTATCCATTTCTGCAGAGACTACAAGACAACAACAAAACCCAAGAATAACTGAGTGAGTTTCCAAATCTTGATAAAGATCTTGCCATGTTTTCCCAATTTTCAGGCTCTTCAATTTGGACTGTTTTGTGACTACTACTTTATCCAAAAAGATGTCAGTTTAAATCCTGAAAAACAATAGAAGAATTGTTTGGCAGAGAAGTCAGCAACTAGTGTCTTGGCACTGTCTTCAGCTTTTAAAGCCAGGTTACTGACAGCAAAGGCATGAGCAGAACTTTGAGAAAAAGAAAATCTCTAGTCTTCCAAAAGTAAGTCTAAATGGAAAATGGACTCCACTTGAGAGGGACTGCATCTTTCTATGCAATTACTTTAAAATCCTTCTGTATAAAATAGTAACATTTGAAAAATATTTTTACCTGAAAATAGGTTTTATTTTCTTTATAGGTTAATTAGCTCTTGTAATTACTTACGCCTACACTTTAATCCATGTGATGGTACGTCCACATCAAAAATGATACATTGCTGGGTGCAGCTACATTTGTTTCTAATTTTCATTCCCTACAAAAAGCTCTTAAAACCTAATTATTGCAAAACTCTTTGTAATAGATGAAGGAATTGGAATACAGGAAATAGCATGAGGAATTATCTTCGAATTTATGTTAAAGGCTTCCACAGTAGGGTTTGCTTTCTGCTGCTGTTTGATGTATACTTTTTGAGCAGGCTTGAAGCAATGGTGAATTGAGGCCACTTTAAGTGCTGACAATATGAGGTATGTAAACAAAAAAAAAACCCCAAACAACAGACAAGTTAATTCTGTAACAAAAATCTCTGATCGTGCCTGGAATTGCCAGTGGAAGTTACCGTTTGTTAATCATAACCATTTTAAGAGAGTGGGAGTGCTGTGCGAAACAATTATTTCATGCTTTGTACATTCTCTCTGAAGCACCCCTGAAATCAGTTACTCCTTCATAACTGTGGTCAGAGAGTTGTGTAGTATTGATGTAGATTTGCCAAGTCCAGAGTAAATGGCTCGCTCCAAGGAGAAAAGATTTTTCTTTTCAGTGTACCTTGGAACACTTTCTCAAGATAGGTTCATCTTAGCTTAAATTGATTTGAAACTATCTAGAAGAAGATCAGTTCCACATATTCCTTTCCCTCTAGTCGAGTAATCCTTCCTCTCTTACGACAGCTTTTGCAATCATGCAGTCGTAGAGCAAGTCAAATCACACTGGAAATCAGTCTGCTGTAGGAATAGTTTTCAGTCAGATCTGTGAGATGACGTGAGCTTGTATCACTTTCAAGAAGTGCTTCTGCAAATACCAGTTCATCAGGCAGTATCTGCTATTCGGAGGAAAGACTTTTTTGTTGGCATAGCTCCTTCTGTCTTAAGAGGGTTTGTTAATGCTGGAATGTTTCTCACTAAATAGCATGCTGCGTGGTACTGCTATATGGGGAAAAATCCACTATGTAGATTTGCTTATAGTTTTTATGCAATGTTCTTAAGTGCGTACTTAAGTAATGCCAGCTCAGTATTTCCCTGCAACTTGCTCGTGTTTCTATTTATACTTACAGTTTTCTTTGATTAGCTAAAACAGTAAGTAGGTGCTATTTCTAGCATAGAAGGCATATTGAAATAGAGATGTAAAAATATTCTTTGAAGTCTGCTTTTATGGCTGCCTCCAGAATCAGCAGAAGCTTTAGAATCTGGCAAAATTGTTAATACTCTTTATTTGATTGAACAACTTGCCTGTCTGTTCACAGAAATTTGAAAAAAGAGTGCTGTACTCTACAGCTGAAATGGTAGCTAAATGGTAGATGAGTCAAGTTAAAATCTAACTGCACTAACAAGAATTGATTAGAATAGTGCAATTAACTGTTCTAATCTAGTGGTGTGTGCCGACATCTTTAGTAACTATAACTATTTGAGATGAGTTCAAAATGTTTGATTACCCTTGTTGCTACAAGTCTTAACTTCTATGAACTTTTTAAAGAGACTTTGGGAGCAAGGGAAGGCTACTTCCCCTTCATGTTTTTTCCTAACATGTAAGTGTGTGTGTGTATACATATGAAGCAAGGCTTGAGATCTGTATAGTTTCCTGTGTTAAAAATTAAGGTCCCCTGTTAAACTTCTAGATGACAACTAGAGGACTATTGAAGTTGACACAAGAAAATGAATGCCAAGTTGACTGAGCAGTTAATTTTTATATTTTTTTTCAGTCTCCAGGTTAATAATTTCATTTTAATCACCAATCCATAATGAATAACTGTGAGAAAAGGTAGAGGTGTATTTGGATAAAATTATTTATTTGAGATCTCTAAAATTCCAACAAAACCAGAAAAGAATTGACTTACTATTGCTAATGTTTCTGTGGTAAAGCAGGCAATTAAGGTAGAATAGAAGGGAGGGAAGGAAGCACCAAGTATAAAATAATGGCGAAAGGAATGTTTGCCTTGGCTACAAATTCCTGGAGGAATTTGAATCCTTAGGTTGTCTTTGTGCTCATTGCTGGAATTAATTAAAAAACAAAACAAAACAAAACAAAATACCCAAACAACAAAAGAAGTTGACTTCAGAAGTGCAAGTTCATCACGTTGATAAAGATCTTTCATTTATATGACTTGTTTGTAAACAGTTTTTCCTCCACAGTTTATCTGTCTATTGGTTTCAAAGGCAGAAAATAAATGCCGTATTTTGTTCCGCCTATTATCACAGCACAGCGTTAAAAAATGTGGACCGATATGGCTGGAAATAAAGGAAGTATTTCTGACTGAATACCAGGAGTTTTGTCAGTTTTGGCAAGATGACTTCAGGAAATGGTTCTGCCTTGAAAAAATATTCTAAGAAACAAGTTTTCAGAAACTATTGTAGGGAATAGACAGGTGCTGCCGCTAACTTTTCCAGTGCTGTTTGACATAGCGCTGTCATTTTGTCTGCAATGGCAGGGGCTTTTGCCAGCTCTTTACGATAAGAAAATGTAAATGTCCTTGAGAAGTGCATGATCTGTGGCTTAACCTCGTCTGAATCCTCGCCCAGAGAGGCCGTGGGGTCTCTGTCCTTGAAGATGGTCAAAACGTGACTGTGCAAGGCTGTAATTAACCTGAACTAGGTTTGAAGTTGGCCTTGGTTGGAGCAAGGGCTTGGACTAAGTGAGCTCCGGAGGTATTTTGCAGCCTAAATTGGCTGATTTTTTGTGAATGAAACAGTGGATCTTCCATAAGAAGATAATACTGCAGTAACTCTTTCTCCATGGGCATCAGCTTTTGGCTGAAATGTGGAAGGAGGAATACTAAGCAAAAATCTAACTACGTACACAGATATATTTTTTTTTTTTTTGAGAAGTGCTTGATATTGGGTTCCGTAGAGGTTGATCTTTTGCTGCTTTTATGTTTACCAATAGAGTTGTAGCTTACAGAGAGATGTAAATGTCTCTGAAATTGCAATTTGTTCAGTAATGATGCAAACTGGGCGCTTTAATGGATCCCAGTTCCAAGGAGAGGTGAGTCTTCAGTTTAGTCCTCCTAAGCTAAAAAATCAAGACAGACTTTGAACGTAGAAATTAATAGTTTGTCTGTGTGTGTCAGGCTTCTAGTAAAAGCTGCAGTTTGAATTTGCAGTATTGGAGTTTTGTGTGATGTTAAGAGAATACTTAAAATGTGTTTTGGGGAAAAAGACTTCTTTGTATCTGAGTAGATGTGATGAAAGGTCAATAAATAATAGGTGAAATAGAAATCAATAGTTGATGAGATGGGTTAGGGCACCAGTGTGGTTAACTGAGGAAGAAAATTTATGGTGCTTTTTCTTTATGTAGTATTTTTAGTATTTCTAATATGTTAATAGATTTATTTTTTTTAAGACAAGGATCATTTTGACTTTACGTTGGTTTCTATACTTTGTTTGGGAGCTTTAAGTGCTACAGTACCTATTAATGAAAATCCTTTATACTATATTGAATTTGGAACTTAGAACTTCTAAACTTATAAAAACCTTGTTGAGAATACTTTTAATAGTCAAGATTATCTCTTCTTTTAGGACCCAGACCTGTCTAGAACAAGGCATTTTTCCTGGTTTGTGCTTTAACTTGACAACTTGGGAGTAAATGTAACAGCAGAGGGAGCTTGATAGTGTTGACGTCTTTAAATGCATGGTTTAAAAACAAAAGCCAAACAAAAACACTGACTTCTTGAGAGAGCTTTGTGGTGTGCTTCAAAATAGAAACGTATTGTGAAGCTGCAGAGCAGTATTGACAGTTGCCTCATTTCTCTTTGGGTCCCGTAAACTCTTATTTGGTATAAGAGGGATGCACGGGCAGGGAAATCTCTTTTGCTTTTAAAACATTTTCAATACCACGGATGATGATACAGTGTTTCCCAGTTTGGTTCTTATTGTTGTGGTTTTTTTCATGTAAATGGATAGCAGATAATCTCAAATGTTAAAATATTATGATTTTATGTGAATTTTTTGTACTTCTGATGTGTTTTCTTGCTTTTATACGTCCATGCGTGTCCCTGAAGCATGATTCTAAATCATTTAAAAAGGAACTGGAGGAGAATTGAGCGTGAGAGCTTCTCTGGATGTTACCAGGCAAAATAAGGTTTCTTTTGTGGTTTGTGTGTGCTTTGTTTGGTGATGTGTTCTGTTTTATTTAGTTCAATAGTAGTTGAATATTTGCTTATAAACATAAGCATAGATGTTTCTGGTTTGCTAGGTGCTATGTATTCGCTAAAATGTTGTCAGTCTATTACATAAACACAGAAGGCAGAGTTAAGGAATGATAAATGGTGCTGTATTCCCTTTTTTTTTTTTTAACCTGGGCAGTTTATAATGCAGCTGGGATTGAAAGTCTCAACAGTATAATTTACATGAAATAAATTGCATTAAACAATGCTAAATAAGAGTAGTGCTCCAAGTATGTGTTAACAGTGCAGATGTAAGCTACCATCATGTATTTATTATTTGAGTTCACTATTTGTTGATACGATGCATTCAAACAAACTGTGTTATGAAGTCTCAGGTGCGTATAGGTTTTTTAGGTACTAAACATCTCTCTCCATAATGTTATTGTGTTATATATATTTATTGATGTTTTTGCTCTTGAGAAACACTTTTTCAAACTTTTGTACTGACTTGGATGTAGGCTGGAAAACAGTGCAATCTTATTTGTTTCCTTTAGCTTTCATATAGTGTAGATGTAAGTATTACCTGTAAATATGGTAAGAAGAGTCAGAACTTCATTGAATTTGGGGATTCTGTTGTTACTACTTGCACTATATGAATTATTTTTTTTTTGGTGGTTTGTGTCTGTTGCAGTGCTCATTACAAGTAAACCTAGTTTAATTTGTATTTCAAATATAATTTAAAAATTAAACACTAAAAAATTAGACTCCCTCTGTTATGTGGGAGTCTAAAGTGGGAAGAAAGGAACAGGGACTTCTGCAGAAAATGTGTGTACTCACGGGCTCATCTTTATTTTTTTTGTTTGTTGTAGGGGATCTTCTATAGAAGTTAGATAACACATGCACTTATTTTGGGGAGTTTCATTTTTTCCGTTTTGACTGTTTTTTTGGGTAACTACTGCCTTTTCATGCCAAAAGATTGATTTCCTAATCTTATTTGATAGGTATGTTTTTCGTGAAGAAATAAATTGGGGGGACAAGGTCTGGGATTGTAAGTGGGGTCCCACTGATGTACACAGACACGTAACTCAGTTGAGGTCACATTTTTGGAGTTGACTGGGTTTTATGCTCTCTCTGCAGACTTCGGGTAGCGTAACTTTCCTGCGGCAAACGCAAATCACTTCATAGAAAAATAGCTTTGCCTCTTTATGTGGGACCGAAGCGACCAATATAAGTACAGCTACCCTCTGACATCTTTGTTGTCTTGTTCTTCTCCCTCACAGTCTTCCTCTTGGGCATGTGTCCCCCCCCTTGCCAGTGTATATATGGCCCTACTTTGTCCTATAGCTGTTGTCACTGCACAAGGCCATCTGTGTCAGCTCGAGTGCACTGTGAGACTGTTAGTAAAGGGCTTCAACTTAACGACCATTGACTTATATGTTGTTGTCCTCTGTCATGATTGTCAGCCACAGGGAAGCCAGGCTAAACGATTATTAAGGGGCAAATGTGACCATGGAGAGATGAATTGATGCGCGGATCTAATGACATTTGAGTACAGTAAGTAATTTCAGGTATGGTGTGGGTTGGAGCTCGAAGATGATTAATTCCTACAAAGTTTTGTGAAAACGGGTAGAAGTATCTATTTTGTATGGGAAAACTGTCACGGAGAGCCTCAAAAATTAATTCCTGTGTTAGATGTTAGGAGAATCCACTACTTAATCAAGAAGTCCTTCCTGAGTGAATTTTCTGGAGCCTAAAGAGGACATGTTTACGTGTTTATTTGTTTGGGGTTTGGTTTGTTTGTTTTTAATCTCTGGCGTACTTCTGTACTAGTTCCAGCCCAAAGCTGCATTACTGCATAGCTCCGTGCTCTGTGCCAGTATTTCCAGTTTGATCACTGTTAGAGATTTCCACTGAGCTTTCACATCTTTAAGGATGTCCTAATGTTCTTAACATTCGCTAGTAGAGAAGAGCAAAGGCCACCTAATAGACATCTTCTAAAGTGTGGTGTTCACCAGCATTCAGAAAATAGAGCAAGCCTGAATTTTTGAGGCACCTCTTAGAGAGAAATCTGTGTTGGCAAGATTACCACCGCAGTTAATTTTAGTTCATGCTTCTGGAAAAAAATTGGAAACATAGATGAAAAAGTGGTACAATGAAGAAAAATAGGAGGAAATACTAAGTAATTTTTTGAGTGCATGGTGTGAAGTTTGACATTTTGGTGGAAGCAACCCCAGCTGCCTATACCATGGTGGCAGTAGCTGCTCTGAATAGTGTAGGGGAGAAATAAGTGAATTATCCCTCCCCTGCCTCCCAGCCTCCAAGGAAAAAGAAGCTGGGATGATTTTTTTTGAATTGAATAATTTCATATGGACAAGGAAAACTATTTGTAAGAATAACAGCAGGATGCTGAGAATGCCTTACCTGTTGAGTGTGCAACTTTTTCACCTGATCAGACCTGTTTCTTTCAGAATCTGAATGAATGTGAGTCATTAGTGCAGTTCTGTCACATTATGTGAAAGGCTTTGATCTTGCATTTAACTCATGCTAATTTCTTTGACAGGGGTTTTTGAAGTAAAATCAGTGTACATGTGTTGCAGGATTTTGGGGTGGGTGTTCTTCTGTGGTGGGTTATTTTTGAGTATTCAAATAGTGCTCTCCTATTAGAAATGTTGTTATTTTGGAAAAAACTGCGGGAGTTAAGCAGGGGGCAAGGAACTGCAAATACTACACTTAAAGGCTGCAAATTATACAGGGCTATTACAGAGGTTTAATGGGCCCAGGATATGACTTTTAGGCAGCGCTTGTAAAATGAGATTATGCACACCTGTACCTGGCAGGAGTGCTGGCCCTCTTCTAAAGGAGCATTCCAGTTCTGAATGTATTGTTTTGGGTTTGTTTACCTAGAAATTAATCTTACCTTTGCAGCATGATTGCTTAAGAGGGTAATAATTGCCAGGATAGTAGTTCAGAAATCTGAGAAAGATTGATTTGAGAATTTAAGACATTTTTTTGACTAGTGGAAGCAGAAGAGAAACAGAACTTAAGCTTCTTGTTGAAATGATCCAAATATTAAATGGGAGTCCTCACCTTTTCTCTCATAAGGCAGACGTAAGTTGGGACAAAGTGGAGCAAACACTTGTATTTTAGATTAATAATATGCTTCAAAGCATAAAACAAGACTTGCTTGTTTTCATCTGTGGGTGAAGGAGTCCTGTTATTATGTCTGTTGTGGCAATGTGTGAAAGTGTCTACCTTTTGAGCTTCAGAGAGCTGCCTTGTAATATTTTCCTCTCTTTACTTTGATTTTAATAATTTTTTAAATTTTTTTTTTTTGCATGAAAGGTATCTGCAGGTTTAATCAGTTTGCCAAATCTAGAACAAATCCACCCAATGTTTTTCTTCAGACACCTATCAAAAATTAGGTATCCCCTGTCCGTAACTTCGGTATCTTACGCATTGGACATCATGAAGTAGCAAGTGCTTGTGAAACTTGTGTATGTTCTCAGCATCCCTTCTGATGAGTATTTGATCAAATACAAAAGCCTCATCTTTGGGAGCAAGAAAAATAGTTGCTTTTGTGTGATTTGTTTTACCTGAGCTCAGTTGAACAATGGAGGACATTCATCAGCAGAGTTAGATTTATTGCTTTAAGACCAGTATTGTAGCTATTAAAAATTGCGCAATGAATCTGTGGTGAATGTAGGGTTTAGTGAGATTTGTTTGAAGATTATTAGTACATTGCACAACGCCGTCTACCTGTGATTGTAGCTTTCCTTGGCGGTGGTGCAGGTGGTGAACTTCCAGTTTACAGCAATTTACAACCAGTTTAGGACCTTGTCTTTCAAGTGTATAGCGATGTGTAGTTAAATAGGTAATAGCAATAAAATGCTGGCTTTGCTGTTTGTGTTGCTTTGACTCAAACATGGTGTCTCTTAATCTTTTTACTGGCTTGTTCCACTTCTCACTTAAAACACGTGAGTAATGCTGGGGTGGGGGAGTCTTGGCAATTAATTATTTTACCTCAATCTATAAATGGACAAGGACTAGCACAGAAAAAGTAAACATCCTTTTTGTGTACCACTACTTAATTGGAGTGTGTTTTTCCTTGCTAAACTATGAACTTCATGGTTGGTGTGGTCAACAGGAAAAACTTGTTTTAAGCCCCAGGGCAAGTACCTGATGACTGCTGTGAAGCTCCTTTGGGGTTTTATTTTCTTTTTTTCATATTTTTTTCTTCCTTTTTTCTTTTTTTCCCCTCTTTTAAAATGATAATCCCATATACAAACTTTAATGCTGGTGTTGACTTTTCTGCTTTCTTGAGAAATAATGCATTATGCCAGTGTGAAAGGATGAGTGAGGGAAAATTATATGACTTCATAAACACATCTTTATATAACTGGGATTTATAACTTTTCAGACCGAACTATTTAAATAAATTTGGTTTAGTGAGATTAAAGTTTAATATTTTTGGAAGAAGATACAAGAAGGGGATACAAGAAAAGTCCCTCAAGGCAGGAAGTAGTTTCATGAATATAAGTGTGGTTTGATTTTTAACATGGAAAATGGTATATCACATTGGTACCTACCAGAAAAATGAGGATAAATGTAATTTATAACATGACAACTCATAAGTTAAAATAAATAAAAGCAGCAACAACAAAATTTAAAACCAAACAACAAAAAAAGAGCAATTGCAGAAGGAATGTTTGACTCAATATAGTGCTTATAAAAGTTGTTCAGCTTTAATGATTTTGAGATTTTGGAGTCTTTGTCTGGGCGAGGGGGAAGGGTCAAGCATTTTCAAGTAGGAGTATGACTCTTGGAAGATGTACATTTTGCATTGGCTTGCACTTTGTAGCTGGATGCTTATGTTAGTAGTAATGTTGGTGATACAGTGCTTTTTCTCCCAGCACATACCACAAAGGATAGTTTGTATGGGTCAGTTTGCTTTAGCTCTCTAAAAGTTTAGGTGTATACATGTTAATGAGACCATTCCTAAAAAAAATCCCACAAAACAAAACCCATAACACCCACCCCTCCTAACCTATAAAATTCCAGTCTTTGTTTTATTTAGGAGGTTATTCTTGGGGGAGGTGGTGGGCTGCTGGGGAAGTGGAGATAAAGATAAAAACTTGGGAATTAAGAATTCAAAAACTATGTGTAGCATGGTATGATAAATATGAAACCGGTACAATTTTTTTAGCATTTTTAACGTTTGGGCTGGTGTCAAGCAGTCCTCTTTGTGTGTGGTCCACAGCCCCCATTTAATTAAGGTATTTTACCTGAAATGGTTAGAATTCACTAGTATCAGCGAAATTAACATTTGAACTGACAGATACAACCTGAAACACTTGGTAGTTTTCTGAAGGAAGTCTCTAATCTGAATATGGCAAAAACAAAAAATGGACTACAGTAATATGCTACATATGTAAGTATAAAGAACCAACATAGGGGCATAAAGGTTGGAAACTTGAAAGGTGAAGGAGGCTGAGTTGATCCCTGAATGAGTCTACCTTCAGGTAGACTTAAGCAATTCATGGTGGTTTAATTTAGGAGGTTACCTCACTTAGTTGTTAAGTTTTAGAGGTTACCTCCCCACTCTTTTACCAAAGACTTTTTTTTTTTGTGCCATCCTTTTAGGAAAACCAACACAGCAAGAGATGTGTCTGTTATTTATAGCGCAACATAAAGAAATTACATGGCTTACAGTTTCACAAATTAGCATGTATATTGATGGCTGACTTGCTGGTAAGCATCATCTTCTTGGAGGTACATAATGATAGGATGAAAGCCAATGGATACAAACTGTAGCGAGGGAAAATTGAATTAAGAAAAAAAAAAATGCTATAAGGATAATCACATGTTGGGAAAGGCTGCCCAGACAGATTGCTGAATCACTCGCCAGGACTCAAGAGGACAAGAGCCTGAACAACTTGATGCATGTTGGCCCTGCTCTGAGCGAAGAACCAGTCTAAATGATTTCCAGAGGTCTATTCCAGTCAAAATTACTCTGTGATTTCAGATTCTGCCACCCCTGCTGCAGGTGTGGAAACTCCTAGGGTTGAGGTGGGGCAGGCAGCTGGCTTTTAACCTGTCTTAGGTCTGGAATTGCCAGAGTACATCTCTGAGTGGTCAGGTTATAAATTTCAAGGTATTCTTTGGGGGAGAGTGGGATGTATGGAGGTCTTCTCATAGCCTCAAGTAACTTAATGAAACTAGTATTTCCATTTTTTCCAAGTACTACTTAAAAAAAAATAAAAATTCCCAGACAGCAACTGGGTATATAACATGTGAGGGGATTTTGCTCATTTGTATTTTATCTTTAATAGCTATCAACTGGCATCTTAACTAATTAGTTACAGATCCTTATCAACTCGTTATGGTAGCAACTCTCATGTGAAAATTCTGAAATGTCTTGCGTTTTCTTCTGAGAAATGTTAGGGATATAATTTTGCTTCTGCAGTAATTTCAAGTGTTAAAAATATATTTTAAATACTGGTAATTTTAAGGCTGTCTGGTAGCTGCAATATGCATGTGTGTTATGGGTATGACTAACCAGCCACCTTCTTATCTTCTCATCGACATTAAAGAGAATGTCTTGGAAGTCTTCTGTCAGTCAAAAAGTAGTTTATAAATGAAGCCAAAATACTGAATTCAACATCTGAGTTTTACTGCACCTTAGGGGCAAGGGGAAGAGCCCTTTTAATTTAAATCCACATCAAAGAGCTCTTTTCACACATTTTCTGGAGTCGGGATGGTCACTGCTTGACATTCACACGCCAATGAGTAATTGTTATCAAGATTTCTGATGGAATTGTAGGAAGAGGTAAGATATTGTAGTCACCCTCCTTTGGATTTTTAGTGGCTTTTACACCAAGAAATGATCTAATGTTCATTCCTTTTTTTTGTCTTGCAGTCATGGTTACACCTTAAAGAATCCCTTTTAATAAAGACTCCGTTTTCAGATCATTGGGAGCATGCATTAATTTGCAGTGTAGCTCTCCCTGCCCACTGGGTGATACAGCTGCCCCATCTGATGGTCTATTATTGGCCTGTAGGCAAACCCACTAATTGGAAAAATTATGGAATTAGAATTTTAGACCCTTTAAAACTTTCACTAACTTCCATACTGTTTATTTGCTGGAACAAAACACAACCCACTGAAAGGTTATTTGAGACATTCACTCCTAGGGCATGCTTTACTGGTTTGTAAGCAAAAAAGTGAGAGAAAGGATGTAGACAAGAAGAACTCTTGTAGTGTGGTCAATTATATTCAACTAAAATATCCCAAATAAAGCTAAATATCCTGCCACTTGCCTGCCTCAATCTTTTTGCAAAATAATGTGACGTTTCCCAGTTTTTTAAATAGCCCAACTGCTGGCATATTTAAATTCAGCTTCCTACAAAAGTGTGAATAAGTTATTCTGTGGGATTGGTTTACTTTTTTAATTTTAGTTTGAGAACAGTAAAACTACTGTGCAAGTTTGGCCGGCTCCCTCTGTTGGGTAAGATTTCTGGTCTGTGGTGGGCTGAGCATCTCTGGAAACTGGGAGCACTCTTTCCACCGTGTGTTTCCTGCACAGATTGCTACCTCCAGGAAGCAATTAATGGCATAAAATTTCCTTCTCCAATTACTCCGTCTCAGGCGTTCAATCTACGGGACTAATTTGTAGCTATTGTGAAGTATCTGAAAACCAAACCAAACTGAAATGTGTAGTATTTACAAGTCCTTGGCACCAAAGATTTAGCTTTAACTGTCTGCTCCTATTTGTCTCCTCTACATGCTAGTGTAGTCAGTTACTGTTAAAGGTGCATGTTTTTCTCTTAATATTTCACACAAGGTTTTAAAATATCCTTGTTCCTTAGTTATTAGCAGGAAATATACAGTGGTTGAAAGAAAGTAAGTTTCTGATGTATTTCCCTGCTTATTTTCCCCTGTGTTGAAAAATTTTCTTGGATTGAGACTGTTTAGTATTTTAAGTATTTTATGAAATTATGTGCCTTTTTTAACTAGTGAATCTTTGTAATTTAGCATGCCTTTCAGCTAATTTTGGACTCTTTTCCTTTTACAAAAATCTCATAGTCTAACTCAGTTCTTCTAAAATTTTGAGAGCCTTCTGCTATGCCCTTTTTGTGATCGCTGCTGCTCTTTTCTGTTCAGAAATTTCCTCGTTTTGAAATGTCAGTGCCAATTAAGGCAACAAAATAATAGTTTTTAATTTGCTAACCATTTTAGCTTGTTGACAGTTGAATTTTCATAGAGGCCTACTTTTTTTTTTTCCTCTTCCCTATTTTTGGTTGGTAGATGTTACAGGCCTTTTCAGCAAAGATGTCTACAAAAGATATATGACAGTTACAGGAGTATTATATTAAGCACAGACTATCCATAATCTATAAATTCTTCACAGCCTGTGACTGGGTATTTTGTTTGAATACTTGATGTAGAAATTGAAAAGTAATCCATTATCTTAAGTATATTATCATAGAGACTGCCGACATTGGTTTTAACTATAGCTTTTTTAGCAAAAGTAACTAAACTTCTTCGTTATTAGCCCACTGAAGTTAATCTTGTACTGTGTGCTTACCAATTTTTTTGTGTTTAAATTTTCCCTTTAAACATTTTGTTTCAGTAGCGGTTCTGATATGAGATCAGTACAGTATTTCATGCCCATCAGAAGTCTAAAACATCTATGAAAGCTTAAAAATAAGCAGGTGTGTTTTAAAAAAAAATCTGTTTTGCTAAGAATTTGTTTAGGTACATAATCACAAGAATTGAATCTAAACTGCATTGTTAACTGGAGCTATTTGTAGGGTTTTTGCACAGGAACTAGAGCAGGTCTTAAAGTGCTTAAATTTGAAGATTTTGTTAGGATATGTACTCACTCGTGCAGATCTCTTAAATAACTATTTCTTAAAACGTGCAAAATATTTTGAAAATCCACCAGTATGGCTTCTAGTAATGCTATAAATGTACACTTTTTCTGAAAAAAATGTTCCTTTAAAAAAAGGGAAAAAAAAGCTTTGCTTTCTACTTCTTTTCTGATTATACTTTTAAGATGTACTACTCACACCTTGTGCAGATTTTAACATTTTGTAGTTGGAAGATATTTGTAAATGGAGATGTGAATACGTTCTGCAAGCAGTTGTAGAACACTCTTTAATTTTTTTTTAGGTTTGGTTATTCCTGCTAGGGGTTCACCTCTACTTGATATCCCCAGTTACTCTACTATGTTAACCTCTCCCACTAGTTATCCCATTCATGTCCTAAGCTTTTCTGACATTTCCTTTCTCTGTGAGCACCCTGTGTTTCCATCTGAAAAGGCTGGCAAGAGTGTTGGTAGTTGAGTTATGTAGTTGTTATGGCAATAAGCAGTTCATGAGGGACACCACCCCCCAGCCCCCAAACTCCCCAGTATTTCAATATTTATTCTTGCCAATGAAACAAAAACACGTCTTCAGGTTTTGCTAGCTTTTTCCTTGTTTTGATTGTTGATTGATGGAGAATCAAACTTGAAAATGTCATTGTTTGAAGGGCTGGACTATCAATGTGTTTAGGTGTTAAAGAAACAACTCTGGTTTGTTATAAATGGAAATTCAGAAGAAGTGATAAACTCAAAATGCATAGCAACTTCTAGTTGCCATGGTGCCAACTTGAAGTAATTTTCTTCGATATTAAAATACTTCTTGGGTGTCATCGTTGCTTTCAAGTAGTCACTATTAAGAAGGAAATGGCTCTGGGGAGAAGTTACGAGAAACTATTTTGGAATATCTAATGTGACAACCAGTGAAGAAGTGTCAAGAAAATTCCTTAGTTTTCAAAAATCTGTTTGGGGCCTGTTTATTTTGGCAATACATGCTTTAATGACACAACTTCAAAACACTAAAGAATGGCGGGTTACTGCGGGCCATCCCCCAGGCCTGTGCCAATGAGTCAGTTCTTCAAGAAAAAAATAATGAAGTTGAGTTTGTCAAAAGGCTGAGTCAGTAACTGGATCAGTCCCCGCTGCATCCTTCCCCTGTGCGTCAGCTACTCTGGTTCATGTGGGCTTGCTCTTCTCCTCCCCACTTCTGAGCTGACAGGCCTTTTATCAGTTATGTTCATGTACCTGGAATTCTTCTATGACAATCAAAAAGAACGTCTGACTGGACGTACCACTTCAGAAATACTTTAAACTTCTTCCAGAGCTTTGATATCTTGCCTCAATAATTTTCGGCGTCAGAGCTGTTAAGTGTTAGGCTTGGGTCCCCCATGTGGAATTGAGCGGCACTACGGCTCTCGGCTTTCCCAGGCAAACTGCTGTTATCTACTCTTTTTTTGTTTTGCTAATTTTATTTACTCTTTTTGTTTCAAACGAGCTCCTTTCATATGTTCGTCTTGAATAATACCTTTGATTTTTAACAAAAATAATAAAGAGTTCTATTACTAAACATTTTATCTTGTTCTTAAAAATATCAAGGGTTTGCAAAAGTCTCTGAAGTGTTGCATGACCTTGATAAATAAGTAGTAATAACCCCAAAATGGTAGTCTAGAAGTTGGCTGTAAATGAATTTGTGCTGCATTTCGTTTAAGAAGTTTTAATACTGAGCATTTCTCTCTGATACTTTAGCTCCATGGCGTATAAAAATTGTCAAAAAGCATCTCAATAAATACTTCAGGAAGTTTTTTTCATAAAACACTTTCAATTTTAAAGCAATAAGGTTTAATTTTTAGAAAGTTTAGTTAAAATTTACTCCTTTACTGTAGTCACACGAAGATTGCAGCTGGTGCATTTGTTCTGTACAGTGAACAGGCTAATTAACACAAGTTGCGTAATATAAACTTCAGATTGCAGCACTGGCTCCTTAAAGAGTTTGCATCATGTTTATTGAAATGATCAATAACTGTGTGAACCAAACATGGCAATTAATTCAAAATGACCAGGTTTGGAGTTAATTTGTACCTCCATATTTTGACTGCTACTATGTAGCTGCTGAAACTCCAGGTATATTTGCAGGAAAAAAATATTGCAGGTGGTAGGTTCAAAGTCTAGCCCCTGTGTTCAGTTTACTCTGATTATTAATGAGCCATCCGTAGACAAGTGATTACTAATACTTCCGGGAGTAAAAGTTGCCTCCGCTGTTTTTTTTTTGTCTTAGAAGCGACACTCTTCTTTCTTTTCTACTTAGTCACTAAAACCATAACAATCTACTAAATATAGCATATAGATATTTTGAATGCCATTTTTTTCAGGCTTTGGGCTGAGGCATAACAGGACGGTGAGGATCTTAAAACTAAAAGATGACCTCTTCAAAGCAGTGTCCTGCAACTGTTCAGTTACCTAACGGGCAGAGCTGAAATGAAGTTGGAGCTTTATCCCAGCTTCCAAGTACGATAGAGCAATGGGTGGTTATTTATTCTTGCTAGAAAGCTCTATGTATTCCAAGCAAGGTTTTACAGAATTTCCTCCTAAAACCTCCAGGAGATCACTGGCGCAGCTGGAATGCTATAGGCCGTATACCACTGTCTGGGTGAATGTCTTTTATTAGGTGAAAACATGACAATAAAAGTTTGCGTATTTGACACCTCCATGTTGGGTTATTTAGCTGAGAAATTATTTGGGAAACAATCAGAAAAAGAGTAGTGGAAACTGCCTTCTAAAGAATGCTTTTTCGACGTTGTCGCTTTGCTGCAGTCCGTTGTGATGAGAACCAGAATGTTGATGTTTAGGTTCTCAGTCTATTGCTCTCCAAGCTCTGTCCTCATTCCAGAGCCGAGAATAAATCACATCACCTCAGACAGCAGGTGAGTTTTTGAAATGTGCCTGCGGATTAGTCTTCGTGTCCGTCAGCAGTCAGTAGAACTTAAGTTGCTTCTTACTCGCTTAAGGTGAGGTACGGTGGACGTAGCTGTGCGGCATGTTAAGCTTGAGATGGTTTGCCTGCCAGCAAATTCTGCTGGAACCTCCACATCAACAACACTCCAGTTGTTATTGTAAATGTGATAGTGTTTTGAGTTAGAATTCCAAAGGGATTTAATCTTGTAGCTTCAGGCACCTCAAAAACTATTTCAAAAGGGATGCCTGTGCTTACACTTCCACTGTAGGGAAGAGATTTCTGGACTGTCTTTTAAAGAGGTAGCTTACACACCACAAGCAATTAAACCGTAGCAAAAGATAGAACTTGACATGTTTTTGAAGCTTTCTTACAGCGCCTTGGCTCTGCTCACATCTTAAAACTCCTTCTGCAGTCCCTCAGTGGTGATTCCGATGTTTTCATAGTTTCATCTGTGTTTACTTCAAGTACCTTCTATTGTGCTTTCAGAAGGAGCATACTTCTCTGTGCTGCTGCTGCTGCTCTTACGGTGAAGCTTGTAATTTCAAGCACGTTTGACAGCTCCTTCATTCCTTCGTTAACAATTCGTAATTGTGTATTACTTCCTGCTCGATTTTAAACGCTTCTGTATTATTTAACAAGATTGCGCTGTGTTTTGCAAAACAGAACTGTAAATTAAATCATCTCATTCATGTAGTTTCGCTCGTTTAATGCCAGATGCTTCCAAAAGGTTCTATTACTCGAGGAGCTTCTTGTGATGAGAATTTCTCAGTCTGTCTCTTGCTCCTGCTCACCAGCAGGTATCAGTGATGAGAAGCGTAACCTAAAACTGTAAGACTTTCAGTTGCTACCAGGGTGACACCATCTTAGGCGGCAGATTTATTTAAAGAAATGTCAGCCAGGATGTTAAGTCCCTTGAGTTTGCGATAGCAGCCGTCTAGAAACTGTAGATCTCATTGTCTTAACAGCTGAATGCGTAAGATCCTCACGAGATTGAGTATTCCTTACTAAATTGATTTGCAGTGTTAAATTCAGTGTGTGATTGTGTTGCTGCTTTAAAAATACGCTGAACCTTTCAGTTCAGGAGGTGAGGAATCTCTTCACATCAGCATCAGAATCGCCATCAGCTTCAGGCTTCTGTTTGCATCTGCTCTTTGGATCCCTGTGGCCCTCTTGTGTAACTTTGGATAGACAAAACCCTGTTTCTGCATTGCCTAAACGTGTTCAAACTGGCTTTGAAATAAAAATGATGCCTTGAGGAAGTTGCTACCAGTGCCTTCAGGCTGTCATCTTGGATTCGTTCCACGTGAAGAAAGACCTTGTAACTGATTTAAAGTTGAGTGTTGGATTTTTTTTTTATTTTTTTTTTTTTGAGGTCCCACAAAAAAAAAAGATGCCAAAGCTTTCTTAATGTCAGAAAGGAGGTAGAGGATGATGTTTACAAAGGAAATTTAGAATTTATTTCTAAAGTCAGTACTAATCATGATCTCTGAAGTAGTGTATGAGGAGTAATAGCCTTAATCTGTGTGAAATGAGAGGCAATTTTGGATGTTCTCCAAGAAAGAATCTACCTTTAAAATGCAGGTTTTGTTCTAATCTTTATTTTCCTTGCAAGAAACCTGTGGAGACTGTCTGGTTTCTTAGTTTTTAATACGAGGGTGATAACAAGAGGACTGATCTGCTATAAAAGGAAGTAAAATAAGACGAGGCAAATTGATGCAAGAGGTTTCCAATGCAGAAAGGGATGTCCTAACTCGAGGAGTTAAGGCAGTTGTAGATGTGTGAAGTGGAAAGTAAAGCGAGAAGTCAGCATGTGAGAGAGCAGAGAAAACCAGAAAGGAAAGAGTAATGCACATTCTTTTGTTGACATGGCTTTTACAGGATATATATAATAAATATCTCTTATCTAATATTGGAAGGGGAAACCTGGAAAAGGGAGTCTATAAGCTTGGAAAGGGTCTTGGAAGAATAAAATAGTTGGTTAGTTTGGCTAGAGTAGCCCCAAAGTGTTTCAGTAGTCTACTAGAGGCTGAACTAATGGGTAGCTTATGAGCTTGATTTTTGTTCCAGAGTTCCTATTTAGTTTTGTAACCTTGAGCTAGACGATCAGGTACAGTGATTTGAGAGGAAGGACTGGCATTCCAGTAGGACCATGCTGTTGTCCTCTGGGGAGACTTTTGAGTCTGCTACCTTGCTGAAGCCACACCTCTATTATTCTTAGGAGCATCTTGGAGATTGACCTCTCTGGTCGACCTCAGTTACTGTAGAAGTTAATATCTAGTCAACTTATGCTAAAATCCCATTAAATCCAGTCTTTTTTGAAGTGCTTTTGGCAGCAAATGCTCTCTGAATGCTTCAGACACAGCTTGGTACTGCTAGTATGATTTTCCTGTCTACTTTTGTCCTGTTTTCTGGATTGATGCATTACTTGAATAAAAACGTAAGTATAAATAGTTAATTTCTAAAATATTATAAAAAAGAAGAAACAAGCCTTCATTTAAAGAAATTGCAATCTTTTGTGAGTAATAATTTGCATATTAATGTGTAAATTGACTGTGGATTAACATGCTCCCTGTGGGTAAACTGTTCTCTTCCTTTTTGTTCCTACATAATATTTTTTTTGCAGTACTTGTGTATTAGCGAAATGGACAAGTTGGATCAGTACTGCTCTTGCTCCATTGGAAGAATGTTGTACCTAAAAATTAAATCTTGAAAAAACTTGATTCATTTAGTACTCATTAAAGTTCCTTAGTCTGGGATTATCAGTAGTTACAGGGGGGAAGTTATTTGGTATTTAAATAGAATATTTAATCAAGATAAGTTCTTATTAAGAAAACATAGGGGGTGAATAAAGAGCTATATATTGTTAGACATTAGATCCGGTGATGTTTTGTGATGCCTGTAGCTATGAAGCAATACTTCTGTCTAGAAGTTAAAAGCACATTTGTCTTTTGGCCATTCCCAACCCACCGTTCCCACTAGCATCGAGGTGGTTTGTTTGCAGTTCTCCTACCGCTGCTGGTTTCTTCATTCTCAGAAAACTGTAAGGAAGGAACCTCAAAAACTCCTCTGCTTGCCTTTTTCAAGGAAAAATTAGAGCAGCTAAGTAAGTGGTGCAGATCAAGAAAATGTTTTGAATGTTCATACAATGATTGTTGCTTTGGAAGGAAACTCTGAAGCAGATTTGTGGGGTTTGTAGGAGAGAGTATAAGCATTTCTCCTCAAAAGGGAAGTTTGTTGACAAGATGTATATATTTCAGCGACACGCTTGCTTCGTTTTAAAAGAAAGTGTTGGTATTATTCTAAGACTGACAGGAGATTATCCCCACCATATAGTGTCCTGTAAGCTTTGCTTGTTAACACCGTCACTTTTCAAGCCTATCTGTAATTAATTGACTCTCAAAAGCATCTTGATTTCCTTGTCAGCAGCGCAGTAGTTTTATAATAATAATTTGCTAATTCTTACGTCCTTGCTGGAGGACAATCTTGTTAGTGTTCTTTCTTGCCAGGAATTGATCGTACTGGATAGGGCTTGTAACTGGATCTTAGAGGTTGCTGAACAATTGATCTGTTGTGTTGTGAGAGCGCTGTGTAGGTGCATCCTCAGCTCTAGAGCCTGTTGTGGGAGATGGTCTGAAAATAGAGCAAACTTCCTTTGCATTTAGTAATGGGTGGTGGAAGTTTCCACGATAAGATTGTTGGTTTGAAGTATGTAGGTAGGTCCTATAGCACATAGCTATTCCACCTTCTCTTTCCAGAATTGATTAGATACCTGTGTTTATATGTGTATCTGTGATTATATGTGTTGTGTACTATCTGAGGGTCGTAACTCATTAAATCTCGCCTGGTTTATAAAATTCTTTGAGATTTGTTTTTCTAAGTATATGTGTAACTGGGGCAAGGGGAGGGAGGAGGAGGAAAAAAGGCCCTAACATTAAAATAATGGGGTGTGCCTCTTGAGGATGAGACATACCAGTGACTTCATCAGTGCTGGGAATCTTGAATTGTGAAAGCCAGGTGTCCCTAATCCGATTTTTAGAGCAGGAGCCTGCGTAGCGTGAGCAGGGGGAATTAGACTCTCATTAAACGCAGTAGTGGATGTCAGAATATGCAGATTTCTGCTTTCTTCACCAGTCACCTCAAACGTACCGTAGAAAATAGTGAAACGATTGTAAGTTCGTGTGTTTACTATATTTAAGCACGAATAATCAGGTGCGCTTGTGAAATTGCATCCAGCGAGTGCAGACTTTCTGAGATACCAAAACCAGTGCAAGTCAACTGGAGAGTTAGGGAGCTACTAGGGAGAGATTACTTCTCCTACAGAAGAGAGGGCTGAAAGGGAACGTAACTCCAGAAATCCATTAACAGCTACAACAAAGTGGGAGTAATTGGTTTTTTATGTCTCTGGTAGTTAAGACGAGTAATAATGGCCTTAAGCTGGAGCTGGGGAAAAAAAGTCAAAAAAGGAAAATGTTCCTGATAGTCTGTCCCGTAAAGGCTTATGGAACTACAGTGACAATCTGTATTTGAATATATTTGTGATGCTAACATACCTGCAAATTTTTGTTCATGAAACATGATGAAAGCATTACAAAATCTACCTATAGCCTAGATTTATTGGCTAAGAATACACTGTACCTGAGCGTCATTGTTCCCACTGTCAAATTAATGTCACTTTAGACTTGTGTTAAGCTTTCTAAATCGTTGTTGAGCTAGTTTTTGTTTGGGTTTTTGGTGGGTTTGGGTTTTTTTTATGTTGCTCTCTGCATTTTGAAAGACTCTATGAATGCAAATTACTTTCAGGAGGGATTGTTTGTTTGTTTCCTTTCTGTTGCATATTGACTGCTTTTTTGTTCTGTCTTTCCTCTTTTCTATAGCTGAATATAATCTCTTTGAAGTAAGAGGTTTTATTCTCTGGTTATATATAAGGTAAGGTACCAGTCCTGGACTAAAATCCTTTGTTTTCTTGTATCATGTGTAGCGTGCAATGCAAAATACCAGTTGGTTTGTGGGACAAGAAACAGGTCTTCAAAGTAAAAACTGTCATATAGTTGGTAGCCTGTGTATGTTGGTAATGGTATCAGGGTATCAAAGCAGCTGTGTATATAACACAGTAGCTATTCAGTGGTTATTAAGGACTGGTACTAGTATAATGTAACTTACTGGCTGGCATATTTAGGAATCAGCTTTGCATTACATGCTGGAGCAAGCGTTTTCAGCATTCTTTGGGGAGCTGAGTTTCTGATTTTCCTTTCTTCATCTGGGTAGAGTTTTTATATGTAAATGCTCCTTCTGCAGGGAAATTAATTTTTGTGGAATTAATTTTTGGGGAATTAATGCTGGTTTTCTTACAAATTCATGTATAGCAATGGCTGAGTAGACTGCCTGTGAAACAAGTAAAGATCCTTTTAGTGCTCTTTCCTACCCAAATGTTCCTTTCTGTGATTGTTGTTGGCAAAATCCTTGATGGAAAGCACAGTCAGTTCACCTGAATCACAGTATTAAACTTGCTGTGTTGTAACGTAGGGATAAAAGTCCATGCACTTTTAAAGCATTATCTGTAGGATGCATCAAAACTTCGATTTTTTTTTTTATTTTTTTTTTTTTTTTGGAAGTTTGGTTTGAAGTCTGAAGTGCCATTAGAAATTAAACTTTGTGCTAGGGTGTGGAAATATTCTTGTACAGAATAATAGATTTCTCGGGCTTTTTGCTTGTTTGTTAATAAACAAGTGAATTGGGAGTGCACGTTCTATGCTATGACGTGAATATTGATTTAACATACTTTTTTTAATAGATGGAGGAGAGAAGCCCCGCAAGCATCAGTTTTCTCTCATAAAGAATTATATACTAGTTGCAAAACAATGGTAATGTGTTCCCTAAATGCATATTCAGGGCTACGATTTTATTGTAATCTTAAATGTTCTATTTTATTATTACACTGATACCCATGTTCCTGTGGTGGAAAAAAAAAAACAAAACACATTAAGGCTGCTTTAGGGACATTTGGTCCAACTGGTGTTACTTTATAGCTCAGTCTTAATTGCCTAATAAGTGGAGTTGATTATTTTTTTTTAAATCACTGGTCATCTAGAGTTTAACTTCGAAATGATTGTACTAGTCAGGCCAAAGAGATCTCTGTGTGGTGAATACTAAAACCTTTAGGAAAAAATACAGTAAGAATAGGGTAACTGTGAAGAGTGTGGGTGCAGGTAAAATCTGCACCAAAGTGTGTCATGGTATTTGTTAGTACTTTATTCTGCATATGCAGGGGGTTTTTTTTGCTCTCCAGAATACTTTGTGATAAGGAGATCCAGAATTTTAAAAACCTCTATTTCTGTTTCTCTTGTTAAGCAAAACTTGCTTTTCAGTAAAGTTACTATTAACATTACCACTTCTTACATCTCGAGAATGAATGCTTCCTGCGTAGAAATAATTTTCAGTATCACTTTTTAGTATTGTTTCTTAATTCAGCTTTCTGGTTTATCTGCACCACTTTTCATGTGTGTCTCCTCCCTGCTCTCTAAGCTGGAGTCCTACTCGGTTGAACCTTGGCCCTTTTAGACCATTCCACGTTTCTGATCGTCCCTTAAGGAGTCGTACACGTTAAGAGTTGGGCGACAGGCCTTGATCTCCATGCCCCATAGAGTTCAATAGTGATATGGCTGTTTACTGTTATCAGTTCCTCTGGCATGTTTGCCTTTTTGACTACCACTGAGCTGACACTTTTTGAACCCACCAGGTAGATCTCCAAACCTTTGCTGAGAGGCAGCACCTAATTCAAGCCTGGTCTTTTTCTCTGTGCTTCTCTTTCATGTAAGAACTTCTTTGCAATTAATGCCCTCGGTTTCAGTTGCTATCTTGTATCTCAGGCACAGGCTATTAAGGGTTTTGTCTTCAATCTCTTTTTTCTTCAATCTAATTTTGCCTGTCCTGAATTTCGTATCAATTGCAATTTATTCCTATGCTATTCACTTGCTTTTTCAGATAGCTTATGAATATCTTGAGTATAATGGGTGCTTTTATTTGGCATCTTCCTACCCGTACATACAGAGGACTGTTTTGTTTTGCTGCAATTAGGCTTCTTTAAGAGGTCTGAATGAAAGACTTTGTAAAAATGGCATTTTTTTGAGATAAGCGTCTAGATCTGATTAGTATGATTCCATTGCAGTAAATGTGCAAGGTGAGGCTTTTCCCTACGGAGGTGATGTTGACTATTTCGCAATATACTGTATATGTTCAAATACCTTGAAAAAGGTGGAGCACACTGTAGCACTAGGATCACCATTTGGCATCTTCGTTCTTCCGATACAAAAATCAATTTATGTGAGAGGTACACCATTATGTCATACTAATCAATTATTTCCCTATTTCCATAGCATTATTAAATAAATACTGATTTGACCTGGTGGTTTTATTGCAGTTCACTTATATCAGCTCTGTAAAATGAATGTCTTGTACTGACATTGCATTGAGACAGCTAATAAAATTCTTTTGCCATAAAGAAATACTTTAAGGGGAACTTGGTTTCCCCGATGAGAAAAATATGGCTAGCTCTTTTGCTGTGGTTTTGTATGTCTTGAGTGCTCCTTTTGCATCTTCAGATCAAATCAATTCTTCAGATTCTGGAAGATTTTTGTCTGTTTGGAGAAAGTTTCTCTTCAATTCTTGTGCCATGTGCCAGAGGCGATTTTTCTTGGCCTGCCCAATTGCGGCTTTACATTTTTGCTCTCTGCGCTTGAATACGAGTTCCGCTTTTTGAAAGGTCTTTTTTCTTAGGGGTTTTGTTTAGTGGCTTTTATGTTTTAAAGATTACAATTGGATAAGAGTTAGACTGCTGTGTTTACCCGACAGCTCCTCCACCTCCCCACTAGCTTGCTGCCAGCTGCAATGGAAAATTTTCGACTTTATGGTAGATGGCAGCATTTACTGCCTGTTCTCCTGCCCGCCCCAGTGCTCCGCTGGAGGAGCTGGATGGCTACCTTCTCTTCATACGTGGTCATACAGGAGTAACGTGTTGAAGCAAGGGGGAAAAGGGGATTGAAATTTTTGTCAGCTTTCTCTGGAACTTGGATACCAGCTGTGGCGATGTGCCTTTCTCTTTTCGGAAGCATTAGCGTTGCTTACTCTGAGCACCTCAGCTAGGTGGGATTGTGCTTCTTCATACTCTGGTTTGCGTGGTCGCTCTTGGAGGAGACCGAGTAGCTCAACCTCTGAGTAAGAGGTGATGCTAGTCTGTGGCACAGGTCTAAATACTGACTGCGGTGTGCATGTACTGTAAGTACGGTATATAGAAATACTGTATGTTTAAGATTCATTAAACTCAGGTAAGGCTTTGAATTTGAACATAAAGACTCGGTTTCTTCTAGAAAGAAAACCGTCATTAGTATTGACTTGCTTTAATAGCAGAGATTATCCAGACTGTTTAAAGTGGCTGGTATTTTCAGGCTGTATTTCAAGCTGGTATTTTCAGACTTTATTTCAAGCTCTCAGTATTTCTTCCTCTTTGCAAACCTGTTACAAGGACACAGTCCATATCCAGTCTAATATTTTATTTTGGCATAAGCTTAGAAGTGGACTGTGAGGACAGAAAAGTAATGTGGGAGGAGGATGTGGAGTTTTCATCCTTCCTGTAGAAGCAAGGATGCTTGGCCTCATTGGGTAGCTGTGCTTTAAACCACTTAGTCTGTGTGTGGAGGAAAAAGTGGCAAAATATTTTTGACTGTAGCTTTTTATGTCCTTGAAATAATTGAATGGTAGGGGAGGGAGTGAAAATAGTTCATTGCATTATGGAAGTGCTGACTTTTGTCTCCAAATCAATTCAAGGAACATAATGAAAATGCAGTTAAGATATATTCATTATGTTCTTCCTGTTAACAAAAGTATTTGGATATTTTTTGCCAAATCTATCAAAGATGTTTAAAATCATCAGAACGCGTTGATAAGTTGGCTTCTAAAATTACTATTTTAAACAGCAGTGATCTGTCATTTTAGAAGATGTGGACTTGTTTTATTGATGACCTATCACTTAGAGTTTCACAGTTGCTTATTATAAGTAAGTTGTCTATTTGTGTTCTGTAATATTATCTCTGGATAAACCATTCTGGGTTGAATTTTGGTGATAACCAAAGCACATGTTGCTTGTTTTTCCTTTTAACATCTCTGAAAAAATGGCATGAGTAGGCTATAGCCCCTTATTTCACATTTAAAAATTGCCAGAGACGAACCAGAATACACCAGAGGGAAGAAGAAAAATGTTGTGGGGTGTTTTGTTTGTTTTTTTTAACTGTCATCTGAGCTAGATAGTTTATTATGGCTTTAGACACAGAGTAAAACATTCAGAAGTAATTATTAAAGGTTCTCTCTAAGAAGGTAAAAAAGGACCAGCAGGAAGGACATGGTAATGGACAAATTCATCGCAGCTCTGTTAGTCTGCACAAATCGCGGTATGTTACTTGGATTTGAATCATTGTGTTCCCATTCCTGTTGCAAAACAGAATTTGTGAATAAGAAACTTGGAGTCTGTTTTATAATTTATGGCTAATGATGGAACTTGTTTCAAATTGGCAGTGGCAGCAGCAATGTTTCTTACATAAGCTTCTTAAATGACATATGGAAAGCAGTCCTAGCTTTTAATTCCTTTTCAAAAGCAGTGTTGAGGAATTAACTGAAATAGGTATTGATCTCTTATAAACGTGACATGCATGATTAGACACTACTGTTAATTAGTTGAATTAAACAAGTATCTTCTTGCCAGAACTGTTTTATTTCCTGACACACACATCCCCCAGATTTGTTGAGCTTTTTAGAAAGCTGCTTTTATTTGTTAGAGCAGTGTTCGACTATTTATAGTAGTGGACCCATATGTTGAGATTTGAGAAACCCAGAAATTAGGAATGACTAAATGCTTAGTGACTGACTTCTTTTTTTGTGTGTGACAGTACTTAATTCTCTAATCTGGAAAGTTGATCTCAATTCTCAATGGCTTCATGGTATGTTATTTTGCATCATGTGTGTGATTGCGTTAATAGATGTAGGTAAGTTTTGTAAGTACGTGCAAATGAGGACTGCAGTCTTAAAACAAAAAAAATTTCATATTATTTTACTTATTTAAAAGGATATGTCTAGAGAGCGTGTGAACAGGAACTAAAGTGATACCAAATGAGGAGGCAGGGTAGGATAGGGAGCTATAATGGAAGCTTAAGCTCTGCAGCTTCTTCTTAAAATCTTCTGAAGAATTTGTAATTTACTGACTGGTAAAAGCATTAGCCTTTATGGAAGAACTTCATAATACCTGTGCTGCAAATGTTAAATCATGTGTCGCTTTCCTAATGAACGTCTCTAACGCGTTGCACTTACTTTGGGCTATAAATGTACTGGAACTGAGCAAATCTTTGTGTCTTGAAAGCAAAGGGCCACTAGTGGTTTAGGAGTATCTCAGCGTGAACAAATCAAAACATTGATTCAGAAAAAGAAATAGAATGACTTTGTAATGATAAAAGATTTGATATGTAAAGTAGTACTTTTATTGCTCGGAATAGAAACATGTGACTCTGTTTAATCCATTCTTGCCCTCTCTTTCCTTTTTCCTACCCTCCATCCCATCCTTGAGCAGATTGCCCAGAGGAAAGAAGAAAGTATTTTTTTCCCAGGAAACTTATTCTGGTTTTCCACTCTCCGAAGGCAAATTCTGTTCTTTGTGTAAAAAATATATGCAAGTCTTTTTTCAGTATCTTTGAAAGTTTAGATGTAGTCATGGACAAACGTACGTGAAAATGTTTTTTCTGCATAAATTTACCTTGTGTCCATCCTACTGCTTAAGATGCATGTGGTTAGGGTAAGGGCTATGTCTGTGGCAACCTTCCTACTCTTGCTATTTAAGCCAAGAAAAACATAATGAGGCTCATTAATAAATGCATACTATCTTATATTGCAAGCTTTGTCTTTTCAGGAAAAACTAAATATTTGGATGGGATTTCATTTTTGCTTGGGAGGGTTGTTTTTTTTTCTTTTAACTTGCATTTGTATATTAATTTGCAGATCAAGTTACTTCTTTCAGATGCTTCTTTGAATGGGTTATGTATGTTCCACATTAAAATATTAATGGAGGATATATTTGACTCCTTGTCACAGGAATAAGATTTTCCAGGTGAAGTGACTTCGAGGTTGCAAGGTCCATGCCAAGTACTGCAGTGCCAAAGAAAAGGACTAATTTATGCGTAATTATTCTCAGATGTACTTCCTACAATTAATAATTGCGTTGCACTTACCATCACAAATAAACCTGTAAACAGTCATTTTTTCCAACACTTTAGGTTATAGTTATATGAATCACTTATATATGGATTGTTTTGGGATACCAGTAAGGATTCTGGGGAAGGAAGTTAACACCTGAGTAGAATTCCTTGATGTTTTCAAGAGCGAAGAGGAATTGGGAGGCAATTTTTAGAATATTACTGGGACCCATTGCCACGCTAACCTGCATTCATATGTGATGAGGCACAAATGATCTGCCATGGTTTGAAAGCAGAAAGTTGCCAGGAGGAGACACCAGTGTAGTAAGTTCAGCTTTCGAAAGTTGCTTCTAAACTTCAAAACTTGGATAAAATATTTGAGGATTAATGCTGCTTTTGTGTTAGTAAAATTGAAAGTTTTGGAGTAAATGCACGTTACAGGCAAACATAAATGCTGACACTTTACTTTTGAGTGTCTCTTACCAAGGCTTGAAAGAGCAGAAAAGCTGTATCATGTCTTTAAAATAAATATCTACATTTTAAAATTCATATCCAGAAGAAATTTGATAATCATCAAAAGTAACTTCTGTCTTCAGACTCAACAGGAAATTCAAATACCTGCCAGTCAACTTACACAAGTCACTTCTCAAGCACACAAAAGTCTGAAACAGTTTGTCAAAAGAGATGAAAAAAAAAAAAAGGAAAAAAGTAATATACCACGAAGTAACATTAAGGATTCAGAATGCCCCTGTATCAAAGAAAGACAAGTTTGACTTGATGATCTTCAGTATATCATGTTTGAAATGTGAAGTGGTGATAGTAATTTTAAACGATGGTACAATAATGGCACTAAAATATCTGTATGCATATAATTCAGATATTTGTATTTCTAACAATTTTTTGATGGCATTTCTTTTTTCTGTGTGCACTCTCTGGGTGATTTTTGTTTCTTTTGGTTGGCAGTGGATTATTTCTTAGGGAGATTGATTTTTACCTTCCATTATAAAACCTAAAGGAAATAGTAATTCTAAAGCCTGGGGTGGGTGGGTGAAGGATTTCTCTGAGTATTAGCCTTAGACATAGTTATTACACCCAACAAAAAAACACCACAAACAAACCCTGCAAATTTTGGGTTTTGTTAACAGCAAGTCTTTAGTAATAAAACAAATGGTAATACCATAGGTAATACTGTAACACAAAATTACTTTCAAGAATTGGTAGTATGTATGTTTGTCTTAAATACATTTATTTAAGAACAGATTCTTCAAAACTCATGGCAGAATTAACTTTTTTAATGCTGCTCGTGTAATATTTTGATGGTTTGGTCTGATAGGAGCACTGGGAGTGTCTTATCTAGGCTAATTTAGATTTTTTAAAAACAACACAGGTCTGACTACACCTTGCATCAGAAAGAGGGAGGGAGGGAGGGACAGGGTTGCCCACAAAGATCAGGATTTCAGTGGGTTAGCATATTAAGTGAAACTTACTTTTTGAAAAGCACTTTTCTTCTTTGTCTATAATACTTCCAGTTCTAAACAAGTGACTGAATTTTACACCCTGTTTTTTTGAGTGGGGACTTTTCGGGTGTGCAGGGTTTTGAATGTGGGTTGTGTTTTGTGTATTTGTTTTAACAGTGAATGAATTATTCAAAAATAGGGTAAAAAGATGACACTAACTCATCTTTAGGCACTGCTGTGCAATCATGTGTATCCCAGAACTTGTTGGGCTGTGGTGTGTCTTCCAGTGAGATGGAAGCTGCAAGTATGTGCCTCAGGAGCTGCCCTCCTGTAAGTGGAAAAATTAAAAGACCATTAATACTTGATTGATAACCCCTGATTAATATTTGGGGTTTATTTCACACTACTGTCTCGTCGGTCCTTATAGGCACAAGATATTGCCAGAATCACAGAATCTTCATGGAAGGGATCTTTGAGATCATCAAGTCCCACCTTACACACACAGACGAAAAACCCCCAACAATCTTGGGCACTAGAGCATGCCCTGAAGTGCCACGTCTACACGTTTCTTAAATCCCTCCAGGGATGGTGACTCCACCACCTCCCTGGGCAGGCTGTTCCAGTGCCTGACCACCCTCTCAGGAAAGTCATTCTTCCTAAGATCTAATCTAAACCTCCCCTGCCCCAACTTCACACCATTTCCTCTGGGCCTGGCATTATTCCCTTGGGAGAAGGGGCCAACCCCCACCTCTCTGCACCCTCCTCTCAGGTAGGTGTAGAGGGCAATGAGGTCTCCCCTCAGCCTCCTCTTCTCCAAACTAAACATGCCCAGTTCCCTGGCATGTTGTCCAGTTACAACTGCATGGAGGTCATTCATTCAGAACGATGCAGAAGTGGTCACTGAGACTGATTTTTCTTGCCTGTCAGATATGTCAGCAGACTTTGTATAGTATCCTAGAAATATATATGTACAATTCTTGCCTACTACAATATAGTGGTGCAGCTCAGGAGAAAGAAACGTTTTCTTCCATTTCTTTAAAAAATGTAAAGCTGATCCAAATAAGGACAATGTAAACAATTATAGACTACAGGTAAAATGCAGAAATATAAAGCGGTCCAAAAATTAGTTTGAAATATAATATGCAAATTACATAGCAAGTAGCCTTTTTTTACCAGTCTATCTGCATCAGACAGTATTGTATAAATGTAGATCTATATTGCATCATCTCAAGAGAAATAGAGTAGAATCAGAAAAGTTATTGAGAAGGATGACTAGAATGATTAAAGGTATGAAATATCTTCTGGTCTATAGAATCATGTCATAAATATGGTGAATAGAGAACAATTTGTTACTGTTTCTTCCGCCATAAGAATTAGAGGACATGAAATGAAACCTGCAGGTGTCAAGTTCAAAGCAGAGAAATGGAGAAACATCTTCACATATTACATAAATAAACTGCGCAACTTCTTGCATGAAACTTTTAGATTTAAAGCATTTACATGGGTTCAAAATGGGACTGAATAATTCCATTGAAGAAATAGCCCTCCAAATTTCAAAACACAAAGAACATTGGTAGTTTGAGGGTTAGTTAGCTAGAGGTGGATGAAGGCATTAATTAACCGCATGCTTCCGATGATGTTTTTCTTTAGAAAATCGTTATTGGCCAGTGCCAGAGATGGAACATTTGGTATATGGTCTGGTGTCTCTGTTATTTAATCCTTTACATGAAAAAAAAATGTAGTGAAGATGTCCCTAATAGTCAGTTAGGAACAACCTATAAAATAGTAAAATTCTATTAACTTGAATATATAGGGTAGTTTTGAAAAACAGTGAATAACAAATACAAGAACGGGGAGAAAATCACAACATCTACACCTGTGAGAGTACAGAGCTGCTAGCATTCATCTACAGTATCTCAAAGGACTGCAAAGAAACAAGCGTTGCTACCGTCAGAGAAAGCAACTAGTTTCCCCAGCATCTGAAGGAATTGTTGGAAATAAACTACTCCCCTGTGCTAATCATTATCAGAAGCTCCTAATATCTCTGTAGTTTTTATAAGAATTTTTTGGTTTATTTTAGACTTTCATTTTTTATTTACACTCCAATTGACACAGTGAAGAGTTAAATTACTGCTGTTACTGTTAAAATTGAAAGCTGTATTTGCAGTACAATCATCTTATTAAAATACATTAATTGGAAAAAAATCGAACATCAATAAGTATTGAGTTATATGATCAAGAAATATACAGAAATACACAATTCCCTCATTACTTTTGCATATTTTATGATGAGGGACCTGAAATGAATACTGAATCTCTTCCACCTGAAACAGGGACGTGGAGTCCCTGTCTCAGTCTATGACAGATCCCAGACTATTGTAGGCACAAGTTAAGAAAGGAGACAAATTAAAACTTTACTTGGGGATGGACAGTCACATGGACAAATTACTTACAGATGCATCAAATACATTATGGCATCAAGAAATTAATGCAGCTTCTACTACAAATCCCTTATTAATTTTTAAATCATGGAAGTAGAGAACCAGGGTAACAGGAACAAAGGTACACTTGCAGATATTAATAAAGTGTCACAATAATTGCTGTGATTCCAGTGTTACATGCTGTGCATACGGATATTGTTACCTCATGATATAGAAGATGCTCCACCCATAATTACATATTATAGATCAAAGCTAATCCTTGTTAATATGTTATGAATGTGAGAACTTCTGATCACTTTTTGATCTCCTTAAAGTTTCAATGATGGAGTCTCATCAGTCACTTTTTTCTCAAAAAAAATTTGAGGAACTTCAAGAACAAAATCTACAGATGCTTTCTCAAAATCTTTTTCAACGTTTCAAAATCTTTTTTGCCATCCGCTATTTAAAAAACTAAACCATCCTAAAGAAAAATAACCAACAGCATCTGTTGAAAAACATAATTTGGAGGACTGAGTACAAATCTCCAAGATGCACTTGTTTTCCATGAAGATGAGCAAATTGGCTATGAGTGTGCACCTAAATTTTATTCATATTAAACTTTTAAATTCCTTGTTTGAAATACTGTAATTATAAACATAGTATGAATAGCTGAAAGATTTTGAGTGCTTCCATGAATTTAAATTTGCCACATGTTATTTTAGAACACATTTTTCATGTGACTATGTCATACAACGTCCCCATATTTGTGGAAGTAGAGAGAATAATTTCTTATTTTATTTTTAAAGCTTAATTTAAATACATATTTTAAAAACTCTTCAGGGGTGAAAAGAAATCTTTGATATGATACAATGTTAAATGATTTAAATTAAATTTAGAAATCAGTGTTTCATTAATGGTGTAGTTAGATAAAGCCACTTGTCTTTTGAGTCTGAAGAACTGAATGTGTGTGCAAAAGTTTTAGGGAACAATTTAAAAACACGTGCACTTCTCAGATATTGAAGAAATAAATGGAAACTTTTCTTTTAAACAGTAATGAAAATACAGTGCCTAAAAATTTGATGCTTAATGTAAAGGAAGATAAAAAAGGATGCATACTAATGCATGCAAGCACACATTTACCTTCACAAAATGGAGAGGATCCTTCAAACTGCAACTGTGCATTCAGTTTGCAGGTTAATATATCTTGTCCAACAAGGGTGAAGCCAGGATGGCACTTGTACTTCACAAAATCTCCTAAAAAAATTATTGACAAAATGTTAAACCCCAAAAAACCCTGAAACAGAAGTAAGGAAATCTCAGGTGGAAGATGAAATATATGAATAGTTTAGTTTAATGAGAATTCAAGTGAAAACATAAGAAAGAAAAGGAGATACTATTTTTTTACCTATTTCAAAGTCATCATCTTCTGTAAACAAATCTGCATTTGGAACTGTGGGTGGAGGCTGGCACTTCTTCAACTGATAAGCTGCAAATTTAAGTGAAAAAAATTAAATACTGGTGTGTTAAGAATTATTTTACAGAAAGTTCATTTCTTATTCACGCTTCCCAAATTACCAAAGCTGCACTGAACTTCATGGCCTCTCAGTTACAACATTTTCTAAGTTAAATGTCATGACATTATATATTATCTTAAAAAAAAATGGGTTTTTAATCAGTATAGATAGTATACTACATTGCCTAGATAGATATAGATCCATTGTAGGATCGGATGCAGTTGTGGTATTTATGAGGAGATTTCTGAAGCTACAAGGCTGCAGTTTCACGTGACTGCCTTTGCATCATGTGATAGGGCTAATGGTTATAAATCACAGATTACTTAGATTTCCTGGAAAATCTATAATTACCTGTCACATACCTGGCATGCCATATTCATTCTTAATTTAAGCATACTTGGAGTAAATCTTTCTCAGGATATAGGTATACATATTTACTTTAAGAAGAAACAGTAATAGTAATAATAATAGTAGCAGTACTAACAACAACAACTGCTAGTAGTAGTAGTATTACTATTATTATTGTTATTTTATAAGTTACACAAAAAATCCCCACCATGCCTTTAAAAAAAAAAATCTCTTCTCTACTATTCAAATCTGCTTCAATAAATTGTAAGCAATCTCACAAGAAAGGTGACTGGTACAATGACTGATGTGTTTCTAAAATGGAGTAGAATGCCTGCAACAGCTGAAGAAGCCATTTCTGGATAAAAAATTCCAAACCAGAGATTTAAGACTGTGATCAGAGTGCACATGTAATAGAAAACCCCTCCTCTTCATGGAACTAAATCACAGTCAAGAATACAAATTCTCCTGGTAAGTTGATAGTCTGATCCACTTGATGTTTTTGAGATGTTAAAGAAACACAAAATATTGGGAATCAGCCCTTATCTTCCACATAAGCTTCTCTAACCCATCACTGTAAAGCAATTGTATAAGCAGAAAAATCAATCATGGAGAGTTTTGCATCCATGGAGAATTTTCAGTTGTTTTATCCATAGAGAGCATCCAAGGACAGGGAAGAGAAAGCATGTATGTTTTCCTCTGTACTTATGCATTTGTATGGTGTTTCTGCTGTATATATGCAAACACATACATGAAATTATTGTTACATATACCTAATAGCACCAGTTTTTCTGGAGAACACCTGAGAAAAAAAGCTTTGCAACCTGCCTAGACACTTGTAATAGCAAGTATCTAAGCAAGAAAAACTAAGCAGGTTTCCAACAATAACCTTTTCAAAGAACTTAAAATTGTACTTATCTGCATGTCCAGAAAGGCCCTTGACTTCACTTAACTAAGACATCTCCCAGAGTTTGTGGGCTCAAAATATGGGTATCACTTCAATTTAGTCTCTAGGAAGCCTGGTTTGCAGGGGTTTCTCAGCAGTAGCCTATGTCATTGCTTTGAATTAAATTAAAAGCATGGACACTGTTCCCATTGTACACGATTTCCACCCGTGGGACATTATGGAAAATATCATTATGCAAAATAAAGAAACAATGCAGAGAAAAAGAAGCAGATTCATTCCCATTTTCCTTAGCTAGACTAATGCACCACATACTGTGATAGAGTACGTATCTTGCCTTTTTATCATCTGAAGACATCAGCCCCGAAATACTGACTACATGCCTATGTACCTTCAACTTTAAGGCTGGAAAATGCTCTCACTGATAGTATGTT
>JAOXJK010000001.1:69989002-70005595 GCA_025774025.1 Xenus cinereus
CACCTCTCTCCAACCTCCTTTCAGGGAGTTGTAGAGGGCAATGAGGTCCCCCCTCAACCTCCTCTTCTCCAAACTAATCTAGTGCCCGAGATTCTTGGTTTGTGTCTGTTTGTTTGGTGTGTGTTGTGGTTTTTTTGGTGTGGGGTTGTTGGTTTTTTTTGGTGGTTGGACTTAATGATCTCAAAGGTCCCTTCCAACCATGAAGATTCTGTGGTTCTGTTGTGACCAAAATGCAGGACCCGGCACTTGACCTTATTAAACCTCAACCCATTGGCCTTGGCCCATTGATCCAACCTGTCCAGGTCCCAAGAAGTAAACACCTGTAATATATCCTTTGCTTAGGAAAAATAACAAAGTCTGATTTTTTCACAAGTGGCAGAGTGCTGCCAACCTGTTGCAGTGCAGCTGGCATCACTCTACAACTGAGAGCACAATGCATTTTTGTAATACTGTAATATCTGAGTATTATAGTCTTAGCAGCTAAGGATTTACCAATAAAGAATATTAATCCATAATTAGTGTTTTTTCATTATCACTGTAACAATACTACATTTGTATATAGAGAGTAAATTAGATCATTGTTTCAAAGGTTTTCAAACATAATGTGCTTGAAGTACAGCATAGGATATTGTGTGGAAATCTAGTTCTGCATAAGTTGTTTTTAAAGCACTTCAAATCACCAAGGTTTTTTGATGGAGAAACTAATGTAATAAAAACATTAGACTTCTGTTTGTCTGCAGATGGTTTCCTGAGAATTTTGTAGCTGGACGTGATCCCGTAGGGTTGATCTGGTAGGGTTTGCTGTGTCCATGCTTGAGTTCTGCATGTCAAACGGATGTTCTGAGCTTTGCCTACAAAATCACTTACTGTAAAACTTCTTTGTGTAGAACACATTGTAGCAGAGCTGCTGTTGGGAAGAGAAACTTGTAGACAAGTTGAAATAAATTCTTTTTCGTGTTTTGTCCATTTATGTTGTTTGCACACTGCTGGTGTGCCTGGACTTGCACTATACTGCGCCAAAATTCTGGTTTTCAAACACTAAATTACTACATTGCTAGTTCAGTCTTTTTTTCATATTTTTCTCTTTCTTCATTTTTAGTTAAGACCAAACAACAGTTTGTCATCCTTTTTTTTTTTTTCCTTTAAGTTATGCGATTGTTTTAGCGGTTTGGTTTGAAAGCTTGAACCACAAGTTGCTTAAAAAGGTGCAAAACCTCAGCAGGCTTTAAACACAAGCAAATTCCTACTTGTTCTTATCTTCTCAACAGTGGATTAAAGCAATAATGTTCTCATGTTATCAGTGGAGAATGAAGCATTTAACCTTTCTTTTATTTTTCTGGTTTTTTGTTCAATACCACTTTATGACTGTTTGTATATCAATGTGTGTGTATGTATGTATTTCTAAGTAATACCTTAGCCTTAAAAAAAGCCTGTCTGAGGCTGCTTGAATGAGAAGTTTAAGTGAAGCTGTGAATTCATTTCCTTGCATCAAAGCCACACATACTGGCTATCTTATTTATTAATTTTTCTTTTTCCTTTTTGCACTAATAGAGGTTTGGGATTTTGGTTTCAGCATGTAATATACCACACACTTTACCACTCACATTTCCTGTGCTTTTGTTTTTTTAAGTGCTTTGGATGAGAATGTGTCTTTTACTTATAGGAAGTCAAATCTCCAGTATTTACCTTCTTGTTCTTAAAGATACTGTAAATACACATTATTCCTGTATCAATGTGAGTGTGAATGTCTTAATTTTAAAGATGGGTATTTTAAGAAAATATGACTAGCTTGCAAAATAGTCGTGATATTTGCTATCTTAACCAAAATTTGACTATAGGATTCAAAATTGAAGAGCTTTTTATTAGTCAGGTAAGTCAAATTTCGTTCTTGATTTTCTTGTGTTTTGGTTTATTAGATTATTTCCTGTGAATCACGTTTGAATGGTATCCTGAGTACAAATTGTATACTTTTTGAAGGACTTGAAATATTGGAGTAATAATGAAACTTTATCCCTGGGCTGCTGGTCTGAAAACGAAAGTCAATTAAAAAAGCATTTGAAGTGTTGCTCCCTCTAGTTTTTATTGAAGCATGTAGGCTTTTTCATATTGAGGAACGTAAAGCTCATAAGATCAGTTAAATTGACTTTAACAAAAGGGAAAGCCGTAATATGATGATTTTAATCTGTGCTGGTGCGATTTTAACTGTCACTTTGATTAGATTTGCTGTCGGCAGGTTTAAGGGGTCGGTATCTGACGGTGGGAGTTTTTGGGGAGGACAGCTCTGCCGAACTGGTGGCAGCTCGTACGGGAGGAAAGCCTGCGATATTAGCGGCTAATCCGGCACTGTGCTGGGTCTAGGGATTCAGCTGAGAATAAAATTAAACAGCCACACGCTAGCTTGTGAATTTGTTGTCCGAGTGTATTAAATCGTATCCCTGTTTGGGGCATCTATCTGTGGGAACCCACTAACAAGGACTCTTATATCAAGTATCTGATTGAAAATTATAATTACACATCTGTGTTGCACAGTAAAGTTCAACTGCAAATTAGCTGTGGATCGTTCAGAGTTGAATTATCCTGTTCACTGGTTTAATAATCTGTCAATGTCTGTGGCTTGAGAATTACTCTCCTCTCCCTTCCACAATCCATGGTACATTTATATCGATTTCCAGGGAAACAGGGAACAGCCCGTAAGCTCTGGCCTACTGGAGGAAGATGTTCATATTTGGCCAGCTAGTGTAATTTGAAGTGAAATTCAACCCCATGCCACAAGTTGGTGGATCATTCCCTATCTTCTTGAAAAGGATATTGGAGAAATCAGGGGAATAGAAAAATCTGTTTGAAGAAATTTGTAAGCTTGATAAAAAGACTACATTTGTAATAAACTGATACTGTAACACCATTCCTACTGGGCTTTACAGTAGCTGAGAAAAGCAGCCAAATATAGGAATAGTTATCTCTAGTGTGATGTGTCCTGTCTTCACGGTTTCTAACAGAATGTATTTGCGGTTTTTGCAGCAATTGCCAGAAACTGAGATAGCTAGAGGTGAGGGGTTTGCTTTTGTTTTTTGAGAACCTACACAAGAATTCCTGGCCAACAGCTGTCTGTGGATCAGTGAGTTCTAGAGGCAGAGGCGAATAAATACAAAGTTATCTTTGCTTTTAACTGCACATGATGGGTTTCCGTGTTCATTCTTGAACCCACACGGACTCTCAACAGGTTATTTTAGAAGCTAAAGGGAGCTCTGTGCTGCAACCGCACGTGTGAAGGACTACCACCTTCTGAGTTTTGAATTGCTACCAACTAGTTTCATTTGGTGTGGTCCTGCTTCTCCTGTAGGTGCAGTGCTGCATTGTTTGCTGTAAAAGCCTGGGTGATAAAAGGGTCTCTTACATCCCCAGTCTAAGGCCAGTCAATCTATTTTTTTGTTCCCTGCATGTGGAACAAAACATGTGGAACTGCATGTGGAAGGTGTTCTACACCCTTCAGTCATCCCTGTTGCCATTTTTTGGAACTTATGTGGGTTTGGTTTTTTTTTTTTGGTTTTGTATGTGTGTAAGGATTAATCTACACACAAAACTTTCTGTGAATTCTCTGAGATGGCTAATCTGTGAAAAGGAGTCTGTTATAATGCTAAGGTCTTGTTCCATAGTAGAAAAGGTCAGCTCAGAAGCCATTATTGAATATGTCAAATGCAGGATTTTTTTCATTCACATCATGTTATGTTACCACTATTAAATATCACTTGCTATTTTACTGCTTGCATTCCTAATCTTATAGTCTCTCTGTAATTCTTAAATTGGGCCCTCGTTATCCGGAATAGCATCCTTGGTACAAGATACTATCTCTGGTAATATTCTACTTCTGTTTTCATCCTCTTTTTGAGGTCAGGATGAAGAGCGTATGTGAGTTCAAGCCCTTGCAGGTCTTATTAATTCGTATCATTGCCTTCATTCCAACCAGTTACCGTCTATGTGACAACCTTCCCCCTAACCCTCTGGCAGCTTAGTTTCTTTGGACGGCTTTGAGTGACCTTACTGGATTCTTTTAGGAAAAGCAGGTTCTCTGTCAGCTGAAAGGCCTGCTTGCTTTTTGTTTGTTGTTGGGGTTTTTTTGGGGGTAGGGGAGTGTTGTTTGGTGGTGGGTTTTTTTGTTAGTTTATTTAATACTACAAAGTCTGATAGATTTCTGAGGTGTGCTTTCCTTTTCAAAAGGTGTGGTGACTCTTCCCTGCTGCAATAGATTTCATACCTGTTAATTCAGTTATTTAGAATATTTCTTACTGCTTTGCCTGCTACGAATGTGGAGCTTAAGCTTACCTGGTCTGTAGTCCCTAGCTGACCCTAGAGGCTCAGTAAACTTGACACAGAGTCCTTTTGTGGACTCCCAGTTGTGTGGAACTGAGGTAAACTGGCTACCTTGGACAATAGCTAAACTCCACGGTTACAGAAGGGGAAACACCATCTGGCTGCTTCGCACCATTCGACCAACGCTTTAATTCATTGTACAACCTGCCTTGAGTCAATTAGGTGAACAAGGGTGCCATAAAGGCTTCCCTGAGTGTGAAAACAAATACAGAAGAATAATGTACCTGTGCTTTCTGCAGTGACCTTACCTTTTATCGGCCATCTTGATTTTATCTTTTTTTTTTTTTATTTCTTTTTTGGTTGAAAGGCTTCCTGATTCTGAAGTTTGAAAGAGGAGCTCTGTTAGGCTTGAGATACAGGGTGTCTCTCCCCCTTTCATCCATACACATTTGCGGGTGGTTCCTCAGAGCCTGTAATTTATTTATTTTTTGACTAGCCTGCTTGTGAGTTTTCATTGAACCTTCTTTTTCCCATTTGAGTACCTTCAGAATTTTTCTTTCTTTCAGTAAACTTCTCTTACCTCGCTATTTATTTGTGTATTGAGACTTTGGACATGAGGCAGAGATCTTAGCGCTTGTTTGGGTTGGTTCAGCCTGTGCTTATGTCTCTAATTCTGTATCAAGTACGCAGTCGGCAGCAAGTTGTCAAGAGTAGCATGTTTTTCTAAATAATTAACTTTAAATTCATTAAATAATTGTATTTTTTTTTATAAATACTAAGTGACAACTCTACAAAAGGATATTTTTACTTTAGAATTCCTTCTGCTAATATAAAGAAGAAGTTTAATGGGTGCATATGTGACTGATTCAGAATGAGTTCAAGAATCTTGCAAAGAGCTTTGGCTGGCTAAGAAGTTATTTTGAGAGGAGAATTCAGATATCTTCCAGATGGGATCTCAGCAGTTTTAACTCTGCCTTTATCAGTTAATAAAAGAGATTTGTACTATGTGACAGTTATTGAATAAGGATTTGAAAATGTCTATAGGTCTTGCAGCACAGAAGGGCTGCTGAGCTTCAGTGTTTTTTACACAGAATCTTGTATTAGATGGGTTGTTTTATTTGTGTTCTGGGTTGTATCCAGAATCTTTTATGCTGCTTTTGTTGATGCTAAATAGAATTGAAGGATGTGTTATCAGCTGACCGGGGCTGTAGTGATGTTGCCCAAAAAAAATTTCTTGGACTTGTACAGTTTTTGTGGTGTAAGAAATTGCAGAAAAATCAATTATTTGGCACATTAAGAATAAGTATTCAGATTGGATTCCTGAGATTGTGGGTTTTGAGAAGTAAACATATTCTTACATGGAATCACTTACTAGATTTTTTTTAATGGCAATTTTTGGAATAGGCATAAAATAAAAAGCAATGGCACTAATGCGTTGAATTTTAGAAACAGTCAAGAATTTGCCTTATCAAGTACAGTTCATTTGCAGGCTGTTGTTCTCTTGCCCATCTTGAATGTGTTTCTAAAGCTGGTGACTATTCGTAACAGAAAAGCGAATTTGTTAAGCGAATAATGGGTGAAGCGGGATTCTGTTTACTTCAAGGGCAGGTAGTGGGTGTCTGTGTAGCTAGAGCTTGTCCTCAGGATAGGCACATATGTAGCTTGTCTTTATGAAAGGTGGTTGGTTCAGACCTGGTCCTTGGTCTCAGACCAAGACTCTGTTATACAAATACAGAGAGAGAGAAACTTGGAAAACACCACTAATAATCTGGGCAGCAGTGGCAGTTTTACACGTTCTGGCACGTTGTCTGATATAATTTTCCAGATGAATCATCTATGGTAGTATATTATAGACCAACACATAGCCTGCTTTTATAAGCTGTGAACAACAGATATAAACCTTATTTTTCCATTATACTTATTCAAGAGCACGAGCACAAACTATTGCATCTGTAACAATTCGCATACCTATATTTAGGAAGGAAATTACAATATAAGCTGTATATTGTAACAACCACAAACTGGCGATTGACTGTTCAATCTAATTGTGGGCATATGAAGAGTGAAAGCCTACAAAAGGACCAGGAGCTTGCAATAACTTAATAAGGAGTAGACAGGTCTCTTGTCAGTGGATGTAGTAAAGGTATTTTATGGATCTTCTGATGTCTCACTTGCCCTTTCTTTCATGCCGTGTCATGTAGTTGTCAAGTCCTCCATCATGAAGCCTTCAAATAAAGAGATGGGATGAGGACATCCTTTGGAGATGAGTTAGTAATATTAATGCCCTTTTGGTGGGTAGTGCAGGCCCTGCCAGATATTTGAAGACTATCATCATTTTAGGTGGTTTGCAGGTGCACTGAGAGCCCTAAACTTGGGTGGAGTAAGAGGCTTGTTGCTTCTCTGAATGCCTGTTAATTACTCAGATAAACTCTGAAAACATAGATAGTGACAGAAGTAAAACAAACACTGCAGATCATAAATGGTATCTTTCTATGGTGTTTGTATGTCCTAGTTCTTATTTTGGTATTAATCAGTTCCTCTTCTCTTTAGCCATATCATGCATTAATAAAAATTCAGAAGATCTGTGTGTTCCTTTTTCTCAACTATTTTATATTCCTGATTGTTTGAAGTTGCTATTCTTGAGTAATATTCAACATCTACTGAATTTCCTTTCATTATTGAAAGCATTGGGAGGTTGGTTAACAACAGAAGAAAAACAGAAGTTGAAGAAAGCAAAAAGAACACGAGATGGAGAGGGAGGCTGTAAACTGAGACAATATTTTCAATTGAGATGCAAGAATAGTCACAAAAGAAAAAGACCCAGAGAAATATAAGCATAGGAAGACTTAAATATTGGCATACTGGAATTATGTAGAGCAGGCAAAGCTATGAATAGAATAGAAACAAGAATGTAAATGATATTATGTAAATAAGAGAAAATTGACTCATATTTTGAACTTTGCATATGTAGTTTTTGTCTTGCGATTGTCTAGACCCAAATGGACACTTTTTCTTGATTTTGTTTGAAAAATGTTATTTCCACTTGAATAGGTTAGGTGACGGTTAAGATTTGAAAACATAATGGCAAACAGATTTTAAATTGCTACATACCTCTGGAGAATGTAGCTTTAAACTATATGGAAAAGGAAGACGTTTTAGATATCTGTGATGTAGCATTTGAGAGAGGCATTTTGAAGGATTACTTATAGTAGACCAAATCCAGGAAAGCTGCTTGTGTGATCATGCTAAAACCCAGAAGAGAACTGAAAGAGCTCATGTGTAAGAGACACGATTTTGGAATTCTTTTTAGGATGCCAGAAAGTCTTCTGAAACTCAGCTGTATATAATTTACCGAAGAATGTATCATGTTTAGTTAAAAGATCAGTTGCTTAAGTCAAAGCTTTTAATAAAGTCCATATAAAGCCTAGTTACAAGCTTAAAAGAGAATAATATTTGATTTTTTTGAGTTTGATATTGAGACTTAACCTAAATGTTACGCAAAACTTTATTAAAATGAGCTGCTTTACTGTCAGGACAGGTGATCAAAGGTGTTTGTGTGTGAACTGTTTCTAAGAAGCTGTTAGGAAGGAGCAAAGATGTCTTAAGTATTCACCACCTGATTTCTTGATAAATATATTAAAAAAAAAAAGCAACAACAACTGAGTCGTTAAACATTTTCTATTGTCTCTTCTAACTGTGCTGAGTTTACTGAAATGAATCTTATTCCTGTAATGCTCCCCTAGGGTTCACTGAACTCAGTCTTTATAGCAACATCCAGGAGTCTGGCATAGTTCTAGTGTGCTGTGTGATAACAAGGCTTTGGTTTGGATATCAATGAGGAAAATTTAGAAAATTACTCCAGCTTTCAGGTCTGAAATTTGATTTTAATCTAATACCAGCTTTATCAGGTACAAGAGAATAATTACTTTTTGGAATTTTTTTTTGCCTGTATTATTGATTCTTTTTTTCTTTTGTCTTTCAAGAGATGTTTATTAGATTGCAAATTGGTAAATTTATATTCACTTACTATAAAACTTTCTTATCAGACATAAAGATATTGAAACTCAAATTTATGTCATTGTAAAGGAACCCTTTCAAGTTCTGTGAGAGACTTTTTCGCAAGTAGCATTTTGCATTAGTTGTGCAATCAAAATATTTTGTCCTTATGTACTATTCATAGCCCCTTTGATTTCATTATTGCAGCTACAATTTGTAGGTCATTAAGAGAATAAAATAGAGATTCATCAAAAGAAGGAACAAAAACTTTCCTGAAACTTCCTTGAGCTCCTCTAAGAAGTTGGGCAGATGTCAAAGAAATGCAGAGGGGTTTTTTTTCCATGAAAATTTGTCTCTTGGGGGGAGAATATAGCTAAAAATTTAACTTCAGAGCAGACTTTTTTCAACTTGTAAATTGTTGTCTAGGTCAAAGAAAATTCTCATAATATGTGCCCAGTTTAATAGGATTTTGGGAAGCAAAGGTGAATAAATTGAAACAAGAGAATGGCATTTACTTCAATTTTAATGGATTTTATTAGCGTCGTCTTTTTCCCTTGCATCTTCTATGTGTGGAAACTACAAGTGATTAGGTAGATATAGATTTCTACAGTTAATCTTTCTTCTTCTTCATTTTTTAGAATGAAGCTAGATCAAACCTGACTGGTTGATAACGTTTCTCACTCAGGAGGCAGCTCTTATATTGGCAATGTCTTGCATTTCAAAAATATGTTGTGTTTCACCAGTCTGAATCTGCGGAAGTTCAGAGAGCAGTAACAGAGCAAACGATGAATAGGTGATGAGAGAAGATAAGCTTAGATAAAAATGTGAAATATGGTGTAATACTCCTTTCTTTTTTTTTTAAAGAGTTCATTAGCTGGCAAGGAAACACTGAAATTCATACCAAGAAGCAGAGTTTTCATCACCTAATGGTAGACTGTAGAATTAATTTGAATTTTGCAACCTGGACAGTTCTTGTAGCGAGGGCTGGGTTTTGTACGTATTGGTGTAAGAAAACTAACTACCAAGGTTTTCTATGATTAAAAATTAAGTGAATGCAGTTAGTGTTAGATGATTATAAATAAGCTTCTCTTTATAGCGATGTAGTATTATCTCTGGAATTTGAAATGGGATGTTTCAGTTTGTTCATGCAAATCAGGTTTAACTGTGCCATAGCTTTGCTGTGCATCTCGACTTCTGGGTTTATGCCTGGAAGGAATTTCTGAAGTAAAAATACTTCCTATCATTTTGTGTGAGTTCAAAGGCAAAGGGCAAGGATGAATGTTAAAGTAATTACCTTAGCAAATATTTTGGTTTCATGCCAAGAGGATTTTGAAAGTATAGGAGAGCAATGTGTGAGTCCTAGACTTCAGATGACTATGACTGAAGCTGCAGGTTCCAATACTAAATACAAGCATTTTTGCATAGATACGAAAACCTTATTTTTAAATTAGTCGTAGACATTAGTGACAGTTAATGATGGTGTCTTGCTTCTCATTGTATTAACCTTTATCCACTGTACAAAAAGTAGAGGATTTGATACGTGCCTTCCAAATAGTAGAGTTTATTCCAAATTCAGTTAAGTATTCCTGTGCTCAGCTGTGGTAAAGACCAGGAGGTGGGCTGTCTTGGGTTTTTATATAGCATCTTTTAAAATATAGCATTTATAAAGTAGCCTGCCTGGCTTTGCTTTCAGCTTGAATAATAAGCAGGAAAGCATTTTTAAAAAACCAAAAGTGCCTGGGGCATAGCTTTTGTCTTCCCACAAGAGGGCAAAGACGTAGTATATTCATTTGAAAAAATGAATATACAATAAATATGGAAAGAGGTCTATGAGACAGAGAAAATCAAAACATAGAAGACTTCTCTGCTACTTGTGTCTGTCTGTGGGTGAATTAAAAGATGTTAATCACTAAAGGGAAAGGGTTTGGATATCTGTTTTCTTTGACATAGGATTTTTGCATGTGAATAACCTGGCTTTTGATATTAAAATAAATTGTTCCATTAAGAAGCTAAATGGTTTCTTTATGTATAAAGAGATTTTAAGTGGAAGTAGACTGCTTTGCAGCATAAATCACTTGTTAGACAGTTGTCTAGCCTTTCTTCTTGCCTTCCCCACCCCCCAGAAAAAAGCTGCCTAGAAATCACCAGGTAGGATAATTCTTAAATTGATTTGGAGAATGTTTAACACATTTGTTGTCTTTGTCTGATTTGTGAATTGTGCTGCTTAGTGTTCAAATCATATGCTATCCTGAAAAGGTTTTCAGTCTATTACAGTGTCATCATGTAATTACACTGAAGCACATGATGATAGTATTTAATCCTTAGGATGCCTTGCAGGGAAGTAGTGCAAATAATTATCTGTGCATCAGTGCAGATTTAAAAAAAAAAAAATCAATACTGCTCGGTGCCTGTTTTGTGTATTCCAATTAATGATTTTGGATTTGACTTAAAGTTCTGAAATTGTTTGGAAGTAGGCCATCTCATGCTGAGTTGAAGCATCAGGCCATTTTAAATTAGATACTGAGCATGCTCATATCAAGTACCCACTCTTTTAGATTTTGCAGTGTGTGTCTCTGTTCCCCGTTAGTGGAGCTGTCATTCAGCTGAGGTAGAGGAGAGCACAGCGTGCCCTTTTGTCATCTTTCTATCGGTGCACATATGATTTCTCTTGGAAATGGAAACTTGAGATGTGAGACAAGCCTTGCTGTTAGATCACCAGTGTTTTTGGTGAGTTGATATTCATCTCTTTCTAATGCCTTTAGAGATCTCAGATAAAACTCAGCTTCATGCTTGTCTCTATTCTCTAATAATGGTATCTATTTGAAATATCTCTGCTGCTGCTCGATTCACTAAAATAATTCTGGTATGTATGTATTAATTTCTTTACCGAAAAAGAATTTCTTTTTTAACTGGAATGCTAGGCTGTTTCGCTGAGAAGTCCAAAAAATGGGCATATATCTTTTTTCTTATGACTTCAAATTAGCTAACTATTCTAAATATAGCAACAGTTCTTCGACCATCTCTTCTCAGTCATTTTTCATTTAATTCATGGTCTTAGTGAATTGGTTTTAAACCAGATTGTTTTGTGTATCTAGTATTTTAGAGGGAGTTTGAGTAGTCTTGCAAAAGAGTTATTTCTGTAAGATAACACTGAAAGATATTTACAGAATTTAGTTTCAATGCAAATTGCTTCACAGTGCAAGTTAACTGTTGTTGTGAGTTAATTTTGCTGATAGATTTTCATCCATTTCCTTCTTTAACCAGCTCAGAAACAGAAATAGGCATCTCCTAGTTCTTTGTTACAATTGAGATTAGTAGGACATAATAGGAATTTCTGAACACATTTAGAGTCTTTGTAACAGCTACAGTGAATGTTTGATATGGCTTAACATTTAATTAACTTCTAATTAACTGTGGGGAGGCAGGACTTATGATTCAAAGTATTATTAAAGCTTAGTTCTTGCACTTGATTTAGAAAGGCTTATTTTTCTCCAAGAATATCTGCAAAAGATAACTTTAATGTAATGTATTTCATTTGTAGCAAAAAGCCAGTTGACAGTATATTTTTAAATCATCTAAACTTGGGTTGTAAAAGGCAGTGAGTGAATTGATAAACTCTGACACCACCCACCCCCCCAAAAAATGTTGGTTCCTAATTGCACTTTTTTCCCAGTGAATAAGGATGTTTTAAGGTCATGATTTAACTTCACGTGGTTTTTTAGGTTTCACTTGTGACATACTGGAGTTGCTTCCTAAAATACAGTTCATCACTGGATTGAGATTTGAAGTCTTGATTATAAAACATTCACAGACATTTTTTGAGTTGGGGAGGATTGTTTGTTTTTATGAGCAGATACTCTCCATCCTATTGTGATTGCGTGTATATACTTTAAATAGTCTTCTGGATACCAGTTTTAAAGTACAATGGGGAAAAAACTGCCTGTCGGTGAAGTCACTGAGCCTAACAAAAGACGCTCTTGCTGAACGTAACCCCTGTTAGGATTCCGATTGACCCGAATCGTAGGAGTAAAATCAATAAACCCGTAAGCTTCATCATCGTCTTGACAGTCCTGGTTGAAAGGAAGAGAGGACAGAGAGTGGGGTGTGTGAATCTTAAGTACTTGAAGATTAGTTTGCTTGACCCCCTGATACAGGGGTTTCGGGAAAATGATCTAAATGGGTGTAATAGTTAAGATTTTTGTTAAAGCCTGAGGATAATGCATTTAATTGAGGCCTTGCTGTGGCAAAGGGCTGTCATAACCCATCAGAAAACCTGCACTTTGGCTGCCAAAACAGGATTCAAGCGTGCAGCTCTGAGAAATGATGAGAGAGAGACAGTGAGGGGTAACTGCAAACCTCTGTTGTGCAAAATATAGTACCATGCTCACTTGTTATCTTCAAAGCGTGTTATTTCTAATACTGACTTTCTGCCCCTATAACTAGAATGTCATTTCATAATGATACTGCCTTCAGGTGCCATGAGCTGTGTGTCTCTGAGATCTGGAAAATGCTCCGAAGCCATACAGATTTGCCATAGGACAGTTTTCAGATGAACTGCAAACCTAGAAAACTTAAGACCTTACAGGAAGGGAACGAAGAAATAGGTAAAGACTTGCTTTAGTGGCTGCAGAGCAAGGAATGGGAATGGCAGTATAAGAGGAACAGTTGGAAAACATGTGCGAAGAAAGTAGCATTTAATTTGGTAGTGTTCCTTGAATCACTCTGAGAATGTCAAAATGTGGGATTTCTGATTTAGATTGCCTGAGAAGTTTGAATTTAGTATGATTCTACTGGGGTATCTCTTAAGATTAAAAGTATAAAAAGTCATATTTTATAGGTTTTGCAAGGGAACAATTGTGAGTCTCAAGGAAAGCAGAAATCTGCAAGTGTTAAACATCTCAAGTTATTTTTATAACCTCGGTCTTGTCTATTTTATTCTTCAGAATAATGTTTATCCTTTCCTTTGAAGTTAGTGCTGACTCTGGTTAATTTTCCAGAAAGAGGAATTCTTATGTTATAGTTATAAAGGTTAACTTAAGTTTTACAGGCAAGATACTGTCTACTGTGCAGTGCTACTCTTATCTGTGCCCATTATAAGTCCACTTCTGGTCATGGGCAGCATGCAGGAAAATTTGCCTTGTGTTTGTGATCTTAATGGTGATTGCACATAAATGTGTGAATTTGAGATCTCAGGGGACTTGACGCCCTTATATTACCTTTTGTTTTGCTGTAATTTTACTCTGTGTTAGTCTTGTTCATTTCTTTATATATATATGTGTGTAAATACACGAACAATATTCAGAGAGGATGAATGTGTATAAAGGCTTCTGGTTGTAAAAGCTTATTCAGAACGCACTTAGATTGCGCTGAATTGAGAACTAAAATGAGAAAAGATAGTTTTATTCAATGTCAAAGAATGTTGTGATTCAGTCATTTTACACAGGCCAGTCATCAGTAGGATTTTATTTTATTGCATATCAATATATTGCAAAATATATTGATATAAAATATATATAAAATACCAGAGTGTAAGATTTAAGTTCTTATGATTCAGCTATGTAGACATGTCTTTTAGATTTTCAGAAGCTGTAGGACTCTTGAAGGATCTTTGAGTTGCCCATTCATGTGAGTGGCAATGGGAGGCATATAATTCATCCTGTTATTTTTTTTGAAGAGGATGAAAAAATCGATTCTGTTTTCCATGTGAATAAAAAGTTACTGACTGGTGTGGCATTTCCATTTGGAGAGCACTATGCCCCTAAAATGCGGTAGTGACTTCAGTCATTTTGAGGAAGCACCACTGCCAAAATAATGTTTGAATAAGCTTTGTGCTGCTTGAATTTTTTAAATATATGTGTACAGAAATAAGGAAAAACCATCAGAAAAGGATGTGGAAGTTATGGATGTGGGGTGAAGGGGAGCCTCTTGTCTAGGGGTCACTTAAACTTCATGCCAACTATTTTTTGGATTATTAAAGTCTTTTGGACAGTGAAGGGTCAGTCTTCTTCCATTCACTTTGCCTTCTAAATGAAAGGTTTTACTACTGCTGACAATTCCACATACTCAGTTCATGTGCCAGATGGAGAGCCTGTGACAATTTTAGACTGAAGGTTGTGTCTAAAAACCTTGTCAGCATTCTGCATCAAATCTTGACCCATTTTAAACAGTATGCTACAGTCCAATACTTTCAAGAGAATAATGTCATTTTTCAGTTTCTTTTTTTTTTTTTAGAGTGGAGGAAGGAGTGGAACTATGTTTCACAACCATGATCTAAATTTACTCTTGAAAAAAAACTGCACACCAGTACTTATTTAAAATAATTGGCTGTAACGTCAGCATTGGGTCTGAGATGTTACGGAAAAATAAAGAAGGCATATTAGTTCTTTCTATATGTGCGTAGTATAAGTTGAGAAACAGATTTATTAAAGTGAAAACCTAAAATGTTTTACATTGTTTTATTTTTAAAAAATCTTCAGCTTGTTTGTACCAAGAGAGTGGAAATGGCAGGTAGTTGGCTAAGTCCTGGCTGAAGGAGCTGAGAATTGTCTCTACTTTTTCAGTACAATAAGATTTAAAATAGGTATTAGGTACAGTCCTGTGAATTTTGGCAGGTTTTAGCCATGAATAAACTAGATCACTGCAATTCAGTCATGAATATGTATTTAGTGGGAATGTCTGTCAATAAAAATTTAGAAAATTATTTTATATAAAATGAGCGTTGAGAGCTTGACATTTCCTAAAAGGCAACCAAGAGTAAAACATTCCCTTTTGTAGGTAAGAAATGTTTCTCAAAATAGTACGTAAGTTTTAATTTTTTTCCATGTGTTTTCAGCACAGTACAACATCACTTGCCTTATTTATTTACATGCATCCATATCTCTTTAAGAGAATCTGGAACACTGTTTTGTGGTCCAGAGGACATCAGCATTTGAAATATTTTTAGGATAGTCAGTCTTACGCACGCTTCAGTACTGTGGTGGGGAGACATAGCTTAGTATTTAAACATCTCAGTGGCTTCAAGAAAAGTGGAATTGCATTAGAATTATATATACATTTAGTGGAAGTATGTGCCATACAATGACTTACTTGTTTCAAAGCCAGTCACAAATTTATGCTCTTCCCAAGCATGACCACTGAGGAAAAAAGAATGAAAAGTTAATTTTTACGTACTTCAGATCATTTGAAGGGCCTTGTATGCGATTCATATCTTGTGATACATTCCTGTCCAAAAAACCCTCAAACACCAAAAAGGTTTCAGTGTTCTGTAGTTTCCCATTTATACGGAAATTAATTTAATCAGTATTTCAGTATTTAAACTTTATTCAAAAATGTGTCTGTCTGGATTTATATTTCAGGTGCCGCCTTTGTATCTTTTGCCTTTATATATATTGTGTGCAGTTTTTTCCCAGTGAATTACATAGTCAACATAACCACATTTGTAGATAATCTCTCATTAACATGAAAATTAACATATGGGTAATTAAATAAAGACTTTTTAATCAGTGAAAACATGGTTTTTAGTGACAAAACTAAATAACACTCCCAGTGGAATGACCTTCAAGGTTTTTATAGAATAATATTTGCTATGGAGTCTTTTTACAGTGGTCTCTTTTTTGTTTGGTGTGGGATTTTTTTGCCTTTTTTGCTTTGGCTTTTTTTTTTAATTAGGCCAAACTAAGTACGAGCCATGATAAAATTAAAAACAAAAAAAAAAAAGGCTGTATTGAACTGTTTTAAATTGTGCCAATTCTTTATGTGTTCAGCATACGATAAAGGGAAGAACACTCTGAAAAACAAGAAACGTGAAAAGGATTTCAGAATAGTCATTAAAACAGGAGATCAATACAATTTCAAACAATTTTACTAAATAAAAATTTGACTGATAGAAGACACTCTATCTTACCTGGGAAACCCAAACCAGACCTTTTCTTTGTTTTTCACCGTTCTGAGAAATAGCGGAAAACTTTTTTCCCTCCTGGACAAAAAATAGCCTGAGACATCAAGGTTGGCGTATCCTAGCAGAGAAAGAAAAGGCGTGACTTAATGCCATTTTCTGTAATGCCAGCTGTGTCATCCCACACTGCCCCAGTGCATCTGTTTTCTCTAGGAGGCAAAGAAAAGACGGGTATCTGTAGGGGCCCTCACGTTGAGGCTGTCAAAGCAAGTCCTTTAGTATCACCTGGGAAGGTATCTCGAAGTACAGCGCGGTTCTGAGCTGTGACGTGTGTCTGGCGGGGGCAGCTTCAGTTGCCGGCCTGGTAAAGCCTGGCTGCTGCTCTGTGGTTTAGG
>JAOXJK010000001.1:70007501-70023352 GCA_025774025.1 Xenus cinereus
TTAAAGTTATGGACGAGTAAATCTCGCATGTCATCTGAGGTAAAAACAGAACCTGAATACATAGAATAAAGAAGCTCCTAACTTTTAAGTATATGGTCTTTCAGAGTGTGCCAAATTTTTTATAATTCTGGAGATGGTTACCAGTAATTCTGTTTCCATCAAAATATTAAATTCATGTTCTCTGACAGGCAGTATTCGTTTGTGTAGCCAATAGATGTGGATCATCAGAATTTATTCTACAAAGAGCTGAACTGTTTGGAATGTGAATCTTCCTATAATTATTGGGGAAAAAAAGGTGTCTTCTCAGTTTTGAGTACTGCATATTTGATATCCCAATTATTTTTGAGTTATCAAAATGACTGACTTAACAGTATTTTGTTTGATGTACCTCAGTGGGACACACTCCTGGAAACGATGCCAGTGAAGCTAAACAACTGCTGTGCACTGGTATGAACACTTTGAAAATCGTTAAAAGGGAGTGGGAGAAAAATTCTTACAAAGCTATTTCTCACACCGGCATCCTAATCCTCAAGGAAACTCTGCAAAATGCATTTGAAAGACGAGCATAGGAATGAAATTCGGAAATCTGTTAAATCTTAAAACTGATGAACTCAGTGGTTTTATGCCACATAATTTTTTTTTGTCCACTTCAGCTAATCCCACCATGTTAGCACCTCCCCCTTTAAGGGGAGAAAAAAGGAATTTAAAAAATAAAAATAAAAATTAATAAATCTCACTCCTATCTTCTGGACTCTTAACTCCTATTCTTCTCAACTAGTTTGATAAACGTACCTAATTTCAACTCGGCATGATGGTTTTCAGCTTGCCTGGATCGGTGAGCACTGTTGCCTTTATTTCAAGCTTGAACAACGGTTTTTGCTTTGTCAGCTTGTGTTTCCAGCATTGTCAGTAGATGTAACAGAAGATGATGATCCTCGTGTAAACCTTGCCTTGCTGGCTCCAGTACTGCTCATAGTAATTCTAATACCAACATTTGACATGATTGCTCCGTGCACATAGCTGACAGAACATATTCTTTGTAGGCAGATTGGTCAGTTCATTGTTTTGTTCCTCAGAAAAAATAAGGGATGGGAAGGTTGGCTGAAATCACTTTTTGACAGTTAAAGGGCTTTGACTTAATTGCACCTAAGAACCTCAAAGTATAGAAAAATAATGAAGGATATTATTTCTCTATGATAAAAGTAAAGGGGCAGTCCAGGAATCCTTGAAAATAAGAGGAAAAACTCCAACCTAGAAGTCCTTTAGATGCAGTTTAAACCATATTTATTGCAACATCCTTTGGGGCGTATTCTAACTTAGTAGATAGCTTTGAGTTTGTGTAAACATTGCACGTTTAAGTATGCTATATTTAAAAGAAGTGCAGCATATAGCTGGTTTTTAATACCTACTTTGGAGAATTTCTGGATTGCTTAAAACCCTCTGGTAAATTTAAGAATTAAGTTTTAAGTTAAATTTCTTAAGCTATACTATTTACGTGTAATAGGTTGAGTTTGGACCAGTAAGATTTGATAACTAATTTTCTTCAATAGAGTGTTTAAAGTCTAGTGGTAATGTTGTGGACCTTCAAACGTGGGTTCAGTACCTCACCTCATTCAGTGTGTGAAATAAAAAAGCCCTGGGGTTCTTTCTTGTCATTCCTTAAGATTGCTGAAGGTGACTGGTAAGTAGTCACAGGATTTTTCAGTTTGAAAGTAACACAGGATATCACTTGTCCAACCTGCGGTCCAAAGCAGGGTCAGCTCTGAGCTGAGACCAGGCTGCTGAGGGATTTATCCTGTATGGTCCTGAGAGCCCTCAAGGATGGAAACTCCACAGCCTCTCTGGGTAACCTGTTCTACCATCTGACTGTCCTGAATGAAGAAGTTTTTCCTCGTGCCCACTCTGAATCTCTCTGGTTTCCATCCATGTTTGTTGTCTCTCAACCTCTAGCTCTGCTCCACCGTGAAGAGCTTCATTCTCTTCATATTCATTCTCTTGATACCTTCCTTGTAGGTACAGACAGGCTGCTGTTAGAACCCCCAAAGGCATCTCTTCTCCAGGCTGAACCAGCCCAGCTCCCTCAGCCTCTCCTCACAGGGCAGGTGCTCCAGCCCCTAACCATCTTGGTGGCCCTCTGCTGAACTTGTGGCAGTTTAACTCTCTTTCTTCTACTGAGGAGCAGCAAAACTGAACACGGTCTTCGAGATGTGATCTAACAAGTGCTGAGTAGAGGGGATAATCCCTCCCTTCCCATGAGCTACTGTCCGTGTCCCCGTTGGTACAGGCCGGGAGGCCACTGACTGTCTCTGCTGCTGGGACATGGCTGGTGCCCAGCTGGCTGCCCACCAGGCCCTGGGGCCCTTCAGCAGAGCTGCTCCCCGGGCAGGCAGGACATGAGGCTACCAGGGTTTGTCCTCCCCGGGGCAGGGCTCTGCCTTTGTCCCTGCTGAATGTCACTGGGCTCCAGGTGGCCCCTTCCCTCAGCCCGTTTGGGTCCCTCAGGGTAGTAGCCCTGGCCCCCAAGTATATTGGACCATCTTCCCCCTTCTGCCCCCAGTCTGGTGTCATCTGCAAACTTGGCCTAATCTACCTACTTTCCTTGTTTTCTTGAAGGCTCCTGTCCTCCTCTTTTCTGTTCCCCATTTGAACCTCAACTTCTACCTGTTGCATACTCGAACCCATCTACACTCCTTGGCCATCTCTTAGTCTTAATCCAGTCAGACCGTAGCCTTCAGTAAAGTCTTCAGTCACCGCATTTGATGTAGGCTTCGATGTCATTCCCTCTGATTTACCTGGATTTGTGCCATCTGCTTGCTTGCTGCCAACCCTTCCCTGGAGTGTGTAGTTTGAACAACACCCTGGCTTGACTAAAACAACAGTCCTTCTACATTTCTGTTATTAAATTGAAAACAAGTTCGTCAAAGGGTTGCCACAGCACAGTGTCTGTAGGGCTGCTTATTAACAACTGCTAACGTGCAAACCCTTGCACTAAGCAGTAACTAACAGTTGGCTGAGCAGTAGAAAAGAGCTCATGATGCTTTTTGAAATACGGCAATGTCCCTGCCAGAAATTTTGAAATACTACAACATTAGCGGACATTGCTGCTGCATTCTTCTGCTACTCAATTGCTAAATTTTCTAGTTCTATTAAACGATTCCTACACTTCACACATCACATCCCTGATGCTTTTCCATGGCTGTTGGCTTCCTTGCATTGATTTCTTATTTTTAAGACCCTTAGATTAAAATTCACTTTTTGTGAGTGGTATGAAATTTTTAAATAGAGGTCAGTTAGTTGTTAGGTAAGGCTGAATTGAATATTAGATGCCGCTACAATATAAGCCAAAAATATTTGAAATAATAAAATTTTGCAGTCAATATTTGAATATAGAAGACTGCTACTTACTTTAGTGTTTACTGTATCTAAGGTATATCCCTGAAATTACACTGAATGTCAGAATTTTTTTTAAATACTCATTTGGTTCACCTTTTAGAAAATACTACTCTTACTATGCTCACTTTTTTTTTTTCTGAACTTTTTGAAGTTTATGAGAAGGGGTACATCAGAACACTGATAAGAACAGGCAAGTTGTATCTGTGCAGCAGCAGCTTTCTGTGAGAATTTTTTTTAACAGAAGATTGCTACTAATACTTCTATCAAGAGTATTTTTATTTTTAAAGATGGCCTTTTGTCTTTATCATAACCTGAGAAAATGGCTGTCAACTTTAGGATTATGCATCAATTTGAAATCTGTTTTCATTATTGACTATTTTGTATTTATCAGTTCCTAAAGCTTTTTTGCATAAATATAGGTTCAACATGAATGTTGATTTAGATTATCTATTTTTTGTAGACCAAAAGTCTCCTTTAAGTGCTAGAAATTTTGGATTTGGAGAACCTTCAAGAACAGTACTGGATGAGCAAGTGATGCTTCTTTAATGGCCTCCTTCTGGATTAATTTCTTTTACCACTGGGGGGAGCAGAAGACTGTCGCAGGCTTCAGGGAATGGAATAAGAGCATTTGTCTTCTATTTCAGAAGATTCAGGTCTTAGTGCTGAGCTGTGGGAGACTGCGGGTCCTTCATGTCTGGCACATGCTTGAAAATCTGTTTTACAGTGAATAAAATTCCTAGATAATCAGGTTTCATGATTGCTTTTTTTTTTTTCCCTGAAGAGTTACATTCTGAATTTGGACTGGATTAAACATGAAGTGTATTTTAGAAAAGGAAGGGAAGAAAATATCCTCTACATTATTATTAGTATGAAGAGTAGGTTGTGACTGCTGTTGGCTTAAGATAGTGCTTGGATTCTTCTCTGAAACTTTGTTGCAGCTGTGCCTGATGGCAAGCTCCCTCTCAGCATGGGAGTGCAACGTGAGGGACCACCTCACATGGACTGGGGTGCAGTTTGCTTTAATAGAAGATGCTGTAGCTGAGAAATGCATTTTTTTTTTTATTCAATATGTGCATGGCTGTTGCTTTGACCAGACATTTGCCTTAATTCCGGTCTTCCAGAATTAAATCTAAAGATACCGTTTCCCTCCTCTATGAGCATTAGAATGGAGGGAACAAATTAATTTTCATTGTTTCTTTTCATTTTAAATGCATAGAATCAAAGGCTGTATACACGAAGGGTACTATAAAAATGTTACTCTAGAAAGAACTTAGCAACTCTAAATGCTGTTTATTCCCAGAGTTATTGAAGGCTGTCTGACAGTGTTTCTATGTCATTGTAATTGAGAAAAAAGTGTCCCGCAGCCTGTTGAGTCCTTGCCTTCCCTGCTGGGCTGGTAATGTTCATGCTGCCCTCAGGTTCTATTCTGGATCTTTAACCTGCTTGATGTTTGGGGCAGAACAAGACATTCCAGTTGCAAGCCAAGGTTGGGCTTTCCCTTTGGAAAAACTTGTTCACGTCTGTTCTGCCAACAGCAAGCAGTCAGAATTCCTACTTCAAAATTCATGAATGTTTTTGTTCACGGTGCATACAGCTTAAACTAAGCAGAGCATGCTTAAAGAAATGCTAGAGCAACACATCAGTGCTTTCAGTCACAGATTTACAGCAGTTCTGTAGATGTAGCAGAAATAGCAGAGGACAGCCAGTACGTCCTGGAGCATACCAGCAACCTGGGTTTTGGTGCAGCCAGGACCAGTGATGTCTTTCCTGTGGAGTCATTCGTTGTTCCACATCTTCTTTCTTGTTCTGACAGATGTAAGCTGCCGCAAGGCCCTTCCCCCTCACTTTTTTTTCTTTTCTCCCCTCTTAATAGGACATTCAATTGTAAGTTATTTTCTGACTGGTGTTTGAAACAGCTATGGATTCTTATTCCAGGAGCGTAACCATTAGAGGGTGCTGAGTGAGTTGGCAGATGTCACCGTGAGACATTTTTGTCAGCATGGATAACCATGATGACTAGAAAAAGGCAAACATTACTGTTTTCGAAAGAAAAGCAAGAAAGAGAATCCAGGGGACTAAACAGTGGTCAGCTTCACCTCTTTCCCTGGGAATATTATAGAGCAAATTTTCGTAGAAACTATATTTACGCTTGTGAAACACTGGAAGGTAATTGGAAACAGCCAGCATGAGTGTACCAAAGAAGAATCTTGCTTGACCGACCTGACTACCTTCTATGATGACTTCAAGCGAGGGGAAAAACAGTGGAAGCCACTTAGATTTTGATGTAGTTTTGTGTAGTATCCTTGTATCCAAACAAGGGGGTATGGATTGTGTGGGTGGATTACAAGGTGGGTGAAAAACTGACTGCACCATCAGTCTTAAGGAGTAGCAATTAATAAATAGAAGTTTTTAACGAGTGATTGTTTACAAGTCCTTCCTGGACTTGATGCTGGGCTGAAACTATTTTAACACTTATCAGCAAGTTGGGGAATGAGGCAAAAGGCACCATCAGCAAGTTCCCGGATAACACCACCCTTGGGAGGAGGGATTGGTGTGCCAGAGGGCAGGGTGGTCATTCTCAGGAACCTCAGAAAACTGGAGGAGTGAGCAGACTAGAAAAGCAAACGTGCCGGTGGAGAAGCAGCATCCTGGAAAATGGCCTGCAGGTCCTGGTGGACATCAAGCTGTAATGATGATGAAGAGTAACCGCATGCTGAGATGCCTGAGAGTGGTGATTGTTTCCTCAATTCATCACTTTTGAGACTATCTCTGGAATAATGTGTCCAGTTTTGGTCACATCAGTATGAGAGAGAGAGAGAAACAGGAGTCCAGCACTAGCATGGCGATGGGGCCAGGACATGATTATAGGAAGAGGCTGAGGGGAATTGTTGTGTTTAGCCTGAAGAAGAAAAGGCAAAAGCAGGCACATAATTGCAGTCCTTCATTACCTACATGGGCTTTATATAGGAAACAGACTCTCCTTGGAAGTGCACAAAGAAAGGGAAAGAGGCAGTGGTCATAATTGCAATTAAGTGGATTCTAACCAGTTAAAATAAAAATAAATAATAATAGTAAAAAAACAAACCACAAGGCTCTTGAGCACAGAGAGCCTATGGGATCATCATTCTTGAAGATTTTTGAAATTCAACTGGACAAGGGCCTTTGCAACCTGATCTGGTATTGAATTTATCTCTCAGCGTGGAGTTGAACTTGATGACCACCAGGAGTCTTGTCCAACTTTTTTTTGAGTCTTATTTATATGGAAAATCTTTTTGCCTTAAGGTTTTTATATGGCATAGCGCTTACCCTGAGACTGTCCATAAGACAGCCTGTTGCATTCATCAGAAGCACATTCCCAAAACCAGATGTCTAACGACCATAGTAATAACATGAACATAAACCCGAGTTCTGTGGAAAATATAGGCAAGGTTGCCAAGTGGTCATCTGTACGTACATGCCCAGAGCAATTTTATTTTCCCCTGCTCCTTTGACCCAGTTACATTGTTTTGTCTTTATATTGGCTTGACTGAAAAACAAAATAATTTTTCTTCTTACTTGAAAATAGCAAATTAGGTTTACTGGAACAGTCCATAAGTCTCTAGGGGATCGTATGCTCAACAGTGACAAATTGTGACCAGTCCTCCTACTCTTCATTTAGATTTTATGGATTAATCTCAGCTATCTTAATTTTTATGATATACTATTTTTTTAAACGATAATGCTTCAGCACTGGGTACTATCTCAGTTTGCAGGCCATTCAGAAGTGGGGAGTTAGGTTTTTTTCCTCTGAAGTAACTATTTTCATTTTTCACTGAAATAAATATCTGGAAAATAGCAGAAATTTGGTGTAATTTAATACTAAGGTTTTTTTTTCTCATCCAGAATTAGCCCTTACCTGATGGTGAGCCACCATGTCTCGAACCTGATAGTTCTCCTCTCTTCCAGCTGCCTTGGTCCTGCTTGTCTTTGCCTTCAAACATCACGTGCTAATGGTTTATCAAACCTTAACTCTGAAATCGGGGGTGGAGACTGTAAAAGAAACTTAGATTCTTCTTGAAACTGCACAGCTCCTACAAAGAGAGGCATTAATGCCATGGAACTTACAGGAGATTGGTTACTTCTATAAGCATACAGTATGCTAACAACAAAAGGAGGAAAAGATCACCAACTTAATTTCAAGCAGTGGATCGCTTTTGTGTAAGAAGCGGGCAAGCAAGTAAGAAAGGGAAGCGTAGTCTCTGGTATTAACCGCTTAACGCATGACTGCTGGTAAAACTCTTCAATTTTCCAACTGATTTCTGGATTGTTAATTTTTGGCTTCAAGCCTCTTGTTTCATAAATTTCTGGAAACACCTCTGCTCAGGTTTTGCAATCCATACTTTTGCCTTTCTAAGTGTGAGAGGTAAAATTGTTTCAAAGTAGGTCACTTGCCTTAAGGGTTAGCACCTGTGAATTTTGAAGCCAGTCTCTTTCTGACAGAGAAGAGTTACATGATCTCACCCATTAACGAGACCAGCCTCATTTTAAAACTATTTATTTCCAATTTACTTATCTTGGACGACTTTTATCTGTTTGTTCTAGCCTCAAGCGTTATTTGCCTTTCCTAGTGTTCTATCCGTACAGCTTAGAATCACCTTTATGTGGAGTAGTCCTGTCCCACTTCGTACCGCTTGGCCAGGTGAAGCTCATTCCTGTAAATCTTCTCTCTTATTGGTCATATTGGCGAACTTTTATTTTTGTTCTGGTTTAATGTAATAGGTATATTTAATTGGCAAAGGTGCGTTACTTAATCAGATTCTGATTCTGCTGTCTTTCAGCCTTTCTCAGGTTATGGGCCCATTAGAAGGGGGACAAAAGCAGTCAGTGGGAAGCACAGACTTCTCCGTGTTTTACCGTAGAAGTAGCCACAGGACACAGAGATCTCATGTTAGAACCACCTGCGTGCGTACAGGATGCCATTCACGTTCTTGTCTATTTTTTTTAACAAATATTTTGTTAGTTAGGGGTATCACCTTGCATTTGTACTCCTGAATTTTGTTCCACCATCGTTGCTCCTTCCTCTTATCCATTTCTGTATGAAACTCATCTACTTGTCATATTTTACCAAATAATAGCTCATATGTCTGATGATGCCCCTTGTCTTTGTCACCAGCATACCTCATTACATATGCCATTCTTTTTAGTAACTAATGAAAACACTAATTTTCAGTTAGTTCTCTGAACAGGGTTGAATTCTGGCAGTAGTCTTCTCGGCATCCGTTGGTTCCTGGTGTTACTCTTGGCTTCTTCCCTGCCCCAAAGGCAGCCTGTTCCCGTGCATTTACTTCTGTTGGTTCATTCTTGCCTCCCAGCTCCCGTGGTTGATACTGGTCACCTTGAAAACTCAGGAAGAATATTACTCAGGTTTTGGTCGCTGTCTCAGCTAACTCCCATTTTATAACCCCTTTCTGACTGCATGCCAGCTTGGGGGTTGTTCTCCAATCCTTATTCTTTCTATCTGAAGAGTGCTTCTAGTGTCTAACTTGAGTTGCTATTTCTTTACTTTGAGGGCCTGTGTATTCTTTCTGGTTTGTTTCCTTAAAAATTCTCAACTCGCTCATGCTGGATCATTTTTAAAAAGCTGCGATTTATCTTATGAATTGGCAACCTTTTTGCTGCAAGACTCTCCTCTTTATAGGTCACAGATAATTTCACTAATTATAATGGCAAAAAAATTTCAGGCCTCTTCTGTACTGGAAGGCTTGCACTGCCCTCGCTCTAGTTGACTGAAGACAGTTGCTTTCCCACACAATGCCCCCGTTGATTACTAACCAGCTCTAGATTAGGATACTCTTGGTTCAGGGCTGTTGAAAACCTGTGGGCTGTCACATTTAAAGATGTGTGATGTTAATTTGAAAATATACATGAAGTAATCTTTGTGACTTTAATAGGAAAGATCTCTGTCTGTACTCTAGTCTAAATGTTGGGATTTGTAGAAGACCCCAGTCATCCCTGCAACTGCAACTCTAGTTTTTACTTCTGCAAAAGTGAATTTTACATACCACATAATTTATGCATGCTGATCATCTCCTTTGTGCTTTGTACTTTCAAAGTAGAATGTTAATCTGTGGGTTTTCCTTCCTGTATAGAAATTTGCTTCAGTACCTCTGTTACGATCATTCCTTTCCTTTCTGTGATGTTCTTCACAGTGTGTATAGCTTCACACCCTGCATTAGTAGTATGGCGGCATCCATTTTGGTATCAAAGTCCCTGATCTAGCACACAAGGATCACATTTTTGCTGATTATTAATTTTTTTTTCTTTCCATCCAGTTTCCTAGCCCTTTGTTTCCCACTGGAATTAGGCAAATACTTTCTGAGGATCTGTTGTGCTTCCAAATACTCCCTGCAACTGAGACAAGGCATCCAGGATGAGAGAAAGGATAGTGGGGCAAATGTTGGGGCAGAAGGAGATCGAGAGAGTGAGAAAGGTGGCCTGGCTGAGGGCCACCATGCGGAGTCGAGAACTTCTGAGATGGATTAGCTGGAACCTTGTAGAGAGATGCCCAGTGCTGTGGTGGTCTTTGCATTGCCCTTCCAACTTGGGAGGTGTTTAATGAATGCTGCTGCAACAAATAAAAAAACTTTGCATGTTGAATGTGAATTAGAAGAGGGTATTTAGATAACATAGCCAGCATCTGTTCTTTTTCACTTTTTCTGACTCTTAACATTTTGTCTAACCTCGTGATATGCTCTTAAAAATCCTTATTATTAGCTCCTGTTGAAACTTAATCCTGTTGTTAAATGTTTTGTCTTCCACCATCTAGAGGTAGTGATTTTATTGGTAGAAGAGAGTCTATAATTTGGAGCTGCAGTAACATTTCAGAAGTATGTGACATCACTCTGGGATCAGCTTTCTCAGAGGCTAGCGATCCTGACAGCTAAGTTGCTTTTTCTCTGGGTCAGGGTTCTGCAGTGCTCATTGGGGAGCAGCTTCCAAGAGAAAAGGGTTGTACCTCACATCCTTATGTGGTTTTTGTTGCTTGTGTGTCAAGCTTTTTTGGTAGAGAATGAATTTCCCCGGAGACTGGTGAGTAATTCTTATACATTTTAACAACTGTTTTTCTTTAGACATAGAGCATTTCCTCCTTCTTTAGAAAAACAGGTTTTTTTTTTAAATCCGGCATTCAATAATTCACAATATATGCAAAGTAGCACACAACAGTTAGAGCATTCAAGTTAAGATTTTAAATAGAAACCTAATTTTAGGTAGAAATTAAGGTTTACTGATTTATTACTTACCCTAACTGTGTATGACTTCCAAGATTTTTATTCAGACATGTTTGTCTACTAGATCACATGTCTAAGAGATTGAATGTAGCAGGAATTTGAGCTTTTTTTAATTAGCTTGCAACGCTGAATGGGAAGTGCTCTCCAAACAGACACTTGTAAGTTATTTTATTTTAACATACAGCTCATACGGCAATGTTAAGAGATGACCATCTTTCAGATGTTATTTTGGGGGTTGTATATGTGTGTAGGGGGGGACCAAATGGAAAAACAGATGTATTTCTAGTCAGTGTATGTATCTGTATGTGTATCATCTGCCAAGCTGTATGCTTATTTCTATATGAATGTCATATATTGGGCTGCATAAAAAATACAGAGGAAAAAAAAAAGATCACCCCAACCCACAAAACTGGATCTGGTTGTAGCTGAAATTTTAAATAACTGAAATACACTTTAGTTTCCACTTCATGGTAACTGTTTTCTCATCACAGAAGAAATATAAAATTACACGCCTCCTTTTCTCCTCCCTGGCACTTAGAAGTCTAAATGTAAAAGTGCTGCAATACTATGACATTTGGAAATCTTGGCAGGTTCCAATTTTGAAACGGTTTTTATTTTAATATGCTGATAATCTTCGATATTATAGCTAGAAAATTACAGCACACCTCTCTACCCAGAGGTATTTTGCAAGGGAAGCCCAGGGTTCTGCTGTGTCACTTTGGTTTTGGTTTCTTTTGGTGTTTTCTTTAAGGATGACAAGCTTTGATGGATGAATACATGCAAAAATATCTTATTCATCTGTTTGAAGATTCTGGGGAGTAGTGAAACTCATCTTAGTAAAAGTTAGATATTGATTTCCAGCAGGAAATCATTTCCAGACTGAATTTAGATGGTCTGAATCAGAGCTGTAGGTAGCTACGTGGATGTAATATGTTAGCTTTGAGAAGCCTGTGCTAAGGGTAATTTCATTAATGCCTCAACTGACAATTTTTATGGTACAGTAGTGTGGTGATGATATGTTGCAGATACAGAATTGATATCATATTTCTGATTTATGTGATTGGGCGGAGCACTATTAGTGTAAAAGTTCCTTTGTAGCTCTGACTTTTCATGTAGGTGGTTGGCTTCCAACCTAGAACTAAAAGCAATGAGCTGTGGGAAATGCTTTTTAAATTCTATTGTCACGAATAGAACTATTTTCTGTGTCGTTATAGTTTCCAAATAAATTTTAATGTTGAATTTAGATAAATTTTAATGTTTCATTTTAGTGATTTGTTTATCATACCTGCATTTATCATACTTGGATGTCACACCTGGATATCATACTTGGATTTATATTTTTTTGAAAGCTTAATAAGTTTTATTACCAGTTTTATCACTGGATTTTCTTCGTGTAATTTGGGCTAACCTGAAATGGATTTGATAGGCAGTTACATCAGGCTGTCTTCAAAGATGTTTGAAGTGTGTTGTGCTATTTTGATGTATGTAAACCCTATTGAATATACTATTAAAAGGAAAAGAATAGAGAAGTAATACACAAAAACAAGGTGTTGGTAGCATTTTAGGTTAAGTTGAATGTAAGTTGAATGACACAAAGAGCTCTTTTCCTGTTCTGTTGACTGGAATTTAGGATTGTGCATAAACTTCTAATTTGCTGCTTTTCTTTACCATAACCCCATAACTATACTTTTAAATTAATCAGGACAACTTGCTTAAATCCTTTCCAGGAAAAAAAAAAAAAAAAAAAAAGGAGGGGAGCGGAATGAGAGAGGCTTTTCTTAAGTATAGGTCTAAAGATATTTATTCCATCAGTTAGCTTTATCACATAATTGTAAATATGAAACTTTCCAGGTTTGTGGGTTAACTGAATTGAGCCAGAGTTAGTTTGAGTTTACATGGTGATGGCTGGAATTTTCCAGTTACTTTTTCCTACATACAGGGGTAACAGTCTTGCTCACAAGTTTCCCATTCTCTTGCACAATTAGGTTTTTTTAAAGGAGAAAAGGGTACAGTTTAAACATGAGCAAGTGCTTTTAAACCTTGAAGTATATCTTGATTGAAATGTGGCTACCTAATAGAAGCTAAAAGAGAAATATATTGAGGTATTTACAGGTACGTGTCACCAAGCCAAGTGATTGAAAGAAAATTCTGGCTTTGCTTCTAAATTAAGCCAGTTGTATCAGTCTGTCTCTTTTAGTGGGAAAGAGGAGGGTGGGAAGGTGAAACTCCGATTTTATCTAAATAATATGATCCGTAAAGGAACATAAATTGTGAACATTCAGTGTGATCTGTTTTCCCTTGTCTGGCTTCGGAAACAAATTTGTTTCGTGAAAAGAGCAAAAGCTCTCCTTCTGCCAGAAATTTTCAAAAGCTTGAAGTGTGGTGTTTATTTTGGGGGGTGGAGAGAGGAAGTGGTGAATTTCTGATTTCACCTGAGATGCGAAGTAGGTTAGAGCAATTATCATTGAACAAATTCTTTACCTCCAAATACCTTCTGCCTAATGAGGAAAAGTATGAACAGCATTCATTGCAAGGCGTTGCCACTTGTTGGTGCTTGCTTTTGGTGAAGCTGATGAATTTATTGCTTAGCCTAACATTTTATTTGATTTGCCTCATACTTTGATCTGTTCTCGTCTTCTAGAGTTTTCCTTTTTTGCAAAATACTGAAACTGCTTATTTTGTGAAGAGGATGTTTGTTTCTATAAAATACATGCTATGGGATCAAACTCGTAGCTTAGCGTTAAATCGTTAAAAACTTAGTTATGTAGCAGTGCCAGTCATTTTCAGGGTTAGAACTATCCAAGTAAAATAGAAAATAAATTTTATCTGAAGTTGATCTACCGATGTTTATTTTGGCTTGTGCGTTTTCTACTCCTTTAAAATGCACAAAATAGGATGAATTGTTTGATTTGGATGTTTTTGCCTCAGTTACCACCAGGCAAAGAGCACGAAGAGGGAGGAGACCACGGCGAGCTTTTTTTGCTGACTTGTCCTTGGCAGGGCATTTCCAGGCTCCCTGCCCGAGGCAGCCGGGGAACAGGAGCAAATTGAGTGTTAGCACAGCCTGCAGTCAACAGACATCTGGAAACTGCCCAGCCTAAGGCAATAACACGGCCCAACTCCCTACGTTCATATTCCATGGAAGAGTTACTCAAGTGGCATTTTGTTGTCAACACACAAGACTTAACTTTTGTGCCCGTTTTTCATGCGGAATGAGAAATTGCTGGTGGATTATCTTTTCCTCTCTGTCCCAGCCTTCCACTGTTAAAATTCCTGACTCTTGCTGCACAGGACTCAAATAGGATAGAAGGAGAGTTAATATTATTCACAAATAATAGTTAATTCTACCCAGTAAAGACCTGGGTTATGGAGTTACTGTCTTGCAAGTCGGTGTTGCTTTGTGACCTCTCGATTCTTATTGAATGGTCAGTTCTAAACACGATGCAGAGAGTTTTTCAAAGGCTGCATCTTCAAATGACTTTTTAATTGTAACATTCACCATTAAGGAGTAAAATTATTGTATATACATCTCTGGACAGTAGTCGGCTTTAGAGATTTCATTACTGTGTTGATCAGAGCAGGCATATACAACAAAAGGCTGATAAGGAGTTAGAGCTGCTCTGTGGTACCCATTCTGTGATCGAGACTCTGTCTGAATCTTTAGTGGACACCATGAATCCGGGTTTAAAGAAAACAAATGAACTAGTGAACGATGCTATTTTCAGGAAGGAACGGGGGTCTTTTAAGTGCAACATCTAGTTTGTTGGGTTTTTTTGCTTTGTAACAATCATAAAGTATTCTGCTACTATAAACCTGCTGGCCGAAAATATATATTAAAACTCTCACATTTCATAGCCAGGAGAGGGGGCACACCCATGTAGAAGCTGGATACCCATAAAGAATGCTAGGGAATTGTGGATACCAGAAGATCATTCTGAAGCAATTTAATGTGAGACGGTACATAACGTGTAGAACTGTATTGAATAGCTGGAGTCTGTAAAAATTCTGTATAGCATAGTTACTTTATAGATCTGGAATATCTCTAAAATTGCTGATTTTGGAAATGCTCTGTAAACTGAGAGATACTGTAAAAACTTTTTTTTTTTTAACAAATACTCTGCTTTATAGTCTTGAAATGTAGCCTGAAAATCTGCTTTTCTGATAGAATGTGTAATCCAGAAAGGGGAAAAAAATAAAAAAAAATGAGGGAAGGAGTTTTGACTTCTGGGTTTCGTATGAAAATTCACTGCCTCACAAATCTCTTCCTTATGTTCATGTTTTCTAGTGGTAAAAGGAGAAATGAGTAATACTCCATATGGTAAACTGCAGTTAATTTATCATCTTGGATACGATTTTACTAGTCCTTTAAAATTCCTTCTAAAGCCAGATTCAACAAAAAAAAAAGAATTAAACAAGTTGGGAAAGAGGTTGATAGAAGGTAGTGTTCCCACCCAGTACAGAGAGCGGTATTGGATTTTCTTTGTCGTTTAAAAATTCCATTGAAATGGCTTTGACATTGAGTGTGATGTCTGCCATCCAGGCGTGCCTTTGTCCCTCACCTCTTGCTCTGACATAAATGAAACTGATTTGTCATTTTTACATAGAGGGTTTCTTTATGAAATCAAGGACTTTTTTCCATTACTGTATAGTTACACTCTTAGCAATATCTAGTACAGATGAACTGCTCTCATGTTAAAAGCATCACTTTTTCCAGCTGGAGGCTGCAGATGTAGTTACACCAACGCAATAGCCAGCTGTTGTCAAAAAGGCCAGTTCCATCTCCCCTGCTGCCCCCTGGGTTGTGAGCCTGCAGAAAGGTTCTGGCCGTGACAAACGATTCATTTGCAGTTGTGTGACCTGTCGTTTTCCCAAAGCAGTCTTAAGAGTGCAGCCCCACGTCCTGGCTTTAAGCAGAAGACCTAGATCTGCACACAGAGCTGTCTCAGCTGTTCAGGTGGGCAAGGCACGTGCCGTTCCAGTGCGACGTCCAAGGCACGTGCCGTTCCAGTGCGACGTCCAAGGCACGTGCAGTTCCAGTGCGACGTCCAAGGCACGTGCAGTTCCGATGCAACTGGAGCGGGTGCAGAAGAGGGCAACGAAGCTGGTGAAGGGCCTGGAGAATAAATCTTATGAAGAGCAATTGAAGGAGCTGGGACTGTTTAGTTTGAGGAAGAGGAGGCTGAGGGGAGA
>JAOXJK010000001.1:70023452-70035896 GCA_025774025.1 Xenus cinereus
ATTCTTCCCAGAAAGAGTGGTCAGAGACTGGAATAGGCTGCCCAGGGAGGTGGTTGAGTCCCCATCCCTGAATGTGTGGAAGAGTCCTTTAGATGTGGTGTTGGGGGATATGGTGTAGGGGAGAACTTTGTAGAGTAGGGTAGATGGCTGGACTCGATGATCCAAAGGGTCTTTTCCAACCTGACTGTTTCTATGATTCTGTCCATGTGTATACCTGCCTTACTGTGCCACTGAAGGCTGAAACAGTGGCTGGGATAGAAGTTGCAGGTTGTGGGCTGTATTGTGTGTGCAACATCAAAATGCTTCGGTGTTAGAGCTGCCGCTGCCTAATAGACATTTCAGTGGTCTGTGGCAGGCGGGTGAGTCTGCGCACTTCACATCAGAAAATTCTAGCTTTTGGGATTAAAAGTCAAGAAGTTGTCACGGATGCTTTTAGCATTTTATTGCTCAGTATGTGAGAGAGCAGCCTACCAGAGTTGGCCAGAGATGGCTTGCGTGTAGGCTTTGAATGGCACGTCGCAATTCCAGCAGCTTGGAGTCTCACAACAGCTTGAAAAAAACACCTGTGAAAGAAAACAGCTCCCGTCTTCTGGCTTTCACTGAGGTATGAATTTAATGTCAGAAAATGCTGGCAAGGTTATCAGAGGCATCGTGTCTGTTCAAGAGGAGGTGTTGTCCTGCAGTTTTTTTTCTATTGCTGCAGTTTACCTGTGGTTGTAATTGGAAGAGACAACCTGGTGTGTTGCTTTCTGAAGCGGTACATGTTGTTGCGTCAGCAATAGTTTTAAATAAAAATTAAGTGTTATTTCACTTGTGTTGTGGGATAAGGATACAGTTGGGAGAGTGAGGATGTAAAACTAAGAGACTGAATTACAATATATTTTTTTTTGCTGTGTATGTTTCCTCCGTGGCCGTCAAATCTGCTGGCAGTTCATTTTGTAAATAAACTGTGGTTGCTCCTTTGCATTTATGAAAGAAATGGATAATGCAGAACAATCTGTGGAGGTGTTGAAGCTGAAGATGTGAAAATACAAGGGGAGGCAGCCAAGAAATACTTTTGTCAAATGGCTATTTCCAAACTTCTAGAGCCAATGGTTTGGTTATATGAGACCAGCAGGCGTCAAAGTGATTGACAATCTGCAGATAAGCACCGGGTGGTAGATGTAAACTCTTGATCAGATGGGGTGCTAAAATTTCATCTGGTAAGTTGAATAATGACATAGCCTACTATCTAAACGACCTTGTTCTTAATGATACTTATTTTGGGCAATTCACCTTTTAAAATACCTGACTGTATGCATTGAAACATACTCTAAAAAGTAAATCTTTTTTTCAACGTATTGCAACCATTTCCTAAAAGAAAATACCTTAAATAGTTAATTTGTGTTTACCCATCGTACAGATATTTTTTTTTTTGTATTCAAAAAGACCAAATTCCTTTATTCTATAGAGAAAGTGCACTGTAGTTACTCCTCATCTGTTCCACTTCCTTACTTGATAATGAAGTAGCTGAAGTTGTCATGAATTGTTGCTACTACTTCTGCAGTCTGTCTGAATTGTGGTGTTCACTTATTTTGTACGAAAAACTTACCATTGAGATGGGAAAAAGTAGCTAAAACATTACGTAAAGGAAATAATACTGTTGTGTTCAGCTTGACTTGCTAGTTTTGTTCCTTGTAGGTATGGATTTTATCATAATTTTTACTGTGAATAATCTTTATGTGGAAAGATTCTTTTAACTGCTGTTTCTTTCTTACTGTTCTTTTTTAACTAAGTTGGCATTTTTGAGATCATTTTGGGGGAAGATCTTTGAATGACGTAAAAGATTTTACAGGGCTAGGAATCTTGAGTATCAGATGACGACATCAGATAACACTACCATAACGTTAATTTTTGTGTCTGCATTTTGAAGAGAAAGATATTCCAGTACTTGGGGCACCTGCCAGTTGTGATGATGATGCATATAACAACAGATCGAGATCAAGCAAACCAAAACTCTGTTTGAGAGAGGATTCTTTTCTTTTTGCAATTTTTGATATGAATCTGACATCGGGCATTTTCCTTTAGACCACTGCCTCTAAATGATCCCAGTTTGAGCCTGGTAACAGAGGGAGGAAGCCAATTTCCAGTTTGCAGCCGTAATTTGGCTCTGCCTGTTTCCGTGGCATGTTTTTCAGCCCTTCTCTTGCTGCATAAAACTGAGGGCTTCCATTGATTTTTTTAATTTTTTAAATTTTTTTTAATTTTTACATATATATATTTTTATTGTTGATTTTCTGTTATTTTTTTATTTTCATTTTTTTAATCAAGGAATTAATGCTGCAGACTAATACAATTAAACAGCGTGGAAGACAGATTCGATGCTGTGAAGGGCTGGCTTTGCTAATTGCTGACAAGTATTCTTAGCGCTAAGGATTAGGCACAGACAGTCGCTTAACTCTGACAGTCAGGCTTAAAGTCACCGTAGGAGCGTGAGAGCCATCGCGGTAGATCAGACGGTGGCTCCATCTGGCCTGGCGTTCTCTCTGCTCCCTGGTAGGACTTGTGCTGGTGTTTAAGAGGAAGGTGTGAGAGGAATTAACACGTCCAAGTGTGATACTTAGAAACCTTTCCAGGTTTTTTTTGTTGGTTTTTTTTTTTTTGCGGTTAATATTATGATGGCATTTTTTTCTGAAAAGCAGTTATTTGCTGAAGCGTTGAGGCCTGTCTGAATTTTAGAAATACTCGGAGCTCAAAAGAGGAAGAATAGTAGGGAATCATGAATTTAAAAGCAGAGGAAAGGGAGGAAACGTGGCCTCTTTGCAGTCAGGTCAGTTCTCCAGGGGTCCCACCAGCTGGTTGGTGTTCACACCTCTAGATTAAAATATGTTGTATCTTCAGGATCTCTAATCTGAAATAGGAGCAAATGAACATTAAGTGCAAACATGAACGTTAAGTAGGGACGTTGCAAGAAAACAATGTAGTTTTTTAAAGGATGTGTGCGGAGAAAATCCTGAGAAAATTTCTGATCCGTTTGTGATTTCAAACAAATCCCAAAACAATTTTAGTCGTTGCTAACGTTTCAGTCTTTTGGAGCCTTCTACAACAACTTGCTGCTTCTCTTCCAAGGTAACAATATTATTATTTTTCTGAAATGATGGGTTCCTGAAGCTGAACCCCAGGGGTCTCAAAGAAACAAGGGAGCTGTGCGGGGCTGAGCTGCGCCCCCGGACCTTGGAGATGGCAGCTGACAGGTTCAGCGTTCCAGTTCAGCGCCGCCCTGTGCGTCTCTCTACTTGAGCTTGACGTCATAAGCAAGGAATATTTTTCATAGAGCCTGTACTCTTTTGTCTGAGATGAATGCAGGCCCACACACGGTGTAAAGCCTCGATTAATTATCCTCTGGGGTCTGGTGCGCATATTTGCATATGCTCTATCGGTGGACCACCGAGATTATTCAATTAAATCCTTACAATGGCTTTAAGAAGGCCAGTGATTCAAGTGTTAGTGGTGACTGTTCCTTTATAAAATGATTATTTTTATAAATTTCGGTGTCTATCCTTATTTCTTCCAAAATAGGATTTGTTATGAGGGGAAGACCAAAACGCAGGATGTGTCTGTGTTGGTTACCACAATTAGAACTGATATACAAGTGGATGCACCGGCATTTCAGCTGCTTTCTTCTGTTAAATAGTTAACAGTAATATTTCTAAGCATTTCCCAGGTGATAATGTATTTACTCTGCAGAAGCTTGCCAGACCATTCTCCGCTGAGGAAATGTTTAGTTATGACCTGATATATTGTCATGTAATAGCTTGATAAGCATGGCTTTTTTTTTTAAAAAGTTCTACTGGGTTATTAATAGGTTGTTATTAAACAAACACGGCTGTTTACTAGAGAGGTGGTTGTGGAAGCATGCCATCTCCTAAGGCATGGAGAAGGTGACCAAGAAATAATGGAAGTCGTGTAGCTATCTGAAGACAGTGTTATGTCGTTACGCTTCTGTGTAACCTTGGCTGACGTAGGCAGCTAACGCCGTGATTCGCATAATCTTTAAAAAACCCAAACAAACAAAAAAAAAAACCAACCCCAAATCCAAACCAGACCAATCATAAATAATAGCAGATGGGATAAGGGAAAGATATCTAGAGAAATCTGGCAAAGGTAGAAAACTCTGAGGAGAAATAAGGTGTTTGTTCAACTACTACTGTTAATGCGTATCAGATTTTATTCCCCATGTGTTTAGCTAGATTTGTGAAGCAACACAGTGTGATTTCATCAAATGTCTCTTGAAGGTCTGCTGTTGAATTTGAGGTAATAATTTAATGAAATTCTGTTTTTAAACATAACGTATTTTTATATATTACTGCATTTGTAACTCAATAAAATTAAGCAGCTTTACATTTTTGCAGTTCTGCAGCAGGAGTTTAATTGAACAATTGACTTGTGTGATGACTCCTGCAATTACTCTTGGATGTTGCTGCTGTAAATAGATTGAGACTAAACTAAACAAGATTCTGAGTTACAGGAGTTAAAAAAAAAATAAATGAAATCCTAAGGAAGTCATATCTTTTAACAAACCAGCAGGCAGTCTTGAGTGAAGATAATTGACAGCTGAGAGCTAAGGAGACCAACAATGGAAGCAAAGTGAAATGTGAGCTCTGAAGGAATGAAAATCCACTCAATTGGGGTTATTTCAGTAATGGGTAAATGTATGCTGTTATTCAGGAGTGGAAATCAGGGAAAGGGAAAAGGCATGACAGTTAAAGCATTGGAATCATTTCATGAAAAGAGTGGAAAGTTGGGAGCAACATGTACAGCTAACCATTTTGTGGTCCTCTGGTTTGTTAACTGGGAGAGGGGCAGAGACAAGGGCTCTTAAGTGCTGAATATTGAAAATGGAAGAGTCATGCAGTAGATGATGAATGTATTTTCATAGCACGCTCTTTTGTCTACACCTTAGGCAGAAAAAAACCCTATGACCAAACCCTACACAATATGGTAAAAACCGGGATGAAAAGAAATTTGATACGTAATGTGGGGAAAACCCGATCATTAGTAAGAGAACTGTAAATAGGGGGTAACTATAGCAATTTACTAAATACCTGGATATTGCGAAGGGGAATTGCTGGCTGGTCTGAAACACTTGCTGTATATTGGAGAACGATCCAAACTGGTTGAAAAAACCATGGTGAGTAAGCGCTTGTAGGATTTATTATTCTTTTTAGCAAATGCACGACTGTTTCCGAATGAAACCCAAAGTTTTCTATTTTTTTTTCTGTGTCCTCCGATTACTGAATGCTCTGAGGTCCCTTTTGAACTTAAAGCGGAGAGAGGGCTGGGTTGAGTGACAGGATGGTCAAGGTTGTCAGGACGTGGGAGGTGCAGAGACGTGACAGTGATGCAGCCTCTTCAGGCCCAACGGCAATGAAAATACTGCGGCACGGCTTTGACTTTTTTCAGGGTACACTAATTGAAGACATCTTCACCTCTTGAAACCATGTGGCCTTGCAGGGAAGTCTGACCCAAGTCAGACTTCAGTTGGAGATACTCTCAACAGCAGGATATTTTTTTTGTGTGTGTGTAGGCCATATATTAACATATTTAAAAATATATATCATATGTAGGTATTAATCCGCTTAATTTGTCTGCGTTCACTTTTCTTATAGTTACCTTTAGCAATTCTTTTTCAAAACGCAGTTACTCAAAACCATGTAAAAATTGGTAAAAAGAACTGTGATGAGAGTAGGATTTCTAGATTTCATACAACGAAATGGAAGCATAAGTCAATTGCCTTTTGAGTTTGTACTTCTGTTTCTAACACTTGCCCAAAAGCACAATTTCGCTTACGCCTGTAACACTAATAAATCACGCAGACTTGCAGAACTGAGCTTAGTGATATGTGTTGGAGATCATTTTCTGTCTAATGAGTTTTGAAGATATTTAAACTTGTTGTGCGGTCGTCGAAGCATTTGCTAGAAGTTTTTACTGAAGTTGATGCTTAGCGTTGTGGAGGGGTGACTAAGTAAATCCTTTTGAGTTTACTCACTGTGATGAATTGCTCTGGGCAGTTTGGTACAATTGTGAACATGCTGTTACACAGCCTAAGTGCGTTTGTTCCTTGTAAATTCAAGTCAGTTTTGTTTCTGGTTCTGAAAACCTTTAACATCATATGCGTGAGAAAATATCAATTAATTGTTCCTAGTTAATTAATTTTATTGAAACTCAGCAATTTATTAGTCTGATACTGAGTGGTCTAGCTTAGGCAGTAAAGAGAACTTGTTCTTATCAGAACAGCTGTCGACGGTGGCTTTTTGCTGCCCTCTCCACAAGTTTGCTTTTACTTCTTCCATCCTCTCTACCTCCTCAGGAGAGGCTGCAGCATCCCTCCTGCATCTGGGAAGCGAGGTTTTGGGCAGCGTTAGCTGATGGGGCATCCGCTGTCAGTCTTCAACAGGGGGAGGCAGTAGCAGCCAGATTGGAGCATCCAGTGCTGCTTCTGGTCCACAAGCCACCTGCTGAACCATGCTACTCCAAATCCCATTTTTCTTTAGAAAACAGATTGTGGGTTTTCACTGCGGAGTCGTTATGTTACTCTAGTCCTTGGAAGCTTTCCAGGTAGTTAACCATTAAAGGATGATGCTTGGATTTCAGCGATGAAATACGAGGCTTACAGATTCAAACACCCACCTAACTATTTTCTCAAATTTATCTCAAACAGCAAACAGTGTATTAGTCATTTCTACTACAGATTAATACTTACAGAATTGAAAATTTTCGTCTGCAGAGCTGTCGTCAAGGTACTTTATTACACACTGCCCAAGGATTAAAATGTACGTAGTGAAATGTTATATAAATTGATGATGTATGGCAGGTACACCTCACAAATTGCCACGCTTCTGTTTAAAGGTGTGTGGCTTTTGTGGCCTCTACCAAGCCTCAGTATCTTATAAATTCCCAAATATGTTATCTACAGGGTGAAAGGCACCCTCCCGCAAAGTTTTGGGAAAACTGAAAACAGTAACACTCTTTTTCTGAAAAATGCAGTGCTTGATTGGAAAGAACAGTTACTTATTAAAAGTTTCTCAATCTACAATACAGTATATGCTATTTTAGAAAGTATTTAATTTTAGCATTTTGGAAGAGTTTTTAATATTTACGCTTAATGACATAAACTTGCGATTTTAGATTAGAAGTATGTTATGAGAGTGTATTAACCATATCTGCTGAAGCAAGAAAAGGCTTTGTTTTTACCTAAATATTTTCATTGGAATATAAATCTGGTTTTAGAATGGTCCCATTGAAAGAAAGGTTTACAATTTCAGGGGAGTAGTGCTTAATCTTTTGGAAAATAAATATCAATAATAAATGAAAAGCTGGAGTACAGTCAGTTGTATAGAAATGTCCAGGTGCTTTTTCATTACAGCGAAAGCAAAGTTACCAAAACTCGCGTAACTCTAACTAAGGAGGGCTTAAAAGGAAAATCTCAGAATTGACACATTGCCTGAAAAAATAAACCTATAGTAGACCCAGAAGGTGGTGGCAGCAGCGACTGTAGTTCAGGTGTTGCGTTGTCTGCCAAGAAAATCAGTAGAACTTTGTACACACCTTCCAAGCGTGTGCGCACACAAAGGATTCTGAACTCTTTGCTCGTAGCGGCATATGTGATGTTGTACAGGTCTGTCAGCACTTTGCTTTGAAACTTGCTGTCTCTTCGCACGCCCTTTTGTTCAGACTCCCTGATGTGAAGTTACCGTGCTCATATGTTTTCCAGCGGAGCCGTGCAGCCTGGTTTCCAAAGTGGTTGTTTAAAAAGCTTAATTGAAAAAAGGCTCGTAATTCTAGGGTACGATAGCACTGACAAAAAAAAAGTGCTTGCGTGTGCTCTTTACTGTACGATGTGGCATTGCAGATTTAGTAAAATAGAAGAGTTGGTATAGCCACAGACCACATCCTTGCTAACGGTTGTGGAAGGACTGCATTTACTTAAATTTTTTCCAAATTCAGACAACTTTTTGTTAGATAACTGTAAGTTACTGCTTTTATTTCAATTAGAAATGAGATAATCTTATGCTAGAAAACAAGCACACGAAGTAAAAATTGCTGATGTGATTCCCTACCCCCCTTTCCCCCAAGTTCAGGAATGAAATGCTTCGCAGAAGCAGAATAAAGCTGGCCGAGACTTGCCTTATGTTTCTCTCCAGTTGAAACTTATCTTTAAATGTCAGTGCAAAAATTTAGCATTAATGTAGAGGAGAAAACTTTCTCTCTCTGATAATTTTTGGCTTCTTGCTTTATCTGTAATCTTTTAAAGTATTTTGTTATGAAGCATATATGAAAAATGTCTAAAACTCTTTCTTGTATGAAATATCTCTATGTACTCTGGGTAAACATGGTATATATAGGGATTACGTGTTTGCACAGTAGAGATTAGGTTGTCAGACTGTGAATCTTATCTAAGATGTAAAATAAACGTTAGGAGGCAGATAATTGATGGAGCATTCTTCTGAAATGTGTTCTTCGGGGTTCACTTGTCAAAAGGAACAGTCTTTCTAAATTAAAGATACGGAGGCCTGTTGAAAGTTGTGTCCTGCTTTATGATTTTGTTTGTATTCTTTCTGGGGAGTGTAGAACTCAGCCTTTGCTTTGATGGTCACGTTGAGAATAAGCAAATGAGGCCTTAGCGTTTAGGAACACATAAATAAAGTCTACAAAGAAAGGGCATAAGAGGAGCTTTGAAGTGGCATCTAGTTTTAATTTTAGTGGGAGAAAACCAGATGTGTCTTGGGGAGTTCTGGCCCAGCTCAATTTTTTTGAAAGGACAGGGAACTCAACCAAATCATACAATGGAGAGACCCCAAACCAACTGTCCCCACCCCAGTACTTTGATCTTCTGCGCCGCTTCGGAGTGAACTGCTCTGCTCCGGAGGAAAGACGGTCAAACCCTTAATTTTTAATTGTGTGCATCCACCTGTACAACTGGATTCCATCTCTCTCTTTTTTCCATTTCAACTGCTGTTATCTGAGTTTGTTCCCTATCCAAAAAATACTGGTACTGTTAAAGATTATAGCAATTTCAAAATGGCAAAACTGGACAGAATTTTTGATTTTTGTGCATTTTTGCGTCGGCAATCCTGTAAAACACAAGATAGAATTAAAATAAACAAACAGCCCTGGTTTGTTTTACGATCCTGGCTATTTACGAATAGAACAATGTGTTTGAATGATATATTTGAGGGCTTTTTTTCATAGTCCTTTGGATCAAATTTGGCCATCGAAAAGATTGCTCTTGGCTGTACATTTAGTGAATAGATTAAAACTACACAACAAGGTGTTTTGAACATGTCTAGAATTGGTGAAAATAAGTAAAATAATCCTGTCTTCTAAAGAGATTAAGGGTCTCCGGGGATGGAAAGGAGAAAGAGAGTAGATAAGAAAGCAAATAACATGAGTCAGATTCAAGGTTGCTGTCAGCTTCTAACCTGAACAAGATAAATCCTTTTGCTCTGAGGGTTTGTCCGTGTGCCGAAGCTAAGCTACCTGCTAAATAATGCCAAAGCTTGCAGTGTTCAGAGGGGAGGACTGGGAAGGAGAAATTTAAAAATTCTGGAGGAAAGAAGTCAAGTTAAGCTGGTGCTGTTCAGTTGGTATCAGTGGTCTTGCACTGAGGTAGCTCAAAATGGAACTTGTCCCTGAGTGAGCTATTTTGCTGTGGTTAGGGTTTTGTGTTATGGGGTTTTTTTTATTTATTTATGGCTAGTTTGGTTTGGTTTTGATCCTTTTTATAGCAGGACATTGTCCCAGGCTGCTACTGGAATCGAGAACAGAATATTACCTTGATCAACACAAGAACTGTATTTTATTTTGCATTGGAATGCTTATCTCTCATGTCATCTTAGTCAGATGCGCCTATTTCTGGAGGCCAACACATCCCAGTAGCAAATATTAATGGTATAGGAACATATCATGCCACATACCAAAAATGTAGAGTATGCTCATGAACGCTAATCAAATACACAGTTAATTTTTCCCTCTGGCTCTAGTCGTTAGGATGCCGTTTAATACAACCTAACTATGGGTGTTAAAATAGTAAGGGTCAGTTATAACCTTTAGTTTAAGTGCAACAGTGTGTGCACAGCTACCTTGTGTTCTCAAAACATGTTGATATGAAAAATTGATTGGAGAGAGAAGGAAGAGGAGCGTTGTTTCCACGTGCCTCTTGGAGGCTGTATCTCTGCATAAGCGCAAAGTTAACACGCTGGCTTCTGGCTGCCTGTGTCAGGTCAGAGTTTACAGCTTTTTACCACATAATAAAAGTACAGACCCATAAATATGCAAAGTTGAAACTCTGAATTACCCACTGAGGTTTGTATAAAATTGGAAATAGAGTTCTCAGTAAGACAACCTGGTTTTGCTTTATATCCCCTGAGATTTATTGGTGAGATATGTATTATTGTTGTGTAATATACTAAATACTAAGCGTGTGTGAGGACCCGAAAATTCATGGATAACTGAACAACTCTCTCAATAGGATGTTGAAGTTTGTGAATATCAATGGTAGCTTGGTTTTAATGAAGCTGTCTCTGGTGTGCGAGATCAAATTTAAAACAAATGCCTTAACCTGCTGTTACGTGGGAGGGTTGTGACAATAATTATCAAGCTACTCTACACCTTACACAAGTATTTTGAGGAGTCTTGTCAAAATACCGGCTAAATTAATGCCACGAAATGCAATAATTCAGATGAGTAATGAGAAACTTCCATTTGAAAACTATTTAAAATCTATTCATCCGGTTAGACATGTTTACAGTCGTCACTTCTTAGTTGTAGAAGCTGAATTTCTAGTGTTCACTCAGAAGATTTCGCTTGTGACTAAGCTGAAAAGATCGTTCTTCCTTTGCCTCGCCCTTCTAAAAGGAGGTGCCTGTAAAGGTCTCTCAAATGCTAGAAAGTGTTGTGTATCCCACAGGAGAGTGTTTCGTGTCTATGAGATTTTTTTTTGCCTTTTTGGTGGAATGTCAGCTCTACCTCTGTACATCTCAACAGCAGTGTGAGTGGTAAGGAAAACTGTATTTTGTCCAAAAACGTTTTGATCTTTTTGGAATACTGACTTGATACATGACTCAAGCCTGAAAAAAATATATTCTTGAATAGGTTTGTGTCAATGCTTCCTCTCTTCTTTCTTTTCTTTCCCTCCCTGTTCCTGCTTTCCCTCCTGGGTTTGTATGACTTCCCATTGATGGTCTTGGAGTGTGGCCTCTTCCTGTGTCAGTGTGAGCCGGGTGCACTCATCCAAAACACGGGATGCACAAGCAGATCCTTTTATTTCTACAATTCTGGATGTGAGCTGGCAGCCAGCTGTCAAGGTTTAGCATGAACAAGACGGCAACATTTTGGCAAAGCTTGCAAAGTGCCAGCTCAACTCCGTGATTTTTTTATGGGTTTTTTTTTTTCAGTTTGGTGTGAGAGCTTCTGAAATGTCTTTTTGTTTCAAAAAGAAAGTTTTTTGGAAGTGAAGAAAAAGAGGAATCACAAAAAAAGAAAAACCTGGATGCTTCCTCAGGAATGTTTTCAATTTTAATTCTCTTCAATCTGGGCCATTTTCACTGGAGAGGCATTGTAGGACCATGGCAATTAGGAACGGCAAAGAGGCACTCAGGTCACTTCTTTTCTGTCCCCTCACCAAAATGGATGCATCTCTACAACAGCTTCTTTAGAAGCTAACCTTGGAATTGTACTGAATTAAGTGTGAAATTAAAGTACTGGCATTTGCTAGCTCATTAGTTAAGCTCCATAAGGTGTCTATCCATTTAGGTATTAGTAGGTTTTTTTAAAACCTGGTAAAAAAGTACAAAGAATTGGGCTGCCTTTCTAATCTTGTGCTTTGGGTTTATGCAGATTTATCCAACTATCCATTGACCATGAAAGTAGTGTGAATATTTTAATATTTTTGTTATTTTTATTTTTGTAATTTGTAAATACAAAAATTTGTAATTTCTATTATTATTATTGCAAAAGGTTTAGAGGTAGATTTTAATTAATAATGCGCCATAATTGCAAAATGGATCTAAAGGAAATTTCGAGAACATTAAGATCATCTTGTTTTAAGAAGCAGGAAGGGTGGGGAGTGTAACATTTGTGAGATGAGCTGTGCGTCACAGTTTTGAAAGCTAAGAGGGTTCAATGTATAGGCAATAAAAGAAGTAGGTGTTAAGGATAAAGTGCCATTCAAAGCTTTAGTTGTTCTGCACCTCTTGCAACTTAACTAAAGCAAGTTTTTTGTGTGTCTGGGTTCTCTGTCCAAGAGTATTTTTCAGGGCTGAACTTGTGATAAGAAAGGCATAGTGTTATACGATACCTTACATGAGAGAGATTATCATCACGTATTCTTTGCAAAAATAAATACTATCAAATGGAATTATTTTCTTCATGATTTACAGTGCTGATTTCAGATACTGGGGCGGG
>JAOXJK010000001.1:70036054-70048400 GCA_025774025.1 Xenus cinereus
AGGTGGTGGAGTCACCATCCCTGGAGGTATTTAAGAAATGTGTAGACGTGGCACTTCAGGGCATGCTCTAGTGCCCGGGATTGTTGGTTTGCATCTGTTTGTGGGGTTTTTTTTCGTTTTGGTTTTTTTGTGGTTAGACTTGATGATCTCGAAGGTCCCTTCCAACCATGAAGATCCAGTGATTCTGTGATAACCGTCAGCTGATCGACATACCTGTTTGGCAGGAAAGGCAACTCTTCTCCCCATCTCTTCCTTCCCCTCTAGGGCTAGAGGGCTCAAGTCAAACCGTTTCCTTCTTGAGTGGCAGCAGCTGATAGTTGTTGAATTTTGGCAATTTCTTCCAAATTATGGGAGCTGCTGTGATCTAGTAACACCTGCAGTTCAGGGGAACGAGATAGCGCAAAGTGAGCGTTTTGTGCTGATGAGGGTGAAGCCCTCAGCCGCAGGCTCCCTGCCACTTGAAGGTACTCCCGAGATCGCTGCAGGGGAGCAGCACTCTGAATTAAAAAGTCACCGGCAAAAGAAAGTAGAGCTGTGATTGCGACAGCGTTCCAATCACTGAATATTTATCTGTGTTATCAGAAAATTTCAAACTAGTAACTTCATGTTCTAAGCTAGAAGGCGATTGCTTTTCTGGTAGTCTCTCCATAAAGAGCAGTTATGTCTAATTTGTTCCTGCTGTCTATTTGACATCCTATTTATGAATCTATAAAGACTTAGCTGAAGTGAATTACTGGTGATCATATATGAACTAGTAACGCTCTTGCTGCTCTGGTTTTAAATTTGAAACCGTTACCAACCCAGTGCTAATGTTTCCATCTCTTTCCAGAGCATTAATGAAGATTCTTTAATACCTGCTATCATCCTTTTTATTAGTTTATATATATACATATGTGTGGTTTTGTGTGTGTATATGCATACGTTGTTATATGCCATAACAATGGCATAAACCAGCACCAGTTGTTTTCACTGGGCTGATATACTCAATGTACTGGATTTATATACGTGAGTTGGAAAATAAATATATTATTGCCTAATAATTTTTCTTATCTCTCTTCCACAGTCATAATGAACGAAAAGTAACCTGTAAACATCCAGTAACAGGACAGCCATCACAGGACAACTGTATTTTTGTTGTGAATGAACAGTAAGTGGTATCTGTTTCAGTCTATGAAATGCATGTTTTAAAACTTGTTAATATTGAAGTAAGTTGCTAATTGCAATATTTAATTTCTTTTTTTCCAAGTCAGATTGGCATGTGTAAAGTTTTGCTTGTTTAAATTATTTGAAACTAATATTAAATATTTAACACCATTTTTTAAGACAAAAAGCATAGCCCAAACTAGTTACGTGATAGAAAAGCACCATGTTTAAGCACTGTGTGAATTTCCACTTGTTGCTTTAAATATTCTCTAGTGTTAGCAAACGACCTATATAAAAAATAACGAAATCGAATCGAATAATCGAATAAATTTCCCAAAGGAATAAAATTTTAAACACTTAGGGACAATCACGTGTCTCTATTGTATCATGTTTTGCCAGATAGTTTCTCCTCAGTCGGTTATTTTCTTGGCCAGTTGAGCCACTTTCTGATTCATTGGATAATAACTTGGTTTTGCTGTCTTTGATTAGTTTTGTAGAATGCATGATAATATGATAAGGCACGCATGGAAGTCGTACCTGACCTTAAGATACTCTACGTGGCTGGGCGTTGGGTGTCCTACTCACCACCACGGCTACACAACCTTATTCGGTGGCTACAGTGAAAACCGTCAGAACTGCAATACGCGAAATTTTGTAAACGTGCATGTTCTCACTGAAGTGGGACAAAGCCCTGTGGGATCTTTGGAGAGCACTTCTTCCCGTTTCCATCTCATGCTCATACCTGTCTTTTTTTTTCCCTCCCACCAACACCTTACGCTAATAGAGAAATCCTATTTTAAAATGTCTTAAAATTCATCTGTAATAGATTTAAGTTTAAGACACAGTGCAGGTAACTTTGCGATGAAGTGTGAATTGCTTTCCAATTGAAAAAGTAGGACGCAGGCAGTATTAGGATACATCTAGGGGTGCTTTTTAATAGCAGTCTGCACACACAGCGTGTTCCTCTGCTATTGCATATTCTATTTTCAGGACTGCTGCAGCAATGACATCTGAAGAAAAGAAGGAGCGACCAATAAGCATGATATGTGAAGCAACTAACTATAATCTGACATCAGATTATGCTGCTCATCCGATGAGCCCTGTGGGCAGAGTAAGTCTTTACATAGAAATTAAATTAAAATTAAAATCATTCAGTGATTCCACAAGGTGCTAGGCAGTGCTATACATTAGTATTCCATAGAGAAAGAGAAACAAAGCATTTATCTTTTTCAGGGCACTTGGCTCCTTTCGTGTTTAATTTGGAAACTGAGGTGTCTGAAACAAATTCTCACCAAAGCTGTAATTTTTATCGGGTATCTCAGATCTTATGACTTGCAGATACTTAAATTGTTTACAGAATCTGACCTTTCCAATCAGTGTGAATGAGCAAAATCTTGAGTGACTGGTCAGACATCTGGGTAAGCATTGTTATGGGAATGGCTCGGTCACAAACAATTGGCTATATTTCTCCAGGTCAAATAGAAAGAATTGTAGTTGTGTATAAGTAGTTACAAGAGAGATGGAAGGTGAACTTGTGATCAAATAAAAGGGCAGACGACATCATTTGCTGTCATTGGACCAGAAGTAGAAGTCCTGGTTTCCTAGGAAAAAATTCCTGGGAAAAGTCCTGGAGATTCCTAGGCCACCTGAATTTGTGTCCCATTTTCTCCATTCACTCAGCTTCTCAGAGGTGAAAGTAAATGCCCAGATGTTTATCAAGGCGAGGGATTGAATTACATCTACATTAAGTTTGTTGGATACCTCTGATGAGGCTATTGCGTGCGTTTTTTCCGTTTTTGGACACTTCCATAAAAGGAAAGTGCACTTGCTACAAAATTAAGAATTTCCTTAAGTTTGCTAGGACACCAAGGTAACAGATTGATCAGTGATGACAGGCAAGAGCCCTGTAATCTTTTCTACTCAGCAAGTAATATTTAAACAAGGGCAAAAGCCCCATATTTTTGCTGCTCATTGAAAACTTTTACCCTGAGAAGTGCTTTTCAGCAGCTTAATCCAGCCTTCGAGAGAAAAATGAACTTTGGAATGTGTTTTAACTGAGCGAATTCCTTAATTTCAGCAACTTGAATTAAAATAATTTATTTTCCATGTGGTAGAAAACATTGTAAGGTTTCTTTAAGTGCATTTGGAAACATTTTTTTGTTGTTTTAAATGTCTCATTAGGCAGGCAGAATCCTTGACCTACATTAGAAAACTATTATTAGGTGAGAAAAGTGTCTTAGTCTATCCATGTTGCTGGGGGTGAAAAGAGTCACAGACAAATAATAAGCAGTAACAAAATCCATCATTTCAGCTTTTATATGTATAAATCCAGACAGAAAAGCCAATCTACAACAAAACAACAACAAAAACCTCCAAACAACCAAAACCAGCTAAGCCCTAAAACAACCAAGCAAAGAAAAAATACCCGAAGAATCATACAGTTGGAGTTGTAATAGTGATGTAGATTGCAATAGTTACACAGAAAATGAAGAAGCTAGGAAGCACTCTTAAGGTAAATGTAGGAAAGAAATGACAGTTCAGGAGCACGTGTTCTACAATCATATTTTTTTGCACTCTCCTTTCAAAAGAGAAGTTTAAAATGCCCTTTAGCATGTTTATTTCATAGTGTTCTAGAAGGAAATTGAGAGTGCTATGGTCCAGTTATTGTAATTTTGTTACTTTCGTTGACTAATGACACTTCAGCTTCCTGTGGGAATTACTCTATTTTGGAAAAATAGACTTTTGTTCTACTTCTCATTCCTTCCATCTGTTCTAGTTGTTTAAATGCTCTTAAAATATTAATATGATTACTATGACTGTATGTACAACTACTACACATCCGTTTTCAAATATAAATTTTTCTGAATTACTGCAACACCGTTTTAAAAGTTTTGTTTTCAGGAGATGAATGTTTGCAAAATAGAACCACAGCTAATCTTGGTCAGTGTTTTCTGGTGGTTATTTATGGCTAATTAGTTAAATCTGTTTCAAAGATAACGATATAGAAATTGTCCACTGGTTGTACCTGGATACAACAACCGATTTTCTTCTTAGTTTTTATTCCTGTCTCCTAGCAGTAGAACCTTCAGTCCTTAACCATCTTGCCAACCTTTGAATATAATACGTAGAGGCTCTGTGTATTGCAGCACGATAAGGCAGAAGTAAAACATTGGTGAGGAAAGTAGATTACAGAGCAGAAGGATGCTTCATGTGGTTGCCAAACCTATTTTTTAGGTCTTTCTGTTTTCAGAGAGAACTCATGAACACACCTAATATTGGATGGTAATGAGGAATGGAAGGAAAGTTTATGGTACAACTAAAGTTTCAGACAGCTGAGGGGTATAGAAACAATTTCTCCCTTTCGTTAATGTTAATTGATCCCAAATAGATATGGAATTTGGAGGAGTTTCTATTTTGTGACAGAAAGACTCACTGGAGTCTAGTGCCCCTGCTGTCTAGAGGCTAATATGAGGTGAGACAAAAATCAGTCTCTCCCCAGTAAAGTCTTATTTCTAGTCCCACTAGGTACATCATGCTGGCCAAATAACACACTGCGGCTCTGTTAAGTGCTGCTTCTGCCCTATTAGCTTGAAGTGTATTCCTAAACTTAAAGCCACTAGTGCAGATCTCTGACTGTGAAAAAAATCTACATAGGCTTGAGATTTTTACAGAGCTATATGTTTCCAGCCCTCTTTTTAAAATTAAGAAGTTGTTTGTGTAGTTGTCTTCTTTTTTTTTATTTTATTTTATTTTTCTCCTGCTGTTAAAATCACTACCTAGACAAATATGGTTATATTTTCTGAAACGTGTTCAGGGAATCAGCATTTTAATGTGTAAAACCAGTCGTACTACCATTCACCCTCCACAATTGATCTCCCCTGCTCTCCGTTCCTGTCCCAGTTACGGGCGAAACAAGGCTAACAATTTTCTCCCAGTAAGTGGAATGGAGTGTCAGCCCAGGACAGCTGCTGCAGAGCTCCTCCTTATCTCCATTACACCTAGGACATATCACGTTGTTTATAAATATTCATCAGTTTGTTTACAGATATTTCATACAGCGCTTAGTCCAGCTCTAAATGGCTAGTTTAGAGAGAGTTGTGCATGCCTTCTCAGGATTCAGTTTAGCCAGAAATCTTGGAGTAATAGTCATGAGATACATTAGCAACCAGTGCAGTAAACAGGAGCGATGTGAAGGGCAGTGTTTGTGCTCGGAGCCAAACATCTGTCCTGTGTTTTGATGGTTTATATTCAGACTAGGCCAGTAGTGCTCCTTGTACATCTTACATTTTAGTCTCACGTAAAATAAATCCAGTTTGCTCTACTGTGCAAACCAAAGCACAATAAGAGTTGATGGTTGGGATATTTGTTTCAAGAGCAACCTCCTGGGCAAGCTAAAATGCTGAGGCAGAAACCCACTCAGCTCATGGAAAACAGCAATGTTGGAAGGCACTGAAATTGCCTACAAAATGCAGAAGGCAGCATCATGTTGGTTTGTGGTTTGGAAGATAATGTAAGCCTTGAAGACTGGAAACGTATTTTTAAACAGAAGTTGAAAGTAACAAAGATTTAGATTTCCCGTCTTTGAGTTCACATGGAGAAAATTTCCTTATCAGCAAGGCTCTTAACCCATGTTTTTCGAATACAGATACAATAAGTTTAGTGTTAATTCATTACTTTTTTACTAGTTCTTAAACTGGGGAAGGAGCCTCACATAAATTCCGTGTCCTCCACCAGCTGAGCAGAGAGAAGAGCAGCTTGCAAAGTGAAGTGCGCAGCCCCAGCTACTGACTGGTCTGTTGGCCAAAGTTCAAAATCCTGCCAGTGTTTGTTTTCTTTGGGTTTAGGAAAGTGAATGGCACTGGGTGAACTTCCTTCCTGGCTTCTTTCTCAGTACTGGAACTGTAGAGGGTCCCTCCCGTAGGTTCTGGTTTTGAAGGCATCACAGTTGCTGGGTCCATTCCTTAGAACGAGTCAGACAGTACCAGATGTGACTATAAGCTTGCTGGCTTTGTTACCTTCTACACCTTCCAGCAAGTGATTAGTAGTTGGACCCTTCATTTACTGTCCTCCTTTTCTCTTTGCCTTCTCCAGAATGTGGAGCTGTGCAATATGTCCTATATTTTCAGTGCTGTGGGGTAAAAAGTGTTTTAAGCCTTCAGTTCTTATTTTCTTTTCGTTTCTTCCCATTTTCCCAGTTTGAGATATAATAGATGTGTGTGTGTGAGAACATGGGATGGCCAGGGTTCCCAGACATAACAAGAAGAGGAGGTGATCTAAAAAGTTTGAGAGCCCATAATTAGTTTATATATACACCTACGATATTTCAATATCCTAAAATACTCATTGTCTCAAGGCTCAGAATTTGTTGTTAAGAGTTACTGTCTTTATGCAGTGTGGTAAAATAATCATGAGTCATCTACAGTGTTCTCTGTATTAACTAAAATTAGAAATCACTTGTGATGCTCTGTTTAATTAATGAAGTTTGTATTCACAGTTGGCAAGATGTGTAATTAACCCATTGAAACTTTGTGAAGTTGGAGTCAATATGGTTTGTTATCAGACCTATCTAAAAGATATCTATGTATTGTATTTGAATTTGTTAGTGGACTTGACATTAGTAGTACGTATGGCTAGTTGCGTTTTCAGAAGCATCCTTAATATGTTTAGTCATTTTACAAGCATTGTACATTCATTAGAAAGTCTGGGAACACTCTTGAGAGGTTTTGAACCTTTAATACCTAATATTAGAGCAGGTATGAGTGTTATAAATTAGTTTTGATCAAAATCTTGGCACAGCTCTTGTGTGGTATGCCAATATAGTAGCCATACACATTAACTGAGATGGATGTAGAGTTAATTTTATAATGTGCTCTGGATTGTTACAGGTTCTTTGTATACTCCTTTTTTACAGCTAAGTGTCATAATTCTCTTGGCTTCTTACAAACCTTTGTCTGGTTTGCACTGGTAGAGTTTTTCAGATGAAAATGTGAAAGATTTTTTCTTTTTTGTAATTAGGTTTTCAATTGCTTGCTCAGTCTTGCTTTCCAAACAGAGTTGAGTCAAATTTCTGTATCTCCAAGGGAAATTAAAAGTACTCTGTTTTTAGATTCCCTCCTAATTCTTTCAAAAAAGAAATACAAAGCAACCTTGTTTCATTGTGTTGTAGGCTCAAGACAAACACACATAACTTTTGCGATGTTATTCTTTTTGGCTAAGCTATGTTCTGTTCTTCAGTTAATGGCATCGTTGACAAAAGCTGCACGTCATTTTAAATTGCAGTTTTCAGTTTATGATTTTTAACTTGCTGTGGGATTCTCTCTGAGGCGTGTATAAAACCCAGCTCAGTTCTGTGATGTGTTGTTGAGAGAATTTCCACAGAGAAACCCCATAGTCTAATTTGCAACAAACCCCAAGTGTTTGTTTAGCCTTCCTCCTCTCGGAACTTTGGATAACCTTATGACTAGTCTCAGTAGTAGAGATGGGGAAGCCGAAGCACGGGATTACGTTGTCTCAATTCAAATGGTGGATTGAGAGCAGATCCACGAACGCAGCTTAAAAATCTTACTTGAACTTCTTTCGCAGAGCGGGATATTTCACTGTATCACATCGCACGGTCTCTGAGGCACTAATTCTTACAGAATGTAAAACACAAGTAAACACTCAGCTCGTTTAGTTGCAGAACAAAGTCACTAAACGTAGGCTGAACAGAATGAAGCGTGAACTGGCAAAGCATTGCATGTTTCTTTACGCCTTTTCCAATTTCTTTTGGTTATTCGAGTAGAAGAAGGATAAAATTGGTTATTTATCCTACTTCTCTTAATCATCTGTGATCATTGCATAGCTGTAAGCCTGTAAAAGATATAAGCAACAGCAGATATAAATGGTGGAGTTTAACGGCAAAAGGTTCAAAGTAGGCCTTAGTGCAAGCAGGTAAAATAATGAATATTCAAACCAGCTCAGAGATCATAAAATGGAGGGTTCGTGAGAGGGAAGAAAGATTTAAAAAAAAAAATACTATGTGTTAGGAAAGGGCTAGTTATATTTTGCTGAAACCTGAACACGTTTTCATATATTAGGTCAGGGTTGGAAGCAGGAAAGCATAGAATTTCCTTGCCCAGGTAATGTAATTTTTCATAATTAATAATAGTTCTAGTGTTACTTCTCTTTCTACAGCTTGTTATGATTTCTACTTACCTTATAAGAGGGTCAGATATGTATTTGATTGGGGTTTCTTGTTAAAAAAAAAAAAAAGCTTTAAGGATTTGTCTTGGGATTTGTCTTTAAATTCTCTGCAGAGGAAAAAGAAAGAAATGCTGAAGCCAGCAGAACCATCATAATAATTGTTTCTCTAAAAAAGGAATACAGTTTGTATTCTGCAGTCCCCCAGAGGAACACATTTAGGAAAAAGATCTTGAAGAAAAGAAAAGATGTTACAATTTTTCAACAGATGTTGATGTCATGTTTGTTTTAACCTGTTCAATTCAATTTAGACATCACGATCTTCAAAGAAGGTTCATAATTTCGGAAAGAGATCAAACTCAATAAAGAGAAATCCTAATGCACCAGTTGTCAGACGTGGCTGGCTCTACAAACAGGTACTCTTCTCGTCTTCACCCCCTGCTTTTGTTTTGCCTTTTTTTTGTAAGGTATATAATATGCGTAAAATTTGCATAAAATACAATGATAGCAATACCAGAGTGAAGCTATAAACTGTGAGGAACTGACACATAGTATTTTAGTTAATAAGCTACTTATTGGTTAACATTCTGAAACAAATGACTAAGGGCATCAAACAAATACAGAACATATTTCTCTCTAAAATATACAAAGGGCTTGAAAAATCTAGGCAGATATTGGTAGTAAATAGCTGAATTAATTTCAGGCATGCTGAGATGATGGGACAAGGATACTGCTTTTTTAAATTCTGAAGTTTCTTTTGATGAGCTATACCTCATATTTTTTTTAAAAAACTAAGCAAATATTTTCAATAACAAATTGGAAATCAAGCAATTTTTTTCACATATTAAAACAGAGAGGAATGCTTGTTTTCTTAACTCGAAGATAATCATCTTAAAACCAGAGATGTAAACCAATCTGAAATATGTGCCATTTAGTATTTAGTGACAGTGTACCTAGCCCGCTGTGAATTTGCTTTCTGCAATAGCAGACCACTTGCACTTTCTTGCTTTGTGGAGGTCAGAGTGGTTTCATCAAAAAATTGACCAACAAAACTGATTAGGCCATATTAGGAATATACTTACAGATACACCGTGAACCTTGTAAGAACTTGTCGTACATTGTCATTTACTGTCCCTACTCTGATAGACTGGTGAGACCCACGTAGCTTTCTGGAAGCTGTCAATGAGTCACTTTTTAAAAATTACTATCAGATTAAAAGATCTAGAAGTATTTGTTTAATAGAAGTTTTTTCCATCTTTAGATACTCTTGTGGCCTCTACTCTCATTCGATGTTGAGAGTGAGAAGTCACAAAGGAGAGAGATTTGTTTGTTTGTTTGTTTGTTTTGGGGTTGTTAAACTTTTTAGCTTGAAAAAAAAAAAGTCACTCTATTCCTGAAATAATATTTTCTGGATGTTTTTAATTAAAAAAGACAATCTATTAACTTGCTTGAAATATGAAGCCTGAATTATAGCACAGGTGGTTGTGCACATAAGCATCTGTTATGTAAGTTGTTACTGCCATGCGTGTGAATATAAAGATTTCCCCCTATAAGAAACATGTAAGTTTGCTGATACTTTGCTGCCTACCTCTGTGTAAGTTAGATTTGTGATGATCTGGCTTTTCATTCTGAGGTCCTTTGTAGTGAGTTTTACATGTATGAAAAGGTATGACTACGTACCTGAACTAACTTCCTGGAATGCTCTAAAGATTCTTGCTGGTTTATGTCTCTTTGGTTCATGTCAAACCATGGATATTCAGCATATAAAGTATTATAAACATGTTGCTTTCCTAAAAAGTATACTCTTTGTTTCTATTACCAACTCACTTTTAGTGTACAATTGTGTTATTTTATTAATGAAGAAACAGTAGCTATTTTTTAAGATCACAGAATTATTATGGTTGGAAGGGACCTCTTGATCATTTAGCATACCCTCCCCTGCTCAAGCAGGCTCAGCTAGAGCAGGTTGTCCAGGACTGTGTTCAGTCAGGGTTTGGGTATCTTCACAGATGGAAGCTGCAACACAACCAGTGTTCGATTAATCTCATAGTAAAAAAGTTTACCCCTGCTCAGGTGGAATTTCATGTTTTTTAATTTGTGCTCATTGCTTCTTGTCCTGTCACTGGGCAGCACTGAGAAGAGTTTGGCTCCATCTTCTTTAGAGTCTTCCATCAGGTATTTGTGCACATTGATAAGGTGCCTCCTGAGCTGCCCTTTCTCCAGACGGAACAGTCCCAGCTCTCTCAGCCTCTCTTCTTATGAAAGATGCTGCAATTCCTTAATCATCTTTGTGGCCCTTTGCTGGATTCACTCCAGTATGTCCAAGTCTCTCTTGCACCGATGAGCTGAGCACTGAACCCAGCGCTCCACCTAGACCTCAATACCGCTGAGTAGACAGGAAGGATGTCCTCCCTCCATCTGTTGGCAGCACTGCTAATGCAGCCCGGGATGCTGTTGGCCTTCTTTGCCATGAGGGTGCAAAGCTGGCTCATGAGCAGCTTGTTGGTCATCAGGACCCCCTAGGTCCTTCTCCACAAAGCTGCTTTTTAGCTGATCAGCCTCAGTGTGTATTGGTGCATGGGGTTATTCCTGTCCAGGTGGAGGACTGAGCCGTTTCCTTTTGTTGAACTTCAGGATGGTTGGACTCGATGATCCCAAGGGTCTCTTCCAACCTAAATGATTCTGTGATTCTGTGAAATTCTCCTATTCCCAATTTCTTAGCTTGTCGAAATCCCTCTGAATGACAGCACAACCATCTGGTGTATTAGCCACTCCTCATAGTCTGTATTATCTACAAATCTGCTGAGGGTGCGCTCTGTCCCAGCGTGCAGGTCATTAATGAAGATGTTAAATAGTCTTGGCCACAGTGTCAGCCCCTGGGATAGACCACTACCAGCTGGCTGCTACTGATGCCACTGATCACCACCTTCTGGGCCTGGTAGTTCAACCACTTCTCAATCCACCTCACTGTCAAAATGCATACTGTTGGACAGGGCTTATGTGTACAATTATTTAAGTGCTGTGGGGTTATTTGATTGTTTTTTTGTAAGAAAAAGGGGTTGCTGTATTTTTCCATGTTGTAGTAGTAATTGGGAGACAATTTAGTCATGAGTTTTACCAACAGATACTATCTTTAAAAATTTACAGTGAAAACTTGTGCAGGCTTCTTTTTGATAGTAAGATAACTTTCTTCATATGTTTAGGTATTCACAGAGAACAGCAAGTCTTTTTTGTCTCAGGGTGTGCTGTTTCATTGCATGTAATGCCATTCTTCTCTAATTTTTCTACTAATTTTTAAGTCCGGATTCAACTCTTTTTTTTGGAAGGTGTTTACTGTGAATATACTGTTTTATGCCATAATCACAATCTAGAGGAAACAATGATGGATAAATCTACTGATACAGAAAGGGTGAACTTTAAAGGAGAAAAGAATTTAAAATATGAGAACCACACAATCATTTTGTTTGCCTCCCTGCGATGTCTGAAGAAGGCCAGAAGATCATTCCTAACATGTCTCATTGCTGGCAGAATTTTACATGTGGCTGTGTAGAAACCTGTTGGTGTTTTTGACCATTGGGGTAAACGCAATGCTGTGTAACAGCCTCTTCAGAAAGTAATCTGAGAGTTTGTGATAATCCTTTATACTGAAGAAGTTTGGGTATTTGGGGGAATTTTTATGGCCAGTGTCCTTCAGGTTTGGCATCCTAATCCGCTACTGAGTCAGTGACCTTGTCAGTGAGGTGAGGAAGGCAGTCTCACCTCCTTGTGTCTGCCTTTCCAGCTGTGAAACAGGAGCTGACTGCTATGGGCATTGCTCCAGACTTCGTTGGAGTTCGTTAAACCACTTTGAGGTCACCGAATCACAGAGTGATTATGAGGTTGGAAGGGACCTCTGGAGATCATCTAGTCCAACCCCCTGCCAAAGCAGGTCCACCCAGAGCAGGTTACACAGGAACGTGTCCAGGCGGGTTTGAATGTCTCCAGAGAAGGAGACTCCACCACCTCCCTGGGCAGCCTCTTCCAG
>JAOXJK010000001.1:70074603-70088726 GCA_025774025.1 Xenus cinereus
GCCTTGAACCCCTCCAGGGATGGGGCAGCCACAGCTTCTCTGGGCAACCTGTTCCAGTGCCTCACCACCCTCACAGGGAAGAATTTCTTCCTACTATCTAATCTAAATCTCCTCTCTTTCTGTTTAAAACCGTTACCCCTCATCCTGTCGCTCCACTGCCTGACAAAGAGTCCCTCCCCATCTTTCCTGTAGCCCCCTTCAGGTACTGGAAGACCACTATAAGGTATCCCCAGAGCCTTCTCTTCTCCAGGCTAATAATAATAATATAATCCTAATAGACAGGATTAAATGGAGAGAATTGCCTATGTATAACAGGCAAAGTGGTAAAAAGGATTTCCTCTTTACTTGCATCAGATAAAATTTAGAAATGTAATGTGATGTGATAAACATTAATTTGGGGAAGCGTCTAAATCTTATAAACGTGCCATAATTACCCCTACCAGAGGGGCAAGAAATCACTGTACTTCTTACAGTGATAAATCATTATCAAGTCTGAAATATCTTAATCACAAAATCACGGAAGAGGTGGTTGGAATACTAATTTCTGAGCAGTTTTTCTTTTTTCCCCTTGTTTTAATATAATACTGCCACCTTCCTGTATGTAATAAATCCCCCTGACAGTCTTTTTGCTTTGAGTACCACTGCTTCTTGGGTTGGTATCTCATGTCTTTTTCTTATTTTGTCCATTATCAGTTTTCCTTTATGTTGGGAAGAAAAAAAATAAATCAGTTTCTCTTAGTCTAATTGAGGCCTTTTCTCCTTATTACCCGCATCTGTAACCAGCTTGCATAATCACTTGCCCTCTTTGAATTTTAAATGTCTGGTGTACTTAAATTAGGTATTTCCGCTCATATTTATTTAATCTTTGACAATAGTATCAAAACCTGCCTTGCCTACGGCATGTGGTAGAACTCCCGTCCTGTTATCTTCAATTCTCACCTTTTTGGTCACAAAGAATCCAATGCCATACATAATAGTAATTATTAAGTTTGTACCAAGGTTGTACAGGTGAATTTTCAGGCAGACTAAGGTTCATGTGTAGGGAAGGTCACTTTTATGCTATTACAGTAAGTTGTTGTCTACTGGTTAGGTGGCTTTCTTATCAAGACACAAGAATATCCCACAGCCTTTTTAAAGTCATGCTTTGTTTCGGCACCGCTGTTTCCTTTTGAGATGCTTAGAAATTCTTATGTTATGCTTTTTGATATTTTTGAATTAGGTCTACAGAATTTTTGTTGTTGTTGTTGGAGTTCAGAGATAGAGAAAAAAGATTGAAGAGACTGATATGGATATATCCAGCCATAAGATTTCTTTGTCTTATGGCCAAAAGAATGATTGTCAGGCATCCTTTTTTCTCTTTCTTCTTTTTTTTTTTTTTAAAGTGAGGTTGTGAACCACTCTGCTGCCCCCAGGTTTGTAGAGAGGTGGGAGAGAGACTCATTTTGCCTTTTAAGAAGCAGTTCTTTGGACATAGCTAGCAAGCCTGGGCAATGATGATTTGTTTGCCAATGTGGGACATGTTACGAGGCCACATTACATCAAGACTTGATAACATCAAGTCTTCTGCGTTACCAAAGTTTAATACACTTCTTGTGTGTTACTAAATCCAAGCCAGCAGTCTCCTTCATCTATTGGTAGACAGTAGTTACAATCACAGTAACAAAAAGTTGGAACATAGTTGGTTTTTTTATTCAACTAAAAGCTAGACATGCTATTTTTTTTTCCTCATTTGTAAATAAAGCCAAGCCAGGAGGTCCCACTTGAATCTGTCTCTAACTACAGAGAATTCCAGCAAATCATTCTTTTAGTACACTTCTTAGTCTTATATTGATAGTAGAACTTTTCTTTAGCTGAAAACACGTTTTCTACCAAGCTTAAGCTGTCTATGTAAAACTCGCCATGTGTGTTGTCATATCGGCATATTCCAGGTTACTTGGTCATGATAGAATCATAGAATCGTTTAGGTTGGAAGAGACCCTTGGGATCATCGAGTCCAACCATCTACCCTACTCTACAAAGTTCTCCCCTAAAGCTCTACAAAATTTCATTTAGTCATTTTTTTCCTGCTTTTTCAAATGGCTATTTATGTGGATAGTTCAGGTGTCGAGTTGTCCATACACTTCCGCTGGCACTTTTGTTTTTACTTTCTTTCAGTTTTCAAAGGGTCCATAAAAATAAACAGAACTTGAACAAGAAGTTGTCAAATACAGGAGTGAAGGTCCCACAGCCAACGTCCATACCATCTTGGTGTTTTGCTTGTTTTCTCCTCTTTACCACCCTCTTTCTGAGATGCTGAAGGTGGTTCTGGGAAAAGATAGTAAATTAGGGGAGGCAGGAATAGCACGAGGGGGTTTGGATAGAGCTGACAGATATTCTGTATTCTATCTGATCTCTTGTGTTTCCTATGTTAGCAACACACAGGATATTACTCGTATTTTTCAGGTTATCTGGAAAAGGTAGAGTGAGCTGACCCAGTCACCGCTGTTGTTCTTTCTGTTGCTGGTTTTTTCCCTTTTCCCTGTCCAGAGGAAGAGGGGAGGCTCAAGGCCGGGGGCTCTGTAGGGTGAAAAAAGACACTCCTGGAGGCAGCATTACTGCAGAAGGAAGGAAAAGTGCTTTTTCCTTCTTTTTTTGGACAGAAGATTAAAGAGCAGAGAAAAGGTGGGAGAAAAGCTTGGTCGGGTCCTATCGCCACTGCTTTTACCTCCAGGAAGCTTGAGAGGAAGTGGATGAAACTGCCGATCGGAGCTCAGTCTTTTGTTATCCCTAAGATACGGTCTTATCAGTGAAGTCGGCTATCTGGTAGGGAGCTACTCTTCCAGCTGATCGCTGCCACCAGAACAGCACGTACTGAAATGTCATCTGTGTAGGGTGTTATCAAACACAGAAGAGAATTTAGGAAAAAAAAAGAGAAAAATGTCAATGGCTTCACTTTACAGTTTAAAACACAAAATACCCATTCAGCTGCTCACTCATAAATAATGTAGCTGTTCATATAGATCGTAGCATATATCAAGGTGGTTTTTTTCATTGTATCCAACTGGAATATGTTTTTATATATTACATCAGCAAAGATGAAGCATTGCTTCTGGGGTGAAAGAGTTATTTACTAGGAGTAGAAAGTGATAAGTCTAAGCCTGATGGATTCTAGTTGGTTTTACTGCTGTGTTGCTGTGTGGCATCAGGCAACTCCCATGTCAGTTTGCTTAAGAAAATCTTAATTCTGATTTTTATAAATTCATCAACTGGAGAGACTCTATGAGTATAATACTGTTAGCATTATACGTAGGATCTAGAAGGTGTCCTTTACTGCGCAAGGTTTCATTTTTTTTCTGAAGTGAGACAAAATCAAGGCTTATTTCTGTTACGAACAAGCAAGTATTTTTCCTTGAGCTATTTATTCAATGGGGATAGTTTCTTCAGTTTGGGAGTAGCCTCGTGGCAGTGCTTTAAGAACACAAAATAGGTATCCCCTTCACCCTTTAGAGCGTTGGACTTGCCCTTGTGTCCTGCATAGCTCTGGTTTACTTTGCCCGTTCTTCGGTACTCACTGCCTTTCACATGCATTAGCTGTAGTTAACAGAAGGTTCATGACAGATACATGTACCCTCAAGAATTTAACTTCTCAATAGTTAAATGTCTGTTAGTATTTTTTGGAAATATTGATTTCCTAAAGGGGAAAAAAAAAAAACAACTTACTATTTTCACTGCTAAAAAGGCTCTTTGGTTGGCATTACTTTACCAATAACCTGGTTTTTGATCTTTGTTATGTAAGGGCTTAAGGAACTGGAGCTTTTCTGGAAATAGCTGGCATTTGCAGACACTGTTAGAAAAGCATGGTTAAGCATCACTGGGGGTGAAAATGTTGGAGAAAGTCCTATAAATCAAGACTGGAGCTGGCTAGAGGACAAAACAATTGCTTCAGAACATATTTTGAGCAAATCCACTTTGCTTCTTTTCTGATCTGGATGAAAGCAATCTTTTAATTTCTGTGGAATTATTCACTCCAGTGTTGTCTGTTATCAGTTGGAAAGGAAAAAATTTGAGATATTGTAAAAAAGAATTAGCCAAAGAGGCTCGAGGTGTCAAAATCCTCTTAATTAAAATGCATCCAAACCAGTATACTCCTAATAAAATATTTCAGCCTCAAAGCAGTTTTTCCTCTACAGATATTTCTGTAGAGGCTGCAGTTTGCTTGGCTTTGGACCTTATTGTGTTTAACTATTGAGATATCTTTTGGTGTCACCCAGTGCACCCATTCTCTGGACAAAATTTTAATGTAAAGGGAGAACAACTTCTTGTGTCAGTTCTAGTTTTCTGTTTATGTATACTGTAAATGATGGAGAAAATGGGAGGGGTTGCTTGTTTGGTTTTTTCCTGCCTTAAGCAAACAGCATTATGTGCTTGCCTTCTTAAGATAAGGTACTCTTGATTGGAGGATTAATTTATTAGGTGACCAGACTTTGCTATCTATAAAAAAATCAACAACAACAACAAAAAGGTCCTCTATCTATAACAAGAAAAACGTGTTTCCTGTAAGGAGAAAAAAAAATACTTCTCCAAATGTACAAGTTAGGTTTTTTCCTAAATAATTAAGGGCAATAAATTCCAAAAGGCGTCAAAAACTCAGGCTTTCTGTTGCATTTCTATCTGTGAAACAAAACCTTGCCATGCAAATTCATGGTGAGTGCATATATATACATAAAGACAGAGTGAGAGATCATTAATATTCATACTCACACTTCCTTCCTCTGTAACTATACTTGGAACAGGTATTGCTGAAGAGCTCCTAAAGTTTCCAACCGAAATAGGAGGGGGATTGTGCATTAAGTGATTTCTTAGTTTCTTTTGGAGAGGAAAACTATCTGTTTTCATCATTTTTCCCTTACTGTTAGGAGAGTCTCCTTTTTAAAACAAAAAATCCCATACTATGGTCTGTGTTGCATAATTTTCTGAAATGCTAAATGTATGCAGTTTTCACTGTAGTAATTAAAGTAGCTGGTTCTGACATTGGCACACATATCAATAAGTATTAATCATTATAGAAAACGTCTGATCGGTTCCGAAGTAGTTCCACACTCGCATACGGGCACTGATAAACACAAGTAGTAGTGATTCAAAGTTCCTAAGTATATAAATCAGTCCAGTATATAAAGGCATTTTGTGGTACATGAACATAAGTCTAAACCTCGTTTCACTAATCAGAGGCTGGGAATGCTTATGTTTTTTTAATGTACATTGAGTTATTAAATCTATAATTTAAAAGGTTTCTCTGATAAAGGTTTGAGTGTTCCTATTGCATACTCCGATAGTACTTTTCGTTTCAATACCGTGCAAAGCCAGGATTATTTTAAGCATTTTTACTTTTAAAAAGGGAGAACGTTGGTGAATAAATAATACACTGGTTTTGAGCATTTATGTGGTTTTGCTGCATTTGTTTGATATTATTAAACTTTTCAGATGTTGATATTACTGAATGATGGAATATATAAAAAGCATGGGATAAAATGTAATCTACTGCATTATTAGAAAAAAATTAAAGTAGAGGCTATATTTTACAGTGTCGTCTTTCAAATCTAGCCATGCTGTAAACTGATGTTTGCTGTATGCTCCTCCTGATTTGAAATAGATGAAAGAGAATGAACCTTTAATCACCATGGTTCACACTATGATTGAGAACTCGGCGCTAAGACCGCAACTGTACCAGCAAGTAAGGTCTTGGATAGTGAATGAAATTGCTTTATCATCTGCGAAAATTTTCCTTAGTGACAGTTTTGGTTGTTCCTCAGATTTATTCATAACATCGGTGTTTCTCTTATTTGCTTTGGAAAACCACAAGTCATCCATGCTTTATAAAATGCTGCAATATCGTTAGCATGGCTTTTGCTGCGTTTTTGTTGTTAAGTATTAAATGTACCCTTTTTGAATAACTTCTTTCTGTCTAGATGATTTAATTAGTTGATGTTTTACGCAGGTGTCCAGTAAATCCATGAAACTTTCAATAAGCTTCCAACATTTGTCTTAGCATGATTCTCTGCAATTAGTGTTCAAAGGTGCTTCTTTCTTTTGACCACTACAAAAGCATGTGAGTGGTGTTTACCTGGTCATTTCTGGCAATTTTTTTTTGTTCTAGGAAGTGGATTTACAAGTTTTTGTTTGCACCTACCAAGCCTTTAGCCACTGAAGAAAGGAAGGATCAAAATTACTTTGATCTGGGGACTGTAAATCCAAAAGGCAGTGTCTGTTCATTAAAGTCACAGCAGACTTAACCCTGCACGCTTTTGCAGAGTATCTAGTGATGGTTGTAAATGGTAAGATGGAAGAAGAATCAGAAATGTGAATGGAAATATTGTCTGTGAGTTGAGACCTGCATTAACTTATGAGCATGGCCAATACGTATCTGTTGGCACTGCAGTGTCTTAGGGATCCTGGAGCTCCTGTCACATCAGGGAACGTTTAAGAAGTCTCTAGACTTGACTGCAACAAAGGTGATGTTCCTACTGAATGGTTTATGGTACTTGGCAGCATATGAGGTGTGCAATGTCCCCAGTCACAAGGGAATATCTGACCAATTCCCTTACGCTTGCATTTATGCCCACGTGACCCAAAATAACAGATAAAGGTTGCATAGTTGGAAGAAAAGGAGACATTCTACCGGGTAAAACAATCCTTTTTTAGTGACTGATGCTTTGCTGTGTTTCAAAAAAGCTGCTGAAGGTTAATTTCATGTTTTAATTTTTTTGCAAGTCAACTCCACACTGTAAATTTGCTTGTGATCCAGAAAAGTTGCAAAAAAAATCTCGGCTTCCCAGAGGAAATTGGGTTGTGAGTTACTTCGACTTCAGGATGATCCAATTTCTGCTCCTGTGTGCAAAGCAGGAGCTCTAACATGGAACCTGAAGGAGTTACTTAGGAGTGGAATGGGAAAACTAAGGTGCCCTCAAGCCCTAAATGAAATTGGGTTTTGTTGTTTTGGTGGTTGGTTGGTTTTTTTTAAAGAAGCCTAGCTGTTACGGGGGGTTTTTTTTCCAAAGCAAATCGATTTTCTGTAATAAGACTGTGTCAGACAAATAAGTCAACACACATATAATGAAGAGAGGTGCTTTGGATGTGTCAGAGTAAACCAGCTCAGCTTCTAGCACTAATATATACACATTTGAAGTATAGATTTGCCTGGGTTAGTCGTTCCGCTGGTTTTAGGGGACACCGATACATTTCAGAGTGCTTTCCTGACAAAGCTGTGCTGTCAGCTAAGGTGTCGCTACACAGCACGGCCCTCACCTTCTAGACATACCTCCTGCTTTGTATTTGACATATATTTGTGCAGAAGAACCCCTGCATAAACTGGAGAATAGCAAGACCACCTGCTATCACAGATGAAGTTTCCTGTACAAAATTCTGCATTAACTGACTTCCAGGAAAGGATAAAAACGCGCTCAAAATTTCACCGCCTGAATATTCTTCTAAACTTTTGTAATGCAAAACTAACCTGTTTAAAATCCCGGCGACTTACTTAAAGTTTAAACAACATATAATTCTTTATTCAAATAAAGAGAAATTGGTTTTTATCACTCATCTTTCCCACTGCTGTTTTAAAGAAATGTAAACAATTGGGAGAAGCCTCTGTGTGAGCGGCTGAAACCTGTTTTGTTGTCAAGATGATAAACTAGTTTCTGATGAGCATAACCGTTCCTGCGGGTAGAGAAAAAGATCTTTCTTTGCTTCAATTTATTCAGTTCAGTTTTATGACTGAGCTCATTTAGAGTTAAGTGAAGGAAAGCAAGAAAAGCTTGTACTTAATTAAAAATTAAGGTGTCTTGCTTCCTGTTTGTTTGTACTGATTAACGGTTCTTTAGTAAAGTAGCTAAAAATATATACTATTTCAAATGCATTATTTATAAGACATTTTACGTTTGTGATTTGTTACATCTTCACAGTAATTTAAATCACTTTGACTTACATCAGTCTCCTGTACAGACTGTACTGTAAATTTACAAGTATAAGCCAGGGCAATGATTCTGTATGTACAACAAGAGAAATAGAGGCTTTTTACAGCCTGGAGGCATTTCTACCTTGGTTTTTGTTTGTTTCTTTCTAATACTAGTTGAGGAGTGTTAATCTTGTTTTCTAAAGCAGTATATGCTGATTTTACAAAGTAGAATGATCCTCAGTTCCTTTTATGTGTGTGAGTTTCTTAAAGGGGGAAAACCAAAAATCCAAGTGCCACAAGCTAACGTCCAGGTCTTTGCTTGGATAATTTTTCTTAATATATTAAAACTGTATAAAAATAGTTTCTGTTCCTATAAGGATAGATAGACCTTGTTTATGGCACACTTCATCATCAGCATTAGTAGCTGTGTTACTGTAGCAGCTGGATACGTTTAAACTGTTATGAGTGTTAGATTTTGAGATTTGTAGGTAGAAATACTTTTCAGGTTTTGTTATAAACACGAGGTGATTGTATTTGAGGTAAAGTCTTGTATTTCCAATTTGAATTTGAAATGTTACCTACCGCATTATGCAAAATCAGAGGAGAATCATGCTTAATGTGGGGTAAATACCCACTTGCCCTGCTTCGTGATAGTAAGAAGAACTTTAAAAAAGAAAAAGAAAGAAAAAAAAGTCTTTTGAAAGCCTGACTTTAACCTCGTGCTCCCCACAAAATATCTTATATTGTCCTGTTGTAATTTCCTAAGTAGAGCATCTTGCAGAGATGCTTAGTGTGCTCTCAGGGTGTGAAATTTCCTGCCATATATTTATTGAATCAAAATGGTTAGTGGAATCTCGAAAATAGCTTCTAAGGTAATGAAATAATACTGTCACTTAAATGTTTTTGATATTGACTGCTTAAATAGGTTTAGCTTCTCATGTCTCAAGAGAGAAATTTGCCTCATCTGCATTTATTTGGGGAAGAAATTTCCCTCTAAGGACATCTTACTTGTTGTGTCCGTTGTGGTGGATTCATCCCCGTCTGTGATTCATCTGGCGCTGGCATTTGGCGGAGATGGGGACTGTACAGCGTTACTGAAAAGCGGATGATAAATTATTTCTACCGTAAGATGGAGGTTTAATTAAGGTCACTTTACCTTTCCACGTGCGAGTTACACGTTTGGCCAAACTCTGCACGTGCACTTTGCTTCTCAAAAACAGTCGGTTCTGCCTGTAGGCGGGCAGGGTGCTGCTCCGGGACGTTTGGGAGCTGTGCGGTGCGTTTCACCACGTTAAGAGGAATGCACTTTTTTGCGTTTGAGTAGGCAAACGGGGAGGAAAAGCGTAGCCATCAGCAGCGAGTCACGTCAGGGGTTCAGCAGGTGGCACTCTTTCTCTGAAATCACTGTCCCGGTGAAGTGTTTGCAGGAACGATTTGGTGAGAGAGACATTTGTTGAACGTGACATGAAATACATTTCGATAACTTGATCATTGGAGCTCTTATAATGCATTTTCCAGGGTTATGAGGTTGTTAACCTTGCTTGTAATGTGTAATTGCATTTTGTCTACTGCAGTTCCTCTCGTAATTCCGGTAGGATATGATGGCATTCTGCACTTTTTGCCTTAAGCTGGTTCATAGATGTGCTGTGGAGAGAGGAGGTGCCGTTTTGTCAGAGATGGATTAAGCGTTTCATACTATTTTTAGAGTTTTTGCGTTGAGTCTACGTAAAATGTTGGCAGCAGCAATGTTGAAATGAAGGGGCTCTCCAGCCGTGCCTATTGTGGGAAACTAGCAGCGCTGACAAAAGCAAGAAGCTGGCAGCAATTTTAAACGTGTGATAGGATTTTAATAAGCAGAATTAGCACGCCTATAGTGTTCTTTGAAAATGTGTTTTCGTTTTCTGCATACTTAAAATGCGTTCCTTTCAGGAGACAGGCAGGAATACGGATGCTGAATTGGCAAGCTATTTTAAATCAAGGTTGAAATGCTGAAAAAATAAACGTGTCTCTTTTTTTAAAAAATAAAAAGGTGCAAAAAATACTGGCTTCAAAAAATAACATCACGTTTTTCCAGGCAAGCTATATAAAATGCTGAGCAGTGTCTTAGGAAGATGTATTTATCTAATAGGGGATAATCTCTCTTTTGTAAAATCTTTCTGTTGTGACGTATAATTAGGTTTTCTCTGTGAGTTAAAGACATTTGGCCATGTTTATGAGTTTTTTTTAAATATTTCCATTCTTCATTTTTCTCTCATTGTGATAAAATCAACAGTTGAAAAACACAACTCTACAATAGTAGGAGTTTAAATAGATATCTTAATTTCTGTGACATTCATGAGGTGCAAAAGTGCTGTGGCTTTTTTCATATTCCAACACTCATTTTCATAAAACGTCCATTTCAAAGAAAGTTACTGTGTGGTTTTAATACACTATACATACTTTTAAATTGTCACCAGGTGCATTTGCATGAGGTATGTGGACATAATGTCTTGAAATGAAACACTTAAGTATGTTGAAGATTTACTGTATGTTTGGAATGCTTGTCTGATTAACCCTTCCCCAGTCCTTTTATTTATAAGTGTCCTTTAACATAGACTTGTGTTTTTATAGTCTTTCTTGCCCTATTAAGTCACAATGACCCAATTATGACAGATACATGAAAGGAAAGCATCTGTGTTGGCACTCGGTGCACACGTTTTTAAATAGAATATGAAGGTTGATAGCGTTAAGGTGTTATAGGACAGTAAGTAGTTACTATACGTGACAGTCCATTCTGAAATGGGGAGCTACCTTTTTTCATGTAAAATATTTTAAAATCTTGTTATTTGTCAGTTCAGAGACCGAAAAAGTGAAGAATTTAATGTGAGGAGCTGTATGAAAGTAGTTTGAGGATACCTTACGTGCTGACCGGGCATAAGGAGTCAAGTTTGTCAGGTCCAAAGTTAAAATAGAAAGGCTTTCATTTATGGCATTTCTGGTAATTCTGTGTTGGAGGGGAGGGCATCCATATGAAAAAGTAGGCAGAAAGGTATTTAGTGGCACTTACTGGGCCTGTAACAAGATATTTTACAGATATTTTATATCCTTAGATCATTCTGTTCTGACTTCAGGTTGACATCAGAATATCCTCCTTGTGAATACACTTGACCTTAGTGGGCCTAGAATGGTTAATTCCAAGTAGAATGAGCCCCAGTATTTAGAATGCACATAAGAAAATGTACATAGAGATGTATAACTGTGTCTAGGTGTACTCTGGCAGTTTCATCTTCCTGCATAATCCATGTTTGATTGAGTTAGTGGGACTGGAAACTGGATTCTTGAAAAATCCAGTTTGCATTAGAAACATAACCTGTTAAGTTAATGCAACTTTCTACTGACGGTCTGCTTGACATTCCATTTACTTATCTTCATTAATAAATATTGGCTAGAAATACGTTGTTCGATGTGGTATGTTTGACTTTCAAGCAAAAGCTGATTTCTGTATTAAAACTCTTAAGCTGAACAGTAGTTTCACTTTTACAGCCCAATTAAGTTGTTTTATGGCAATATTATTCTTCCTTATAGTTAACACAAGAAGAATGTAGGGGTACACTATACAAATATAGAACTGAAGAGCTGGATATTGATGTAAGTATTTGTATTTCTTCTTCCTTGGCAATGTTGGTATTTGTCTCTTTATTTTAAAAATAATTTCCCCCTTGACTTTTGAGTTTGAAACGCACTTCATGTAGGTGATTACCAACAGAAATTCCTTTGTGAAATGAAGGGGCATAAGATTCTTTTTGTAATAAGCTTCTAACTTGCAGGAAGTATTGCATTTTAGGCGGAAATTTCAAATATTATATCTCTTCAAAGGTGAATTGGTTCTAGAAAGGAATTCGTTACTTTAGAAGGGAAAAACTCTGTAGTTGTAGTTCAGTTATAAGCATGAGAGATGTCATTTCTCGGGAAATACGACCAATGCTCCAAATCTGAAATTTGGCATGGGTAGTTACCATTCAGAGTATTGGGTTGCTAGTTACTAAAGAAAAGGGGCTTAAGGTGTTTAAAGTCAGTTTTAAAATTGGTGGTGAAAAATAGACACATGTAGTCACACTGTACAGACACCTCCAGTCATCCTCGCACGATGCGAGTGGAGATACTGATTTAAGGGATGTTTTTTTAAGAGTAAAAAAGAAAGCAGGCTTCCAGAGCAGCACAAAATAAACCAAAAGAAAGTTGTTCAAATAGGGAAGTCAGCTGGTTCAAATTGGTTAGAGTGTACTGAACAGTTACTTGCTCAAACTGGAGCTGGCGTGGACCAGTTTTAGGCATGGCTGAGCCCCGATCGGAGGTAAAACAGAGCAGAACGTGGATGGTATTAGTAGCTAACCATTAAAAACCTGAAACAAAAGACTGTGAATGTATGCAATGTTCATTGTAACGCTGAGGATTATGTCAGTTAAAATGGTATTTAATACCTGGTGTTAATAAGTTGTAAAGGTTTAGCTGTAGAATCATAAATTACATGTTTTGAGCCATACTGTTTGAAGTTATAATAGCACTTATTTCATAGTATCTTAAGCAGGTTTCTTAAGGTTAATTTGAAAACACAACACTGATACCTTCAGAGTCTGATAACTCGTGTGTTGCGATAAGAAAATTTTATAAAGACTTTTGTAATGATTTGATCAAGTTATATTTTAATTGCTGAGGATGTTGAAAATGGAATCCTAATTGCGCTCCTTTTCTGTTCAATACTAGGCTAAGCTCAGCCGTTTATGTGAACAAGATAAAGTCGTCCAAGCACTGGAGGAGAAGCTTCAACAGCTACACAAGGAGAAAGTAGGACAATTGTATTTATTACCTAAAGTGGATGTTATTTTACATGCTTATTATCAGAACATTGGTAACTGAAATAAAATGAAAATCAGCCCAATGATGCAGAACATTAAAAAAAATCATTCTTTTTATTATAATAGTACACGCTTGAGCAAGCTTTGCTATCAGCAAGTCAGGAGATAGAAATGAATGCAGATAATCCCGCAGCCATACAAAATGTAGTCTTACAGAGAGATGACTTGCAGAACGGACTGCTTAGCACTTGTCGAGAAGTATCGCGAGCTACTGCGGTAAGTAATACCTCCTTGCCAGTAAAACTCAATGAAGTGGTTAAGAGTTGTCTTCGTGTTCGTCTTCTTAATTGGGTATCTTTGGTTATTTTGCATTACGTTCCAGCAAAACTCAGTTCTCTCTTGCACTTGCTTGTATTTTTGTCAAAGGCAGCTGGAAAGTGATTTTCTCACTATGCTCATCAAGTAGTCTTTAATTTTTACTTTTTTTTTTTTGGCCAGGAATGAGTGCATACTGACTTGAATTGGTGTGATAATTTTCATCTTTATAATACGAAAAATTGACTACAGGAAAAGTAATGCTAACAAGCTATTTTATGTGATGGAAAAATAGTAGCAAGCACAAACTTTATCAGCTATTCGATCAAACATGTGACTTTAAGCAAAAGCAGCTGCAGGATGAAAAGAAGAGATTTTACTGTCATGGTCTCTCTTAATAGTGGGCCATTATTTTAAAAAGATCTTTCAAGTTATGCACTTTCAAAAACCTTAAAAATAACCCCACACACAATGGAAATGAAGGGAAGGGAATTGCTATTTCCTGTCCTTTCCCACTTCGTTATGGTTTCTACACTGAAATGACAAAGCAAAGAATAATTTTTGCCTATTACATACATATATCCAGAAAAGGTATTTCAGTGTCAAATTCCAGTGGTTTGCTGTGGTGAAATGGATGTGGTAGGCCCTGAAAAAGTGGTTTTAGTGTGAACGTTAGACTGTGTTGTAAAAGGAATTGGTTGGACAAGGAAAAGGGAATCAGGGGAAAGGAAATCTTCAAGATATCCTTTCCCTCATTAACTTTTTAATCCATGCTAAATAGAGCAAATTGCTTGATGCAGGCTTAAAAAGCGAGATGGTAGAGGTGACCTCAAAAAAGATTTTCTTTTTGCACCTTCCTCCCTTCTGGTGTTTGTTGTTTCACGTAGGTAAAATAACAGTGCCTCAGCAAGGCTTGGGGCGTTCGCTGGTGACCTCGCAGGCAGGGCTGGGTGACTTACCCCCGTCTCACAGAATCACAGAATCTTCTAGGTTGGAAGGGACCTTCAAGATCATCTTGTCCAACCGTCAACCTAATTCTGACA
>JAOXJK010000001.1:70095065-70118894 GCA_025774025.1 Xenus cinereus
CCCTCTGATCATCCTCGTGGCCCTCCGCTGGACCCGTTCCAACAGGTCCATGTCCTTCCTGTGCTGAGGACTCCAAAACTGGACTCAGTGCTCCAGGTGGGGTCTCACCAGAGCAGAGAGGCAGAGTCACCTCCCATGACCTGCTGGCCACGCTTCTCGTGATGCAGCCCAGGATGCAGTTGGCTTTCCAGGCTGCCAGCGCATATTGCCGGCTCATGTTGAGCTTCTCATCCACCAGCACCCCCAAGTCCTTCTCCTCAGGGCTGCTCTCCAGCCACTGAGTCAGAAGCACTTACAGTCCTTCTGGTAGCCAGCCCACAGACCTGCAGTCTTGCCCATCTTTGTCCCCAGACCTATGTATGATCTCTGTAGCTGTCTCCTGCTGGCAAGCTAGCCCGACTTGATGATCACTAGCATCTCTCATGCGTGGAAGAGAAAGCGTACTCACATGGAAAATACTTAAGAATAAAGTTGAGTAAGTAGATAGAACAGGCTGCAGTGCTGAGGCAGACAAGCTTACTGACAACTGGCTGGTTTGTGCAAAGCTCACCCCTTGTGTTCCCCCTCCTGCCCGCTGTTCCGTGCCTGTTCTTTCCCATCAGCTTTACCCCGTCCCTTTTGCAGCCGTTGTTTCCTCCCAAGTAAACAACCCACCCATAATTACTTTTTGTTCATTGGTCCCACTTTTGCCAAATTTTGCATCTTCGCACCGCTATCTAGGTAAGCTTGGCCTGAAGTGGTAGCTCTGATGTGGTGTTACCCCGGCACTCTCCTGGCCTTGCAAACTCTATTGCACAAAAGGTTCCCAGTATTGCTGTCTGGTTGTCTCTGAAGTTTGTCCATCTGCCACGTAATTCCCCCTTAACCGTCTGTGAAATCTAGCCATTCCAGTGCTATCTCACTTGTGCCTGTTTCTCACAGACAAAATTTTTATGTTTATATTCATATGCCCAGCAATTTTTTTTGTGCCACGTGCAGTAGTTTCCCATGGGGAAAGCCATCTGCCTGCGAACCTTCACAGACGTGATAGTTAGGCATTAAGATCTTTGCTGTCTTCTGAAGAATAGTTTCCAAGGCTGACAACATGTATTTTCTAGAAAACAATAAACTCTGTTGGCAAGGTTTTACATAGTACTTAGTATATTGCTCTACTCTTTTGCAGGCTCACATTTTCCTGTGGGAGTTGTACCACCCAGAACCAAATCACCAACGCCAGAGTCTTCAACAATAGCATCTTACGTCACTTTGAGAAAGAATAAGAAGATAGATCTAAGAACGGTACTTTAAAAAAAAAAACCTTTGAGTGTTGATGGATAGTGATACGTTCCTTTCTAAGTTTAATTTCTGTAGTTACTTCAAAAGTTGGAGTTATTTTTTTAATTTTCTTCTCAGAGAAGTTCACGGTTATAAAAATACAGTGTATGAAGTTAATGGAGACAGCTGTAGAAAGAATGACAAAATTGTAAAGGTCGTGTATGTTAAGCTGCATAGAGACACTCAAACTGGGCAAGAGCTAAATGGTGATGATAAATCTACTGAACTACTGAGCCGAAAGGCCATATGAAGCATCTTAGGTTACAAGTCCTTGTGAAAGACTTGTATTTGGCTTCTGGGGCAATTTAATAACCCTTGTAACAAACACTGGCTCTTATTTGTTTCATTACTACAGTGATTTGGTAAATGCCTAAAGCGGCCAGAAAGTAAGGATACAGTAAGCAGTACATGGGTAATAAGCCTGGAATTTCAGTTTAGAGTCCTGTAGTCTCTGGGTTGAAGACAGACGTTTAGGTGTAGTTGACATGAAAGGGAGGAAAGCTTTTGCCGTAGTTACGGCATGAATAGAAGCGGAGAAGTTGTAGGAAGCACAGGAGAGGAGAGAGAAACTCTCAGGATGTTGACAGGAGAAAGGATGCCACTTTCCAGAAGTGAAATCAGTTACTGTGAATGTACTAAATGCAGCTGATTAGCTCAAAGTAAATTTTTCCCTGTCATACAAAGTAGAGATCTATCTGAAAAATCAGCGAATTTCAAGAAGAGAGTAGGTAAAGTGATGGCTGTTATTTTGGGAATAATAACACTTCGAATTACAGACTTCTAGGTGGTGATAAATTCACTTTGTTTCAGCCTGTGCTTGGTGTTTAATGATGTCCAGCTGTAGTTTTTCTTGAAATAAAAAGGCAGAAAACACAGTTAGATCAATGGGTATAAATATCCTGGATCATTAAATTTCGATTATGTTTCTGTCTCAGTCAAGTAACTTGTGTTTGCCTGTTGTTTAATGTCTGGTAAATTGTTTCAGCTTGATGGGATGGCCTTCAGAGAGCACCTGCCCACTCTCTTAATGTTTACCGTTGCTGGTGGTAACGTCACTGTTCAAAAAAGCAAACTATTCCTTCCTTTTATTCCTTTTATTTTGAATTTCAGTGTTCATTCATGGTGTTCATTTGGTTCTTGTACTTTCTTCACATACATAGGAGATCTTTACTTGCCCACTATTTTTCTGCTTTTTAGTAAACCATTAGGTGATCTTTTCTGATAAGTTTAGAATCTTGCTTTTTTAAAACAAATATAAATAGATATATATTTTTTTTCTTCCATTTAAGGAAAGACCGAGAAGTGCAGTGGAGCAGCTGTGTCTTGCAGAAAGCACACGGCCTCGAATGACTGTGGAGGAGCAGATGGAGAGAATAAAGAGACACCAACAAGCTTGCCTGAGAGAGAGGAGGAAAGGACTCAATATTATTGGTGTTTCAGACCAATCTCCTTCGCAGAATCTGTCGTTTGTCAGAGATAACCCATCCAAATTGGCACAGGTGGGTCCCGTGTTATTCCAAAACTTTAATGTGTCCAATTAAAAAAAAAAAAAGTTACAAAATTGTTCTTTTTCCAAAATCACATGATACTATAGGAATCTATTTGAGGCTGCTCGTATAGAGTAACAGTCACAATTCTCTGCCAGACGTAAGAGAAAGGGAGAAGACAATCTTCATACCTGCTTATACCTAATAATAGTAGGAGTCACTTCTTTGTCTTTTTGGAAAATAAAATAGTTCAAATCTACACATGCTTGATTATGCCTTGTGATGTTTGTTAATTTTTGGCAAATTGAGCAAACAACATGAAATTGCAAGCTTTGTGACTAAAACCAGTGTCGGGGAGAATCGTGATTCAGTCAGTGTATAAATCAGGAAGATTTTTCAGCAATGTAATATATTCAAACATCTGTAACATTTTTAGGTAGGAATGGATATTCATGAAGATAGCTCTTAACTGATGCTCTTTTTCTGTGTTTTTTTAGCCCATAAATACATAAAAGTAGAACCCTCACTTTTGTTTTCACTCATTCTTGAACAGTTAAGACAAAGAAAGAAGTGATTTTATTAAATGGTTAAGGGTGGGGAGAGAGGAGGAAGATATAACTGCCTCCTGTTAACCAGGAAATACCACCCTGAAGATACAGGAAAAAAAAACCCAAAAACAACAAAGCAAACGCAGAACCCAACTAACAAACAAAAAACACCACACCGCTTCAAGACAAAAAAATCAAATAGATTCAGGGTAGTGGATGTTAGACAGCCTGCTACTTTCTAACTGCAAAGAAATAATTTTCTTTTTCAATACCTTCATGGAGTTTTCTGTTCATGTTTTTTTTTTTTTATTCTTCTGGCATACTTTAACCAGCTTAAATGCATTGCACTCCTAAGAAGTCACACATTTCCAAATAAGTTTAGGTTGGATTTTTTTTTTCCTTTTGAGTGTGCTAAAGTGCCTTCAGAGCTGTACAAAAGTTCACTTTTTCTTCAACAACATTGGATCCCCAGAAGACACTGAATTCCAGTTTTCCTTTGCATCACAGCATCTGTATGTGGGATGACATCACGAATGCTATATAGGAAGGGGGTTCCTATAAATATTTTTGTGGTTAACGCTGCCGTTCTCAAGAAGAGGCAGTGCAAAGCAAAGCTTTCAGATCTTTCTTCTTGTAGTTTTTACGGAGGCGTTTGAGCTTTCCCGCTTTCCTACGGTATCATTCCATACCTCGAGGTGAGGAAGGCGGGGAATGTGTCAGTATGTGTCACACCTGGGGAGCTGGCACGGGGGGAGCAGAGCGGGGGAAGCGGCCGAATCCTCTGCGCAGAACTCAAAAGGATTTTGTTCATGTCAGGATGTTCTTCAGTCTTCTGTGTGAAGTCAGTGCTACATGGATGAGAGAAGAAATCTATAGAATAAGTAAGAACGTGTCTGAATGGAATATTTAGCTAGTTGTCCATGCAAAGAAGTCTTTTTTTTTTTTCTATCACAACTTTAATCCTTCCAGATGCTGTTTGGCCAAAAGCCCCAAGATGAGTTATTACACTGTAGTAATAGCTCATATTTTTTAAAAGCATAGTTTCTATGCCTATTGATTTTTATACAGAAAAAAATGGTGCAATGGCATTAACTGCTGGAAGTATTTTCAACCGAAGGGGTTTTTTTAAGAATTGGAGGAAAAAAGGGAATTTATAAACAGCCTACTATGTAATTTTTAAGTGATTGCCAAAATACAAAAGGAAGTTGCTTCACAATTATTATTGTTTGGGACAAGGGTATGATACGGGCACACACTTTAGTTAGGAAAGTAAAGAGATTGATTTGTGAACTGACTTACATGGAATTTCCTCTTCGTAGGATGCACGTGCTAAATCACAGGAATTCAGACACAGGATTTATTGCTTTCGTGGCTCCTATTTTTCTCTGCCCTAGTACTTAGTTTGGTAAAACATACATGAGTTCAGTTTGCTACTTTGCCAACATAACGGTCACAGTTCACAATCTTAAGTCACCTCTACCATCCTTCCTCAAATCAGCTTATTCTTTCTGCAATTGATTTATTGTTTTTCTTAAGGAATAAGTAATATCCTCTGGCATTATGAGATGCTACGTACTCCTCTGTTAAATCAGTTAACAGCATAGGCTTGGAAGATACTCAAGATAATTAGACAAAGTACACGCAGGTGCGCTGTGAATTTTGTACTGAGAACAGATTTTTATCCTTTTTTTTTTTAACCAGGAAAACCTATTTTAAAAAAATATATCAGTGGTTACATACGCAAGTAATAATGCTGCTAAGCCTGTGTGTGAGCTAAATACAAACGGAATTTCAGAGGATAAAGGTTACTAATAAAAAATGCTGGAGATCTGGGGAGGGGGTGCAGAAATTACAATAATCTTACAGAGAAAACAAAATTATTAGACAGGTTAACCTGTTTTGAAAGTTAAATAAATGAAAAATTTCTAAATCTTTAGCAGTTTCCATTTTCCTTATTGCAATGTGGTGTGCTTAAAGTTTTTTAAGTATTTTTTTTAATCACAGTCAGAGGACAGCACAAGACTCAGAACCGAGACTGTGATAACTTTGTTAAGAATATGTCTATGTATCAATTTTGTTCCACAGAATCGAAAAAAGGATGATACTGTGTCCAGTAACATGAAGGAACTAGACAGCACCAGTAGAGAAAATAATTTGAAACAAAATAATGGAAGCCCTGGAGAAGAAATAGTGCAGCTAAAGCATGATGGAGAACAAGAACATAATTCAAGTTTTACTAAAGAGGTACTAAACTGTCCTTTAATGAACTGTGCATCAGCCTGTCTTGCAGTAGAAAAATATTTTGAGCCACAGACAGCAGACTATGGAAAATAGAGCCCGTTCCTTTTGCTTGGAAGGATAAGATACCTCTTTGGATATTACAAACATTCTATATATATTTACAAAATTGTATCGGATATGTCTACAGCTATATTGAATGTCTGTATGTCTATATTGAATTTTCTATATGGTCTTCCTAAATTTCATTTTACTTAACTTTATCTGTTACCATCTTGATTGACTGGAAAATTGCAAAATTGTGGTCTTTACTAACACTAATGCATCTTTAAATAATAATCATTGATCTGTTCGTTGCTTAGGATAGCCCAGTGTAGGTTTTGACAATCATTTAATACACCTGATTTCTTTGTTTGGCGCATTAAATAGTTTATGGGAAGCAGAATGAAGCTGACACAACAATTTATACACAGGAGGAGGCAGTAGCTGTAGTTCGTGCTGTTTTTCAGCGGATTGGTATCTGTCTTGGAACAGTCTCAAAGTGACCTGGCAGTGAGTTACGTGGTGGTTTTGGTACTTAAGTGCCCTGAACGCTCAGCAAAAGCAGACTGAGTGTGCAGAACAGATTACTGGAGGTGTTTCTACATAATTGTATCCTGCTTATAGTTTAATTTTTTTTTAAATGTTGTGTAGATTATTTTTTTGTTTTCTGTTCGTATTCTTTAATTAGTCATTTTTTGCCTTTCCTCAACATTTTTCCTTTTGTTTTCCTATTTTATATTTAGCTTTTTTAAACATACCTCCATAAACCACGGAGAATGGTATAAAATCAAATAATTAACATCTCTTGTTATTCTTTAAGAATACTTTATATTGAGAATCTGTTTCTTCGTTAGGTACGCAGATCTTTTAAAGGAAAATTACATAAATACACTCAGATTGGTTATATCTAATCAGGCTTTTAAGAGCAGTGTTCAGGCTCATCAGCAATATATTCCAGTAGCTGGAAGTCTCTGTTGGCATTGTGAAAAGAGGGATAGCATGAAAAAAATAGGCTGCAATCCAAAGAGTTCAGATAAGTTCTGGAAGTTATTAAGCCAAGACCTGCCCATTGGCTCTGGTATAAGTTTCAGGATAACTCTATTAACCTGAATGGTATCGATAAAAATTTCTTAAGTTATGTAATTCTGAGTTACTAAGTATACATGATGGCAAAATTTGTCTGTTAATAAAACTGTTTCCTGATACTGTATTTCTTATCTACCACTTAGTATGTGTTACGGCTTTTTGTTTCATTATTTCAATTTTTTTTTTTTATAGCTGACAAAAACTGATGATCTTTTATCAGATGCACATGTTGTATCTGACTCAAAAGAAGTGAGTAATGAAGAGAAAGCAGAAAAGGAAAAGAAAAATAAATTGGAAGAAACACATGATGGTGATATAAGGTAAAAATAAAACAAGATGTTCAGAGGCTATTTTAAACTTGCACGTTGTATTTATTAGCTGAATGGACCAAGCAACTAATGAAATACTGTTGTAAATACTTATAAGGTGTATTTATATGTTTTTGAGGGGTTTACATGTAGAGAAATCTAATGAGAAACCGAACCACTGGGTGGGTTCAGTAAGAGATGATGAGATGGTGGAAGGAACAATGTTTATTTTCTGGTGTTGCCCCAGTTATAAACAGAGTATGTTCATAATTCTTGCTGTGGGATACAAAATGTGTTCAGTAATGTCAGTTTAACCTTTTTATTAGTTTATTATGGAAGCTTCAGCCAGGGCTTCCATAGCAAGCTCTTCACCTCTGTTATTTAGGAAAACATCACATTCGGGAGCAGGATAAACAGCTTATTCTATATTTCCTGCTTTAACTTTTACTTCACTATTGTGGAGTATTGCAGATTTAGAGGAATATTGTGTCCTGGATATTCCTCTTTAAGGATTCATAATTTTACTGTAAGTTGCTCTGCAGATCCTGAGTGAGTTCTTACATTAGCTCATAACTTTCTGACAGCACCCTTCAGCAAAATAGATACCACACAGTAGGAAACTGCACGAGTATGTAAAGGAATTCAGTTTCCAGTATTTTTTTTTTTTTTAAGTCTAACTTTACAAGGTAGAAGGGTTTCAAAATACGTGCTTAATTTATATTACACAAACTTGCAAGTTGCAACTTTTTTTTTTTTTAATTAACAGAAGAAAATTAAATTGTAACTCCTATACTTAGTGGTTAACACCTGAAATTAAGTTAGAGTGAGTTCTAAGCGCTGTGCTTTTTTTAACCAGCTTGCAAAGCGTGACCACAGTTACAAACCACAAACCCAAAACCAGCTCAGAAGAAAGTGAAGCAGTTAGTGTTCAAGAACAAGGAGGGATTATGTCTTCATTTGAATTAGCAGCGCAGTCTTCAAAAGGAAATCAGGCAACAGCAGGTATGGAAAAGAGTTTGACTGAAGCGCAGCTTATACAGTACATATGTAAAGCTTTATTTCATTTTCATCATGTCTTTTGATGCTCTCCAACCCTTGGGAATCGAAAGTGCTGAACTAGTCTAGATGTCAAATGGATGGTTTTATGACATAGAGAAAAGTAGTTTTCCAGCAGACAACTACAGAAATTCCATTCTTCTGATGTTTTAATATATATTTTATGGTTGCATTTAATTCGGGGAATTAAATAACTAGTATCAGAAATTGAGTCACACTGTAGTTGTTGGTTGGAGCAAATAATTCCCTATTCATCTTGTAGAACAGCATCTCCATCCCAGATATATGTATAGATTTTTTTTTACCTTTACCTCCCTGCTAATGGATGGCCCTGGGTATGCCCAAGATTGAGGAATCTTTGAGTGTTTCCAATATATCTAGTAGATTTTGAACTAGCAAGACCCCAGTTTGGTCGTGTTTTTAGGAGCAAGAGAAGATGAAGAACCAGAAAATACTAGCTGACTGATAAAACGACTAATGGTGGTCTGCTTTGCAAGAAGAGAAGGCTGGAGTAAAGCAAAATTGTTTGCAAAGAGAAAAACGGAGGGGAGTGTTCAGGGAAGGAGGATGATAGAATTGAAGACACTATTAGGACATTTGGTGACGAGAATGGTTAAGTGAGCCACATGGTTCAATTTATGGATATAAAAGGTGACCTGGACCTTTGTAGTGCAGTCAGCAATCCTTTCTGTGACTTGATAATCAAAACCAGAACCTGTAAATACATTTTATAGTGCTCAGCAGAATAAAAACTGCTTAGTTAATCTGAGCTGGGATATAAAGGTGGGTCTGGGAGTGTGCTGACTAGCTGAATTTTACTTTCTTTTTTTTTCTTCTCTCCCTCTTCGCAACATAAATAACACATCAGCATTCACGTGCCTGTTGTTTATTCCATAGGTGTTCTGCTAGTCGTTTATAGCTCTGTGTAATGATCTTTCTCGAGAACAGCTACGCTCTCCCTTGAACTTGTGCTCATTGTGCTGATCAGATTTTAAGTCTTTACTTATGTAACTTGTCATTTTTGGGTCTGCTTACGTTTATTCCGGCTTGAAATGGTGATGTTCAAGCTTGTATTTATTTTGGCTTGAAGTCATGCCTTCTGTAACTTGTATTCTTATTTATCTTGCTGTATGACTCGCAGTGAAAAGTTTGCCTTCTTCACCAGAATCGTCATTGTCACCAGCTCCATCTACACAGACACAGCTCACAGAAGGATCACATTTCATGTGTGTATAGTTACAGAGAAGTACGTCTTTTTTTCCCCACCCCTCCTCCCATTTTCCTAATATTTTTCTAAGTATGTGTGTTCTAGTTATTTTTTCCGAGAAACAGCTGTAGGCATTACTTGGGGAGACAAAGTTATCTGCAGTGTTGAATATGAACTAACCAGAAAACAAAACAAACGTGTATTGATTTGCTTGCAAGTAATGAATTCTCTACCCAAACACAGAGAGAAAGGACTAATGGGTTTATCAAGCACATTCTCCACAACTGGCAAGATAATAGCCCTTTGAATTACGTGAGAGACCGAAGCTGGTACGAAAGGGATACTCACCGAAGGTGTGAACATCAGGAATGAATCTTGATGCCTCAGTCCTGGGAACAGGCAACTAGAGCCACGTCTCCTGGTGAAGCGTAGGAGGGAATGATCTAATGGCCCAAAGGGTTTATGGCTTACCACGGGGACGACTGAGGCAAAACAAACAAGGAAGGGGAAAAAAATGAGGGTGGAAGAAATGTAACAATTACAAAACTTTCTTTTTTTTTCCTTCTTTCATTCTTGCTCTAGAGAGAGCCCCGCGCAGCTGCTCTTCCCTTGTCACATAGTAGGGGATTTCTTCTAGGAATCAAGTTAGAGAGCACGAGTTAGGCTAGATTTACATGTTCCTACGCCTAGTGTCTTAGCCACTTAATGAATGGAAATGGAAATTTAAGTAAGCATCTTTCTTTATACAAGAGTTTAAAGAAATTAATAGGGTACCAGTGCGAATGCTTTAGCACTTTACCAGCATTTAAATCAATCCACGTTTCTTTGTTGTCAGAAAGTACCTGTTTAAATAAGCTTTCTGCTAAAAGAATGAACTTTATTTCAATACCAACATTAAATGCCGTAGTTAATGTAACTTAAGAACACTTTAAAATCAATAAAACTCTAAAATTGAGGTGTTTTCAGTCATTTAGCATGAGGAGATCTGAAAATGCTTCTCCCCGACCCTGTTTACAATCTGTATTGCCAAGCTTTCGTCTTAGCAAAATTAGACTTACTCATCACTGGTAACTTTCTTGTATGAACTCTGGCCGGGAAAGTATTCATATTCTTCAAGAAAAAAAAAAACAAACAAGAGAAATTATTTTCCTCTCCTTTTGAGAGAGTGGAAAATGCACTCTTCACATTGAGTGCTGACAGCTATGTTGCTGGCTTCCTCATGGACGTGGTCCGTCATGATGAGATTTAGCTCGAGCTTTTGTACTTTTATTCAAAAGTTTTATTACAGAATTATTTAAAAAAGAGAAGTGAGACCATTCAGTTTTTCTGGAAATACCGATCTGTGTTAACGCTTTTCAGTTTCACTGTAAAAATACACACGTATTTCTCATGCATCTTCTGTTTTTTCAAATGGGACAAGCGTTACCCCGTAACTCGCTGTGGGGTCAGGAGCGACACTGAAACCGCGCGGCTGAATTCTGCCCACGGCCACGGCGCTCCTCTCTGGGGGAGCAAACTGTAACATCACCAGGCATTTTTTACCAACTGCCTTAAGTCGCTTTCAGCTCTTCTCATCCGCTCCAATGATCAGATCAGCAAATTCTCTTTTTTTTTTTCTTTTTTTATAAAGTATTTATGCTAAATGCGAGATTAGGGGAAGTGAAGTGCTTGCATAATGATCTGCTTTGTAAGTTAATGCCCGGGCCCTGACGTCCCACAGCGTGGTGTATCCTCGTAGGTAATGCTGTAGCCGTAACGTTCCCCTGTTAAGTACGATTCCACAAATGGGCCTTAATTGCTTATGACAACACGGTGCATCTGGGATGGCACTTGTAAAACTAATGCTCTGCTTAACGCGTGCCTCGCTAGAACGAAACAGGGATTCCAGAACTTAAAATACAGCCCTTCTGGTTCTTTAGTATTTGAATTGAGTTGAAAAAAAGAAAGTATTAAACTCTGCACGTATACAGTCCGCGTCTCTCTGCTGCACTCGATGCCTCTAAACAAATTCATGCCATGAGCTGGTCCTGCTATAGGCAGGAGATGTATGGAGCATGGGCTGCTTGCCCACGCTATTTACTGCCCCTTACCCTGTGGGGCTGCCCCTTCCAGCACTCCGGTCTCGCGTGCTTTGTCGAAAGACGAGTCTTTTAACGAGCGAGAGCTCGAAATCCTGGGCGGCAGAGGGAACTTCAGAGCTGTGGGACCAGCCCTCTTCGTACGCCACCAAATTTTTCCGGCAGCGTCTGGAAAATGTATGGTAGATTTCAGAGAATAATGAGGTAATACCTATATTTGGCTTTTTACGGTCAATTAGTAAAACGACACTCTTGGCACGACGCCAGGGGGGATTTGGCGTAGGAACTCGGTGGCACAGGATATGGCAGGACTAAGGAAAAACCCATTAACACGGAGCCATTTTCTTCGTCGCGGCTCCGGCTTTGCGGAGACGAATCCGGCTGCGTAAACCCTGACGTCGCTAGGTTTTAAGCGTTAGGTTTACACTGAGTACCGGAGGGATAATGAAGTTACACACAGCACCTGGATCCAAAGCTCAGGAACGTTTTTACTAACGAAAAGCTATTTCTAGAAGTCCTTTCGGCAATTACCAAAACGGGGTGAGCTCTGGGGGTGTGGAGCACTTGAACTTGGGAACACCTCAGAGCTACTCTGCCATCAGGGTGTAGCAACTGAACGATATCGCGTCCCCCTTCAAACCGTGCCGGTCGTTTGTAAGAGCAATTAGGGGGTTTGCTATTATTACCGGGTTTATATGAAGAACATTTGGAGACGGCCACGTACAACAGCATAAAACTCTCCGAACATACAGGCTTTCATGTGAAGTTGTGTACATTGGAAAAAAAAAGAAAAGCTTGCTTCTGCTTCTTGCTGTCAAAGTAGCTTGACAGCAGTATTATTCATCAGGAAAATTGATTTTGGAAACACCTGATTTCTAAAATAGTTTATCATGTTCTACACCGTTGATAACCACTGCTAGGATGAGGTCAGACATTTCTTGCTGTGTTTAACCCCAGGAGTTGCTTTATACGATATTCTGTTGTTGCTAAAATGGAGTAACTTAATCTATGTCTGTCTTTCAGCACTAATGGCTTCTGTTGAAACAATTCATGCCTGAGATGTATGGACCTGACCTATGAAAATATGAGAAGATATTGTACAGTATATTTTAAATCTATGAAATTCATAGTTCTGATGCTTTTGGCCACAGAGCATCGTTTTATCACTTCCTGGAAAATGTTTATTCCAAGAGAGCTTTAAATGGCCCACGTGTACACTCAACAACCTTCAGATTGTTCTCCTGATACCAGCTTGCTGCTATGATTCCTGTGCACATCAAATAAAGGCTCTTTTTCATGTGCAGCCTACAGTCAGAACTTTATTTGATATTCTCCAGAATTTAATGTTCTTTTAATTATGGATCATATAAGTTTACTTTTTTGCTTCTTTTAGATGCATAACTCGGTTAATTTTACATATCACCACTAAACCTTGTTTTACACTTTTTAAACACTAGAACTTCTTGTTTTAACGTTTTATTTGTAAAATTTATATATATATATATATACATATAGATCTATTTAAAATGTGCCATTTTTGTTATTGCTTAGTAAAATATGTCAAGTTTCTGCTGTAATTATTTCTCGGTCAGGTTCCAACGTCAGCAGTTACTGCCACACTTCTGTCAACATAGACATTAATGTTAGTGGTTACTTTTACTTAAATAAAATGGAGTGTAGGTATTTTGAGGTACTGGGCTTTTCCTTGGTCGGGTTAGGGTGTGTACAGCAATAAGCAGGTTTTCAATCCAGTACTTAGTTTGTGTACAAATGTAATTATGTTCATTGTGTATATATTATACAATGAGCACATACGATGTAAGTATAAGAAGCCACTTATTATTGTTCGAATACGAATGTTCATATCCCATTTCTTTTATATCATATTAAATAAATGTTGATGTTCTTAAGGACTTGTATGGTTAGTATTTCTTCCAGCGAACAGATGTCACACTGTGTTCCACCTTTTGATGTGGGGAATGCAAAAATTCTTATCTCGTTGACGACACCACCTGTCAACCAGAGTAGCAGTGACAGACTCTTAAGAGATTCCAGTCTTCCTCCACGGGAAAGAACGAGGCTGCGACACAGAACAAAAAGACAACCTGAGACCGAGATGCAAGAAATACAGGTTCAGCTCCTGACTCTCCCGGGCTTGTACCACGATGTTGGAATAATCACTTAGTCATTCTGTGCCTCCGCTTGTTTGCTGGAGAGGTAACAGCCTGTCTCACCGGGGTGTGGTGAGTAGCGATTCGATATTTGCAAACGTTGAACGCCACGTTGAGTGGGGTTAAGGAGAGAAGTATGATGATTCCTTGAGGCTTTGACATCTGCAAAGCATCTTCCAGAAACTGAAAGAAAACCTGAAATAATTTGTCAAGTGTCATCGTACTACAGATGTTACTAGCTTCATTTTTCCATCCCACACAGCTGTCTGAATTTGTCCGAGACAAAAGAGGTTTAGAAAAGAACGATGAAAAATGAAAAGACTTAAGGGAAAGCTTTGGAGTCTAGGATGTAAAGGTAGGAAATCTTCTAAAGGTTCAGGCAACTGCTGCGTGCTTCGGTGCACGTGTGTGCCATAAGTAGCAAGGCAAGTTTCTTAAGAAGACTGCCAGCTCCTGTTGTGCTTTTTTATCATACAAATCATATCCTGGTCAAGTTCGTATTGCTGTACTAGAGGCTATCTAATTCATTGTGCTTTTCCATAGAGGGGTGCCTGAGACTGACACAGTTTGGAATTAACTCTTTTATCATTGCCCCCCCCAAGTAGGAGGCAGTGTCCATTGCGCTCTTCTGCCATTCCCAGCTCTGCTGCCGGTTCTTCCTGGGGCCTTTGCCACAGAGACAGAGAGCGTGCTGTCTGGCTACCTCTCATTTTGACATTTTCTTTGAAAAGTGAAGAAATAGGAAGCAGAATTTAGCAACGTAGTGACAGAGAAGGCTGAAGGAAAGAAAATGAATCATGATGCAGGCAGACAGCACCCAGCTGAAAGTTTGACCAAACAGCCTTCCCTGTTCATTATTTTTTTTTTTGGAACAGTAGCCCCAAATTAGTGCATCCTTCCATCCAAACCATAGAGCAGAGAGGAGGAATGTGATTTTTATTTATTTATTTATTTATTGCTCAACCAGCTGCGGTTGAAGTTCGGAGGTATCACTGGAACACCTGGGGCAAAGCAAATAGGACGCACCCTGTTCTCTCCCTAACCCTTCTCCAGAGAGCTGTTCAGCTGGCAAGCTTTGCCATCTCTTTCTCTCCTTGCCGCCAAGAAAAGAATTGCAACCAATAAAGGAAAGAATGACTAAGTGATTTTTTTTTTTTTTTTTTTTTTTTTTGGAGGTTTATAGAGCTTGTCTGTGTTTAAAGCAGTTGCCGGTTTGGTGTATCTGTGAAGTGTGAGCAGTTCATACTGAAGCTGGGGGAGGGCGGGAGAATGAGCGGGTTTTTGCTGGTGTAACTGTTGGCAAAGAGAGCGGAGGTAAATGATGCAGGAATGGCGTGATGCTCATAGACTATAATTTCACTTCCTGTGGGCACTTGCAGCAAAAACTTGCAGTTTCGTTGGGTGCTCTATTTTTTTTGTGTCTTATGGAAAAAATGTACGGCTTTGTGTTATCACAGAGCATCTACTGTCTCTTACCTCATCAGAGTAACACGTCCCGGTGATCATACTCCTGAGATATAGAAATATCAGAATCCTGATATTGTCAGCCTTCAAACATCTATTTTAAGTTTGTATCTAGGATATTTTTATATTTCTGACTGATTGCTTTATTGGCTATTGCACTGACACTTGTATATATGGAACATGTGCTTTTTTTCAAAAGCAAGAGTCCTTGGGAATAATGCAACACATTCTCTACAGATGTTCATGCTTTTCAGAACCAATTACATCTATTTTTGTCTTTTGTTCACCATTTGCATTGTTCCAAGACTTCTAGAGAATGTGATTCTTTTAAGTCCCTTAATAAAGTGACATTACTCAAAAAGTTATAGTTGGTGTCTTGGCAGTTTTTGTATGTCGTGGACTGGCTCGAAGAGAAAGACCTCACCAGGCAGTTGAAACCCAAACTGTGTTTATATTATTACTGAGGGGACAAAAGTAGTCTTCAGTTAATATTTCCTCATAAGCGTGTCTGTCATAAAATGAATCCAATAAGGTTCTATTTTCAGGAAATCAGAAAAAAAATTAAACAGTTAATGTCTATCTAAATCTGTCTGGCAGATTTAGTCTGGGCAAAGAATTATTACCCACCAGGAGTACATACAGGAAAAACATTAATGGATTACACTGTTAATAACAGATCTACTAAATTCTCCGGTTCATGGTCTGGTGGCTTAAGTGATATCCTGGTTGAGTAAATCAGCAGAGTGGAAGATCTTTAATCAGTGGTGGTGCTGGGTAACTCTTATTCCAAACTTTTCATTATATTGTAACAATACAGTGGGTTGTTCTTTTTCTTTTCTAATACAACAAACCATAAATAGTACTCATTCTGATCTCAGAACTGGGTCATCGTGTCTTTTCTGCACAATACTTTTTTGTCTCCGTGATCCTGGATTTTGCTATACTTATTTTGTTAAGTTATCCGAGGGTAGCTTAATCTTATTTCAGTTTGGATCCTTGGTTAAAATGTTATTTTCCATCCTTTGGAAAGTTGACATTTAAATGGCCAATGAACAAATTGCCTGTACCTGGCATTAATAATGTATCTGAAACAACTTAATTTAACTTTTTTAAGGATGCACGTGAAGATAACAAAGCCACATCTGGCCTTCATTTCTTCTAAAGAACATTATATATACTTGCTGTTTAGCTTGTCCATATGGGAACACTGAAGAAGCTGCTACAAAATAAAATGGAATATACTGGTGGTTGAAAGCAAACGTCTGGCCCAAAATGAAGGCTAAAAACAGCTGCTTTCTGAACTTGACACGCACAACTTGTTATCCAGCTCTTCCAGATGTGTCACTATTCAAATGTTACTTGTGGAATGAAGTTTTGGGTATTTTGTGGTGATGTTTCTTCATTCTGTCCTACGCCAAAGAAAATGTTTTTTAAGCTCTATCTAAATATTATCTAGCTGCTGTTGTGAAACTGCAAGCGACTCTTTAATTGTAGCTATGGGTAAGTAACATCACCACAGTGGCTGCTAATTGGCTCACGCGGCACTCGTGCTGTGGATGTGTTTAAGAACACTTATTTAAGCTGAGTTAGGTTCTGTTTGGAATAAAAGAAAAAGCTGTAAGCAAATGGTGCTGTTGCCAGTGGACTGCTGTAGAGAATATTGGGACAAAACCAGATGTGATCTCATTAACTTCTTTATTGCTGAAACCAAACCTAAAATAAGGAATTAATTTTTTGTCAAATTCTATCCAGATCCCTATTCTATGGAACAGGAATACTTCAAAGAATTTCAGACTAAAAATGGAAACACCCTTTTCCTCTTTTGAAGGTGAAATGAGTACTGTTTAAAAAAAAAAATTAAAAAAAAAAGGCAGACCCTGCAGGTTTGACTTTATACGTAGAAGCAGCGAGATTTACTTACGGCCTAGAGAATTGGTAAATGAAACCTTTCAGAAAAATACCTGATCCTCATCTGTTGTCATCTGGTAGTTTTCTCAAATCACAGCGAAGTGGCTGGCACTGTCCAGGACTCTCTTCTGCGACTTTAAATCCACTCCAGCCCAACGCGTAAAATATTCTGCATTCCTTGTATGGGGAAAAAAATGCTTTATCCACACAACAGCTGTCTGCCTGTTCAGAAGCAGCTGAATCCAGGCCACCGGTTTCTTGCTTGAAATCACTAAAAACTGCAGGTGCTTGGCATCTTGAAAGATCAAGCTCAAAGCATATTGTGTGAGGGACCCAACGTTTTGAAGTAACTTTCATATGAATTTCCCTTATTTTCAGCAATAGAGTCTATTTAGAAGAAAAAAGATAATATTTTTTTTCCAAAGTACTAGTCACAGTGCTAGGAATCAAATAATTAGTAGGTACAAGCAAACATGTAGTAAGTTATTAGATAAAACTGTCATTAATTGCCAAGAGTATGTTTCAAAGTGATTGAGAAAAAAGCTGCAAAATTCAGCAACTCTCAACTCCTAAAAATCACCTTTTCACAATATGAATTTCTGCTGAGCCTTGACACTGATTACATGTGTAGTCGACTGCTCTGTATCGTGCAACTTTCTTCTTGGTGAAATCCCAAGTGAGCAAGAACGTGGAGGCTGTTTCATATGTATTAGCTTTAAAGTTGAATTTTTTAATTTTTTTTTAATATTTTCATGCTCATCCACTAGTCTTGGAAAAAGACAACAGTGGCTACTGCATTTATTCTTTTTATACGCTGAAACGGTCATATCTAGACCGATAGGAAAAAAAACCCAAACAGTTGAACTTTCCAGTTAATGTTTGTGACTGCTGCTATTTGGTGTTTGATTTCTGGTTCCCTGGAGACTGTCTCAGAGAGTTTACCGAGGCGAGGGCTGGTACTGTGCGGGAACCAACTTGTGTATGAGCGAGGATTAGCCCAAGGTGTCATTTCATGAGGTAGGAGATTGCCTGGGAACCCGGGATTGTTTGATCTAAAGCACCTTTGAATAACACTTCTGGCTGCTCTCTGAGCCTGTGCCAACATACCTATAATATTTTGTATCTACTGTTTCTAGTATATTGTTCCTACAAATAATAAATATTTTTAATAAAGACGAAGTGTCTGAATAAGGTGTGAGATCCTGATCGCTATTTGCAAGGCAGCAGTTACTAATTAAAGAGCCAGCCTCTCAACCGTTTAGGAGATTGTTAGCGAAGAGGAATTTGTTAATACTCAATTGAATTGCAACATTGGGGAAAAGAGACTTTATCATCTGGTTCTTTGGAATACGGGGAGGGATAACTACTCTGAACTCACAGCATTTTATTTTAAAACTTTTATTTCATGATCTTAAAGCTATTCTGTTCTGTGTGATCAGCGAAATATAACGGAGCTAAGCTCCTCTTCATTTCCATTATCCAGAATTTAGGACGAGGAAGAACAGAGGTCATGACGTTTTGATCATTTTTGCCTCATTAAAATCTTGTGGGCCCCAAGGAGCGCAGTGAGGTCGTGTTTGTAAAAGGTAGGAGTCTAAAGCCTTGCTTTGAGTCATGCCTGCTTCCGAGAAGTGCCCTGCACAAATTACCAGACATCTTCCCCTGTCTGTCTGGTTCCAGGATGGAGCACTTCAGTTATTCCACCTTTGAACAGAATCCCTAACGTTCACAACATTTTCAGGCGATTAATCAGAGGCAGTCTGTGAAGTGGGAGATCTCTTTACGGCTGATGGCTCTAAACTCTTAGGAGGATGACTGTATACAGGAGTGAATCCCCGTTAACTCCAGACTTTCTAGCCACTTCCCAAACTCTCGGATGCTGTAACCGCGTCTTTGTCTGAATGCAGCAAACCAGATTTCTATTCAGTTGATCAGACGGCCTCCTCCAACAACTCCCGAGGAGCTGTTGATTTTAAGGATGCCCAGCAAGCGGGATTTGTGTTTTGAAAAGTGCAATCAATGTTACTGCAATAGGAGGCTTTCCCTCCCGCAGCCCTCCCTTTTTCCTGCAGCCGTCGTGCAAGTAGGCACGGACAGACCGGCTTGCGCTGCAAAAACAGTGTCGGTACCTGTTGGCCTTGATGCAAAAGCAGCCAATCTAATCGATCTTCATTGCACGGGGAAGATAAGCTGTGTTAACAGGGGAAGCAGAAGTTGAAGGGCAGGTACGTCATCAGTCCAAGTTCAAGTTCTCACCTGGAAGGACCCCAGAAGAACAAAGTTAGCTTCGCTGCAGCTGCTGCCCCCACTTTCCCACTTCAGCTTGCCTCCTTTTTCCTCTCTGCCCGGGCCTTTGTCCTCATGGCGTGGTTGCCATTGTATGGCAGTTTTAAGGGATGAAAGCAAATGGTTGCTGCTGGGTGACATGATAGCGCTTTAAATGGGAATGCAGCTCGGTTCCTACACCGAGCAGTACAGTAACCCGACAAAGCAAGCGGCGGCAGCACAATAGGCTTAGAATGATCGCCATAAGCTGGAGTGACTGACAAAAGAATCCGCGATACACAAATACCAATATGTGTTTAAAAAAAAAAAAACAAAACACCTGATGTTAGAATGTCCAGAGCTGTCAAAAATCTCTGTAACTTGCAAGCTGTGCACATGTGGCACAGACTGCAGCTGACCTGCCATCTTAGTAATATTTCGTATCGCGTTCTCCTCTGACTTTCTGGGAATCTGGGTGCTGAGCACGCGCAGGAAATCGGGGATTACAAACTTGTCTGAACTTTTCACTGCCAGACATTAACATGCGGATGCAGCAGCCTGTATGTAAATGATGTTATCTGGGCTGTTGTATGCATGTGTTTCCAGGATAAGAAAGGAGATTACTTCATTGTGTGAACTAATTACCTGTGAAGAAAAAAATTAGAGTCTTTTTAATGTTAATGCCAGGCTGTATTTCTATTAACCTTCATACTCAACGATCCTGTGTTGTGTGTTTAGTTTGTATTTTCAAATTTTAAGGATTTGATCCTTTAACCTGAAGGAAAGACTGTGATTTTGCATAAACAGGTTTCTTTGCAAGGTTGTAGCCACATCTCAGAGCCTTCCTTCTGCCCATAAAACGGGGTTGCTTCACCAAGGATAGAGACAAAAGGACTTTTAAGCGTCACGGTATTGCTGCTTAATCGTGCATAGCAACAGTTAAAGGGTGGGCAATCATATTAAACTGGGATTACAGGACAAATTACTGCAAAACAGAGCAAATACGTTCTTGGCCTAATCTGGAGTTGCGTACAACCAGGGCAAGAGAGTTCATGTTCATAGAGCCCAGACGGGGACAGCCCTTTTGGCTTCAGGTCGGCAGCGTGTGTGATTAAAAGTTAAACATGCTCACGCTGCAAACATTATGACACGAGAGAATATGTGCGAGAGTCCGAGCTCGTGGTTACTACATCTCAGCCAAAATTCAGCACGTTGCTTGTTAATACTATAATCAGATAAGGGAGGAGGGGAGTAACACTCAACTATTTCACGTTTAATATTTGTATAGCTTTTAAACCATTTATTTTGTTAAGCGTGATATAAAATGGGTTGCTGAGGTTTTCAGATATATATTTTACTATAGTTCATAAGCTGATAATAATATGTAATTCATGTAATATTCATGTGATATTCATGTAATGGCAACAAATATGCACACAATATGCCAAAAGAAGTTACCACAGCGCAGTGCAGGCAGGTGGTGGCCTGAGCTCACCTGGTGCAATAACAGGTGGTCCAAAAATCTGACTGTATTAGTATGAAAAAACCTCCAAAATGTATGCTACTATTACAAAACTAAGTGGCCATTGGTCCAGCACTTAATTTATGTGAAAATAATCGGGGGGGGGGAATTTTTTTTTTCCCTGTAAAGTCCATTTTAAACTGGCTGCTTTGCTACCTCTTTACACGGAGCTTGCGGTTGTGAAACTGAGAAGTCAAATGTGACTGAAGAACATCTGTGCAAGATCAGGTCCTCAAGGTAGCAGGAAGCCCAGGAACCACGGCCTGAAGTGATGCCAAAGGATTTTCCTTGGAAGACACAAGGCAGAAGTAGGTCATCGCTCCCTACAGAGCTGATCCCTTAACACTTTTCAGTGCCCGAGTTACGCTTCTGTGATACTTGCCTCTTTGTTGTACCTCTCGTGCGCTAGCACAACCTAAATCAAGTAGTTTTCTCAACTCAGAGTCACCGGTTTTATGTGAAGACACGTCAGCGTGAATTGTTGTAAGATGCACCACATTTTAAATCGGATCTTTTTCACCTTTTCAAAAGTGTTATAAAAATGTTTCCTGTCTTTTCCAGGCTTTAAATAGCTCAATCCGCTTTTCACCAAGAGGAAACAAATACTTAGCATTGCCAAACCCAGCAAGAAATTCAACTGTAAAGATGATGGGTCTGATAAATTACCTAGTTAAATGTAATATAAAGGCAAACTGCTGCCATTTGTCCTGATAGTAGGCCTCTGTAGCAACAGCTTGCTAAGAATTTATAGTGCCATGTTTTCCTACTATATTTTAAGTAGTATAGTAGGTTGTTTCAGGGTATTGAACTGCCTCGGAAAAGTACTAGACAGTATTATTTCTGGAATACAGTTTAAATGCGCCACTAGGCAAAAATTATTAAGCACATCATAAACGTTCATCTTCACTAAAAAAAAAAAAAAGACATTTAAAAAGATTGAATAGAATCAAAAGTGTTATGTGATTAAAAACTAGGCCCATCTCTATTGAGAACACTCCATGTGTATGTATAACAACAGCTTTCACCAGAAGGGTTCAAAGACAGAAAACTACACCTCGGAGCAATCCAGGGGAAGAGACTCCATTACACACATCCTAACCACGGTTAAACTGCTGCACAATGGAACGAGAAAATGTTTTGCCTGCTCTTAAACAGTCAGTTGCTTTGGAGAGTACGTGAGCAACTGAGCTGGGAATAGACTTCAGGAGAGGGGAATGAGTGCTTTGCCTATTAGAAGGCACGCAGCTCATCTGTAGGGCACATCTTTGGGGCATTAAGCTAATTTAGGATTTAGGTCTCCCAATTCTGCAATATTTTCAACGCTGCCTGAGACAGGGACCCTCTGAACTACTTAAATTCTGAATTATGGAAGGGTCACAGTGCAACTCAGGCTCTCCTGTGTGATACGTGCTGAGTCCCCCCCCTGGCAGCCGTCCTTCCATAGGCCAACAATATCAGGATTTTCCCTGAGTTCCTCAAAACTCCTTAGTTCCGCGGCGCTCGGGCTGAGTTTGACATTCTGGCCCCACTGAGGTCAATGGGAATTTTGCAATCAATACCGGAGAGGCCAAAGTTTCAGACAAGTGCTTGTAAAGTTCATCTGAGTTCAATGCTCACCTCTGATCATTGAATTTGCAATAAAGGTGGCTGTTGCGAGATGGAGTGTAACGCGCTCGATCTCCGTTTCCATTCCATTAGTGGTAAGCAGCAGAAGCATAATGCAGTTTCCAAATGTTCATGTTTATATTACCCAGTGCTTCAAATAAACACTATTGGAACTAAATCAACATGTGCATAGTCAAAAAGACCTTACTTTCTCCTTCCTTGTTTACATTACGAGGAACTCATCCATGCAGTAACCATTTTCAGTCATTTAGGTAAAATAAAAGCTTCACTGTGAATGGAGTAGTCTCATAGGTCTCCCAAAACTGGTGCTTGTGGTGATTACAGTGGGAGAGTTGGCACGGACAGCAAGTTGCCTAACTGCAGCGTGAAAGACAATGCATTTATGTGGAATGGAATGGCTGGAGTCGACCAGAGAAGATGCCGCTGTTGTCAAGAGTATGACCCCAAGGAGCGGCTAGTGCCACGGAAATCCTCTCAGCCTCTTGCCCCAAAGGTGCCAGGCGAGCATCACAGGGTACAGAGGGGCTGTTTTTACATCGATGGAGTTGGATTGCAGAAGGTGCTGGTGTTTGTATAGGTTTGCCACATGTCACTGCTGCCTTCTAGGTGACATTTCTGTTGCCAGGGTGGGGCAAAAGGGAGCACCAGAAGGCTACGTGCTGCCCCTGTTAAACCAGAGAGATGAACAGGAGGTACGGGGGGTATTGAAGGGGGAGGAGGGGGGGGCACGACAGTTCTGGTTTTGCCAGATTGCGACTATATTCCAGCTTCAGAGGGCAAGAGTGAGGAATTTTGCAGCGTAAAGCCAGGAAGACTCGACAAGCAGGCATTCCCCTGGCTCCGTTGTCAGCATGCAGACAGGCAGCGCGGTTCCTTTGGCACAGAACCGCTGCAGTGAGCTGATGAAGACCTTTTCAGTCCCTGGGCTTCCCAGTGCTGTCATGACAACAGCTACTTTCTCCGTCCTGCTGAAACCCCTTTTCACATCCAGTGAATGCCGCGCACAGAAAAGTAGGTTGTTCTCATCAACCTCCCTCCCTCTCTCTCTCTCTTTCTCAGATTTGGTTGATTGAGAATAGGGAGGGACGCTGTACTTCCATGGACTTGGCTTATTTTCCATGAACGTGACGGATCCTTGATCTTATAGGAAAGGTTTGAAGAGTTATGAATTGGAAAAAGCATTTTAATAGCTCCAAAGGAAAATATACCACCTGTAATAAATACTCGTCATTAGTGGCAAATGGCAACAAACTTGTCCTACTGGTTTTGTAATTGTTAAATTAGTTTCGATTACTTTGAGTATGATTTCTGCCGTTCAGTGAACACCACTAATAATGGAAAGGCTAGTTTTTGGATTCAAATCTGAACTTTTCTGAAATTCACGTTTGCTCGTGTTCAAGCCTACCAAATAGTAATTTCTATTTAAATACACTAATGCTGGGTATCTCTAGCTGTTTGATAAACATTCCGTGACCTGATTTTTTTTTCTTGTAACATACGCAGAGCAGT
>JAOXJK010000001.1:70130469-70147194 GCA_025774025.1 Xenus cinereus
CCGCTGCGGTCTGAGCACCATTCAGGTGGCGATATTTGGTCGCCGCTTTCCTCAGAAACTGCTGATTTTATTTTATTTTATTTTTATTTTTTTTCCCCAGAGGGTGCTTTTAGGGTTCTTCGGGGTTGTATCTTGCGCTAAAGGCGCAGGTGGGGTGTACCCGGGGTTCAGGGGTGGCCTGTCGTCTGTGGATGTTGGTTTTACCTGCACCCGCAACCAGGGGCTCTGCGCTAGAGGCAGAAAGCTGAGGGGGAACCCCTTAAAGCGTAAGGGGACGGGCAAATATCTAGTTTACTAAAATAAAAAGGAGACTAATTTTTCCCTCTTAAGCGTGCACGAGTAATAAGCTGTGCACGTTTATTGTATTAAGTGAGGGTCAGTAATTTGAGGCTCAAAAGTAATCTTTGGATGAGTTCTGTAATAGTCATGTAAAAATCCTCAGTTTTTTGTTTGTTAAACGTGCACATCTCGTTTTACCAAGACTTTCGCATGGTTCTTGTGGAAAGGCAGAACCAAATTCTCACACAGGGTTGAATTCCACCTTTCAGATCTGGTTTAGCCCACTAAATCAAGCATTTCAAAGATCGTGGCTTATGTAGTAGCTTTCTTGGATGTTGTGTGCAACAATCTAATTGACTAACTGAAAGTCGGGTGAAAAATGGACCTAAGAGCAATCTTAAAATGCTTTACTAATTAGTCCTTTCAAATAGTTTAGGAAACTTTTGCTATTTTTTTCAGTTTAGTGTTAAGAAGTATCAGACTTCCCTGTTAGAATTATAGTTAAGTAACAATTACAATTTTGTTTGCACTTTTTTAAGATAGTTTCATTATTAAGCGTGAAGAATTGTGTGGTTTGGTCCAGAAACATATTTTGAATATGTGTTAGATCAAATTCTATGTAGCTATACAAATACCCGTATTTCATAAGTGGGGCATCACTAGATCTAACCTCAAGTTTTAAAAACAAACAAAACCCTCATGAGTCAGTTCCCCAAAACCATGCAGTTGGCCTAAAAGTCCTAAGACGAAATTCAGTTCTTTGGTTTCCATCTGACTTCTGAGACTCATAGGAGTCACATTTTCTTTCTCCTAAACTTGTGCAAGATGAAAAGGGGGAGTGGGTGTTTGTTTGGCTTGTTTTTTTCAAAAGCTGAGATTTTATATGAAATTGCATAAATATGGGGATAGGCTTCTGGAAAACCAACATCTGCATAATGGAGTTTTAAGATAGTTTCTTGTTTTTCATTGAATTAAAATCTAAATCTAATCTTGATCTTATCTGAGTGCATGTCAACTTGTGGGTTGAAGAAATAACAGAAATAACCGGGAGGGGTTTTCTGGAAGTACAGTGTCATTAGACCTTGCTCTTGCACTCCAGAGCTGGTGTGCTACTTTCTCTGTCATTGTTCTCATGGTTCTGTTGCTACAGTCACACAGTTCCATCTGCGTGTATACTCATTGTTGCTTCTTTCCAGTACCCTTGGTACAGACTCAGTTGCAGGAATGGGACTTAATAGTTTAAACAAAGGCTGCAGCTCGTTTTTAATCTTTGCAAAGTTTTATCTTGAACTGCCAGGGTGAAAACTTGGGGTGCTGAGAGGGAATTTTGTGCTGTAATTTCAAAGCCTGCTTGTTGAGTTGGGTAGGAAAAGAGCAGTGCTATCAAGAGTGCCATTCGTTATTCCTGGTGAGAGAAAATTTCATTCTGAGTGCGCTCCTTGCTGCACTACACGCAGCAAAAATAATATTCTGCCATGCTACAGCGAGTCGCTTGCTTGACCTAGTGATCCAAATGATTGCCGCTGCTTGGAAGCCAGCCACAACGTAACCTTGTGGCTTTTAGGTGGTCAGACAGACGAGCAGAGTGTTGCAGAAGGTAGAGGACGTGCCAAAGAACTAAAGAGTGTGTGAGATGGGATGGTGAAATGTCAGGGAAGAGCTGGCAACAGCATAGACTTATAGGTGGAAGTACAGATTTATGATAATATATCAAAATTCTTAAATACTTAATCATTCATTGATTTGGTCGCCTCTGCATCAAATTGTAAGTTCTGCAACTATAAGAGAATTATATTCTATCTATGAAATGATGTTCTATATGAAGTAGTATATTGTACAGTACTTGGTGACATTTGCTACCTACCCATGTCTCTGAAGTCCTAAGGAACTTGATGTCTCATCTCCCGGTGTGCTGTACAGTAAGATTAACTGGGGAAGGGAAGAGAGAGAAAATGAAAGAGAGAGATTGAACTAACATGCTCGAATTTACACTCCCTGCTTTAAGCAAGAGGAAGCTCGTAGAAGGGTATGCTTGGTAAAGACTCCCATGCTGTAGGCAGGTTTGGTAACATTCAGATCATGCCCCCAGGCTTGGGATTTTTTTTTCTTGTTTCCTCTGTAGAAAATTTGAATAAATAAGAGGGTGTGGTGGGAAGGCCTGAATTCCATGAGTGATCAAATTCCTGTTTCCCTCTGTACAGTCTTTATCATTCTCCACGACTATCAATATGTTATCTGTTTCATTTTTGGTTTAGTGATAGCAAATATAAAATAAACTGTAAATAAAACAGCTGAACAGGATAATCTTGCATGTGTTCAAAATAGAATTACTCTTCAGCAACTTCTGTTGCTAACATTTTGAATGTATTTTGAGAGTATCTACTAGTAGAATAAATAATTTGGGGCATTACTGTCGGACATTTTTAAGTATTCATAACGACACAAGAAACATACATCATGTTGAATATCGATGACCTGAAACCTAGGGTGAATTTTAACCAGCTATTTCCATGCATGTAGACAGACTTTGTGCTTTGCTAAAACAGATTTATCCTTCCCTAAAAAAAACCCCAGAAACCAAAAAGCTAAACCCAGACTGATACTTAGCATAACCAGGTGGCATTTTCAGCTCAGTGGTGTTAATAACGAGAGCTGAGTGCAGTAACTCTAGGACTGGTAGGTTGATCTGTTATCACTCCAGGTTTTTCCTGGGAATTGTGCTAAGATCCCACTACTGTGCTGAAGTTTGTCTACGACTTTAGAGCAAGCTTGGATCAGCTGGCTCAATAATAATAGGCTGCATTCAAGTTATCCTCCAGATTTATAGTTAGAACAAAGACTATTATCAGCATGTGAATGCTGGTAATTTTCTTGTGCCTTTCCCTACTTCAGACGTGTTGAAAGGATGGATGTGTTTCTCCAGAGTTCTCTTGAACAGCTAGTCTTATTACAACGCTGAGAAACGTTTGAGGGGACTTTAAAAGAAAAAATAATGATTCAATTAACTGTAAACATAGTAACTGAGTTTAGCACCGGGCCACAGGTACTGAAGCTAGACCTAAGCGGATGCATGGATTTGGGTATAAATCAGCTGATCTGAATGCGGTGAAGATGAGTCTGCAGCTCACTGATGTGTTATTGCTGAAATATAATATTTACTTACAAACACTTAGTGTTAAATTACTGAAATAATTTAAATGCTGTTTACTGGAAAGTTTATTATGGAAGAATATTTAAATCTGAGACAGTTTCATTATCAGATTTTGTTTGACTTGGAGAACAGTGGTAGATCTTGCAATTGTAATGAGATGTTTAGCAGAAATAGAAGTAGTAAAGCTATATGGAGGGCTTTTTTGTTCACCCTTGTGAATTTGTCTTGCATCTTTGTACTCTTACCTAGAAGCTACTGCTGGTCTTCCATTCTTAAATACTCTTTACCCTTTAGCAGTTCATCCTTTGCTCCCTCCACTTTCTGACTGGGCAAGAAGCACTGAAAAAATGTTTCAGCTGAAACATATCAGCTGTTTTGCTGGTTGGTACATAAAAGTGCTGATTGACTAGATGGTAGGCCAAATGTAACAGGTTGTTGTTGGACCTACATAGTAATCTGTCCCTCAGGCACAGCATTAATTATTGTCCATCTTTTCCATGTAACTTGTAAGGTTTGGGTTTTTTTTTCTTTGAGCCTTTTCATGTTTACTGTTATTGGGAGGGATTTACTTAAGGAATATTCAATAATATTCAAGGAAACTTAGCTATCTTAGCCATATTAGACTTGTAGAATACTTCTAGAAATGTTATTATTCTGTTCCTGTGTAACAGGTGAGCAGTTTTGAAAACAGACATTTCAGAAAAGTTTTTCAGTAATAAACCTTTTTGTACTTCAAATTTTCAGGCTTGTTTATTTTATTGAGAGAAATGAGGCGGTGTGAAACTAACAGGTTGAAAGACCACAGATTTAGACATGAAAATCCAAGATCTGGGCTGTATTTTTTAAATCTCATTTAAAATTAAGACCTTCTCAACCTTTAATATGCATGCTGATTTTGAAATATTAGTTATTTAAAGGTTTAAATATAGTCTTTATTTTATCTAGTTTTTAAACTCTTCAAAGTGAAGAATATTCAAGACTGACGAGGCAGTGACATGTGAATTATACGAGTTATGTTTATGAAGGCAGAATAGTAAATTTGAAATACAATGAGGAAGGTGTATGGTATTACTGGGTATTCTTCATGTATCCGTGTGCCCAGATTAAAAAGTGCTCTGGGCCTCTCCTTGCTGCGGAGTCTCACTTGCTCCTATTCGGGAAGTGAAGAATCATTCATTAGCACTTACGGCAAGGTGGTCAAGTTGTTAAATTTTTTTTTAGAGTGTGTGTAATATTGATATGTCACAGTGGGTTATATAGAAGATTACCTGAGATTCCAAAATTCTGCTGCAAATTATATTTGCAGTGTTTCTGACTGCATTTATTGTTGCTGTTATTATTTGCTTTCAAATTGGAAAATAAACCCCCTGTCTCTGTAATGGTTATGCTCAGGCCTTTCTGGCACTGAAGAAAATAGCTTTTGATGGGAAGACAGAACGGCCCAGATATTTTGTATGGTGAGTATCTTTAGTAATAAAGCTATTAGTTGGTATAGTTGAGTGGTTAACGTGAGGTCTTTTTGTGAACTACATGAAAGAGCTAGGTATAATGAGCTGTTATTATAGTAAGATGTAAATGCGCTTCGTAGAATTTGAGAAAAATATTTTCCTATTCAGTGTAAGAAATAAATGGTATTGATTTTATCTTGGATTTGTACATCCACACGGGTCTACGTGCTTTTTAAGTTGTGACATCATTAAGTCTGGTAACTTCTGAATATAAGGGTTGATTGGCGGGTTGTTTTGGGGAATTTCCTAGGCAGTAGTGGAAAGAACTGTGTTTGTTCGCCTTTTATTTTCTTTCTTCCGTGTGTGTTTTTTTTTTTTTCCCCTCCATTTGGCAAAGATGTGACATCATGCATTTCTGGAGTTGGTCACAAATCAAACTAACTTTTTTGGATGATGCAGTGGAAATGTTCTACCGTAGCCACTCGTACTCAAATCTGCACAGCTTTCCAATAGCTTTAAGATACTTACATCTTTTTTGAAAAACCCTATCCACTTAGAGAATAATGGTGGGCTAATGAGCAGTACGCAGAGCTAGCATGAAAAACAGCAGCATGGAAGTAGAACCCATTGCGTTGGGGTAGAACAGTTAATTATTGGGTAGGAAAGTGGGGACATGGCATAGAAGGGAGCAGGTGGAATGTTTGAAAATGGAATAGGAGTTTCTGGCAAGGGGGACACGTGAGATACAGAAAACTTGTAGTATGATAGGGAATGAGATATGCCCAATAGCCTGAGGAAAAAGCAAGAGCTTAACCCAAAGGAAGTGAAAAATTGGTCCCTGCCATAAAGGAGCCAAGTAATTGCAGGGAATCCTTGAAACAGGTGGGAATGTAATCTCCAGTTAACTTGTGCAGGAGAAGGCAGCACAAGACAGTAAGGAACTCCTTTGTGTGAACAGTGAGTTTTATCCACTCTCCCAGTTGCTATTAAAAAAATACGGTGGTGTGACTTGCAGGAAAACAGAAGTGGGAGTTTTGGGGAGATTCTTCAAGGTAGAGGTTTCTTTGTTTTGTTATCTATCTATATAACTGATTCTTTTTTATAACTTTATATGCGTTCTGCCTGGAGTTGTTCATGCTTAGAATATGAATGTGTTCAAATAAATTTGTTTTAGGAAGTGAAATATAAATATTCCATGTTATGCTTGCTATTTATCATTGGTTTTGTGATGTGCTAAGATAGCGTTTAGGATTCTGAGATTGTGATTTTGCAAAACTAAAACCAACAAATAATCAAGGAAAAAATTTGAAGTCTCTCACTCAAGATACCGGTGTACTTTTTTTTTCCCCTTCATGATGGTAAAATGCAATTAAAAAAAAAAAAAAAGACCTGGGATTTCTTTTCCCATATCTAATTTCCTTCTCTGTACTACAGTTTAAGATCTTGAGTATCTTTTGCTAAACTTCAGTTGCTAACATTTAATGGATACTTTCTTTAATAGAGGGTTACTTAAGGTATATACAAAGATATGTGATAGTGACAGAATAGCAAAAGATTTGTTATGATCTTGAAAGTCCTGTTGTCATCCTGATATACCATAGAAGACTGCTGTAATTCAGATAGCTTGTGTAGTGTCAGAGGGAGTAAAATTAGTCTAAGTTGTTTGAGAGACTTGTAAAAGGCTAGTTTATTGGCACATACTGTGGTACTTTCATTTATTAAATATACTTTACCTAAATAAGAATAAAGCATAAAGAATCTCCACTTGTTGTTAATCTCAATGTTGTTCCATGCAGCATTTTGTACAAATTACCAGTTCCCCTGTAAAATTGCAGTGAAGTCTTTATTTTGATCATTATAGTTTATTGTGCTGTAATTATAACTCCAAATACAAAAAAATCTTAAAGGTGCAAAGAAAATATTTTCATTATATACACAGTAAACAGAGATGTAAACTTTTTTTTAATTATTTGAAATAAATCTGCTTTTGGCAAGTCTTTAAGTAGACTTCCTTAGACTGACTTACATGCCACGTTGTAGATGAGACAACTTGTACAAGTAGTAGTTAATTCAGTGTCCAGCAGAACGGGAATCAGACCTTAATTTATGACCTTCCTATTACGAATTGAGTCAATTAGCGGAGTTTTACTTTGCTGGTTTCTCTGCTTTTGATGCCTGGTTAATATTTGAAGTAGCAACTTCAAGTGAAGACTGAGGTATGAATAGGCAAAGCTGCTGCTTCACGGAATGCTATCTTACGTATGTATTGTTATTTTCTAAGTTGAACCTAACATGATGGTAACTGAAACTGGAGGGTTTTTTTAGGTCTTTTCTGGGAGTTTTGCACCTTTCTCTGGTTGTTTTGTCTTTTGCTCATTTTCTGAGTTTTGTGTTCTGGGGGTGAGGGAAGGTATCCTGAGGATGGCAGAATGGGAGGGTAATAGTTACAGCGGGTGGAATTTCCTTGACACCATGCCTGAAGGGTGTTAACTTCCAGTGCTGGTAAGACTACTTCATATTGATTATGGTTCTTGGAATGGAAAGCACAGTTAAAAAAATTAAAGTAATTCTGGCAGTTCTTTAATGACTGAATATGTTTCTTAAGCTGTGCTAGTAAACATACTGTTTTATCAGTAAAGATTGACAATTAAGAACCACTTGTTGCCATTCCCTAACTTTCCAAGGAGATCATAAATTTGAAGATAATGTGCTTCCCAGAAGCCAGTTTTATTTGTATCTTTAAGGCAGAACCACTTACAGTTTCTTGATTTGTGTAATCCTTTTGCATATGTAGTCCTTGTGCTGTCATATCACAAGGCGTGCACATTTAACCTGCTCTACTCTCTCACTCCTCCTCTTGACAGGTATTTTTGCCTTCCAGGTTTCTTTGTTATGGTATCTGTTCCTCTGTATGTTACAAATCCCCCAATAACCTGGGTCTGTATCACGTGAATATTATGACCCCAAATATTCTAGGACCAACAATCTAAATAATCAAAGTAAGTGGTCCAGGAGAGTGGAAACAGCTCTAGAGAGGTGGTGATTCATAACACATTTTCTCAGTCTTGTTTTGTTTCCTGTGCATGTTTGTTATTTTAAGTTTCTTTGATTTCTCTGTCTTGAAGAGCTTTTCTATCTTCCCCTGGTTTTAAATTATCAATCTGAAGTGTTTGCAGCGTTGCTCCCTTTCCTAGGTATTTATACCTAATATAGACAGAGCTTTACTCTAAAATAAGCTGCTGCTTCAAAAAGAATTTCAAAACAAGTTTTTTACTGTTATCACTTATCCAACTGTATAAAATTCTCTCTTGACAGTTTTACTTTCTACTAGATTGCTTTCTTAGTCATGTAACTATATAGATATTCAATAAGGAGTTTTGCAAACTTTCTGAAAAGATTGATTTATGAATACTTTTTGAGTCTTGTTCATTTTGAGTTGTTTTTGTCAGAATAACTTTATCTGTGTAAAGCATAGGTTTGACTTAAAAAAAATAAATGCCTAAATGATTCAGAAGCACAAGTGCTTCCAAGTGAGTAGCTGCTCTCTTAAATCATGCAGTCCTGGAAATCGTGCTCTTTTTGCTTTACCTAGAAGCTGCCTTAAGCTTCTAAACAGCCTAAAAGCTGTTGCTTTTACTTATTTAAAGGTATCGGGAACATGAAGGTACTTCTGGAACATGCTAGACCACCAAACAGTGCTATTTTCCTTTTCTGTCCCTCTTAACTTTTTAGTATTCTATCTCTCGCTTGCTAGGTTAATTCTCCCTCGTTTTCACAAAGTGACTTTGCCAACATATGCAGTTCTTGCCTATCCCATTTTTCCTCCCTTGCCTCTGAAGAGCCATGGAGCCAGTTGTGTTGTCCGATATTAGGGGTCTGTGGATAGGAGCTGCAAGAACAGATGTCAACAGAAGGTACTGCCTTTAAAACACAGTGGTGGACTTCCATTTCATGGAGTTCTGGCTTATTGTTTTGATCCAGGTATTCTAATTTCTTCTTGCCACGTGAATTATCTTTCTCTTTGACAGCCGTTTAGTGTTCTGCAATCTGTTTTTTTTGTTCTGTTTTTGTTTTGATGGTGCTTTATCTGCATACACTACTTTTTTTGTTTGTTTGTTTTCCTTACTGGTGGTAGATTTTCCTGAATTCCAAAGCTGATGATTATCAGTCATGATTTTTTTTTTTTTTTGATTCTTCCTATTTAAATTAAAGAGAAATCGTTTTCTCAGAAAAATCATCAAAAAAAACCCCTTAGAAATGCTGGTAGCTGACGTTGTTTTCTGTCTACTTTGAAGATTTTCTCTGGATTACTTGCTGGTTAGATGAAAAGAAACTGTAGGTGCTCTAAAGCATGATGGCATTTCCATGCCACAAACTATATCCATTAAAATAAGGCAAACTGTTTTTCCTGTGGAACATAAATTTTTGATTTGGGGAATTAAACTGAAGAATCATGGGAGGAGTATGTCTGTTATCAATGTGCATGCATCAGAAAATACCAAATTCATCAAAGATGGGGAGAGGAATAAAAAAGATCAGGCAAGTGTTAAACTTTTCTACTCTGTTGCTGGCTCATAGTGGTTGCTCATGTTTGTGAACTCTTCATTTTTCTTCAGATCTGTTTTAATCTCGCTTTTAAACGGGCATGATTATTTGGAGAGTGTTAAGCAAAGATTCATTTAAATCTGCTTGGACACCTATGTATAGCAGCCTTGAGCACTGCATTTTACTGCATACTGGTACCCTGATGTTCTGATAGTAACTTCATAAAGAGGTTGGCATTAAATTTTGCTTAATATTCATTGAAGGTCAGCAAAAATTAAATCTTAATACAAAACCATATGAATTTATTCTTCTGCTGTTTTCATTTAGGAGCCAGTGTAGCAATTTCTGTTATTAATCAGTTGTAGCGAGTTCATTTATACTATTGAAATCGTTAGCTCTTAGAAACGACATCTGTCCTACTTCAGTTATTAACAGCCTTCATATTGCTGGGTGGAACGTCAAAAAGTAAAAGTTAATCATGTGCTACTTGGTGGCTTCCATGTTTGAAAGTGATGGAGATTTCTTATAAAAAGAAGATAAATAAAATTCCTGGGACAGATGGACAGGCTTCCTATCACTGGTGGGAGCTCAGGGTTGATAATTTGCTAATTTTCAGGCTTTCTGGGGATTTATCTTTGCTTGACTGTTGATTGTTTTAGGAGGTAGTGAGCGTAAATCACTTTGAATTTGGTGGCCTCAAAAAAACTGTAAAACTGGTAGGTGGCCTGTTGTTTTTGTGGAAGTAGTCCATTGGCCAGAGCAGTACACCAGAGTTTCCCACCCCTTGTCTTGGAGAGGAATATAGGATAAAGTAACAGGGAAACTTGTGAAGTTTATCTTTTCTCTCCTGACTTCTCCTAGTGAAATGAAAATAATGAGGTGCTGGGGTATGTCACTAGGCTTGTCATTTTTAAATTTTTTTTTTAATTTTCCTTTCAATTTTTGATCTCTTTTGACTTGGCATTTGTTAATTGAATGATTTCAGTTGTTTGTTTTCTTTTGGGATTAGTACCTAGTTGTGATTTGGTGCTCCGTGTCCTAAAAGCTTTTCTGCTGTACTCTAGGTTTTAACCCCTGAAGTTGCTGTAAGAAACAAATGTCATTCACGGTGTTTCCATTATTCAGAGTTTGTTTTATCTGAGTGTTACAGTTCAGCTTTCTTAAGTTTCCTTCATGGATTTGAACAATGTAGCTGAAGCTCCATGCAAAAATGACAGTGTATTTCATTGACTAGTAAAAGCTAAAAAAAAAAAACAAACCCACAAAACTATCAGGGTATTTTTTAATCCTTAAAATATTCACCTGCTTCCAGTGAGGTCTGTAGTATTTGGATTCTTGAATGTTAATTATGCTTTTCATCTAATAAGAGGCAGTCTTCTGTGGATTTGATGCTTTATGACTGGATTATCACTGTGTGCTTTAGAAGGAACTGTTTCTGAACGTTCCTCACTCGCATTAGCTTGATGGCTACTCAGTGGTGTTGGTTTTAGCGACCCTGCAACGTGTGTTCGCTGAAATCTCCGCTCGTTTTTAATCTGCCATGTTACAAGATGAGGTTATTTATTATAGGGTCTGTCACGGCCGTTTCCCTTGGTGTTGGCTGAAATCAGCTGGGTCCTTTGCTTACCTACCGAACATCTGGGGACTGGAAGCGAAGCATTCTCGGCGGAGGTACTCTAACTCTGAAACGAGCTCCTGTTGATCAGACTGAAGTGCTGCTTGTTGACCCTCAAGGGCATGGTATAAGGCCCATCTGTTAGGTCTGAATTTCGCCTGAGGGAAGGTTACTTCGGTTAAGGTCTAGAGGGAATATGTTTAGCAGACATTAAAAGTATAATAGCAAATTGATTGGGCTTTTGTGCGTGCGTTTGGTGCCTGGCTCTACTATCGCTTCAAGTGGACAGTTGCTAATGCAGGTTCATGGAAAGTAAAAATGCAATTATGCTGTTCTTTTGTTTTTGTTGATATTCCTTCTAGACTCCTCCTGTCTGTTGTTCTGAAAGATTAATAAAGAAAAGGGGAAAGAAAAAAATTTTGAGCATTCCATTCATTAAATTCAATGGAAGGGATTACTTGCAGTAGTGAGGAAATTGATCTCCTTGGAGAGCCAAGCGTGTGTCAGGAGTGATGTGCAATACACCATTTTCTTTAATGCATTAAATCTCGTTGGATTTTCATTCGTATTTAACTGTACACAACAATTAATGCCCAAATGCGCATGTGGTAAATTATGTGGTTGGAAATGTGCGCATTTTAAACTGGGAATAATTTGGAGGGTTTTTTTTCCTTATGGAAAATACTCCTATTTACATGACTCCAACAATGGCTTAATTTTGCTCAGATCCTTAAAGGAAAAGAATAATCCAGGACTTAAAATGCTTGAAGAACTTCTTATTTTTTTGTTCTCTATAAAGTGAAAATGACTTGGAACATCTTGTGAGTTTTTAGCTAGTATTTTTTGTTTCAGTTTCAGGATTGTTTTTTAAATACAGTTCGGACTGGATTTAACCAGCTAGATGCATTTGGATCACATGCACGTATAGATTGTGCAGGTACTAACCTTTTAATATGAAAGTGATGCTAAAAAAAATATAATCATCTTGATTATGAGGAGGTATTATTTTTAGCTACAGATAAAGTAGGTACAGGTAAAAATAAGACCTGAAACAGTGCCTTTGAGGTAATGATTCTTCTACTTAAGCTTGCATTAATGTTGTTGCTTAATGAACACAGTTTAAATGTCAGTATCGTTTCAAAGCTGTTGATCTCTTGGTAGAGGGAAAAATTGTAGGAGGAGGGATAAAGGTCTCAGTCTTCTTAGAAAAGTCTGTGTTTTCAGTTCTACCTTGGAAGGCACCGTTTGCCAGTGTTTGCAGATTTGATAAAATGAGGTGTGGTCTTCCTAAGGTATTTTAGAAAGGCATTCAGTTCTTGCCTCTGGAGCCGTGATTTTTACTTCAAGTTGATTCTGGCGCTCGGATTAGGATGAAAGTAAGGATAACAGAAGATCGAAGACTATGTTGTGCTTGCTGTAACAGTTTTAAATTTTAGTAATTAGTCGGTCTTTTGAATGCTGCTTCTTAAAAACCGCTATTGTGTATGCAGGCTCTCTCCAGCAGTGACTGTTTTTGATGCTCTATTGTTTGGGATGACCCCTGAGTTGAACTCTCTGAAACTCAAATGTCTAATGTTCTTCGTCAGGCTATGGTCTGTAGATCCGTTACAATGGAGCTGGAGCCTGTTACAGCTTGGGAGCGAACCCAGACCTGTCTGTCACTAGCGAGAGGGGAATGCCACAAGCGCTTAAGTTCTACTCGTGTCATTCCGCTTTGATAGTGGCAGTCAGGATTTAAACAGATCTCCTGGCTGGGGAAAGGGGGCTTAGAAAAAGGCAGAAAAACTTGTTTGAACGTATTTACCTAAAAAATTCGTTTCATTGTCTTTGTTTTGTTATCAGTAGTTTGCCAGAATGTCTATTTTCCTTACTTTGTTCCGTTTTCTCCTCTTTGATACACCTTATTACTTTCCCACTTACAGGCTTTGTGGATTTCGGATGAGAAAGCAGAAGGATGTAATTTCCATTACTACCTTCCCTTTGTTAAGGAGCTTTTCCCTCTCTTGGATCGTTCCAAGCGGATAGAAAGTCAGATTGGATTGCAAAGCCCCATTCATAGAATGAAGGATACACAGACAGTATTTCAGTAGTCCAGCCCTTCTTGGGCTGAGTTGAATGTGCTTTCACTCTTTTCGTCAGGAAAAGACTCAAGAGAACCAGATAAAATGGGGAAGTGCGTGCACACATCTTAGCCACTTCTATGTCCTGCTCTCACACCCTTTTTAAAATCCCAAGAAACAAACAAAAAAAAGCGAGTGTATCAGCAAGTGTAACAAAATCGGTGTTACAGTTTAGTCTTCACATACTTAGCAGCAGCCACGGCTCTGAAGATGGAACTTACCATCATCTTTCTGCTTCATCTTGAAATGGCAGGTCAAGGGCACCTCCCGAGTCAGTGTCTTCTCTGATGCTATATATTTTTACAAACATTTCTCTGAAAAGCTCCCTGATATTTTCTCAGCGTATGGAAGACTAGAAAATACATACGTGTGCTTCAGCTGTACAGGGCACTATGACAGAGAAGAAGGACGTTGCTGGTCTTTCAGACATTCTCTTCGCAGCCTTTCTGTGAGGCACCTGATCGCCTGAAATATGTTGATTCTGGAGGCACAGAAGAGAAAACAAACAAGCAATCAAAAAAAAATTTGCATTTTTATTTAATTGGTTATTTCTAGAGAAGGAACGTGTCTGGGCAGCAAGTTTCTTGCATTTTGGCGGAGCCTATCAAGAGAAGCACTAGAAAGCAGTGACCTCTCGTGTGACTCCACCGTTTTGTTTTATAAGCAGTTTAGCTATTTCTCTAGTAGGTCCTGTTATAGCAATATTTGTATGTACTTTTTAATGTCTTATGCAAAGTTCTTCAAACTAGAAGAAGGGAAGGTGTTCCCTGTTAAATAAAATACTGACCTGTTATTACTCGGATTTGAATTATGTTTGTTTTTCCCATTTTTAGACTGTATCTTGAATAGATAATAGAATCATAGTCCAATGTAGCACTTCATCCACAATTTCTAAGAAATTCTATATACTGCTACTTGGTTTAAGTGCTATATGCAACCCCTATTCCAGTTCTTCTGATACTAAATTTCGCTATTGTGTGTGCAACTCTAATCTGTTAGTCCTTAGCAAACACTTAGGCTATTAGAACCAAACCAAGCAAACATTTAAACTATTATAACTAAATCAGCTTTCTAAGTGTTATTGGTTTCTCATGTCATTAACAACCCTACTTATCAGAACATCTTTTGCTGGATCAGTATTACTAGTTGACTTTTACATATTTTTCTCCAAAAACAAGAGTAATTTTCTACAGGCAAGATAGCGTATATATACAAAAAAAAAAAAAGCCTAAGTATATGCATTCCTTAGGCTGTAAAATTAGAGACCTGGGGTTTTGTATCATAAGGTGATCATACTGCATTGCATTTGCAGTATGAAATAAGCTCTCATGCTACAGATTCATCAGTTTGAGGTTTTTTTCATCTCTGCTTAGAAAAATTAGCCAGATTGCATATCTGTGAAGCGGAGAAACCACACACATGTGCATGAGTGCACACTCACACACACACACCACCACCCCCTCCCCTTCTTTCACAGAACTTGTTCAGGGTTATATTTTCTCATTGCTTTCCCGCTTAAGACAAAGTTGTCAAACCTGGGAACCCTTGAGAAAACTATGCGAAATAGCCCTTTGTAGTCTGTCCTTGTGGTCGCCAACGCCATAGCTCTTCTTAGTTGTAAGTTTGTTTATGCCTCTTTGTGGGGTTTTTGAGGACAGTACTGATGCTGTCAGTGGATGTAGAAACTCAGACCGACTGTAAATAGCTTGGAAGTTTGAGCTCCTACTTAAACTGTACTTTGGTACCTTTCAGCTGTGACAAAGTTAGGGTTACTTACCCACGTGAAATGGTCTGAGGCAGTTATTGCATGAATATCTGAAGTGCTTTGCCGTTCTTGATGAAGCACCTTCCTGTTGGAACCACTGATGTGTGTAACATTACTGTGTGCAGCAGAAGTGGTCGGGCTATGTGCCATCTTGTAGGCATTCAAACCTACTTCTAAGTACTGATTTTGAGAAAACTATATTTGGATAATTCAAACTAAGGTGTGCGGAGGTAACATTTAATGATTTATTCAATTTTCCAATCATTCTGTTGGTAAACTTTGCTTTCATACTACAATTTTACAGATTTTACTTTCGGGGATAACTTTTGGCTTTGGTATCAGCTGGGGAAGGAAGGGATGTCAGTCCCTTAGTTGCATCTATTGTGGACCTGGCATGGTGGAAGAATGTGGGTTGCTTGCAACATATTTTGCACTTAAAGCTTTGAACAATTGCTGAGAGGGTTCCTAAACTAGTATTACCAGTAGTTAGTGACCGTTGACGCTGTTGGGACTGGTAGCTTCAGCTCAGTGCTAGTTACATTTTCTTGGAAGATTCTAGTGAGTATAAAATAAGCTTTTTTGGTAAAGGCAGCAATACATAACAGATTCCAAACCGTATCTAGAGGTGTCTGTTGGCCACCTTTTCTTTATTTGCGAGTCATGTATTGTGAGCTTGTGTGTCATGAAAGGAACTGAGAATACTTAAGAGCAGGGAAGGATGGTGGAAAGCTGTGTGTATTCAGGGTATAAAAAAGGGAAGAAAACAGAAGTCGTGGGCACAGGGAAGAATGCTGTGTAGCAGCAAAGAGCCTGTGTGACTTCCATGGGTTAAAGCCATGCCTTATAAACTGTTAGATCTTTTTTTTTTTAAATTGGGAGGGGGGAAAAAAAGCATGTGGCATTTGTCTAGCATGTAGGAAGTATGTATTTGATATACTTTTAAAGAAAAAAAAACTCTTGAGAAGGTCTCTAAAACTATCTCTTTTAACTTGGAAAATAAAGGCCTAAGAATAACGGTCATAGATCAATAATAGGAGACTAATGGGTTGGAATAAAATTTTTAAGGAATCTGTGCTTTGGATATGGTAGTCAGCATTTTCATAAATGCTACCTTGCTGTATCTCTCAGATCAGAATTTGCTCATGAAACCAAACTATTTGGGCTAGTTAAAACTAAAGCTTAACTGGAAAGCATTGCTAAAGGGAATCTGTTATTTTGGCTAAGGCAAGGCATTTTATATTCATAAATGCAGTGGAATTCACATGGTGGGTGAGGGGTGGAAATCTAAGCAGTGCAAAAATCTATGATGATTTCAAAATCTATCACAGGAAAAAACTGCTAGCAGAGTAGTGATTAAAAAGATGCAGATAACGTGAGAAATTACCAGTAAAGGTTTTAGAGCAGAAGAGCAAACATGCTAATGATATCAGATTTTGAATAATGGTGTAGTTTTTGTTTCATCCTTCTCAAAATGTGTAACAGAATAATAATGGATATGTAAACAGAAATGGTCAAAAATGTAGAACAGCACCTACATTTTTAAAAGCAGAATGCTTTAGCATAGCAATTATGTATGAGAGGTGGGCGAGAAACGGGATATGATAAAAGTTAGAAAATTATAAATATTATGTAGAGATGAGTAGGAAATGATTATTGTCTTCCTTTAAAGTAATGTAATTAGATATTTTTTTTTTCCTTGCACTTTGCTCAGAAGAATATGTAAAGACAGAATCACAGAATGATACGGGGTTGGAAGGGACCTCTGGAGATCATCTAGTCCAACCCCCTGCCAAAGCAGGTCC
>JAOXJK010000001.1:70147294-70165354 GCA_025774025.1 Xenus cinereus
ACTTCTTACATTCAAGTTTGTGCCCATTTCCTCTTGTCCTATCCCTGGGCACCACTGAAAAAAGACCAGCCCCATCCCCCTGACACCCTCCCTTCAAGTATTTATAGGTGTTGATCCTAAAGACAGCTATGAAAAAATTACTGCTGCGTACTGGGCTGTATTAGCAAAAGTCTATCTAGACAGTCAATAGAAGTGATCCTTTACCTGCACTTGGCACCATTAAGACTATGTCTGGATTACTGTGTGCAGTCTGGGACTCATCTCAGATACTCACATACCAGAGAGGATCTGGTGGAGGGTCTCCAAGATGGTTAGAAGACTGAAGCAAATGCTATGGATGAGAAGGCTGAGAGATTGGGTTTCTTCAGTTTTAGGATAAGAAGGACAGGGTTATTGCTGTTCTCAGTGACCTAATAGGGAGGTTTAGCAAAGGAGCAGCTAGAGTCATCTAAATTACAGCTGCCAAGGATGAGAGGCAACAGACAGAAGTTGCAACACTGGAAATTCTGATGAGATGTTGGGAAATTTTCCTCCTCCCCCACAACAAAGTTAATCAGACATTGGGAAATTGTTCAGAAAGGTAGCAGAAACTCCAGCCTTTGAAAACACCCATTAATGACTCGGCTGGACAAGACCACAAACGATCTCATCTCACTTGCTCCTGCTCGAGCAGGAGATTTGACCACCTGATATTCTGAGCTCCTCTCAAAGATGAGCTGTTCTGTGTAACGCTGCGGCTTTCCGTAAGACAAAAACATAAAGTTCCTAAAAGGTAGTGAGCAGGTTCACCAGGTAAAAAAAGATATATCAGTAGCTATTTAATATTTATCCATGAAGAATATCCATCTATCTATGTACCCTTTGCTTATATATGGATGGCACACACTCTGTAATTTTTTTGTGGTCCAGTTGATGCTTGGCTCTGTATCTGCCAAGATAGAAAAGGACCCCTGCTGACCATGTATTCCCACTGCTGCTGCTGGCTTCTTTGGAAAGTTTTAAAAAAACCCCTAAAATAAAAAGCATTAGTTTAGACCATAAATGTGATGGACACCGTGCAAGTGTGGGAGTACCTTAAACCTTCTGTAGAACTTCATTGCTGTGTTCTTTTTAAGGACCTAGTGTTAGCGGTGGATGCTGGGCTAGATACATCTCTGGTCGTCTGACCCAGCATGCCTTTTTTCCTTTTTTCTTTTTTTCTTTTCTTCTCTCCTGGGAAATAAAAGTAATGAATGGCTGTTTAACGTAGCTTAAAAATGACTGTGTTAATCACATGTGAGTTAATTTTCTGACAAGTCAGTGAATGGGAGAGCTCTTTTGTTGCCAGTGTCCAGAAGAAGTTATACTGTCAAGTAATAGCTACCATTTCCTGACTGTACTTTTGTTATAGTTAGGGTGCTGAATCACAATAAATAGTAAGTTTGTGTAAGATTTTCTTTTCAGCCTCTCTAAATACATCTGAAACAAAACCCCAAAGAGCTATGATTTTTATTTGTTCTGTTAATGTGCAACAAATATGAACTTTGTCTTTTTTTTTTGTCTTACAGCATAAGCAGCACTATTATGGACGTAGACAGCACAATTTCCAGTGGGCGTTCAACTCCAGTTATGATGAATGGACAAGGAGTTCCTGCCTCCTCAGCAAAAAGCATTGCTTATAACTGTTGTTGGGACCATTGCCATGCTTGCTTCAGCTCCAGCCCGGATTTGGCAGATCACATTCGCTCCATACATGTGGATGGTCAACGAGGAGGGGTTCGTGTCACTTTTTGTTTTCTCCCCTTTCTTAGTTGCCAATATTTTGCTCTTCTGTGACAGTAGCAAATTTTATGTTATAGTCCCAGTTCTGTAGCTAGTGGCAACCAAGGCTTGGACCTTCAGCAGTCTGGTATTAGGCATTCAGCTGTGTCTCTAGCATAGTTTGCTTTGTTATTCTGTGTTTTTAATTGAATGCCTAACTGTAGTGAGTTCTTTTTAATCAGTGATTTGAAGCTATCAGGTTTTTGATAGGTGTGTAAACTTGTCAGCATCCTGAAGCTGTTGGTATATCTTTAAGTACTTGGAATTCATTTTCTTAAAGCTATTAGTGTACATGTTATCGCATGTGAACTCAGGTGAAATCATATCTTCATTATTTTTGCGAATGGAGTCGCAGTAGAGGTAAAATATATACAGAATGTGTAATAGGAAAGATGGAAGACTCATTGACTTGAGAGTAGAAAGTCTTACCAAAACAGCTCTGTCTGTAGAGCCGATGGTAAGCATGCCTTCAATCTAACTGCATCTAGAATCTTTTTTTTAAATTGAGGTATATACATAATCATGTGTATTTCAGTCTAATCACTAGTCAAATGATGCAATTTCCGTTGGTCTCACAATTTTAATATTTCAAAACATCTTCCAGTAGTGTAGTTTTCAACTCTGTATTTAACTATTCAGCCCTCCCCAACCTCCCAAATTACCTTTGATGCCTGGAATATGTCATGTAAACTACCTTTACATCAAACACGGGGGATCTGCCTGCCTTCGGCACTGTATGTTGTGGCTCTTTAATTTCTTGGAGAGCTAATATCAAATCTTAACTTAGAGTAATCATTATCTTTGAATTTGTCCTGTCATTTCTCCAAAAGTAAAATGTTGGGCCGTTACACTTTATCTTGAGTGAATAAGAGACTTAAATAAAACACTAATTGGCATTACTTTAGATAATTTATTATGTAATTGCATCACCAAGACAGCCATGACTCTGGTTGTATTCAGCTAATGTGTTTTGGTATGACTGAACTTTCAGCTTCATATTTGGTGACTTTTTTCATTCCAAGTGCTAAGCAGAATCGTGCATTCAGTGAGCTGCCTCTTTAGCCGCCCGTGAGTTGATTTCCGTAGTTCATAAGTTTATAAAAGTGTTACATGAATCCTGGATGAAACAATTAAATGGGTGAGGTGTACGGGTATCCTGGGGGCTTTCACATAACTGCATCTCCGGGGATCTCCATTATCTCATCCATGACACCTTTTCACTTAAAAAAGGACTGGAAAATTTTTCAGGGTGGCTTGTTTGGGTTTTTTTTTTTATTTGTTTGTTTTTTGGTTGTTTTGTATTTCTGTTCACTTATGTTCCATGTGGATCTTTTTATTTAGAAAATGTTAGACTGTATCTGTCTTTCCAAAAGAGGAGCTTGTTGGAAGCACTGGTATCTCTTGCGTTCAGTTCACAGTTTTTATTCCCCTACTGGAGTTGGTTTACTCCTTGAAAAGTTCTTCTACTTGGTGCTATGGAAGAGGACTGATCCTGGCTATTCCGTTTCAGGGATTTGTCTGCCACCTGCTGGCGAGGTGTTTAAGCAGTGTTAGAAATTATATTCTTGTGGTTTTGATTGGATTTCGGACGTTACTCAACTACGATTACTATAAATTCGAAGAAAAATGGGAGTAGTAACTGCTTACTGAAAACTTAAGGGCAATGTGACAAGCATTCTTGTATGGTAAAATGTGTATTTTCAAGCTAATACTGAGACAATGGCTCCAAACCAAACCAGATATATCCATGAAGAGCCCAGGAAAGTTTTGAATAAAGAGTTTGACCTCCCAGAATATTTTTTTCAGAAATATTTTGGATTCAGCCTTTTGACAAGGGTTCCCAAGAAGCCTTGTCTGGACTTCTGGTGGGGTGTTGTAAAGCCAATTGCTTGTTTTTTGGAGGGATTGCATTTCCACAGTATGTGCCTTCATTTGCTAAGTGCCCTGCAGTCGCTGCTAAGAACATTGGGGCAGTTACAGAGCTGTTGCAGAGCCAGGTATCTCAGAAGTTCCGCGTCTGTGCCTTCAGGGGGATCTCAAAACTGAGGAGCAGCAGGCATCAGAGGTTTAGGGGGTTGTGTCAGTCGTACAGACACGCAGGGTTTTCCAGCTTTGTATTAGTAAGCTGGGTTATCTATATACTATACAGCAAGTACACAGCACTCCTGTAGCTGCTCTTTTGTTTTGAAAATAGTCTTTAGAATTTTGAGTTTCTAATCTCCTAAAGAGAACAAGAAACTCAAATCCAATTAGTTTTCTGCAGTTCTGAAAACCTGTATTACGGGCAGTGCTGTTCCTGGGGACTGTATATTGCTGCTACAAATCAGGCCTGTACCTCCCTTCACACACAGACCTGCTGAGGAAATTCTGATGAAAGGCAAGTTCATTGAGCTTTTTTTATTCTCTCAGTTATAGATAGACACAATGAGAGGAGAGAGAAAAGCAGCATGAGTAAGTTCTGCTCCCCTTAATGCGCTATTGTGCATATGACTGATCTGTACTCTGGAATCACAAAAGACCCATAGACTTTGAATCCTGTGAGAAATTGTAACTTTCTTCCATCAGGAATTGAATCTAAGGCCTAACTAGAGGTATCCAGTATTCCATAATATAGAACTCTGGTGACTAAACAACTATATTGTAATTAAGAGGCTTTATTTTTCATGCTCAAAACATAAAATTATTAATTGCTTACGAGAGTAAACAATTTTATTTCTATATCTTCTACCCAGAAAATGTAAACTTGTCACTTAAAAACGTTCTGGTTTAATATCTGGTGGACACAGAGATTGAGCGCAAACACAAATTCTTTACAGCGGATGCTGCGGCTCTTGATTGTGTTTATCTGCAGGAGCATTATTTTTTTGAGATTTTATTTTAGTCTCCTGCTTTTTTGATTATTTGTGGTTGCAATTATATTTTGTCTTGGTGAGATATGAGAAGTGCGTTGCAAAATAAATGGTTATTGTTCAAAATTCCTTGAAGTACTTTGTATTGTGAAAACAGGCTTCTCTGCTAATATGATACTTTTTTTTTACTGTTTTCTTTGACTCATGTAAACTTACCACATTTTTACTCTATTAGGTGTTTGTTTGCTTGTGGAAAGGTTGCAAAGTATATAATACACCTTCAACAAGTCAAAGTTGGTTGCAGAGGCATATGCTGACACACAGTGGGGACAAACCTTTCAAGGTAAGGTTCATTGTAAGCTATATCATCCCTTATTTTAAATGTGATCCTATTTATTTTTCCTGGTATGTTATATTTAATTGAAAAATGCCATTACAGAAGGATTTTTAAACAGTATCCAGTGAGGTGACCCTTCATCTTTGCGATAATAGTGCCCAAAGGTCCTGTTCTGTTACTAAAACAGGTGAAGATAATATTATTGCTTCTCTGTCCCTGTTTCTTTTAATCTATAAATGATAGGGGAATCTAAAACTAAATACTGCTGAAGTTCAGATTTTTTTTTGGTGCATTTTCCACTTGAGCTGCTTGCGCTGTAACTGAGGTATTTTACCTCATGCTTTACACTTCCACGTTAAACTTTGGATCATGCCTGATGGTGCACATTCTGTGCAAGAGCTGGTTTGGTTAATGAAATTAAGTTGAAACACAGTCAGTCACTTATTTATAGTTAACCTCTCTGAGAATAATAAGGAAATCAGGAATGCAGGACCATTGAGCTGACTGTATTTCCTGCATAGTATTTTCTAACTTTCTCTTTCTTTCTCCCCCTAATCTGTACCTGCAATTCTAGGTATAGTAGTGTTTATCATTCCCATATCCACCAATCCGTTATTAATGAGTTGCTTCATCCTCTTATGGATACAGTTGGGGCAGTTCATAGCTGTCAGTCCTGGATCACTTGATGGTAAGTCCCACCCACACTACTTCAGACTGAAGTTCTCCTTCCATGTAGGATACGAAAATGAATTAGGGATTTTATTTTATTTTTTATTTAAGTTTAGGTAGCATTTTATGCCGCCTTCTCCCCCACCCCACAATCCCACCAACTTTTAGTCACTGTTTCTCTACTTCACTCCCTTCTGTTCTCAGGTAATTCCTTCTGCTTTTTTTTTTTCCCTTTCTATTTTAAGGCAGCTTTATTACTAAAAAATACTTCTCTGTTACAGTGATGTCTTCCAGAAGTTACTACTTCTGCATAGCCTATAACAGTAGTTATGACAGAAAACAAAACTAAACTCAAAACCTAGAGAGTGAAAATAGCGCACATGAGAGAGTTTTTTAATGAAGGTTAGACTTTTTTTCCATACTGAACTATGTAGTTTAGTCTGAAAATTTCTGAATGAGTGAATAATAACAGGAAACTTGCTCTTGAGGTTAGCTTACCCTTTGTTCAAAAGAATAAGATTAGCGTGCTCTTGGAAGCATAGCATAAGGATCCCAGATCCCTGAAAGTTTGCAGATATGATTAGATCATATTGCTGGAACAATCTTAAGTACAAATCTCTGACTAAATAAAAAAAAACAAAACAAGCAGTTATCAGAGCAAACTTGTACATTAAGTCTTCTCATTTTGGAATTAAATATTTTATATACTTTAAAATACAATGGTAAGCTTTGGCCTTGAAGGGAAAGTCTTTCAGTAGGGTAGTTATTTGGTCTAGATCAAAGAAACTCAGTTTTAGGGACATTGAGTTTAAAAGAGGTGGGCATCGCTCAGAAATACCAGTAGTACTTTTGAGTCTGTTGGAGTTGTACAGCAAAATCAGTAAAAGTTGGTATGTCAGTTTTTTGGCTTGACTAGTTACAGCTGGAGCCCTAAAATTTAAAACAATTAGTTCTGATAATAATCATCTTGTGTTAAATATGTGTTATTTCACAAGCTGATTTTCTGTACTTTCTGGTCATACTAAGGGAGAGAACAAAACACAGACTAGGATTGCAGTAGTTAATCATCACGGCTCAATGTGTGTCACTTCAGCATTTTTTCCTACTGTTGTCTTTAGTTCCTCTGTTTGTTTTTATCTCTGTATTTCTCAATCTGGTCCTGGGGGCTTTGAATGGAGTATAATTGTGGTCTGAGTAGAATTCTGTAACATCTTTTGTTCCCCTGTCATTTATGCTGAATATAGACTTCAGGTCTCACATAAGGTAGCCAAGTATGTAAGGGTCTGTGATAGCAACCTATTCATTAACTGACCTCCTTTCCTTGCTTACTTCTTTTCTTTTACAAGCTTTTGAAATCTACTGTCTGATACAAAAACACTTTTATTGTTTTGAGTTTTGAGTATTAGTCTTGATTGGGCCAAGAACAGACATTACTAATTGTTTAATGGCAGTCATTCAAAAACAGAGCAGTCTCTGTTTGTGCATTTAGCTGTTCTTATAAATCTGAATTGCTGACCTTTTAGGAAGAGCCAAATTTTTTCAAGTCAGAGTTGGATTAAGGACCTCCTGTTCTTGATGATTACTGCTGACAAAATATCTCCCAAAACCTAAATTGCAAATGAAATTTCTGTTGTGTCATGCGAATACACTTGAGTTCTAACATAAAGGGAAGGAATCTGTCATTTTAGAGAACTTGGTGAAAATACCTAGTCATTCAGTTAAATAAATAAATGAATGTGAGCATTTTTGAGGAAAGCCATAAAAAGCAGTAATGGAAATAACGTAGCTCCATGCTGTTTTCTGAAGGATTGCGATTCAGGATGTTTTTAAGAAAAACAAATTATGTTTGGTAGGAAAGTGGCAGTTAAGAGCATGGAAAATTTACTCTTGTAAAGGTAAAAGAATGCTATAATCGTGTAATGACCAGAGGACTGTAAGAAGTATGTGGCAGGTCATTGCATTCTTACATTTCTAGTCAAAATAAAAGACAAAAGTATTTTCTGAAATTGAATGTCAGCTGGGGACTGTCTCAGGCTTAAAGCTCTCCTTTGCATTAGAACTGCTCTGTTGAAGGGTATGTCCCTGTGTCCTGTCACCCTTTTGCTTGCAAGTGGACTCATTTTATGTATTTTATGTAGTTACCTATTTTTGAGATAGACATAGTGTTGTCCTTCGTTTAAAAGTTGTATCCAGCTGTAAATGAGCTCTTGTGCTTTCATGTTAAAAGGTCTTTGTGGATTTACCTGCCCTTTCCATGCATTCTTACAAACTATGTCACTGTATGGTTCATTAGTCACAAAAATGAACCCACTTCTAAATGAAAGGCAAAATGTTTCATATTTTCTTAAGTTTCTACTGTCTTTTGTTTGTGAGGTTTAGTGTACCCCCCTCAGCATTAATATTGCAATACCTGTGTCACAGAAAAGGTAAATTTTATTATAAATACCTATTTTTGAGACCTTTGTTATGCAAGTTCCATGTTCATATGGGGCAATTTCCTGGTAGTGTATGTCCAGCTCATAAGGAGACATTTTATATCTGAGTCATCTGCTGAGCTAAGGTGGGGGAGAGGGGAAGATACCCTAGGTTTTTGGGCAGAATTTAGGTCCTCAGGTCCCCTTTAGACATCATATTGCATTTTTGTTTATTCCTTCACTCTTTCTCTAAGTTTTTAATACTGATGCCCTTGGATTTCATGTGGAACACATGGATGGATTTTTTTGCTTGTTTTTTTTGAGGCAATCATCATCAAGTTTTGTTACCGATAAAGTGTCTTTTCCTCAGGCATCCACCAATCCCTCCAACAAAGAAAGAGTGTCCGATTAAATGAGACATAGTTACTATCGCGGCTAGTTCTCAGTTTGTAGTCAAATAAATCTATGATTTTTGCAAAGCAGCATGCTTTTTCAATCCTGCTTTTGGTAAGCACCATTTCCTAGATTTGTTTTTCCTGTCAAGAGACACAAACAAACAGACTGGTCTTGCAGAATGGGTTTCTGGTTGAGAACTTTCCTGTCTTTGGCCCACTGTTAGGTTTATTTGAAGTTATGCTGCTTCTCTTAATACCTGAAGTTCATTGCTCTTGTGCTGCTGGAAGTTTTCTTTTTCCTTATTGCAGTCTGATTCTAGCCATCCTTTCATCCTTTTTTTTTTGATCATTGTAGACATTCATTTAATATAGGTATTCTTGGAGCATGTAATTGTTTCTCTGAAGACGGTTAGTGTGTTCGTGTTTGCGTATGATTTTGTATTCAGACTTGAGAGAGAAAAACCTAAACATCATTCTTTTTTAGTTCTGTTATTACATAATTTTTGCAGCATTTTAGACACTGGTGGAATGTTGTGGAGTATCATCAAGACATGGTGGAGGTCCTGTTGAGGGCTCAGCAACTTAGAAACTTTCAGAACATGTAGACGAGTGGATCTAGAGGAGTAGTCTGCTGAGTTAGAAAGCTGATGCTGGTAACTGTCTTTGGCAAGCTGAGAAAAAGTGTATGAAGAAATTCTTACTTGTCCTAAACTTGGCTGTTACAAGTAATAAGTACTTGAATAGTTAATGTCCTGTGACAACCTGCATTTTTCAGCATGGTTTCTGATACCCAGAAAGAACTCCAAAAAACCCCAGAAACCAAAACTGAAGTACTACTTGCCATGTTTTGTTGCTGTACAAGGCACTGAGAGTTACTTGAAGACATATCAAATGAACCCTTCAAATGTAGTCTAGGTGACCAAATCCAAGATGTTAGGCACAACGAAAGGGCAAATACAGATTCCAGTGGGTGTGCTCTTAATGTTTAAGATCAGTCATGCAAGCTTTGCTCATGTTGGGTAAATGCTTTCAATAACAATGAATAACAGTACACAGGTTCATTGGAGGCTTTCATCTTTTCTTTAAAAGAGGGGAAGAAAATAATAATTTAAATGGCATTTCATGCTTATTCTACTACCTGTAACATCAAGAATTCATTAAGGGTGACTGCATTTGATATGTGTCTCAGTAGAGTAACACTTGTTGAAATCTAGAATATACGACCAAGCAGCTTCAGTCCTCATTTGGAACTCATGCCTGTTACTCTCTTGGCAGAATATCTTCTACCTATTACAGCACTGCAGGTGCAGATAGAAAATGTAGAGGCGTTCTGCCTGAACCCTTAGGTATTGAGACAATAAGAAGGTTTAACCAGATGTCTTAAATATTAGTTAGATTTATTGGAAAAATGACACATTGACTATTTTAAAAAGGAGATTTGGTTATTTTGAATTTAGAAAATGACCTGTATTGCTAGATATTTTTATACCCTATTTATTAAAGTCACTGGTCATTACTGCCCATTAGTAGTGGTGGGTATGGGTACGCTGGAGAATTTAAACTTCTTACATATTGACTTATTTTCTCTTGAAGTAACATATCCACCAATCCGGACCCAATCTACCATATTTAAAATTGAATGCAAAATTTTGAGATTTAGGTTTTGGGGGAAAAATGAAAAGATTGGTTTAAAGTTGTGCGTAATAGTTGAGTTTGATTTATTAGAAGCCCTCTAGATCTGTATAATTATCTGGTGGGAAGCTGATTTGGTGTGACTTACCGTCCAGAGATCCTGAAGTGACAGCCTGAACTGCTCCTTTATCTTTGGAGAGAAGAGACTTTACCATTAGTAACGGATTGCTGGATATATTATTTTAGAGAAAAAAAAGAGAAAAAGGTAAGATTTTTCTCCTCTTCTACTATTTCCTGTCTACTGCAAAGGCATTCTGTGTCATCTTTGATATATCAGGTGCTATTTGATGACATGATCAGGTAGTCTCAAACTACACAATATCTGAATGTAATGATTTCTGCAAATATTTCATACTGTGGCTGCAGACTATAAATAGGGTTTTTGGAAAAAGCTAATTTCTAGTTGCAAGTTGCATATATTGAAGGTTTAAGGTTGCTAGCTTGAGGCTTTTGAAAGTAAAATTTGGGTAGAGCAAGAAAAGTGGTAGTTTCTTTAGATAATCTGTGTAGAATGTCTGTGTTTTCTTTGTACACAACTAAACAGAAGTCAAGTTAGGACATGGTGAGTCAAACTGCAGTTTGTCATAAAACAACGTTTCCCATCTGACAAGAAATACAATTAAGTCTTACCAACTTGTATGTTAAAAAAATTTAGAAGTTTGCCTGACACAAAGTTTATGTGTTACTTTCAGAAGGTATTGCCTTTTAATATTATACTTTAATAAACTTGGAATATGGTAATGCATGCACTGTACCAAGACTCTAGGTTATTTTTGACCTCTAGCAGACATTGGCAAGACTGAAATTCTAATTTCTCAGTCTGAAACTGAGGGTATGGGTGGGTTTTTTTCACCTTTTTTTGTTTTTTTTAAATGTCAGTATTTATAGGATCAGAGAGAGCTAGAAGCTGAAGTCAGGAGCACCTTAATGAAAGTTAAACCCAAGTTTAAATTTAGTTACATTGTTTAGTTTCATGAATCTGCTTTTATGGGCAAGACAGCTATTTCAAGGACTTAAAAACTGGAGAACAGAAAATTGCTTGAACTAATGCAGGCATGTATTTTACCTAAGTCTGGTTATGAGTTTGGTCATCTTTAATACAACTAAGTAGGCCAGGTTCAAGGTCAGGTTGGATGGGGCTTTGATCAACCTGATCTAGTAGATGATGTCCCACAGCAGAGGGGTTGGAACTGGATGGTTTTTAAAGGTTCCTTCCAACCCAAACCATTCTGTGATTTTTATCAGTGTAAATTTTAATCTTTAATATTAATTTGAAGTGATAAATATTGCATTGGGGTTACCGTAGTGCAAATCAGGATCTTAAGTGTTTTGAATTTCATTGGTGTCCTGGGATTTCTTATATTGGAAGTCACTACAATGGAAGTATACAGTATTGCTGTTTGAACACAGAAAATTATAGGGCAAGGTAAAAAGGTGTATGTAGGTTTTTGGTATGAATCTTAACAATTCTTAAGATAGTTATTTATAAGGGAGACAGGGAGGAACAAATGCAGTGTGAAGGATCCTACAGCTTTTTGTCAGGGAATTATATGTTTGTAGTTAGCTCAGTAGTTAGAAAAATTTCCCTAACTTCCTCTAAGTATTTTTTCTTTAAAAAAAAAAGGCAAATTAAAATGTGACAAATGTTTTCCTATTCTTTGTCTTTTGTTATCTTGAAATACATATACATATTTTTAGTCCCATAACAAGTATTAAGTCCTTGGGGATAACACAGGTTTTTGCCTTCATGGATGCTATATTGTTATGATTGTGGAATACCACTTGCTAGGTCTGAGGCAGAGGTAGACTTTTCAGTTCTGCAGCCACAGTTGGAAAACAACACAGTTGGGTTTTAAGGTAAAAACATGTTGAGTGGTTTCTTGTCTTTCAGTTAATTGTGCTGGCTTGGGGCAGATTACTGTAAGAGCTTGCAAATTCATCCTTAGCCTTCAGAAAAAAAATTAGCGCTATGTAGATAGCGGCACCATTACTTATTCCTGAACTCATGGGAGCTGCCTCATCAGTTTGCTGTGGAGGGAGGTGCTAGAGAAGAGAGGTACAGATGGAAGAACTGAGAAAGAGGGGAAGGAGCAGAACAGATATGGAAGATGGAGAATTTTCCAATGGTTTAGAGCCGTGATGGGTTTTTTGCTACTGGCTGATCAACTCATTTGCCCTACTACCATTCTCTGGATTGGAAGAAAAATCAATCACGTGGATAGACAATTCATTGCAGCCAATGTTGGAATGCATATCTTAAAATTACTTTTCTATTATCCTTGTAAACTCGGGGCACAAGAGAAAAGGTTTGTGCCTACTACAGGATAATTTACTCATTTTGCAAATGGAAATAATTGTAAATATAAACCAAATACTTATAAAAATACCAATAATTACTGTAGCCAGTACTAGCTTAGTTGCACATATCTTGCTGTTTCTGTGTTTCTGCTTAATTATTGTTGAATCTTTCATTTTCTGTTTGAGAGAGATCATTTTCTTTAAATAAGAACTTCCTCAAATACTTTTGAAGTAATAGTAGCATGCCAAAATAAATCTATAGATAATTGTTAATACAACTTTCAAGTTGCTGAAGTTAAAGTTTTAGACACAACTGTAAGATACGTGTTTATTGACTTTGTAGAGCTTTACAGAAAGTGTTAAGCTGTTCAGATTTAATCTGGGTAAAGATCACAGAATGTTGTAATTTTTTACTTCTGTCTTGTCAAAGGAAAGGAGGATGTTAGAGAACATTACTGTTGTCAAATGCAGAAGATTGCAGAGCTGTTGAGAAATACAGAACAACAGTGCAGTATTTTGAAAAACAAGGGGATGACGGTCTGTGAAGGGGAAGGTTCTTCAGAAGCTTTAATTTTCTGTGGGTAGAGTTTGTCAGTGCACTGTTTGGTTTGCTCTACAATTTTACAGAGTACAATAAAGCATAGAAAAAATATACCATGGAATAATTATTGAGAGTTATAAAGTTCAGATAGAAATTTATTTCAGATTATGTTTCTGTTTTTCTTTTTAAGGATTGCATAGTGTTTAAGAATTTATCTTTCTCTTAGTATGTTAGAGGTTGAGCCAGAAAAGTCAAGCTGAATGATCTATCAAACTCTTGTGAATGAGTGCCACGTAGCACGCTGATACAGTTGTTGTGTTGTTTTTCTCATTAGTGTGTAGTTGGTGGGTGCAACGCCAGCTTTGCATCTCAGGGAGGACTTGCCCGTCATGTGCCCACACACTTCAGCCAGCAGAACTCTTCAAAAGTTGCCAGTCAGCCAAAGGCCAAAGAGGAATCTCCATCTAAAGCTGGAATGAATAAAAGAAGAAAGTTAAAGAACAAGAGACGACGATCATTACGTAAGTATTTCCAGAATTAGAAGTTCTTGAAAATTTTGTCTTAGATAGGAAGTTCCTCTTCGATGTTGTTTCTCTGCAGTTGTGGGTATGGTAGGGTTGGTGATCTTTTAGCGTTAGCGTTGGCATCCTTTGTGATGGGAGGAAAACAGTTCCAGGTTCTGTTTGTGTTCCCTTTTAGAGTAAAGCATCTACATGTTCAGTAAGAAAGGTCAGTTTTCTGCAAGCAACGGTTTGAGTTTATGATTTAAAGATGCTTTTCATTTTAGAGTCGCTTTTTGTTTACTAACTGTGTTACTATTGGAATATGTTCTGTTTAGCGATGATGAGATCTGAAGTTCAGACAGATTACATATAAATTAGAGATAAATGTATATTATATAAACTCTCTTTCGAACACAACATTTCATTAGCTTAATGGCAGTTTTATGAGCATAACCGAGATCTAATTTTGGGCGGATTTGACTTGCTACTTTTTAAAATCTTTCTCCACACAATTGACGTTTCTTAATTTTATATGAACCAGTGTGCTGAGAAGTAGAAGTTATCTTTTAAAGTGCTGATTATTTCCTCTAGCAAGTACAATCACTTAACCCACTACTTTTTCTAGTCCATTTTTATCCAGTTACTTGATTCCGGAGTTGGCTTAGCATCAGACTAATAACCATGTCAAATATATTTAGAGATTCTAATGTACATAAATGGTTAGGAAAGACTAGGCACTTGCTAAAAAATGTAACTTCGTTTTATAATTGGATGTAAGTCTCCAGTACTGAACTGATTGTTTACTAATTTTAATGGTAATTGCATTTTAGACATGAGATGTAAAAACCCATTTAGATTTTTTTCTGCTGGTGTGTCAACAGCTGAAGAAAATACTTCCATTAATTTTTATGTATGATGTAAAGTCAGCCTTGTGGTATTGGAGAGAGCACAAAATGCCTTTTTTTTTTTTTTTTTTTTTTTATGAACCACTGGATCTGTTATATCTCATACTGTCCACAGGAATGGCGCTCTGTTCAGAAGCAGACAATTATTTCAGTTGTCTCCTGGCTGGCCACTAGGATTTTAATGGTGGTGTGCTGAAGAACCTGTTACTTCACTGGGTCAGCAACTTTTTCCAGAACTGTTCTGTGACAGAACACTTTGCTGTATTGATCTTTCTGTCCCCATGAAAAAATACAATTACTGATTATTCAAATAGTACTGCAACAATGAATGCATGTGCTAGTGGTCTTCGGTGATTACTCTATATCACATGATTGTGATTATTCCTATCTTAATAACTCAGCTGTGTTTTAAGCAGCTGAAATTTATGAAGGAGTGGTCACATTTCTGCCATGAACACAAGGAATCCTGTTCTGGAAAGTCACAGTTTTGCCTACAATTCTGAAAAGTTTATTTCCCATGTCTGTCTTCTACACTGTGTGACAACTATGCAGTTCAGTGCTAGAAGAGCCACTGTTGACTTCAGTTATGATGATTCTTTTGTTCTTTCACCTCTTTTATTTTGTTAGAAATATTTGGGTATTCTTAAAATATGTGTTTAATAATATAAGTTGCTCACATATCTTAAAAGTGTGAACTTCAGAAGATCCTCTTGACACTGATTCAACATTCAAAGAAGGTAGAAAGCTATTTGTTCTTTTCAGAATTTGACTTTCAAAGAGATTTCTCTTTCACTTTAGCAATCTATGTAAATGAGAAGGTTGAAGACTGATGAATGAAGGGTTATAGGATCACTTTACAGCATCCTTTTAGTTCCTCTTAAATATAATGTAAAGAGAGAGTTACTTAAAATAGTTACAGATTCCTGAAGGATCATTGTGATTTGGTGACTGCGTTACTCAAACAAAATATAGATGTCTAAGACTGGCCACATCAAAATTTTCACTTTCAGAGGTTCCTGAGTTGCATCTTTGCTTGCTTCTCCATATTGATTTTGTTAGGTGGCTGATATAATACATCTTAATTCAATTTTGCTCCCCAAGTATATGCAGAAGTAGTTTTTCAGGTTGGCATTTTATTTGTAATTGATGAACATTATTGACATACATGCTTCAAATCGTGGGTTCGTAGCTAAAACTTCAAATTACCTGCTAAGGTGTTCTAGTCATAATAAGAATTTACTGCTGAATTCTTGAATGAATCTGTGGCAAAAAATCTAAGTAGTAAATATTATGGGAATGTTAAAGACCAGACTGTAGTACTTGAACGGCCTGCTGTCTTGATCAAGTGCTGTGCAGGAAGAAAAATGACAGCTGCTTGAAAAATTTTTTATCATCTTACCTCTTGAGACAAATGCAATGCTGGCTGTAGAGTTTTGCCTTAAGGCAAAAATCATCTCTGAGTTGGGAACCGACTGCTGTAATGTATTTCTCCAGAGGGTATGTGACCCAGAAATGTATCCAAAGTTGATGGCATTTTCTGAAAATGCTAAGAAGCTTTTCTTTAAAACTTTGTGCGAATTATTGTTGATTAGGTGAACTTGACAAAGGGCTGATAAAATTTCACTTTGTCTTTCTGTTTCTTAGCTTAGTTTTAGTTAAAGAATGAAGTGTGCATGTTTGTATGTCTTGTCCTTACAAGAAGAATGGGGGAGGGCAAGGACCCTTGTCTAAGAAGCTAAAGTAACAAAACAATAGTATTAAGTATTTTCAGTCTAAAGTACATAGATTTATATTTAGATATTTTAAAAGTGTCCAAAAGGAGGGGTGTTGAATGTATGTACCAGGATCTCTGCAAGCTGGGTTACAAGAAGTTATGATGCGTGTGTAGAGCAAGATGCTATTTGATAGCGTACTGTCTGTTTAATCACTCACAAATAACTGTTTGACAAAAAAATTACACTTTTGCATTGCAAAACAATTTTTCTCCTGGAAAAAAAAAACATGTTCTTTCTACCTCCTCGTGGTTTGATCCAGACCCTGGCTTTTTTTGCAAGGTGTGAGTGTCTCACTAAATATTTATTGGCAATTCCTTTCTAATTCTTGCTACTATTGAAACATCCTTGTGTATAAATTCTTAATAGTTTAAATACAGCAACTCAATAAATTTGCTTTCACTGTGTTTTACATCTGAAGCTAAACGCCCTTCTGAGAGACATTAATGCATAAATAAAGGAGACTTTGCTGTGGCTTTATATGTGACAAGAATATGATCTTCTAACTTAGACTATAAAGAGAATTCTTACCGTAACCAATTTTTTTTCTTTCTTTCTTTCATAACACCTTGCAATTCTTAAACTGTTTTGCATTTCTTTTTTCACATCTATAAACAATGTGTTCTTTTAAGTTTGGAAATCAGTATTTTTGTGATGAAAGTGTGTTTTACTATAGACACCGTTATGGCTGGTTGCATTGGTGCTGTAGAGACCATCTGATTTGTCATATACGTTTTGATGTTGCAGAATAATTCAGGGTTACTGTCAGTAGCTTTTTTTCTGGATAGCCTTATGCACATTGACTGCTTCACATAGTCTATCGTTTAGAGGTATAAAGCCAAGCAATGAAAACATGTATCTCTAAAATAGCTCATAGCACCGCTATTCTGAAGCTACCACAAAGAATTTTTCAGAACCTAAGATTGTATTTACGGTATTGTCACTTGTTTTTCAAATAGCAAAGATGACACTGTAGTTATTAACGAGCATGATAATTGAGTTCACTGGAGAAATGTAAGTGAGAAAAAGAAACTTACCATTAAATGCTACTGTAAATAAGACTCTGTTAAGTCACATAAGACTTGCAATTTCATTTAGTAGGCTACTGGTATAAAGATTTTAATTCATTTGACTTAATTCATCTGCACTTGGAAGCTGTATTAAGCAGGGAGGGAGATACTTTACTCTGAAAATAATTTTGAGGGAATAGATTTAAGATACAGCATTAACATTCAATAAGGAACAAATAAAACTATCCGTATGCCTTTGACAAATTGTGCCCATTCTTCTGCATCAGTTGACTTATTATCCAGTGGTAAATCCTGAAGAAATATGCTGTATGAAACCAAAAGCAAAAATTTGGGGTTTTCTGTTCCTTTCCACCCTCCCTTCCTTCCTCCCTCATATTTATTTATAAAATATTTATGTGTTTGCATCACTGACCACCTGCAGCATGAGCTGCGGTTCTACGTTGCCACTTACAGCGAGAAAACATTTCATTGTCATGATTGCCTAATTGGCAGTATCCAACTGAGATAGAGTAAGGACAGAACATAATGTACAGATGAATGCTTAACAGCAACTAGTCCCAGGAGTGTAGCAAATACTAGCTTTAAGTGGAATTTGTAGTTTGTTTTGAAATAACGGATAGATAATCTTGGTGAAAAGGCATATAGAAGTTGTTTTAAATGAAAACGATAGAACGTCACTTTTTGCAGATTACAGGATAGTATATAGTTGATAACATCAACTACTCTTAGTTTTAATTTCTGTGTTACATAGAGAATTACTGGTTTCAAATAAGGCTTAAAAAAGTCCAAGTAGTTTCATTCATACTTTATTGGTCATGTAATTTTACTTCTGTATTATATGGTATATTTTAAAA
>JAOXJK010000001.1:70165454-70190421 GCA_025774025.1 Xenus cinereus
GTCATGTAATTTTACTACTGTATTATATGGTATATTTTAAAAAATTTGTGTGAAGTATTTCTAACAGTATGCAAATATGTAGCAGTTATTTTTTAGTTAAAATACTTTTTGTGTAGATAGACCTTGTGTTGATAGACATTCTTTATACTCCAAACCAGAATTCAATAATTTTTTTACTGTTCAAAAAATACTTTTATATTAAAGCCCTTTTCTAAAAGGAAAAGGGCTTTATTAGTGCCTGCTGGTTTTAGACTACTCATAAAATATCAGGTGGATGTTAATTGCACTTTGCTCATTATAAATTGAAGTGTAATACGTGATGCAGTTGGTGGTTCTTGTCTAGAAAATAATCTGTTTAGTAATAATCAAAGAACATGGAATGACAACTTGTACATGGAAGGAAGCATGTCTAGCAGTTTGAAGTTTTTCACCTGACTATTCAGCATTATTGCTTCTTGGAGATCAAAAATTTCTTGACAAGCTAGTATTTTTTATATGGTCACAATAATTTCTTCTTAATCCTTTGCTTTGCGTTCCACTGCGGTACCAAGCAATTCTGTTTTCAGTGCCATTGTTGATCTCGTAGCAGCATCCCAGTATTCACTGGAAATGTTTGGGGGTTTTTCTGATGATAAATTTGATCTAAGCAGATTGTTTTTAATCAAGTTAAGAAGTACAGTATAGGTGTAATTCTGCTTTTAAGATGTTGATTGCATGTATGTTTTAAAGTACGTTAATACTATTTTCTAAAAAGTCACAGCGGTAATATTGGAACTATTGACTGTGCTGTAAAGTTGGCTTGGCTGTTTAGGTTCCCATAAACATCACAACTGCCCCTAACTGGGCTGTTTTTGCATTAAATTAGAACTCAAGTTTATTAATGAGCTCTGGGTTTGGTTTCTTTGTACTGGGACTTTTTTTTTTTTGAAAGAGATGATAGCAATGGATGTTCCCTGAGGTACTCTGCAAAATTAATGAATTCTTAATTTTGAAGAGTAGAATTCAGTTGAAACATAAAAAAAATGAGTGAGTGTAATTCAGTTTGTCAAAATAGCTGTATTATCTACAAGGTGTATATGTTTTGACCAAATTTAAATGAATCGTGCCCCTCTTGGAGTCATTTCTTCCTGTCATTTTAAAGAGCTGTAAGCGTTAATTTACAAGGTAGCTCTACTGCCATAACAATAAATGATTTACTAATGACACTTCAGATTTACTTACATGCTTGAACGTGTTTGAATGTATTCAATGTGTTGGACACTAAGGATCTCTCTTCCTGTTTTTTTTTCTAGCAAGACCTCATGACTTCTTTGATGCGCAAACACTGGATGCTATAAGACATCGAGCCATCTGCTTTAACCTCTCAGCACATATAGAAAGTTTAGGAAAAGGCCACAGTGTTGTGTTTCATAGTACTGTAAGTATATACGTTTTGCATTCCGTTTGTTTACCTATGCGTCTGAAAAATCTAATGCTTCAGAAAGATTTCTGTGTTCCTTTTACTGCTTTAGGCATTTAATCAGAAATAAATAATAGTAGGTATTTTACGTTGTTGATTTGTCCATTTCTGTCCATTGATTTGTCTATTAGTAAATTAACTTTTTAAAAGTAGCATTAGTAGTTGTTCTAGCTCACAAACTGAATATCTTGCAACATTTCCTGTCTGATACACTTGGGGAAATATCTAACAGCAAGTATGTGTTGCAGAAAATTTGGTTATATCTTCTAAATAAGAATCCAAATCAAACACCATTTCCATAGTCGTGAGTGACAGTGCTAATTTATCACAAGGAATTTTGAGGGTAATTTCATACTTAAATAATCAGAGATGCTGATCTGAAATTTGTGTTTATCCCCCTTTTTTTTTCCCAGTTTAAGAGAGATAATCCTGAATACATGTACCTCTTTTTTTCTTTATTTTTTTCATAAACTTACCACCACAATGTCAGTGAAATGCTAGGAGGAGGCATGTATCAGGGGGGAACTGGTCTTCAGTCCTGTTTCGGATGCTATTTTCTTAATTTCACTTTGGTTTTGATAGGATAGACATCAGTATTAATTTAGAAACTGTCAAGGGGGGGGGGAAAGTACTGAATTGGACTAGAGGGATCAAAAGTTCAAAAAGCTATATATAACCTCAGGTTTTCTTTACCAAATTGAGGGATACAGGCACGTAAAAGGTAGAGACTCGGGTGAAGAAAACAATTAAGAGATGGGACAAAATGAGGGAGGGGGTGCTTTATGAATTGGCAAACTGGTGCAAGATGAACTGCAGTCCAGGGAAGGAATGCTGACTGCTGTGTCTTCAGCTATGAATTAACCTGGACACGTGATTCAAAACTATTAAACTGTCAGTCTCTTTCCGTAAATAGAAGATGATTTTATACACACGAAACTTACTTCATCCTGTTCTACAAGACTAATGATTGTTACAAATATCTGTGGCCTGTATTAGAAATTTTTCCTGAGTCGTTATTCCTGGAGTTTATGTGCCTTGAATACCAGCTGGAAGTGGAGATTTGCAGGTGGTTTAGTGGTTACTGTATTTAAATATCATTCTAGTTTTCCTGGCCAACATGGATTTTTACAATGCTGTCAGAAAAGCAGATTCTCTTCCAATTCACAGCTTGCTTTAATCTGAAAGCTTATCTAGACAGACCGCTCAGTTGTGGAAGCTCACCTCTGGCTATTGGAATAATTCATAAGGATACGGAATTAGAGGGAGGAATGTGCTCTAAAACGGCTTCGAATTAACCTGGAGGAGGTGGTGAAAATCCTTTTAGCTTATCTGTGCGTGCGTCACTCGATGGTGGGGGGTTGATTAGATCTCAAATTGCTTAGATCTCTGTTGCGGGGAGAGGTGGTACCAGTGGGAGAACTGCTCTAAGATTCCAGCCCTGTACTGCACTTTGCTATGCTATTTTAGTGTGCTGCTACAGTTGTGTGGGCTTGTGCTGAACATCAGCTATATGGATGAGACTCAGCCTAAAATCTGCTTTTTTTAAAAAAGAAAAAGTAGAATAGAAACGGTCTTGTGGATGTATGCACTTATACTTGGCTAACAGTCACCTCAGGTGCAAACACATTTTGCGTAACTTATCAGCATTAGGACATTGATTTTTGAGTGGTTACTGGCTAAATAGCATAATATGGTTTGTGTGATCCACCTTCAGATGAAGAAAAAAATGTGTAATTATCAAGGGCATTAATTTGAAAGGTGAAAAATACAAAGATAAAATTGTCTTGCTGTATGACATAGTTCGATGTAGGTTTATTTTTTTTCATGCAGCATAAGAATGTCAGCACAATGCAGTATTTTACAGGATGCATATCCTACTGAAAAATAATTAATGTGAAGAATTTCTCAACAGTCACTGTAGATACCTTTCATCTCCCATGAGAATGCCCTCCTTTTATTTCTTTTCTTTTTTTTTATTTAAACCCATCCTTTCCTTTATATATATGGAAAGCTGTAAAATCAATGAGACCTTTTTGAAGAAATGCTTTTACCATCCAGAATTCAACATTCACTTCATTATGATTTTTTTTTTCTGCCTAGTGTTTTTTTAATTGGAGTGAAAAAATCAAGCATTTCCATTTAGCGCAAAGGGTGGATGTTACCCTCTCCTGTGTCCCCACCCAGCTTTTTGAAATGGACAGATTTAATTCTCTAAAATATTTGAATACTAAACTGTTCTTCTCTGGTTTTAGCTTTTTTAGATATTTCAGTTCATTGGTCACATGCATTGATAGTAGTTACATGTGTTTTGAAGTCTTAAAACTTTGAAATGCAGTAAGTAAATAAAGTAAAATGCATACCAATTTATAGGGTGAAATTTTTTTCTTTTTCCAGAAGAGGTCAGCAGTACTCCATTTCTGATTTGAGACAACTTTGCATGTTTCAGATTAATTTTCCTTTCTGGGACAGTGCATGAAATTCTGAGAAAATAGTAAGAGTTTTTTCAAATAAAGCTGTATTGAACATACACCTACTGCCTGAATTATATTTTTAAATTAAAAACGTAATTTGATTTAAGCTCTTTACAAAGCAATTTTAAGTCTTCAGAGCATCTTTATTGCAGACATGCTAGATTTCTTCCATTTTACTTGTAACTTTTGCAGACTTGACCATAAAGCTCTGATTGCTAGTGTTAAAATAGCAAGTATTTTTTTAATTGCTCTTTTGCAATTTTGCATTTGTCTGCTCATAGCTATATTTCTGACTCTAGCCTGCCTAGAATGTGGTGAAATTTTCATTGCACTAACTGCGATAAAAGTGGGTATCTTTTGTAAAAACTGCTTTAAATTTGACAATTTCAAAATATACATGGGGAAAAAGCAATGGCAGCTATAGATGCCAGATTTCTGTTGTCTCCTAACAGAAAGCTAGCATAATACTTTCATATTAAAAAAAAATAAAAATAGGCTTATTCCATATATGGAGAGAGGATCTTTCACTCAAAAACAAGCGAATTGCTCAGAATCTGAGTATTGATTATTTAGTAGGGACAAGAAAAGCAGATGACATGGGGGGGTGGAATCTGCAAAATTCATCTTGGATACAAGTATATCTCTCTGCGAAGCATCCTAGCTATAACTTCCATAGCTTTCATGTATTAGATATGATTAACTCTTCTGTTTTGAAAAATTACCCAGTTTTCTACAGCTAAAAGTTACTTTCTCCTCCTATTAAACTTCTCTGGGTTTGTGAAAGCTGGTTCAAGCCCTTAGTTAAGCACTGGTTGTTTGAAGGTATTACTAGGGCTCTAGAATAAGAGAATGGTACTTGCATGGTGTGATTCAGGCAGTACTTCAGTTGCCCTAAATTTTGTACCCTGAATCTTTTACACATCAGTGTTTCATTTTTCGAGTTTTTACAAAAATGTCTTTTTTCAGTGTGGTGATGGCAATACAGCAGAGTCCTATATTTTGTACTGCATATTCATGAAAATGAAAAATTGTTACTGTTAAGAATTTATCTGTACTTTTTTTTTCTTTCTATTGGAGAATGCAGGTGATGATATTGTGTGGTTCTCTCTAGATCTGTGAGGGTCTGGAATCACCATGTATTTATTATACTGTAAATTCCCAAAGAAGCAGTGCTGTTGATTGTGTGAGAGGGACAGAAACCTTGTGTTGCAAAAGAGGCAGATGGGTTCTGGGCAAAGGCTAAAACTTAAAATTGGAAGGGATTGGAGGAATGCTTTCAAAGTCTTTATTTAAAAAGTCGGGATTTTCATTCATCTCTGCTCCAAATTTGGCAAAAGGATGTATCCTGTTGCGGGTACGGCTTGAGACTTAAGAAGAAAAGTCTTAGCAATGTTTCCTATGTGTAAATTAAAGAACCCTATATTATTATTCTTTGATACAAGAGTCAAAGTGGAGTGCGTATGTTCTGTTTAAACTCTATCAATTGTCGACAGGTCTTCGACACGTCATTTGATTTGTCATTCATATAACAATAGTAGCAAGTGTACTCTCCACAGTGTTAAGTGTTCCCTTTATGTCTGCATTAAACAACCTCTGTAAGCTTGTGCCTTCTTCCAAGTAGCGTTTCCTATTGCTGCATTCAGTGTTTGGTTTAGGTATTGAAAAGGAATGAGTAAAAGTTACCCAGGAAGTTATACATACAGCGTGTCCAGATCTCAAAGCATGGCTTGAGTAGTGATAGGTACATTCAACCTATATATAGAATTAATGCACCTTTCAAAGAATAAAATGGTTTGCCTTTTATGAATGTCAAGTCGAACATGAAGAACAACAGTTTTTGAACAAAAAACCCCTGCAGTTCTGGTTTTAATTATGATTTATGTAATTATTATCAGGTAATAGCTAAAAGAAAAGAAGATTCTGGAAAAATAAAACTCTTGCTTCATTGGACGCCAGAGGACATGTGAGTATATTGCTAGTGATATGATACAGGATTTACATGGGGAGGGATTTACAGTGGGGTAAATCAACTGTCACTAAAATGCATTATGCCTTTGAATATTTAAATTAAAATTAATGGTTTTTAAAAAGCAATTTAGCAATTTACTTTCAAAAAGTAATTTAGAAGTTTAAAAAAATAATAAGCGATGCTTTAATTGACTTTTCACTTTAGCTTTCAAGTCTTTAGACTCTGATACCAGTTCAAGTAATTGAAGCTGTGGTTTTGATGCATTTTGTCACTATGGGTGTTAATAGCAAGGTCCTCTAATTATTGAATAGGGAGTTCAGGTTGGTTTTGCCAGCCTTATATACATAAGGAAACTTGTCACTGAGACAGCTTTGTTTTACCCACTGATTCATCATGATCCTAAAATACTTTTAGGTACTGAAAATGTACAATCATCAGTGTAGAACTGAATCAACAGTAGAACTACAAGCATCTTTGCCTACATGCCACAATTTTAACGATATAATGACCACAGTTGGCCCTTTAAGGTGTCCGTCTTGTATTGCTGCTTCTTTGGATAGTCCCACCAAAGCTTGGAGTGCTCTTCTAGCATGTTTAACTCTTCTTTTTCTCTTGGTTTTTCAAAGTTCTGCCTTGTTCTAAATGAGTAGCCTTGCGTGTAACGCAGGAAGAAGTACTGTGCCCTTGGGTGGGCTTGGGGCATATGAAGTAGTAAATGTACTTTAGAAATAATTTACTGCTTTGAAATAGCTGAGATCTCATATCTTTCTTCTGGCCCAGAAAAGAATTTATATGTAAATATTTTGATCTTTATTACATGGAAAAGTAGAATAAATGTTTGGTTTCCGCTATGCTGTAGGAGAGCAGTAGGCAGTGTAGTTTTAGGAGAGGCAGTAGCTGTATACTCCATGTTTGCACAAGCTTTAAGGTGAGTAACTACTTTTCCTTTTAAAGGTAAGAATAATTATAATGGAATTTATTTATTGGATCCATACTCCCGCATATCGATTCCTGGATCCATAGTCCTGCATATACAGATGAAGTTACTGGGACATTTAGTTTACACTAAGATGAATAGTTTCATAATTAGGTAGGTCATACAAGTTTAGAGGCTCTTTCTTAAAAGGAACTTCAGTTTTACTGGGAAGACATATCTAAATTGGTAAAATTCATTAGGTAGGGATATATAAGTTTCTGAGGAAATAGTCATGGTTCATGCAATTAACTTTTAAAACAAGGGGATCTTTTAGATTCAGTGCTGCTTTTAAGTGATTGAGTATGATGGTGATGCAAAGACTTAACAGAAATTCACCTTTGCTTTGGTGGTTTAAATTACTCAGTTTTGTAGTGTCCCAAATTAGTCATGTGCAGTAGCGTGAACTTGGCAGTGTGATTCTGTTGTAACATTTATTTGCAGAGGACTAGGGTTGCTGGTAAGCTATCTGCAGCAGCGTTTGGCATTTTATTGCAATTTTAACGTGTTAGTAGCTTTTGCTGCTCTTATAGGCTGCAAGTTTCAATTCAACTTGGGAGAGAATAACTAAAATATTGTAGAGAAAAGTGTAGGTTTTCTGCATAAAAAATAAAATAATAAATAATAAAAAGCGTTAAAAAAGCCTATAACACACTGAGAACGTGAAAAGTAAATAAAAAATCAGAATACTTTTTTCTAATAAATAGTTGAATGAGGATTTTTTGCTTATGCAGGTGAATATAATACTAGAGTCTGTGCGTTAGAGAAGACAAGTTATTCAGTAATCTCAACGCATCCCTGACAGAATGTAGATTTGATTGGTCAGGTCAAAGGAATAATGTGGTTTATGTTTGGTATTTCTCGCATCTTGGTTGGCTTAGGTAGAGTGTATATTTCCTGCACTTAATTGATGTAGTTTTGAATTATTGAGTATGCAGTATATTAAATTTAATCTTGATTATTATAATTAAGAAAACCAAATGCAAGGTATCATGGCTCATGTCATCCATCTGTCTTACATACTGAACGTACTCACACTTTGAAAAGTTGAATGCAGTCATGATGATTATTTTCCGTTGTGCTGAGCTGTTCATCAGCCTTTCAGATGGAGCTAGTAATAATGATATAACTTTTTGTACTCTGAGTCATCTTGAGAAACTGTTAAACTGCTCCAGGTTATCTGTACATTCAGTATTTTTTCAGGAAAAGTAAGTACTAGTCTTTAACCTGCTTCCTATGCAAGAGGGAAATAATTTTCAAATCTTTTTTTAGAGCAGGAATTTATTCTGTGTGCCAGTACTACTTAGCTTACTCAGTTCCTGTCTTTATGTATATTTCAAATAGTCTTTGTATGTGAAAAGTTTTCATATTTGCTGTTTGTATTGTTTTGCATCTTCAGCATATAGCTTCTATTAAAAATGCCTCATGAATGTTTCTTGTCAAAAAAATTATTTTGGCTTTACTTACCAAAAAAAAAAAAGCCTTATGATGTTTTTTCACCTTTTATGACCCATATTAAAACTTTAGTAGATACATGGATTGCCTCATGGGTGGCTGACCCTCCCCACCCCCTTTTTTATTTTCTTTTTTATTCTACCTGCATCTGAAAAGTATCATTGGAGAAGCTCTCTTTTGCTGCTGGCATAGAAGTTCTCAGTTTCATTTAATTTTTTGGATGGCTTACCCAAAAAATTTGAGTTACAGCTAACTTTTATAGCTGAAAAATAGCGATTCAGTTTAATAATTTGTAGAAGTCTAAAATTGTGTATAGCTTTGGTCAGAGAAAGAACTGTTTCATTTAAATAGTCTTAAACACTGGGTTTCTCAATTTGAAACTTGTTTTAAAATGTTTAGAATTCTTAATTACAAACTTCAACTTTTTTCCCCAACCAGAAATTAATTTTTGGCTCCTAGGTCATATAAAAAAAATATAAAACAAACAAAAACCCACAAAAAATCCAAACGCACACACATCCCTCTCCCCAAACTATATGTGGGCTGAAAATAATCTCAGGGGGTCGTTTGTTTTGTATTGTGTTTTTTCTTTTCAGGGCATTGTTCTTTTGTTTTTTCATTCTTCCCCTTGTAGTGGAAGCAAAACGGATCGCTTGTTTGCTTTGCAGAGCCTTGGGCAGTGCTAACTTTTGGCAGGAGGCAGGGAAGGGGGTTTTCTGTAAGACGTTGATGGCCTCTGCGAGCCCAGCTCTTACCGATGTGTTACCTGAAAACCTCAGCAGGGCCTTAAAAACCCAATGTGCTTTCAGTAAAAGAAGCAATAATGCAATAAGCCACTCTGAAATAGGCGCGTTTGGTTTCGAAGAATTAAAGTACAAAAGGTAGATCAGTTGTATTTGTTCTCTCCAGCCCTCTTCCCCACGTTTTATGGCAAGTGGCAGTGAAGCAACAATTCCTTTTAATCTGTAAAGACCACGTTTTCTTCCATCTCGCAATGAGAACTGTTACACAGCCAAAATATTGTGGCAATTGCCTGGTTTTTCTCAGAAGACAATCAAACAATTAACTTCAGCGAAGTTGGAGCATTTTGACATTGAAAGCTTTGAACTTGGAGCAAGCAAATTAGTGTAACTCGAAGCTCAGTGCCTGCAGTATTTCTGGTCTTTACCTTTTTTGACAGCATCAAAGAATTTTATGCCCAGTAAAATAAAGTCTTTTCAAAGATCTGTGGTTTTTTGGTTTGGGTTTGTTTTTTTTTTTTTCCTGCTACCCATTTTTACATTAAATTGTTAAAATGGAGAATATCGTGCCCATGTCATTGTATGTTTGGTTTAGTATTCTTCTGGAATAATCCAAATTCTATTTAGTATCTTTTTCATATTGAGAACTTGAAAAACTTTGATGTATAATGTGTAAAGATCGGCTGTCTTTTCCTCACTCCAGTGAAGAGTCTTTTTAACCAGTGAAATGTGAAGATTGCTTTAAAAAACTTCATATGTACTAGTTTACCGCATTATTTAATGGTAAGAAAAACAATTGATCTTTTTTGAATATTTTTATTTTATTTATTTATTCATAGTCTGCCTGATGTGTGGGTAAATGAAAGTGAGCGACATCAGTTAAAAACTAAAGTAGTTCATTTATCAAAACTACCAAAAGATACTGCCTTGCTTCTGGACCCAAACATATACAGGTAACATCCTAATTTTGCAACTTTCTTTACTTAAATATAGTCTTAAGCCTCACTTAACTTTTTGACGTTGGAAAATCGGGATTGCAAATGCATTATACACCACACCAGGGAGCTTTGATCCTGTCAGCGTCCAGGAGTTAAGTTCTGAGGTCTTAAGTTGTTTCAGAATTACTTAACTTCTTGAACTGAACTCTAGTTACTGAGAAACGGGGAATGTGTGTATTTACCAAGTGTATTTTACTTTTTTGTGCTTGGTGTACAGAAATTCTAGTAAAGGAGGTACATACAGTGGAATCCTGAAAGATCACTTCTGTTAAGATCACATACTGGTTTGTATACCAATTTTTTTAAAGTCCAAATTTATCTTTACATATTTTATATTCAACTGTAATACATGCAGTATTACCTTGAAATCTGTACTTGTATACAAGTACTGTTATTTTTTAATACAAGATTCTATAGAGGGGGACAGAAGGGGAGAGTACATGTTACTTGCCTTTAAACTGCATTCATAATTGTGTTTTTAGGATTTCAGATTGGCTTCTAATCCATCTCATTTCTAATTTCCTGATTTTTTTCCCCCCTCTCTTTATTAGTGTGTTCACATAATTGTTAGTACCCACAGTTCTCTGTGTGTACAGTTTTTAAAGGTAATCTGAAATGCTTAATTCACTCTTAAGCTTTTGAATGTCCAAAGACACGTATTTATGGGCTTAAATTTAAAATTCATGAAAATGGGTCAAAAAAGAAAGCTTTTTCTACCATAACAGAAGTTCAGTGTTCCTATGTTTCTTCCTTAACATCCAGTGACCTGTTCTTTATATAAAGGAGTAACTAGAACACTAATCTGAGGTCTTGATAAGTGATAAGCCTTTCAGTTCACCTTTAATATTCAGTGTATTTCACTAATCAAATTAATGAATACTTTGTTTTCAATATGAAAATAAATCATCACACTATATCTGCTATATTTTGTAAATGTAAATTTAAAATACTTCCTATAGTATATGAATTACTGATGTTAACAGTAAATCATAAAAATGTTATGAGGAAATCAGGTTGTGTGTTTTTAAAACTGCTTAACACAGTGACTGTTTTATAAGCTAATTTAGGTGTTAATAATCTTATGTATTGATTACCTTTGCAGAACTTGATAGATTAGTTGGATTTGAAAAGGAAAAAATAACCTTTTAAAATAAAAATGTAATGATCTTTGGGATTAGGTCCTTGGACAAAAACGAGCAACCCCTTCTACCTCTCCCAACTAAAATTAAGGTCCCCTCACATAATGTTGCGCTAGGTTTTTAGCAGTATAGGTGAGCGTATGATTTAAAAGAGCTGTGGGACCAACTGTGGGAGAGCAAAGAAATAAAGTTGAAAGACCAAAACATTGCAAGGGGAAAAAAGTGGTTAAGGGAATTCAGTGGCAACTGTTAACGTCGTGCTAAAATGATGACTCCAATAGAAAGTTTGAAATAATTATTTGAAGTGTATACTAATATGGGATCATCTAAAATGGTTTTCTGTTTTAATCAAATTAAATGAAAGTAGATTTTATAGTATACTCTAGCTGACTCAAATTTACATGTCGGGGTCTTTTATGTAAAACTGTATTATCTTCTTTTACAGAACAATGCCCCAGAAGAGGTTGAAGAGGTAAAAACCAAGCAAGTGGGGACACCTGCAGTCTTAGTCACTGACAATGGATTTAGAAATAAAGTTGCACATTAGTCAAATCCCATCCTTTTTTTTTTTTTCTTAGATAAATATTTATGCTTAGTGTAAACATTCTGTGAATGAAGTCGATGCTTCCGTGGAATATATTAATATATTACTGTATATCCACATTTTCATGGAATGGTACAGTGGGAGACTGAGCGAACACTCTTCTGGCAACTTAGTGGAACAACTGAAAGGCTTTGCATGCTTGCTTCTTTAAGCTGCTTTTTTCTTTAGTGAATACAGTAGTTTATATTTGATGAAAAGAAAAAGTAACCATCACCATTTACTCACAACTCCCAGGAGAACTGTTAACAAGCTATTAGGCTTCTTGTCAACGTTAACTAAATATAACACATGCCAGGCAATAAAACAGCTACCAAGGGATTATCCTCTTGCCCTTTGAGTATGGTGGATAGTAATCATTCGTCATTTGTAATCTCGTGTCCTTTTGCAGATCCCTAAAATATGTTGGATTATAATGTTTAAACAAATGTTGATGGAATGCTTGTCTTTTCCAATCAACTATGAATACATATAGTACGGTTTAAAGATGTTAAGAGTGTTGCAGTATGTCTGACCCCCTTTTCAGGAGTAGTATAGTATGTTAATGAGATCTGCTTCTATGTGATCCGTATCAATGGACGGTTTTTGAAAAACCTCTACTTAAGCAGTTAGTGTTATCGGTGTTTTATTTTTACTTTTTTGACCCTTTAGGATCCCCATTCACTTGTAAAGTATACTTTTTTTTTATTTGGCCTAATGTTTTCTAGATGTAAAGAAAATGGTATTTTTAAAAAAAAATAATCTAGAAATTCAATCCTTTATGCACCAAAGTTGGCTTTGAAAAGGAAAGTAAAATCATTTTCTTGCTTAATAAGCAAGAAGCCATGGATTTTTGTAACTGACAAATAGAGATGTGTCTAACCTGTTAGTCTTTGTATGGAGACAAAAATGTTGCATATAGAGAATAGGACATTGCTTGTAAATATTTCAGCAGATTTGTAATATATTTTTATATTATGAAATGTACTGTAGATGTTTTTCTAGAGGCATGAAAGTTAAAATGTATATATTACGGTAGAAATAATATTGAAGGATATTGTAATTCACTAGTGCTGCCAGAAGAATTGTTTAAAAAAAGCACCTTCCTTAACAATAAAAAAAACCTTCTTTTACATACCTAAGGGACTATATACTACTGTTAATATCTGTTGTAAGAACAAAAATACATTGAACATCCTTCCCAGAAATCTTAGAGGGATGAATAGTACCCATAATTAATTCATGGCGCTCCTTTCTAATAGTGAACATGAAATTAGTTTTTTCCTTACTATTGGAAGGAACTAATATGTAAAATTTGTATGGATATATGCAGTCAAACTGCAGAGTTAGTCCTCCTTATTGGGGAGGAATTTACTACAGTGAAACTAATAACCAGCAGTTTTTACACTAAATTTTTATTAAATAGAATAAAACTTAAAGTAACCCTTTGGTTGCAGAAGCGAGCATATCCTAATATAATACAAATGCATTCTGCATTGGTACTGACACGAGAGTCTTGCTTAGCTCCAATGGGTTAAAAATTTTACTTATATACACAAAAAAAAATCTTATCAAACAAAATGAAGTGCAGATTAAAAGCACCACTAATATAAGATGTTCTGGAATGGTTGTTTAATAAGGGTATTATTCATAAAATCTGTAGTGATGTGACTTTATTTTTGAAAAAATGCAGTGTTTTGGGGTTTGTTTTTTTGGTTTTTTTTTGTTTTTTTGCTTAAGCACTTCACCTACTGCTTTTTCTGTACCTATAAAGTAATCCGTAATCTTTGTTTCTTTTTTTTGGATTTGTTATAAAATTGCCAAATAGAAGTGTTTCAGATATAGTTTGTATTTGTATTTTTTTAATTTTATTGCTTCATGAGTTTCTTGTAAGTCATTTATAATTGACAGATGATTGTAGACCTTGCCTGAGTATTTTTTCTAATAAAACAAAGCAAACAAACCTAATTAGCTTCAAAATTGTAACATTTCAATGAAGTTTTCAAAGATAAATATAAAAATGCCACTATCTCTTTATTTCCTCTGTAAGCGGTAAGACACATACCTTTACGAAATGGGGAGGTCATGGATTCAAGTCATGTATTACTCATACAGACTGTGATGTTCGTTTCTTGGGTTTGAGAAAAGTATAATCTAATGTTCTCCTGGTACAGCTTCTGCCTTGGAAGAAGAAACCAGTTTAAATTCAAAACATCTGTGAACAAATGGATCTATTGGAATTAATTAAACTTGCCATAGTAGTCAAAAGGTAAGCGGAGTTTTGGCTGGTTTTTACCTTGAAGTTATCAAAGTGAATTGTTAAAACTATGCTTGAAAGTTGTTTACGTTCTACAAATTATGTAACTATTCTGTGTTTTTTTTATGTTTCAAATGACAGGTCGTGTCTCTCTAAAGCTCTGCTTCAGATATTGTGTGTGTCCCCAGATGAATTTGTTTTGCTGGAAGTGTCACAGCATGCTGGGAGACATCGATCACTTTGTTCTGAAAAAATCTTGCTGCTCTTATTCTTGAAAAGTGTTAATGAAATAATTGCCCCCTCCCCTTTTGAGTAGTTCCACGTCCTTTCTTTTGGGCTGTAACATAGAGAGGTTTCCCTTTGTCTTTCTCAAGGACATGCTTTTTAATACCTACAACATGCATTCCCTCCCAGATGGTGTGTTTATTTTCTTTGTAGAGAAATGTCACCAGGACAAACTTGCAGTTGGTTTGACACTTTGCTGCAGTCTGTCTGCAGGCTGCCTTAATGAGTAACTATATCAATACCCTAAATTTATACTTTTTTGATTAGAGATTCTGTATTAGCTTTAACACATTACAGAAGGTGAGTAAAAGAAAATTAGTCGTTTTACAGGTAAAGTTAAGTCATGGGGAAGTACACTGGAGTGTGTACTCCACGAGAAGAGGCTGAGGGAGCTGGATGAGTTCAGCCTGAAAAAATATGCTTTGGGAAAACCTAGCAGCAGCCTTCCAGTACCTGAGAAGGTACTGAGAAGGTGCAGCCAAGCTCCTTGAATCAGGAGGATGAGAGTCAGTGGTCATAAATTGAAACGGGAGATTTTTTTTCACTATGAGGATAGTCAAGCATGGGAACAGATGACTCCCAGAGATCCCAGAAATCTCTGTCCTTTACAGTTTTCAAGATCCAGACAAAGCTCTGAGCAACCTGGGCTGGATTCGGTGTTACTTGTCTTGCACTGAGCAGGAGATTGGACCCGATGCTCCCTTGGAGCTCCCTCCCGACACGAATTATTCTGTGTTTCTGCGATTCGGAACTAAGTCAGGAAGACATCCGCTATGTTTAGATCCCGTTAGCAAACTGTTGGTATGTTCATAGATCATGAGTAGAGGTGGAGCTGTTTGAATTGAAAACCAAGCAGGTCTTTTCTAAAACTTATATTGCATATAAGTTTCTCTGAGTTACTGTGATTTTTCAGATTTTGGCTGAATTGCATAATATGCAACACTATGTTTTTCTTGCCTTCTGTGTTCTATTAACTAATAAGTAGTTTCCAATTTAAATTACATATTAAATCTGGACTGGATTCATTTGGGAACATATAGATTACTTATGTTTAAATCTGCATTGTTTTTAATAATAGGAATTTAAGTGGTTGATTTCTGTTCCTTTCAGCTTTTCAGTGCAGCATGTGAATTGATTATTATTGAAAATCAGTCTTATTTCATACTTCAGTCTGAAATTGATATATCCTCACTTAATGCTTTCTTGCTGTGACACTTTAAACTTGTGTATGAACGTATCGTAAGTATTTCTCTTGTCACATTAATGTACAAAAAGTAAAACAGAAAAAAATAATCTCTTCGGGAAAGCTGGCTTTTGAAAAAGCAGCCGAATCTATTGTTTCTTGTGGTCATTTTCTGTAAATTATTAAGTAGGCATTCTCTGAATGGCTCTTATATGCACATGGCTCTGAAAGTAAAATAAACAGTTTGATCCCTAAAACAAGATATTCTAAACAAAACATTCCAGCTGCTGAAGATGATCTCAACACCATGTAGATTTTCTTAGTCAAGTAAAGATGCCCTTAGGTCTCTTAGTTATCCCGGTGTTTACTTATTCCAAGCAAAGAATACTCTTTGTAAACTATATCGCTCTAACTTTTGATAAAAATTTCTCAATTACCTATTTTGAAGGGGGGAAAAAAGCCCCACCTGCACTCCTGTTTTGAGCAATACAATGGGGAAAAATATTTTAAGAATGCCTGTCTGTTTATGCATTTTCAATAAGGCCCCTTCTTCTAAAATTCGATGTGCTTGCAATTATATAAACCAAATTGAGACTATGAGAATGAATGCTCATATTAACACAGCTGTAGTCGTGCTTATAATGAGAAGAATAGGTAGAAGTGCTAGAGGCGGATTGCTCAAAGTCGTGTTTTTATAAGAATTATTACAGGGTTGAAGGGCTTTACTATTGTAATCTCTATTATAATTTTGTTTTCTAACGTAGGATGAACTAAAATCTAACCAAGAATAAAACCTCATACTCCTGGAAGATTAAGATTTTCAACCATCTGTTCTTTTTCTCTGAATATGGCTGACAAACTAGAAAAAATAAATAGATTTAGTTATGCTGTCAAATCTCAGGTTATCTCCTGGAGGGGGTAAAGCAACAGAGGTTAATATTTTGTGTTTAAAGCAGAACATTGGTTCCAGGAGACAGGAGCTGTGAAGTTATTCCTTCAGGTAAGAAACTGTGGTGATGAGTGGAGGCCAGTGTTGCAACCTTTGTTTTTAGATTTTAACTAGAAATGGCAATTCTGAGAATTTACTTTCCTACTGTATTACAGGACTTTTCCTTACAGTGAAAAATTGTCCCCAGAATATATGTCTTAATTGTTATACTACAGTACACAGTACTGTATAGTAATCTACAGAGTATGTACGTTTGGGGTTTGATGTAGCTTTATCGAAATCCCCTGTAATCACTGCTTTGTGTTTTTCTTCATTGTAATGAAATGTATAGTTGGAATACTGTTGTCTGCCTCTTAATGCTTTGTAATCCTTAACTTTCTTACGTTTTCTGTCCAGTACTTTCCATGCTAATCCATTTACAGTGTGTTACAGCGTGCAGTAGTACAAGCACAGAGGTGGACCAAAGTAAAGTTCAGGTGGACCAAAGTAAAGTTCAGGTGGACCAAAGTAAAGTTCAACATGCACCCATAATTCTTGTGTGCCCTAATTTTCGAGAGCTTGTTTTGCAGCCTGGTCTTAAACTACTTTTATCTGTAATTTCTTAAATGATTGAAAAATACATGCCAATTCCAGCATCGTAGCATCATTTTTAGGGGTGATTGGCAGAGTTGGGAGTTCTCTGTTGATAACCACAGGGCTCGCTGTGCTGAGCTGTCCTGTTGGGGGTAATAGAGTAACTCGGACCAGGCGTGGATGTCATCTTTCATGTCAGCTTTGAATGAGAGGGGAAGGAGATGCTACTTCTGCGATTGGTGCCCGTTGAACGTTGAGAGTTAGTAATACTGTGCTCAGTTCCAGGTTGGAAGGAACTGTGATCTAGAGATCTAATGTCCTATGTTTAATTTTTTTTCTCTTTTCTGCTTTCCAATATTTTAAGGCAAAAAAGAAAAGCAATGTTCTAATCTAGCTTATTGTTCCTATCCAGTTCTGTTTTGCTGTCAGCCGTACATCAAGTTTCTCATATTTATTTCCCCTTCTCACCCATGTACATACTTGCACTTCAATCTCTAATTCTTTTCTAGAGAAGAGTTAAAATCAAGATGTCTTTGATGTGTAACTTGCATCAGAATAAGGAAATGTAGTTCTAAGTGTAAAGAGAATAAAATCATGGTGATTGCATACTGAAAGTGGGCTGTTTGTTGATGTCCAGTTAGGGAGGGGTAAATTCCATTTTTGCAAATTTTTGCGAAGATTAATGCGCTGTGACTTATGCTACATTATTTCTTTTTATTAATTCTAAAAATGGCCCTTTTCACTCGTGTAAATCCTTGATTTATCACCTACCACGAATAGTAGGTGATATGATGTATCTGTTTACTTCATCCTGGGTGAGAGGTAATTGCTGTTCAGCATACCCTCGGGTTTGCTTGCTTACAGAAGATTTAAGTACTGTCTACTGGATGCTGTTCAAAAGTTTTGTCAAATTTTAATACCCTTTTGTCTTAGCACTTCGCCCGTGTTTGTAGTCTCAGTGGAGGATAGAAGATTCCCTCATAGATTTACTCTGAAGACCTGCCTCTGAAATGAGACAGTCAGCCCTTCTGAATAACAGAGGGAGGCGAGGAGATGTAGAGTTGGTGATGGTTTGTTGCTGGGGTTTTTTGGGGGGGTGAGATTTTTTTATTTTTATTTTTTACTTGAAAGTGTATAGTTGCATTGTATTTAAGGAGAATGTTTATTAAGGAGATAAATGAATCTAAATAGAAATGTTCCACTTTCTGTAATACTTGTGAGAAAAGCTGCTTTCAACAATGTCGGGCAAAAGGCGTGAAAGATATTTCACCCTAAGTTCCGGAGGGACTTACAAAATACTTGACCACTAGTAACACACAACAACTTGACAGTCAAAAGCTAATTAGTTATAGTACTAGACGTTTAATGCCTCTGACCCAACTCGGAGATCTCCAGGGTCTCCTTTGCCTGAATGTCATTGCTCCGTTCTGTTTTTTGACTTGTCCCATCTGTGTTATGTCTAAGGTCACATATCTCAGTGAGATCTGTACAGGCATGTGGAGTCTGACCAATGCGTTGTTGAGTGTAGAACGACTTCATCACAGATATTTGACTCGTCCACCTTGGTTCAAATCCTTTGTCTGAAACCCAGATTGTGAAATCGGGAGGAATGGAACATGATGTTGCTTATAATTCATTTAAGCCAAAATGCTCAACATGAGCCACTTAAACGTGTCTAGGCACTGAAATATATGTTTGGATTTACATAACTTCAAGGCCAAAAAATTAGTAAAAACGTAGTTTTGGGAGCAAAGCATTGGTATGTGAGATTAAAGACTGCCCTTAAGCAATAAAAGCATTTTAAACGGTTTTAATTTTAAATACTTTGCAACTTTTACTTTCTAGTGAATACGAGGCAGGGGCTTGGACCCTGCTTGCTTTTTCTTTCTTCATGTCATAAATATTCTCTCCTAGAGCATGGAAAATTATGTCAATCACACTTAAAACAGTGTTTATTGCACAGCAGATGTGTGCATACAGCGACTGTAGCTGAAAGCCAAAGTATTTAATTAGCAGTTGCCTGCAGCTGGATTCTTTCTTTTTAAACAAGCGGGGAGGTGGGGAAACATAAAAGGATGTCAAGAGACATTCTGCTGACAGTGAGCAAGTTCATGTGTAATTACTTATTAAAAACGTTGCTCTGCCTCCATACTCAAAGAGCCATCATGTGGCATTGCCAGCTTTTCATTACGCGATGAATTTCGTGTCCTCGCTGACCAGATACATGTGCTGCCTCCTTCAAAGAACGTTTGATTGGCTTGCATAGGCTTTAAAGAGGAGAATAATAGATACGAAGATTTTTTTTTTTTTTAATAATCTTGTGCTCATCTGTTAGTGTCATTGTGGCTGTTTCCTCTGCAGTCGGGGAGGGTTTGCCATTGATTTGAAGGCTGAGGATTTATGGTACAGTCAGGTCTCGGAGTCTGGAAATAACATTCCTCGTGGGGAAATCAGTCCGGATTCGCTTGCTCACGCATTACACACGTAGACTCTCAAGTTGTAACACAGGCTGCGTAGGTCAAATGGACTGTGGCAGTTGTTTTTTTTGGCGCATTTTACTTCTCCCCAATAGCTTAATAGCTTTTAAAATGAACAGATGAGGATAAAAGTTGAATGTATGCTGTAAAAAAACTTCAAAGAGCTGGTTTTAGGGTGAAATGTGGCCTTCGACTTAAACTCCGTACTTTGTTTATATTGTTATTCGGAAGTTAGTTATTGCAAAGTGCAAAACAAAGCTTTATCTCAGGTAATGCCTCATCTGAGTAATCTACTACAAGCTGTACAAACTGCACACTGTGGTTTCTGATGTGTTTATCTCCTTGGAGTCCTCTTCCTTTTTTTTTTTTTTTTCCTTGGCTAATATATTTGTTAATTTTAATCTTAGAAGGTATTTCATAATTTAATAAGCATTACACGTGTTCCAGTGGGAGCTGGTTTCAGCAATAGAAGGAAGATGTCGAGATACTATAAGCTGGTAAGTAGATGTCAAGACATGCAGCCACACACCGTAGAGATTACGGAAAGAATAAATGATGTTTCCGTGCTGTACCGCCGTCTCCGAGATGCTGGGAACCCACACATCACAGTATGCATTTCCACTGTAGGTGCCTTTTAGGTACATAATTTAATTCCATAGCAATCTGTAACCAAAAGGTGGCAGCAATCTACCACGCTATCACTATGCATAAATGTAATCTATCACTCGGTAGTGATATTACTTAAGGTGTTTACTTGCTTTTCTAAACCAGTCTCCTCACGTACAATTTGTTGTCTTTGTTGATACCGAATGGAAATAACTGTTTTAACAGCTCTCCTGTCTTACTGGTTGGTCTGTATCTCTCAGCTATTGCCGAGAAGACGAGAAACTGCTTTCATTGTTATTAAAACTGGCTAATAAAAGTTAAAGTAATTTAAAGAAATATTTTATTGCCCAACTAACAAAAAGATTGAGCATTATCAAATTCTGTAAAATGTGGCTGGGTAATTATGGTGCTTGGTCACTTTCTTCTCTAATTACTTTTTCTTTGCTAGTGATGCCCAGGATTGCACTTTTGACCACTTGATTGTTTCCATAAAGGGTTGTGACAGGAAATATGTTTACAGAATTTTGTACTTATTGTCTAGATAAGTTGCATATCAAACTTTCTTAAAGTTCCTACCAATTGCAAAACCTTTCAGATTAGTATTCACTTTTAAGAGATTAGTTAAAAATGCTGCCAGAATCAGGATCATGGTTTCTTTTGTATTTGAGTAGTTCTTTCGGAGGGAAAACAAGATTTATGTCTCTAAAATGAGTAGCCACGTACAAGGGAGGATTAAAGCAAACGTCCTAAACTCCAGGCTGCAGTTGACCTCAAAATTGTCAAATAGCAGCACTGAAATGATGGCAGCAAGACGTACCAAGCCTCCTTCTGTGCTGGTATCTATAAAACTTCTCTGCAGAAAACCCTTTTTCCAAGAAGTGGTGTTGGGTAATTTGCATTCTACTGTATTTCTTCAGTGGTGTGAGGTCTCTGATGGGTTTTGGTGCCCCAGAACTTCGCTGTGTACCTACTGTTTTGCACTAATCATCAGGTAACCTTTATCCTCTAGTGAGTTACAGATGACGCAACATAGTTCTGTTCCCAGTAAGGAAGGGAATTTCTTTGCATCCAAGAGTGGTGCAAGATAATGCAGTAAACAGCTGTTTTTCTTGCTCATGCTTAAACTCTGAAATTTTAAGCTGGCATCTCAGGAACTCCTTTGCATGGCCACATGTGGAAGAAGAACACAGCGATGGATGGGCTGTGCTCCACATCTAGCCCAAGAATTGCAGAACCTGAGTCTTAACCTCATGCCAAATCTTCTCATTCAGCAGTTGTCTGGAAGGCTTCTCATCACCCTCTCAGGAGCTTTCTAGGGATTCCAATAACATCATTGTCAAATTTCTGGTGTGCTATACTCACGGTTATAGTTTTAAGCTCTTTGCAATCTCTGGTAGAGATCAATACATTGTGTACACTTGGGTCATACTTGCCAGTTTCAAGTCGCAGTGGTGAAGGCCAAAAATATGGAAGTAGATCAATGGCAGTTAAGTCTGACACAAAGACGATCCCTTGACCTGGACTTAAATCTCACTATTGCTGTGGCAAGGATGTGCAAGGAGAAGATCATGAGATGGCAATTTCTTACGCAGCCCTTTTCTCTGTTTCTGCAGATCCAGTTCTTTATTTGATGGTGAGTAAACATGAGTTAGCATTATTTTGGCAAACATTTCAGCTATGTAAGAATTTGTTGAGCCAAATTCAGTGTTCAACTCAGTAGTCATCCAAAAATCGATGCAAAATACTGCCAAAGCAGAAGTATAGAATTTATGTACTTGTTCTGCCATGATGTGAAAGGCAATGGATGATTAACTGAATGAAACTAGAAATAATAATGGGATAGTGGGAAATGAGTCACAGTTGAAATTGGATTTGGATGCTTTTGGGGATTTTTTTCCAGTGATTTAAAGGTTGTTTTCTGTTGTGGTTGTTTTCTTTTTTTTTTTTACTTGGCCACATCTGTTTGTGCAAAGTAAGTTGTTTTCTAATGGTCCAGGTGGACATCAAAAGTTACAGAAGAAATCAGATTGTCTTTTTTTGGCACCCATGATGCAAGTTGTTTTTTCTATTTCTACAAATCAGTCGGCATCCTTGTTAAAGCACAAGGTGCATTTACTCTCTGGTGGTTCCCCTCCCTGCTCTCAACAGTAGTGGCATCATCAGATAATCCGTAGGTTTTAAAATCAAATAATCTTTAGGTTTTAAAAACCTAGTTTTCATAGCTCGGGCAGTTATTTATTGTTTATCCCTGAAGTACCTCCTGAATGTAAGTACACAAGTAAACACTGAATAAATTAAGTCTTTACTTGCGTGTGTATCACAAAGCCTAATGATGTTTCTCGTAAGTGGTGATTTGAGTTGTAGTTAAGTGTGTTTCCACGGTCTTTAACTATGTTTTTAATGATGCACTCTGGACTTCCTAGTGAGATCTGTTGTGCTGTAGTTTGCACAGCTAAAAGGAGCACAGTATTCCTATTATTTTTTTTCCCTTTAACAAACAAATCCGGTGGTTGATGTGTGATGTACACATGACAATAATCTGGCAAGTGGTGGCGAGTATGTCACTAGATACTGGCTGCCTGTTTAGGAAAGGTTCAAACTTTCATGGAGCTTAGGAAACTGTCTTGAAGCTGCAAATCAGTTATTGGTGTCTTTTTTTCTGCATTGTCACCATTTGTTTTCAATTATGGATGACTTCTTCCAAAGCTGATTTCATTCCAAGCAGTGCCTAAGCATGAGGTCAGTGAGGAGAAATGATTGCTTGGGCAGGTTTTATCTTTCCAGTGGTTAATTTATCACTTCTGTAAATAAAAGACAATCTGGGCTCTGCATTCTTTTATATTTCATTGCTAAACCCCTGCCATGCCAAAGAGTGGAGATGGGCAAGATATTTTGCAGTCCTATATAGCACAAAATTGCCAAGTGATAATCCCATTTTTATTCCAGATGGATGAGGTGATCCATTTCGTATCCACCATAATTACAGTTTATGAAGCAGCCAACTCAGTACACAAACTGCCATCTGCACTTCGTCCATTTCTTCTGCAATAAGGGACAAAGTTTTAGCTGTCACTTGTACAGATGATGTGTGTTTTGAGTGATTGTGTGTTTTAAAAGTGAAAATCCAAAAGTCAACACGTCCTTCGAATCTTGCGTGCACTTTCTTCCTCTTTCCCCCTTTGAAAGATCAGTTGGCTTCAGTTTGGGGGGCTTTTTTTGGGGTTTTTTGCTGTCTTATCATGAAATGAGCTGTGTTGTTTTTCAGAAAAGGGGTGCCCACTAGATGGGAATGAATGGTTTGCAGGTAAAAAGCATAAAAGGTGGCCTTACATTGCCAGTTTACTTCCATTCTGACTTTCCAAGCTGACCACCATTAGATTTCACTATGCTAAAGAATCATCTGGAGGCTTTTCAGGGCAAGTATCTTTGGTTAACTATTCAGGTTAACCTAATCCTACCTGAAGTAAATTAAAGTTTAGTCGCCTGAATAATTTGCAATAAATTGCTGGAATGGTAGTCTCTAAAGAAAGATGGAACTCTGTTCCCAGAGCATCTGGATCTGGAAGATCCAGTAGGTTTTTTTGCCCAAAAACTTGCCCTGGCATAAGAGATGAATTCTTTGTAGGAACTTTTCTTCAGTGACAACAGGGGTTTTCTTCAGCTAGATGTATGTTAGAAAGAACATCAAGCCAGATGGAAAAAGAACTGGGATAAATATGCCTTTGTCCTTACATTAGTAGGTGAGTCTAACTTGTGTTTTACTGGTAAAACTTTTGTGCAGGCAAGTTTTTGCTTTCTTGCTGTAATGATGGCTTTATAGTTCAAATGTATTAAACCATACAATATTTGAAGTCTGTGAGTCCAGATGCTGTAAATTTTTCAAAAACAAAGGACGCTTTTAGAGTTAAGGGGGGAAACAGGAAAGGGCTGGAGCCTGAAGAAGTCTCTCTATCACCACTGAGGGGGAAAATGTGCCCACAAACCATGTCAAAATGGCAACCTATTTTTCTCTTAATGCCTCAATCTACCTCTCATTTGTCCTGCTAGTTAGGGGACTCTCAGTTACCTCTGTATGAACTTGCGGGTTCTGTCACGGTTGGTCTTTTTTTCTACATTCCTGGTCTGTTTTAATACCGTTAGATACATGACCCCAAATGACCTCGTTCTTCTGGACCTGTTCACTATTATTAGCAAGATTCCATGAGAAACAGAGAGGCTGATGCATTAAGCGAGTCTTTCAGTAAACACGGGTTATCGGAAAGTCCTGTTTTAGCAGCAGAGAGTACAGCGTGTCTGGGACTGATGCTTGAGTTAGCTGTATTAGTATTTCTAAATTAACAAAATATTCGCTGCGTTAATACCCTTTTTATCGGGCAGCTGCCTTCGAGATGATTATGTGAAAGGAAAAATTTGTCGGTTTTCGTCAGCGCAGGTTTTGTTTTCCAGCCCCGAGAGAGTGATAGATTAACTAGTCTTACTCGGAATTGTGTGTGTGTGTGTGTGTGTGTGTGAATGACCGACAGCCGGCTCTAACGCAGGAGTAAGGGTACGTTTAGTTACGATCAGCAGGCTGCTGGTAATTATAACGCAGCAATAAAGGAGAACAGGCTGAACAGGCTGGAGAGCTGGGCAGAGAAGAACCTCATGAGGTTCAACGAGGGCAAATGTAGGGTCCTGCACCTGAGGAGGAAGAACCCCAGGCACCAATATAGCATAGGGGTGGATCTTCTGGAAAGCATGACTGAGGAGAAGGATCTGGGGGTCCTGGTGGATAGAAAACTATCCATGAGCCAGCAATGTGCCCTTGTGGCCAAGAGGGCCAATGGGATCCTGGGCTGCATAGGGAAGAGTGT
>JAOXJK010000001.1:70209078-70222149 GCA_025774025.1 Xenus cinereus
TTTTTGGGGGGCTTTTTTGTTTGTTTGTTTGTTATTTTGGTTTTTTTTTTTGACTTTTCAAAAGCTTCTAATTTATTTAGAGTGACTTACATTCCTCCAAGGTGGTGCTGGAGCTACGGGGATCTCAGTTTGCTCCTGAGTGAAGTGTTACAGTGCACTTGTTATTGCTGGCTCCTGTTCCCCCCGATGATTGCTTAGAGGGGGTGGTGGCAAGTTGTCTCCCCCAGCCTTGAGCCTCTGCAGGTATGAATCTAAGCCTTTCCGTAGGTGGCCGTTCCTTTCCCAGGTGAGTAACCCCACTTCTCCAGGGACCCTGCTTCTGCCCCTGTTCTCAGACTGGAGAAAACTGGAAACCCAACACTTGGAGATCTGTGTGTGCAAACGGGTGTCAGTTCACATCCAGTGCTCAAAACCCAGGTGAGTACGTATATGGTGGATGGTCCATTGGCCACTTGGAGTTTCTCATTCAGTTGTAGGTAAATGTCTGCAGCACAAGGGATGCTGTGAAAGGGGTAATGGAGGACTCTTGGTGAGCTCTCATCATCTAGGCTGCAACCCCTGCAAAGAGGGTGGTAAGGCTTTGATTTCAGGCTTTGATCTCTCCTTGCAACAATTAAAGCCTGAGTTCAAAGTGGAAAATAGTGATGTGCAGTGGGGAGGGTGTGCAGAAGAAAAATGTGTGGGAACATGGGATTACAGTGCTTGACTTTTCCCTGATGTACTTTAGTAAATGTTACCCTGACTGATTTATGGTCGTGGGATCACCAGAGCGAAAGTGGGATTTGATCCCGTGGGCTTTGTGTCACCACCTGGCAACCTTCACCTGTCCCTTTTGTTTCCCATCATAACAAAGGACCATGTTAAGTGAGTGCGATAGGAAACCAAGGAAGCAGAAGCTGTCTCTGATTTTCTTGCGTGTTGAAGCACACTGCAGTGGCTGTCCCGAAAACAGCTACCAGCTGACGAAGCTGTGTTTAAAACAATGAAGTAGAGACAACACATTCCATCTCTCTCACTATTCAGTATGTCAACAGAAAAAGTAAGTAAAGTGCGTACAGAGCTAAGTTATTTACTTTCCCATACTCGCTTGGTGTTTAAGGCGAAAATGCTAATAGAACTGTGGATGTGGGGTGGGGTTTTTTCCAGACAGTGATTTGACAGTATATTTTTGCTAGGTATCTTAACTGGATTTTGCCCATAAAACTGTGTCTCAGATTTATTCCTCCCAACGTGAACTGCCAGCTCTGACGCATGTGAGCTGGAGCTACCTGACTCACTTCAAACCTGGATGGTCCTAAATCAATAGACATCTTACATCAGCAGTAGTTGTTAAGCGCTGCTGAGGGGCTATTTAAACTGCCAGCTCATAAATCAAGTTATTTTTGGTACAGCTCCCTGAACGGTGTACTTCCTAATTAAGTGAATTCAAGCAAATCCTTTATGTTTTTCAGCTGAGAGAGTGGTGGTGATGCACAGATTAGACACAGCAAGTCCAGGTTAGCTGTGGGCAGATGGTAAAATATGAATGCAGAACAAGTAATGGATAGAAGCCAGTATCATGGGAACAGATGAGGCTGGGCACTTCTGGGTAAAAGAGGAAAAAAAAAAAAAAAAGGTATTTCTGCTCCTTCTGAATTAGTGTAAATACTGTAAATATTCACTCTAAGATTCTAAATCAAAGCATAATGCCAAACTGCCAGATGTCTTTGTAAAAAGGTATAAAGCAGGCTGCCTTTGAGGGACCTTCTGCCACTTGGGTTGCTGGGATTAGACTGTACCAGCAATGGACCTGACAAACTGCACTGAGAATTTTGCACTGCTGTGCAGCAGTGTCTGGAGGACCTTCAGTCATCAATAAGCAATAGTGTGATCACGTAATTAGCATGAATAAAAAAATCCAGGCAGCCCAGGGATCAAAGACATGACCACAAGAGCAGGGAACAGAATGTAGGTGAACCTAGAGAGTATAGGCTAAGTCACAAAGACCCCGATAAACCCTCATTTGTTATAAATCACTTCGTTTCTTTGATTTCTCTCTCCTGGGCCACCTAAGAGCAAAGAGGAGTGCTGGTCTGTCTTTGGTAAACTTTGGAAACTATTCTAACCTGGCCCTGTTTAGCCACTGTACCCATCTGCTGAAAATGAACCTAGGCAATACCCCCACTCCCCCTCCCCTCCTCTTCCCCCAGCAGTTTGAAAGGGCACAGCATGATTCACAGGCAGAGGCACTCCCGGGTGCTAACCACGTGTCTGGTCCTTTTCTTGGGCTGTGGATTCCACAATCTGAAAACTACGGGTTCTGGAGGAAGTGCGATGTCCTTCCCATCTGTTCAGCACAGAAAATACCTGACTATGGGAGCTGACCAGATAAATCCTTAGGAGAAGATGTGGTTGGAGAGCAAGACAGTAGGGTTAGCAAAATGTATTTTTTAACTGTAGCCTGGAAAGCTGTAGAGATCCCAACAGCCTTTTGGAAAACAACAAATGGACCTGAATGCTCTGCCTTTGCCTGACCTCATCCCTCCTGAGCCCAGAGGCTTGGTTCAGCATCCTTGTGCCTGGCAGCTGGCCTGCCGTGTGGGCTCTGCTGGTGGTCTGGGCTGGTGCTCTGGAAAGCAGTCATTTCTTGAAAATAATCTTTGTCTCACCTCTGCCAATGTCTCACCTCTCCCTGACCCACCTCAATTTCTCAGTAGAAAGTTATTCACGTCAACAGCAGTACTTTAATTGCCTGTAAGTCCAGTGAAGGAGACTTGTTAAATATTGGCTCGAGTGATTCTCAGGTGAAGTGCAGAACCATGCTGTCAGAACTGATGGATGTTGTCAGACATCAGTTGGCTTTCAACTGAAACTGAGAATCTCAATGCACCGTGGTAGTTAAAAATACAGAGTGAAAGTTATAATTATGGTGACATTCATAAAGCAACAGGCAATTACAATTTGACACAGATGAAACCCTTGTCTGGCATAAGGTATTTAGCACAGGAGCATTGTAAATGTGCCTAAGCTATTTAGGTGAGTAAGAGCTGCTGTCTTTTAGCAGAAGATACTGCGCCAGATACTTGTGAAAACAGAGCTTAGCTTCCCATGTCACTTTTGTGCTCTGAAAATGTTACGCGTTTCTGAAAAGAGCGTTTGGAAAAGAAGGAAAAGGCACTAAGTCACACCTGGACATTGTACAAACTACCCGAAGATGCTGAAATACCTTCAGAAAAATGCTCCCCGCAAAGCCTGCGTGAGTTTGAATATTTGCTAAGGGTGAGCAAGAAGGGCTTAGATGCAGAGGAGCAGTGAGAAGCAATGAGAAGTAATGCATTCAGGTGGTGCTACACGGGTACTATTTCTCTAGGACACTGGGAAAGGCAGTGGTAGAGTCTATCATGAAAGGAGAAAACCAGCTTAAAAAATGTGAGAAAACTGTAGCTGAAGACCAGGTAATTGTAAAGAAGGACAGAAGCATATGAGGGCAAGATAAGTGATAAAATTACTGACTTAAATGAAGCAAGGGACCAGGAAAAGTCCATGGATAAATAGGCATTACCATGAACATAAACTGTGGCAAATGCAACTGTGCAATGTTGTGCAACTTTCCTGAGAAGAATCTGCAAAAGACTGTATCAATGAAAGTTACGACAGTGAAGTTAGTCTCAGCCTGAAAGTACAAAAATTGCCCTGATTTCCTCTGAAAGAATCCCTCTACAAGCATCAAAGAGGCCATCAAAGGGAAGGGAGAGGAAAGCCAGTCATACGCTCGCAGGTTTTATTTAGAAGCTTCCACCACAATCCACTGAGGACTGTTGTAAAGTGTGATGTGCCAAGAAAAATAGCACAGAAGTCTGATGCTATTCTTAATTATCAACTTGAAAAATTGATCCATTGTAGGTGTTGAAGTCAAACCTGAATGCGTTCTCTCACCTTCAGTAAATAGCATCGTTATTGACATCATTATGAGAAAACTTGCAGATGTACACACAGAGTCATTACATGCTTTGATAAGAGTATACTAGAAAAATTGCACATAGATTATGTATCTCTTTGATGTGACAGTTCAGTCAGGAACAAGTAAACACAAGAAAACCATCCAAAAAATTGGGAGTTGGTCATCATTTTTGATGGAGGGGGAAGCGCCTTACAAATAAATTTCGCGAGAAATCAGCATCTGGACTCTAGTTTAGAAGACAAAGAAAGAAAAAAGTGACTCAATTTACATATCTTGGCAGTCATATCCTCATGAAAACGTCAGAAGCTGGCTAAGGCAGGGTTGCATTTGGCAGCTTAAGATTTGTTTTTGGGAAATCTGCAGTTTAAACTGAATCACTGAATCCTCAGTGTTCCATTTTAATAAATGTATTTGAAAGTTGTAGGTCTAAAAGTGCCGAAGGAGATCTAAAAACTTTGAAATGCTAAATTTCTCAGAAATAAAGAGATTCAGCAACTGTCAACAATCCCTTAAGTTTGAAGAAGCTAATAAGAAAATAGGTTGGAAAACTTTGGATGTTTTGTTGAGAAAGACTGTCTACTTAAATGCTTAAGCAATTGAGTACTTGCCAAATTATGCAAAAAAGACCAAGGAACCTAAAATCCCTCCAGGGGTACTATTCAGAAAGGGGGAAAATACTGCTACTCTCCAGGACACTAGAAGAATGGCTCAGTGTAGATAAACGGGGTGGATACTTCTTTATGGATGGTAATGAACTGGATTTTAAAGTCAGTGAACACATACTTACACTAAACTTACAGTGATTCTTGGCATATTTTTAAAAGAATACACACAAAACTAATGAGAACTAAATTCTATTCCATGTATCTCTGATATCCTAGGACCCAAAGACTGAATGTGTAAGTAGAAGTTTTCTCTCGGTGCTTTAAAAAACCCACCTGTTTCATGTACAGCACACAATGAGATGCTGCTCATCTGTGGACACTCTCGGTGCCTTGTCTGAGAGGAACAAGGATAAGACTTTGCTAGAAAATGTGGTGTGTTCTGGAGGGAATTTTTTTTTTAATAACCTCAGCTTGCAGGTTAGTCTTTCTGTCAGCCAGGTCTCAGTTCTCTTTAATTATGACTGATAAGTACAGGCAAACGAGGCTCCTCTTGCATCTGTGTCAATGACAGTTTGGGGTATAAAGAGTTGTGTGTTATAGACATGGGTTGTTTATGCCAGTGTATGGAAAGAGACAGAAGGTTCATTGCAAGTAGATGCCTATTTCTTGCTAAAAGGAATAGACTCTCTTTTAGGTTCCCTGTGTTGATGTCCAAGACAGCGCATATGGTGCTTTCCTCTATAGTAAATCAATCTTAACACCAGTGCTCTGGGGTTGTTAAGTTGCCCTAATGCTGAAACAATATATATTAATTCATGGCTGGATTTGTGGTGGCATATCCAAGTTAACATTTCTGGAGAAACTTAGAAAAGCATAAATGACTTCTTTTTTTCACAGGCAATGGACGGGACGTGATCTTTTGCCGAGGTGTGGCCTCTTTGAAGAAGTAAATGTTTGTAGAAGCTGCAGATAGGCTGGCAAAGGGGAAACCGTAAATTTATTACAGAATATCATAGAGAAAAAACTCCCAAACGATGCTAGGTGTTTGGGAAACTGAGCCAGCTGTGAAGGCTGGGTTGGATGTTACTCGGGAAATCTGTCACCAAACCTAGACCAAGAAGGATAAGGAATGCTGAATTAATATCTTGCACTTCATTTAAGTGTCTGGAGATGCCTAGAAAAAATTCAGCAAGGAGGTGTAGAACTGGGACACGAGGGCTTTTGAATAGTAGTTCTGTGTTGGTTGTTAGTGCCTTGAGAACTGATTTCAGGCTGGCGGTCCCAACGCATCACAGAAAGAATTACTCCTCTCCTGCTTGTGCGTGCACCTTTCTGCTTTCCTTTTGCCAGATTCTTCTCTCCCTGCAGCTCAACTTCCAGAAAAGAGCCCAGAGGTTGCAACAAAGGACTCCATGGGTACTTTTCCCATCTGTTGAGTATTCCCCCCATGCAGTTCATTGTGTTAATGGTCCTGGCTGAGCTGCCACCTCCTCTCACTCCTCAGCTGTTACTGCTTACTCTTAGCCCACAAAGCCAGCATCGCCCATTGTTTCCAAAGAAGAGCTCTTCACTTTCAAAGAGTGCATTAAAATCTTCTCGCACAACTCGTTTTCTCCAACACCAGCTATCTGACAGAGCGGAGAAAAACCTCAAACTCCCGCAGAACAACATCCAGTCCCAGCTGCAATATTCTCATCTTCTCCTGGCTTCTACAGACAAGTTTAAAATTTTCCAGGATTTAATGAAGTACATGGCAGAAGTCTTAGGCATTCTCTAGAAGGCTGTCCAAGAAAAACAAGAAACTTTTTGGAAATATTGCACTTGTCAACACAAGCAGTGTAACCATGCCCATCTGGCATACACCTGTATAGACCTTGGCTATGTCCAAAAAAAGCAGACGGAAGACATCAAGCTCCTACAAAAGCTTTTTTAACATGTTTTTTTGCTCCTGTGCCTAACTGCAGTGCTTGAGGGAGTCAAGTAGAAGATCCACTCTTAATGCATTGCATGGGGAAAAGACATCCTTGAAGCATTTTGTATGAAAGTGTTTATCTTGCATTTTTTTTTTAAATGGTAGTGATGGATTATGTGATATCGTTTTTGTTAGAAAGTCTACTTATGCAACTCATAAAGATTGCTAAACTAGTTACAGCTCCAAACAAGTCATCTCTCTGCTTATATGTCTCTAGGTTACATTAAATGTAGTTGTCATTCCAATATAGGCAATGTATGGATGCCATCATGATTGTAGTTTTCTGAAATCCTCCAAGTGATCCATGTAACGGTTGAGGACATCTGTCTGAGATTGTCTTCATCAATGGTGTATGTGATGCTTTCCACATCATAACATGCTCTCAGGCAAGTTCTGTGGGTCTTCTGTGTCATTATTCCTTAGAAAAAACAAAACAAAACAACAGAAAACTTGTGACAGGAAGCATATTTTAGTGTGATATTGTTCTGTCACCAGCCACTAAGATTCATAGATTTAACATGGTAGAACCAGAAATGGCACCTCATTCTCTGGATGAGGCTTCCCACAGGTAGTGTTTTAGCTGACGGACACTAGGAGAATTTTGCACTATTTTTCCATTCTACTGTCCTTGAGATCTGAGGAAGGCTTCAGCATGAAGTTCTGCAAAGTTCTATTGATCTTTGCTGTGATCAGCATATTAGGTCAGATATATCTACACAGCTTAGTAACCTTGCGATCCCTTTGGCTGTTTTATCTATTTTTTATCTTTTTTTTTTTTCTTATGAAGATTCTTTCACAGGAGGATAGTCATCATCTATGTTTGGACCTGCTGATGGAGGTGCTTTTAAAGTTCAGAGGTCTCTCTTTTATTTCTGATGCTTTCAAAGAAGCAAAGGGACTGGAGGCACATACTTGATCTCTAGTATTTTACGCTGTTTACTGTTTCAGATTTGAATGAGGATTTCAGCCATGTTCTTCCCTATATTTCATCCTTGTTATCTTTTACGGATCTGAAAGATGCAAGATGTCTACTTCACTGTTCTGAAGCAATTAGTTAATCTTCTTTAGTGACTCAGGGCTCTAGAGGGAGAACTCTTCTGAATGATGTTCTAATTCAGGATCTCTGAGCCGCTTGGAAAGCTTGCTTGTGCACAAATGTATCTTCAAACCACGAAGCCCTTGGCTGGTGTACAAAGTTTTCATCTCCCTCCCTCATGGATTAATTAGTCATAGAGGTGGATAATAATGAAACTAACTAATAAACACGAGGTGAGAAGACAACCCCTCACTTTGTGAGAATCCCTTACTTCTTCATTCTGCCCATTTCCATTCCTATGCATGTTTCTTTTAATTAATAGGAATTTTTCAGACAGTCTTAAAGACCAACAAAAGTCTCTTGAACAAAGAGGATTCCCTGGAACAGAAACACTTGAAATAAAGGAGTTCTGGGATGGCTTCCTATACTTTTGTACATCATGACTATTGTACGTATTTAATTCTAAGAATCCTAAGTAATTAAGGCTGAGATTTCTCTGTCACGAGATAGATAGTCCTGGCATTTTGCTCTGCTGGCAATTACAAACTAATTGATGGCTTCACGTACCTTAACAGCTATTGTCTTTCAGACCCATGAGAAAATGTACCTAGTCCCTTGATCTGTTTGCATAGAAATTTTTTTTTGATGGACTGAAAGTCCAATACCTGTTCTGTTTCAGAGATTCGATGAAGTTTAATCACAAAGCCAACATTTTCTTTCTATCTGAGCACTTCAGAAATAGCCTTCCCTGCAGACCTTTATAGTAATAAGTTCACAAGTTCTTTGCTCCTCCTGAAACAGAATGTGTTGGTTTTGGTTTTTTTTTTTTAACATCTTCATTGAAGGTCAGTAGGCGGTAACGTTATGCAAAATAACGTACTGTATTCTTAGCCTTCTTCCAGAGTTTCTAACTATGGCCATACAAATCACTGTACAGAAAAAACATATGATAAAGGTAAGAAATCCTAGTTTTCTTTCTTAACCTCATACTAAACTAGGAAGAGAAGCTCTTACATTGTGTGATGAATTTTTTTCAAGCTACACTGTTCTAGAGGTAGATGTTAGCAATTAAAAATCTACAAACATGTTGTCAAAGTACTTCAGAAATTCAATCAGAAACTGTTACTGTGTAGCTGGGGGAAAAGAAACCTGACACGTTAAAAATTGGTCAGACTCTTTTCTATCATGTGTTTTTCTATGATACATTTTTCTGCGTGGAAAATATACTACTTTAGATGGAGGAAAATCCTCTAGAGTGACCCAGGAAACTTGATGTTTGCATTTAACTGTAACTTGTACCCAGGCATGGGCTTCCTGACAGTGTGCTGGTTTTAGGGGTGTTATCCATCAGTTTTTGTTCAAGTGTGACCCCTCATGCCTGTTCTGTAACATACAGAGGATTGATCAATTGCTGAGCAGGAGTGGAATCCACGCAGGCAGTCACTGGAAAAAAAAGAAGGTTTTATTTACCTTACAGTAATTGTGAATCTTCAAATATGTTTTCTGGATTGAATCTATAATCTGTTCTTCCACCTGAGATTATGGGATCTTCTCTGCTGGGACTCCATACTGACCCCATATAAGCCGTGTAAGCTCATTACAGTCTTTATGCTGTCCTCTAGAAAGATGTGAGGCTGATGTTATTCCATGTGTAGCAGAATGGATACTGACATCAAAAGCCTCTGGTCTCACTGGTGCATGTAGAACACCTCAAAGCATCACAATTTCTCCAAAATAGACAATAGTTCTTAAAGGTTTTGAAAGTGGTTTAGGTTAATACCTACACACGTTTGGATGCAGAATATGTGTAGTAGTGACTGCACATTACTTGTAGACTCTAGAAAAGAGAGGAAAGAAGGATTATTTTTTTTTTTTATAATGAGGAATGTGAAACAGTGAGAAAAAAACTGTACTAAAAGAGTGGCATGCATTTAAGCCTTTCATTTTCTACTTTTGTTGTATGAATACCTAATAATGGCAGCTACTGCTTTTCTTTTACATCAATCACAACTTGAAAAAAACCCACAAACAATTCAGATTTGGGTCCTCTTTGTTCCTTTTTGAGGATACCATGAAAGTATGCAAAATATAGTATCAATTGGCATTCACTGAGAAGTACAAAACTAAGGATAATATCTAGTGCAAGATGAAAACCATTAGCAGTTAAATTTAAAAATTATGAAGCAAGATAAATTTTAGCTAGCCAGAGGAAAAACTTGGGAAATTGTATGTTAAAGAGCAGGTAAAAGTTTTGGTTAAATATCTGATTGGATGCTTGACCGATTAGGGAGACAGCATGTGTACAGACTGGAAGGTAATAATCAAGTAATCCTATACTGGTAAGAGTACTTATGCTATCATTACTTGATTTCAGTCTTTTGTATGCGTAAGATGAGTAGAATTCAAAGCAAAAAGCAGTATTTCTGTTTATGGAAAGACATTTGATGAAGTATTGCATTATGTTCTATTATCTATCAACAAAGAACAGTAAGATGGCTACACAGGTTTAAAGGGTTGCTACTAGATGCCTAATACCTTGGAAATACTTGTCCAGTGAAGTTGTAATCAGGGTTTATTTGGTGAAGGGTTTCGGTGTTCTTCCTGAGGCACTCACTTTGATTGCTGTTACAAGTTAGGGAGCTGAAGGGACCTCCAGTCACATTCTGTTTAGCCATGTGGTTTAGAGAATTTAATGTCATGTATTTCTAAGAGGCTTGCAGAAAAGGGACACAGGACCAGTGGTCAATTGACCAATGGTCAATATGGTCAATTCACGAAAGTTACACTTCTTGAGAAAAGTAAACCTGTAGTGGAAGGCAGACAAAAATTTGGGTATCTGAGAAGGACAAAATAAATGGCATTCATCAATGACAGATTAAACCCAAAGAAAGGATTGGGCAAGTTACTTTGACCTGGAAAATCGGAGACTGTTTTTGTTGTTCTTTACTGGATCTGGCATAATGCATTCCTATTATAGCAGCTCTTCAGTGCTCCCATATCACAAATGAAATAAGAATAGTAGTGTCAGAAGAAAAGAGCTGTGGCAGCCTGTCACTGTAAATAAGAGCATGTAGGGACAATGTAACGAAAGTGGAAATGTCAAATAGGTAGATATTAAAACTGATTTACTGTAAACAATGTAAGTGTGGTTTTTAGGTTATGAAACTTGAAAACGGAGACTTAAGTCCTCTGCGTTGGTGGGACGTGGGTGGGCTGGTTGATTCAGAGGATTGTTTTCACTGTCCCTAGTGTTCAGGAGAAAACTGAAGGGGGTTTGTGCATTAGTAAAATGACTCTTTGGAAGCTCCAATAGCTGCAAGATATCATGGAGGAAAATATACTTACCATCCTGTAGAAAAACACCTGTCTGAGGTGTGGTGGTTTTTGTTTGGTTTTTTTCTTTGTTTGGGTTTTTTTATTTTTTCTTTTTTAAATCTTCTAGTAATTTGTGCCATTTCATACATGACCAGTTCCCTCAGTATGTGTGCTGGTGCTGAAAGGCATATCTGCTTCATATGGCACACCCCTGTAAAAACAAGGTGGTGGTGCACTTCAAAAAAATTTCTGTGTTTCCCATAAATCTGCTAATGTAGATGGTTTTACCATTCAGAAACAAGGAGGAGGCAATGACACTTAATGTTCTGATGACTTCCTTCAAAAACCTGTGCCTGAATTTAGGTAGATTCAGAAAAGCTGGATGAGAGTGGACTTTTAAAGCTCTCATGCTGTGTGTGCTCAGCTTTGAAAAGTGGAAAATCAAAGTACTTGCTGGTACCCAGTGATTCGCTTTACGGGGTCCTCTGAGTGTACTTTACCCTTCAGTCCATTGGAGCATTTGATCTTAATTTTTTTTCATTAGCAGCCTTAGAAATAATCCTCTTACCTATTACTTCCCACAGTAGTCCTGGCTGCAAAGGACGGGGACTGGGACTCTGACGAACAGCAGTGCCAGTGTTTGAAGGCTGAATGGCAGAAAAGCTGGTGAGATAAAGGAGCTTTTGGCAGAGCTGGTTTTTCTTTTCACTTCTACCATCAACCACAATTTTCAGCAGCAGTTGTTTCTGAATTTTGGCAAAGCTGACCGTGCAGACTCCTTGGGGATACCCTGCTCGCAGGCTCCGGACGGGAGAGCTGTTTTCTGCACAGAATCTGAGGGGTTTGCCCGTGATTTGGAGACGGGGGAAGAAGCAGCAGCAACAGGATGGTGGGTCGTGATCAGCGCTTTCTTTTCTTTGGCTCCTGCTGGGCCTGGGGAAGTTTTTAGTACTTTCTTCGGAGGAATGAGACTCCTGCAAGGTCCCCTCTATGCTCAGCTTTCAGGCCACAGCCCTGGCCTGGAATTAGTGGTTTGCCATCACGCTGCTTGCACACTAGAGTTGTTACAGCTGTGAGCAATTGCAGTTGGCCCTGGTAGCCAGGGCAGTGCTATTCTTCACAGCTGAAAAGAACAGCCCTCCTTTAAAAAACTTGAGAAAGATCTCTGAGGTCAGCTCTGAGTGGTTGTTTGTCCTGACTGTGAAAATAACTTGATTGTAAAAAAACATTTATGACACTTTCAACTCTATCGGTCAGTGTATGTTGTCAAGATTATTTTGAAAGATAGAGGATAGACCAGGGATAGAAACATGCTTATTTTTTTAAACAAGCTGAGATTAGAGCAAGCGTTTACAATTTTGCAAATCAGAGAAGGCTGGGACTTGCGTCTTTGGAGACCCTAAAGGCCGTCTCTGTCAGCCAGAAATAAAACTTGCTAGATAAGACAACATAGCTATATTCTGAATCCTTGTCCCATGGTGACAGCACCCTGCTGTGCTGAGCTGCCTTAGACCTGTGCCATCGATTGCTCCCCCTGGAGAGCAGCTTGGCCTCCTGTGACCTGCCAGTGCAGAGGGCTCCTCCGACACCAGCATCTGCTGGTGGCTTCAGTGGTGGAGCTGCTCACGCGGTCTCTGTTTACCATGGCGTGTGGCAGTTCTGGCCGCCCTTCAGTGTCATCTTGCTGGTTTTATTTTGAAGTGAGTGCTTTGTTTTCTCCAGTGGCCCGCATCCCTTTCTTCCTGCCTTTGGAGAATTGATTTACAGTGTATTTTGGACTTTGGCCAATGTAGCCTTGACCAGTCCCTTTTTCTAGGGGAGGAAGGAAGAGAAGGGAAAAAAAAACCAACCCAACAACTGTTGATTCTGGCTTTATTAGCGTAAATACCACTGTGCTGCAAAATGAAAAAATAAGCGTGCAGCTTAGATATCTCACTTTGAAATGTGTGGTGGTAATTGAGTTTCTTTTTTTTTTTCTTGTTTGTTTTCTTTAAATGTGATTTGATTAAAGATCCCTTTTGACCAAATTTGGAGAGATTTGGGTAAAGGCTTTTGAAGAATGCTTTTCTGCTCCAGCTCTCAGTGAAATTCATCCAAATATATGAAACAGAAAGGTTGATACAGTTTCTTTAGAAGCTGTGTTGTATTTTCTCCACATTTTAGGCTGTTTCCTTGAAACCTGCTTTCTGCCTATTGTTCTTCT
>JAOXJK010000001.1:70227396-70284316 GCA_025774025.1 Xenus cinereus
ATCTAGTCCAACTCCCCTGCTAAAGCAGGACCACCCAGGGCATGTCAGATCATGCCACTCAGGACTGCATCCAGGCAAGCTTCACCTTTCCCAGCGGCTTAAAGTCTGGCCCGAGTGACAATGCCGAAAGGGACAGTGCAAATCTTGTTCACTGTTCTTGTGATACTGTATCATCTATATGATAATTTAGTTATTTAGGGGGTGAAATGATGGTTATTTTTAGTATAGTCCCATTTTAGCATTACCAAAATGAGATAACTCGAGACCTTAAAAATTATAAAGAACAGGATGCTTTTTGGCAGAATTGGAGGTAATTAATTTCCTACTGTAATTTCATCATTGCATCCTCTATGCATTTATAAGCCACATCTCCAAACCCAGCTAGCTACTTTGAGTGAATCACACACATGTGCAAACATCTGTTTATGTTTATGGTCCAATGGCTTCTACTTACTGGGCCAGGAAACCTTCGTTCAGGTCTCAGCTGTGTAATACTCATTTGCCAGGGCTGCGGGGTAGAATTAAGTAGATGTGTGACTATGTGAAAATGTAAGTGACTCTTTTTTGCTTGAGTCCTCCGTGGGCAAACAGGAATAGGGGCACTGTTAAACAATTCTCTTTCCCTGCCTCAGAGATGCAGTTGGACACACTCCTCCTTCAGCTCATTCCAGACAAGCCTGTATTACTGCCTTTCATGCATCAATAGATACTAGTTGGAAATATTTTATTTAACACATATTTTACTGCTCTGAATAACCAAAAAAAGAGAGTGATATATTCATTTCCAATACTGAGCAGAACAGCTTCTCAATATGATTACTCTTTCCCATTGACAGAGGATTTCTGAACATAACAAACCATGCTGTTTTCTTTTACCTGCAGAATCCACTTTATTTCTGGAGCTTTCAAGGGATTTTAAAACACCGAGGAAGACAGATAAATAAGAATATAAATGATAATATATACAAGCAACCACATCATCACTTTAGTTGAACATAGATCTAGGACAGGAGCTGTAGTACTGAAAATCCCAAATTCATGTAGGCATGTAAGACAGGCTTTTCTTGAGTTAAACTGGAACTAAATGTAACCATCTATTCCTAAAGAATTGTCTATTTTCATGTAGGTAGCTGAACTGCAAATGTATTAGGAGTGCATATGAAGTAGAGAAAGGTTACAGTATGAGCTATAAAGCTGAACAAGCATCCTTTGTCAGTGCATCATGAGCACACGGTGCTATTGCTCATGTGTTATGATATGACCTTGGTCTTACACCGTAATTTTTTATTATCATATAGAGTGATATAAAGCTTACCCAGCTTTTTGAACACAGTCCATCAAATAACCGCCTCTGTCTTCCCTTCGCATTAAAATCTACAGTGATTAATTTCACTTGTAATGAAGTCTTATAAGAAACTTAAAAGCAGAACTGGTTTATCACCTGGGTTATCAAATCTTTGTTAGTGCCACTGGAGGAGTCTCAGAATATAAATCTCTGAGAAACAGATAAAACAAATCATAATAATCAAAGATCAAGAAGGGATCCACAGCCAACGACAAATAAATTCATCTTGCAGATAAATAAAGAAGACTAACATAAATATCACTTAGTTTGTTTGAAAAGCTAATACCAGGGATTGACAATTTCATTTTAGTTTGACGTAAGTAGTGACCTAAAACTTCAGGCAAAGCAATACTATTCTTCGTTAACAGCCTAATGAACAAACCAAAAACAAGTTAGCAGGTGTCCTGTCCAGGTTGTCAGAAGAAGAAGTAAGATAAGACTCCAACGAAGGAATTAACTATCAAATGAGGAAGTCTTGGGGATTTGAGCAGGACATAGCATTTCTGTCCTCTAGAATCCTTTAACTTCACTTCTTAATCTTGACACTTGTCTATCAGAACAGTTTGTATCTGGGTCAGCCTGTTTCCTTGAAGAAAAAGGACTACACGATTTTGACAGGGATCCAGGCCTCAGAGTAGCTCAGAGTTAAATCTGGAGTATTAACTCTGACTTCTTGCAGAATAATTTTGTGCTGGACTTCATGGAAATATGATCATCCTTGCACCCTGCCGTCCCCTGTGCCGTATCATGTCCCCCCTCCTGCTCTGCTGGGTTGGTGCCATGCAAACCATGTAATCTTCATACTGATGAATGAAGGAGGGAAAGAGAACATTGCGTTACTCTTATCCTCTTCCTAAAGCACCAGCTTCATTACCAACAGAGACATAGACTGAGCTAGATGAACATTTGATATTTGATCAATATCCCTTTTGAAATGCCGGCCCACATTCTGTTTTCTCCTTTTGCACTCAAAGTCAGCACGTTGACAGTGAAACTGCATGTTGTCTCTTGCCAGTTCTTGGCCAGCCTTACATGTATCTGGACCATAATGAGGTGAAATAGTTAAGGTTGGAAGGCACCTCTGGATGTCATCTGGTCCAACCGTCCTGCTGAAAAAGGGGCACCTAGAACCAGTTGCCCAGGACTGTGTCCAGATGGCTTTTGAATATCTCCAAAGATGGAGACTCCACAGTTTCCCTGGGCAACCTGTACCTGTGCTCTGACACCCTCACACTAATAAAATGTTTCCTGATGTTAGAGGGAAATCCCTGTGTTTCAGGTTGGCCTGTGTCCTCTGGTCCTGTAACTGAACACCACTGAAAAGGGCCAGGTTCCCTCCTCTTTGCACCCTCCTTTCAGGTATTTATCTACAATGTTAAGATCCTCCCTCAGCCTTCTCTTCTTTAGGCTAAACAGTCCCAGCTCTCTCAGCCTTTAGGGAACCTCTTAAAATTAAGCAATCTCTGCAGCAGGCAAAGAAACCAGGAGGTTGATAAAGCCATCATCAATACATCTTCTGTAATCTAGTAATTGCAATTACTCCTCCAAATCAGGTGAGAGAAAAGCATGCGTTGCTGGAATTTTACAGTCTGGCTCCCTGGATTTGAGTGCTGAGGCTTTAGGGAAGCATCTACTCATATCCCCCACAGCTATGGGGGAATAACCGCATCCTGGATGGGGCATGATACCATCCCAAAGGACCCTGGAGTCTCCATCCAGAGTCTACAAGTCCTCTCTTCATCCCTGGTAGAAATAGAGATTTATGATGGAGTAGAAGCAAAAGCTACACTGAAGCTAGTACTTGACAAAATTTTGGTTCGGTGTTTCTCACTTTGAGATAAATAGGTTCTCAGTGACAAGTCTTTAACAACAGTTTAGGGGCCCAAACTGAACATCCTAAACAGAATTTGCATTCATACGAGTGTTAAAAAGGCATTTAAACTGCAGGTATTTGAGCCTCAACCTTTACTTAAAAAAACTTGGGTTTAATAAGCACATTTAGTTTTCAGCTTGCTGTACATGAGACACTTGAATAAGAAGAAAACTGCCTTGTCTAGGACCATGGAGAATGTGAATATAGACCTAGAAACTAATAAAATGACACCTAAATTTTAAGACTTAATTACGGCTTTGTTACAGACTCCTCTCTCAGATTTATAGCTAGTGATTTATAAGAGCATCTGTGTACTGAAAAAATGAAGAAAAATGGGAAAACTTACTAATTTATTGCCAGAGACTAGTCAACGGGAAGTAAATAAACTCTTTTCTTTCCGTGTTAGCAGTGGATAAGCTCCTTGTATTTGCGTTCGCCTTTGACTTTTTCAAAAGGGGAGCTTTTCCCCATCCCCTTGCAGCTCAGCTCCCAGCCTGGCTCATTCTGTGCGTGCAGCACAGCGAAGGACGGAGAGCATCCGAATACCTCAGCCACCTCCAGCTGCCAGGGGAATTCGAGGTAAGCCGAATGTAATTTGCACACTGGAAGTTGGCCAGCACACCAGGACTATTATCTCCAGTTTTACAAAAAGGACTATGGGAATGTTAATTAACGAAAGTGCCCAAGACCTTGGTTTTATGTGTCTTCTGGAGGAAGGACATGGGGCTGGAGAGAGGCGCAGAATGTCTAATGAACACAGAGGGTAGTTAAGTTGTTGGCTTTCCTCTGGGTTGCTCATGTCGTACGCAGAGGCATATGGAACGTTTCAATGATGGGAAGAGAAGGGAGAAATTACTCAGGGTCATGACCACCTCATTTAATAGTTGATTAGCTAGCTGATGACTTACCTGTAAGTCTGAAAACAAGTAGCTTGAGTGGGAGTGATTTAGACAAGTATCTGAGCATAAGACACCACTCCAAAATATGGTACCTACATATGTGGTGTACGCCACAGAGAGGCAGCTTGGGCTGTAAAACTTCCTAGCACATGTCCCGTGCCCAAAACCCTAAAAAACATTTTGTTCTCTGGGCTGTTTGCAGTCTTTTAAAGAAAAATACAAATATACGTTACAAAGCTGTCTGACAGACTTAATTTTGGCCTCTGTCTCATTGTCTCTGCTAGCTTACCAACAAGCTAATTTTAGACTGGCAATACACATTTTCCTCCTTATGTGTATCATGGTTTTCTGTATGCAAAAGCCAGAGTTTGGCTGTGCTGCAGTAGAGAATTCAGGCAGACTTTAAGCATTGTCGGGAACTAAAGAAATAGAAGATACCTCAAAAGAAAGATATGCTCATAAATGATCTGTCTTCCATGTGTGCGAGCTACTTTCCTGCCCATGACAAGAAAGTAGAGTTAATACCAATACACAGACTTGTCATTGGAGGATGGACATGTAGATTAAGCCACTAGAGGGAGTTGCAATATGCATTTGGCTGGAGTGAGAAGAGAGCGCTTGATACTATAAATTCCCTTACAGCAGGTATTTATTTAATTGCATAGCATCAATGGTCTTTAAGTCAAATGAGATGAGCTTTTTTTTTCTCCTAACATGTAAAATACATACATATATAACAAATAGAAATGTATAATATGTAAGATATAGAGGCATAAGTGACTTTAACAATGTGTCCATGTTCATGCTAGAATATGTTCACATATATGCATGGCAGTTGCTACGTGGTTCTTGTGCTACAAATGACCCTTCTCTGAGTCTCTGAGGGGTGACCAGCAGCAGGGCTGTGATGGTATGGTGGCTCCTGGGTAACACAAATTCCTGAATTCTGGATAAAATTTTGACAGCCATGGCCCTGGGCCATTTTGCCACTTTTCTCTATGCCCAAAGCCATCTTCATAATGAGATACTGGGTTTCTTGAGAACCTGTGTGAGCCATGACTGAAGCTGACCTTGCTCTCAGCTTTCCAGGGCGTGTGACAGGTGTCTTATAGCTCTTGGCCATAGACTTTGTTAAATGGCTTACAGGTTAGGAAGATTACCCCCTAATTTGAGGCAATGCGGCAGGTCTTTAATGGGCAAATATCAAACACAGAGGAACTGCAATCATTTTGAGGGACAGGATTAGAATTTAAAATCTGCTTGACAAATGGGTGAAATGAGCTGAGAAAATCTGGATGTAGTTCAATGAAAACAGAGAAAAGTGAACGCTCCTAAGTGGAGATAATGAACTGTACAAACACCGGATGCAAAACGTCTGCTGGGCATCAGCCCCGTGAAACAGGATCTGGAGGTTACCAAGGTTCACAGGCTGAGCTTGAGTCAACATTGTCACACAACTGCGAAAAATAAATATTATAGTGGGCTCTGTAAACAGGAGAGTTGCACATAAAAGTCACATTAAGTAATCCTTCCATGTGGCTATGCAAAGACAGGGCTTCTTACCTGGTATCCTTGGCACTGTACTTTAAAAAGGAGGTGGACCAATGAAAGGGTATCAATGAAAGGAGAGCAACAAAAAATGTTCAACAATCTAGAAAATGGGTCCCCTTTGGAAGAACTGGGTGGCCTCAACTAGAAAAGAGGAGGTCACAAATACCAAGGATGTGAAAAGTTGCTGCAAAGAGAAAAGGAATTGCTCTCTTTGTCCCAGACTTCTAAAATCCTTTTTCATTGCCTTAAGGCTTCTGGTTTTCACCTCATCATGACCCACCTGAAAAATCAGAAGTGGGTAATAGTTTGAGGGCTGAACCAGCGTGTGAATTTTTCTTAGTATATCCCTGGTCCTGGCCCCAGGGAGGCAGGTAACTTCCCTGTGGGACGGGTCTGGCCTACAGATTGGACCCTCTGTACCATTCAAAAGGGAGTCACCAATTACAATCACCCTTCTTTTTTTCTTTGTTGTTGAAGTCCTGAGGTACGGGGGTGGGTGACTCATCCAGGGAGCCTCACTGGGGAGATCGTCGTCTCCAGTATCATTTGCCTCATCCCCGAAATCCAGAACTCCAAACCTATTTTGCAAGTTTAACTGGGAGTGTGAGGGAGGCTGTCGAGGGTTCCGCTTGCCTCTCTGAGGAAGGACCAGCCTCCATTCCCCCCTTTCCACTAAGTCCCATCTCTCTGCCTGGTGACAGGGCAGGAGGGGATCATCAACTTTTTCTGCTAGCAACTTTGTGTAGGTAAGTAGCCTGGGCCCTTAAACTCAGGAATACGGAGGATTAAATTAGTTAAAAGCACATTATTAACCTAGGTTGAGCTGAGACTAAGGCAGACTACCTACAGAACATTCCTTCTACCTTTAAAAGTCTGAATCTATATTGCTACCAGTAATGCATAGATTTTGGCTGAACATCTGCAGGACAAATTAACCTGCAAATCCTTTTCTTTTTTTTTTCTTTCTAATAGAAAGTCATTGTCTTTTACAGAAAGTCTAGTGAAAAAATGACTTTCCTGAAAAGACTGAAAAGTTTTGCCTGTGCACCAAACAATTTGATTTGAAAACACTGCTGCAAGAAACTGTTGGAAATTGTAGATCAAGTTGTCTTTATGTTCTCAGTCTACAAGGTCACAGTTTCTCTGGATAGATCTTATAATAAAAGTTGCAAAATTGTTGGGTAGTTAGATGTAATCTGTTCGAGGAACTCAGTTCAGTGTGCAACGTTAAGTTCCTGAATAACATCGTATCAGAAGAGACTTCAAATTTGAGCTGAAGTAGATGCTTTCTGTAGAAAGCCTACACTTCTCTTCCCTACTCCTACCCAAAGTTTATTAGAATGCCCAAGTTCCAATTGAAAAAGTGTTTTAACAGAAAATATTTGACCGACCTACTTACAGCCTCTGTTTCAGAAAAAATGGTTTACTCAGAACTGTTTAAAACCGGATATTTGTTATGCAGGGAAGTTATGATTTAGCCCAGGTCATGTGGCAACTAGATGTCCGGCCTGAGAGATGACTTTAAGAAGAATATTCCTTCTTCTTTGTCTTTTGATCGTGCATCTCTTCTCCCCAAATAATTTCTCCTGCTACGTGCAGGACTGAACTGCCACCCTGACTGTGAACAGAAGGAGTACAAATGCTTCTCAGAATATTTTATTGAAGTTGCTTTTCTAGTAAATTTCAATATGGGAGTGTCCCACCATTAGCGTTTGAAATGTGAACCTGCACCTTCACATTTCACCCAACGCTTCCTTCTTTTCGTTGAAGATTCTCAAATATATAACATTTATTTTACTGCCATGGTAATATGAAAGCACCATGGCAGCACTTGTTATCATCGCAAGAATTGGGACTGTTTGTTCTTCTGAGCTGACTAATAAAGAAATGGAAGAAGCCAGTTTCATCAATTTCACATTTTTGTGCTCTGGTAGTTTTGAAAAAAGAGAACTATTATTTATTTTTTAATTTTTTCTCCCAGTGAATAAGGCGTCATAATAAACTTTTCCATAACTTTACTAAAACAGATCACGTAAGTGCTCTGGAATGGGCTCTCCCTGTACTGGTCAAGCACAAGGAGGTAGTTGCTGACTGGCCCTTAAAGACCCCCTTTGGTTTGGTTGTAGCTGATGTGAAGCAGTGGAAATGACTGGATACATCAGGGGGCTAAGTAACCAAATGGAGAAATTTATGTTAGCATTAGGGGAAGTGAAATGGGCATCACAGGGACAATATAAAAAACGTATAGCAACAGTCTTGATGGGAATAGATGTAAAGGATATTTGATTGTCTGTTAAGGTGGGTGGTTTTGCACCAGGTGTTAGTGATAAGATCTGCAAAAGAAAAATGAAAAATTGGGAGAATGCTGAAGTAACCTCTGTTGGTCAAGTCTGCTCTAGACCGTTTGGGCTGACTTTAAAGGGAATAGAGATGTCTTTCTGCCATTTGAAAGAGCGCGACAACTGGGAGTTCTACTATTATGTGAAAGTTCAACTTCCCATCTTAGAGAGAGAATGTTGCAGATCCCAGCAAAAAACAACAAAACTGATACTATTTTAGGTTTAGTTTTGGTAAGCGGTGAAGGCCTGGAAAAAAAATAGGCGTAGGAAATAACTGTGGATAGTGTGATTGAGCATGAATGCAGGAATTGTCGTAAAACCCATTTACCTTCATTTTATTACTGCGTTATTGTAGTGACTAGACTATTTTCTTTTCAGATATCACCGGGTGCTTCTTCACTGCCTCTTTTTGCCAGAGAGTTCCTCAAGAGCTGCTCAGCAGGAATTGCAAATTGCTTCCCAAGAGGTACAACGTGATGTCTTGCTTTGGTTTACAAGTACCCAGGCACATTCGCCTGCACCACCACTTCGTTCAGGTTTACTGTCTGTATGAAAATAATGCACTTAGTGTTTTAGAGCTTTCTGTCTTTTTAGCAGTCCTGCAGCTTTGGTGCAGGAGCTATGTGTTTCAAGATGCTGGAAGTTGATTCCTTGCCTTCTTGGGAGGGCAGTCTTGTTTCCTAAGAGACAGGGAGGGGGAAGTTTTGGGAAAGGTGTGATGATTTTCTTGTTTAATCTCCTTTTTGGCTTCTTATGAAAAAGAGAGTTGCTTATGGGAGTGGTGTTTTATAGTTTTATCAGTATGAATAAACAGAGGAGTCAAGAGATGACACCTTGGCATAGACCTTGTATACAGTGAAGAAAATGAAAAATTCTTACAAATTGAAGTCCATTTCCTACTACTCGCCAACCCATAGGTGGGAATGGGGAGAATAATGAGAAAAGAGAGTTGCTATGCATCTGCAAAGCCATCTGAGTAGCACCCTTCCCTACTGTTACACTAATAGGATTACAACCTGCCACTGCAACTGTCTTGAATCATGTGCTTGTCAAAATCAGGACACCTTGCCTCTTTGAGTACCCCATATAATGCAAGATACGTGTCGTGTTGGATAATGAGCTGAAACAGTCTTTTAAAAGAAATTCCTTTTCCCATTAGAGAAAGGAACAGAATTCCTATGATGTGTACAGTGCAGTACTCATCACCCAATTAGTAGTTTACTGCATGGCATTTAAAATCAGTATAATAATACCAAAATCAGCAATAGTTTATAACAGCAACCTTTTCTGTGCTTCTGAAATATTTTAAATATTCACAGCCAGGATCTTACTGAGAGGAAGCTCTGCAAAAGATGAGGGTATTCCTTTGTTGCTGTCCTCTGGACAGCAAGTTTCGCCAAGGGGGAAGGAGCAGAATTTGGTGACATCCAGAAGAAGCCACAAAACCTCACTGCAAAGCTCACCTATGAACAGACTCGCCTAAGAGGAGAGGATAATCAAGTGATGCAGTCTATCACCATCTGCCTGTTACCAGCAACTGTAATTAGATATTGTAAAGAGGAGAAACGATGCTTCAGAGAGTGAGTTGAGTTCAATTTCCTTCCTCCTTGTAGTGCTCAAGGATAGATCGTTGAGTTCTTTCTGCTTAGCAGGACAACTATCCTGACTTATAAAGTCAAATGGTCTGACTCTCTCCTTAGAGACTGCAAATGAGTAGCTTGGTCTCTGCTTAGCCTCCCAAATGTAAATAATAACACAGAGGTATTTTGAGGTTTTGAAAAGAAGCACTGTATCCTTGGCTTGGATGCAAGGGCAATGGAAGCAACAGAAGAGGCAGAACGTAATGGATAGCCTATCTGATAAGGATGGAAAAACATCTATGACAAAGGTAACAGGAAACACCTTCAGAGCTGCTACAGATATGTCCTGTCTTCTGACTGAACAGGGAAACTCCTGCAAGCACTGAAAAGCATCCTTGCGATACTGCACTGAAAGTTAGGGACTTCCCTGGACATAGCTTAAGCACAACTCCAGTCAGGTAATAAAATCTCTCCTGAGATCTTCACCCTAAGAACTGCTCTGATGTATTAAGACACCGGCTTAGTTAGACAATGCTATCTTCCTCTTCATTTCCCAGAGTACAGGAGTCAAAGAACTGAATAGGGTTAAAACACATTTTGAATGGCCCTGAGACCTGTTTGGATGCTTCTGACTGGAGGAGCTGTTGTCCTGTCATTCTTGTGTACCAGAGCTCTTTGTAGTAACTGTGTACCTCCAATTGTGCACATAACCTTTTGGGCATCAACCAAATAGGATTGCCCCATGGCAGGGTGTGGCGTTAGAAGGGTTTTGAAATTCTTGTCGTTTCAGGTTTTAGAAAGCTCAGAACTCTCCACTTCTCTTTGGACTAGCTTCGTATTGCTTGCCTTCCATGTTCAGTTTCAAAAAGAGGTTTGGCTACGTGAGGCACAACATAACCCTGTGCACAATCACAGATGTGCACAGTTGGGCACTACCTCAGGCTTGCCCAAATGTGCTTTCAGGTCTTCCTCCAGTTCATGTGTCCAGATACTTCCTGAGAGAAATCTAGCACAGAACATAAGAAAGTATTTTGCCCTTTCAAGTTTGAAACACTAAATGTTACTGTTCCCCTTGCTTGAGGTCGCTACAAGGTTTTTCCTGTTCTAAGCAGGATAGAAAATTGCCAGCATCCTTTTTTTTTTTTCCCCCATCTTCATAGGATTTATACGTGTGCCGCCACTACTGGTTGGATTCTCCCTTTTCAGGCACCCAGCTGTGCTGCCTGAATGCTCACCCCAGCCTGCTTGCCAATTTTAAATGCTTTACAGGGTCATGTTTTTATTCAAGCTAATCTGAATTACACATGACATAAAATGTTCTGCTTAAAAAACCCAACCTCCCCTTCCCCCATCTCTCCTCCCCGACAAATCCAAGCCACAAAACCCCAAAACCAATCCCCCCACCACTCTCGTCAGCCCCTAACAGCTTAATTTTCTGGGATGTCCTACTGTAGAACGACATGTCTGTTATGACACGTCTGTCATGACAAGAGTTGCATCCAAGCAGGAGTAAGATTAGGCCCCTCTTGAGAATTTCAGTGGTTGAGTTGCACTGTTCCTCCTTGAATATCTAACCTTTTCTGCCATGGCAGAACTCTTTCTTCAGTCATCATCTTTGCAAGCTTAAGATGCCTTATGCCATGGCAACAAATCTCTTCCATCCACCTTCTGCAGGAAAGAAAAAAAATGTCTTGTCATGTAATGAATGGAGTTTCATAGTTCTTTTCTCACGTTGAATGCTCTATTATTTTGTACAGAAAGTGTTTTTTTTTTTTCTCCTTTGTTTTGAAAACTGAGCTATTTCCATTAGCCAACCCGTTATGACCTTGGTAGAATAAAAGCTGATTTTAGGGTTGGAGGGGAGATCTTCTGAAACCTAAAGAATCTACGGGCTTTTGACTACAAACTAGAGAAAGTGCAGCAGTTTTAGTCCTGAGTCCCATGGCTCAGATTGCTGTCAGAGACATCTCTTTCTCGTATGATTGTCTTCAAAGTATTTCTCCCCTTGATATGCTTGAATGATAGCATGCTATGTTTTGAATAGGCTGCTGAGGCTGCAAGATAAAAAAATGTATGTTTACATAAGTAGTCATCGCTATTTCTTTTTTTTTTGTGCCTTTATCAAAAGGGATGTGACATTTGTATCAAAATTACTCTAAACACTTCTCCAATGTTACTGGCATAACAACCTTTGTTAAGACGGCTTTAGGGTTCTGAAAAAACTAAAACAAATCTTTGAATAATAACACATGTAAGCTTTAATCCAAAAATCTACTCAAAATAGTGGAAAACTGACAAAGTTGTAATGAAAATCACTAACACCTAAATATGGGTGAAAAGAGAATCTTTCATTCAGAGACCGCAATTATTTGCAAAAGAATCTGTATGTTTCTGAAACATTTTTTCTACTCAGTTCTGAGGGTAGGACTGCTTTTAATTTTCGTAAAAGTGTGTGTGGATTCACACACGTACACAGATGAGGAACATTGTGCTTTGTGCTGGATGAATAAAAAATAGTTTTGGAAGAAGAAATTGCTGAGAAGCAGAAAGGTAGACAAAGAGGAGGATTTTATTTGCCTCCTGTGTTTGATTAAAGATTTTTCATTTTTGATAATGTGTTTAATTCTTGTTGACTGAGCATAAGAGAGAAAATGTAAAATAAATGTATAGGTATGATGTGAAATAGAGAGAGAATATCTGACAAGTCTGGCTGATCAGGAAATAAAATAGTATGTGAAATACAAAAGAAAGCAAGACTGGATTTATAGCCTGTACTTTACATACTCTTCTATGGAATTTTTCTTGCTAAAAGTAACTCAGCAGTTACTCAACATTCCTATCAAATATGTAGTATGTGTCTAAATGTGGATTTACACAGTAATTTTTTTATAATTCAGATTTTAAAGTTATTTAAACATTGTTTTGGATGATGACAAGTCTGTGTCATATAGGTAGACTTTTTAAAGTGTCACTTTATGTTTACAGAGCTCTTTCAACTCAAATATTTAAGTGTCACAATAATCCCTGGAATGTATAGAACTGACAGTTTTGCACAGAAGATTCACACTGTGTTCTCAAAGGCCTACGATATCCACTTTGAGAGATCTGAAATACAGAGTGACTTCGAATAGGAAAAGACAAGTCAGGTCTTGAATTTTTTTTGTGTGTGTTCTTCACATTCATAAGAAAAATACATCTATAGAAAAGATTTGAGATGGTTCAGCAAGACAAGTAGAACTTAGACCATGTTCCAAGCCTGATGAAACATTCATAATTTTTTTCTAGAAATTGTCCACAAAGCCCAGAACTTTATCTCTGGGGAATGGACATACAAACAGATGCCTTGGGGAAGAGTCAGAACAGGTCAAACATACGTGTTGTTTCCATCCTAGTATTTTTCAGGCTGGCTATGCTCACCTCAAAGAATTTCCTGAGCATGCTTACGCGTGGTTTGCTTTGTGATCTAAAATACATCTTTTCAAGCACCTGTTCACTTCTAAACCTGCATGCACAGTGGCAAGGGGTTCCACAAGTGTACTCTACCCACTGCATTGAGAACCACCCTCCTTAAATTTGTTTTGAACTGGTCTCATGGCAGCTTCATAGGATAGACCCTGGTTCACCTTGGAAGAAGCAGGGAACAGTCAATCACAATCTCTGCTTTCTTTGCCATTCAAGATTTCATGAACTTCAACCCCATGTCATCTTTCCCAAGCTTGAAAAGTCCTCTTCTTTATAGAGAAACCATTGTGTACTTTGGCAAGCCTTGCTGCTCTTGGCTGAATCTTTCCCAGTTCTAACAGGTTCTTTTTGAGGTGATGGGGCCAGAACAACATACATTATTCAAGGTATGAACAAACCACCAATACATACAACGGTACAATTAGGGACAAGAATAGCATTTTGACTGGATTAGGAGGATTACCTCACTTTCTGTAAATAATCTCACAAAAAGCAGGCATGGCATTTCTTGGTTTGTTCATGAAACATGCATGTAAGTAATCTGTATTCCTATATGCCTGCCGTGCAAGAGTTCTTTCCAAAACTGAGCACCATACAATAACAGGTTTCACTTAAATATTGCAGGAAACACTCCTCAGGTTGTCATCTTTATAGACCTGGATGGCTCTCAGGCCTTTTGATGTGCTAGTGTGTATGGCTTGTTTTACTGTTAGTATTTCTGTGAAGACTGGGCACCTAATTCCCCTTGTTTCCACCATGCTACAGTGGCTTTATCACTAATTACATGTGACTAATAACATACAAGAGATAATAAGTAAGATTTAAGGTCAACTTTTAGCTGAAAGAGCAGAAACACTTGGTTGAAAAATGAATCAAATACATTTGTAATTCTGCTCTAGCTCAACAGTTGGGTAGCTATCTAAACACTAAATTTTTTTTCTGAAGGCACTGCAGGCATATTCTTGCTATTAGAGATGGTGACCTCAAAGTCCACAGAGTTCAGTGAATTGCTGCTTTTGGATTTTGAGACAAAGCTGGAGAGGCAGGCTTATAGCTCAACATCAGACTACTCTCTGCTGGCAAGCTCTTGCCAGAGTCTGTCCATCCTACCCTTCCTGACTTGAAGACTTAGCTGCTTCAAAGTGTGGCTTTCATGGAGTTACTCAACCACTGGTATGTTCCTTTAGTCATAGCCATTGAAGATCTGTCACACCATTTTTTTTTTTTTCCCCACCCTCAGCCTGGCTACCTGTTTCTAATCCAATACAAATACCTTTTTGAAGACTTGCATCACCTGCTGCTCTAATATTTGGAATATAAATGTAAATAAGTTCACAGCGCTTTTTTTTTTTTTTTTTTTCCCCTGGGGATAAATGCCTTGGATGTTTCAGGGATATTATTTTTCATTTAGTTTTCTGTCCTCCATCTAATGCAGAGTTTTTAAATGATGCCATGCTTCCTCAATCGCTAACACTTAATGTTTCCAGTGTGTGATCATTTACTGTGACATGCTTGGTCTCAACAAGGAATAGTGAGGCAATAACCCTATATTTTAATTAACCGGAATTCATGATGCAGAGTTTATGTTGGCATTCTGCTTTCAGGTCAGCACTGGGAGGACAGGCTATATATGACCCAGTAAAAATCCCAATACAAGAGTATCAAACCTGAATTGGCAAAATGTTTCCTCATGATTTAACAATAGAGGCCCTAGAGAAGAGCTACTGAACAAAGATGCAGACCTATAGATATCTGGTGAGAGCTGCTGTAGACTCATATCAACAATCATGTAGAAAAGTGGTCTATGTGTTCTGTAGAGCTGAAGGTTTCTTCTACATTATGAGTTTGCCAATGAAACTTCATGTTGAATAAGAATGACGTGTCTGGGCCAGATCCATTTAGTCCTGTATCTCGCCTCTGATAAGGACAGTGGTAGCGCTATAAGACAAGACAGAAGAATAAGGCACAGGTATGATTCCTGAGTCAAAGGTAGTGTCTTTGAGTTTGAAAGAGAGCAATGTGGACGGCAGGTTGACCTCTTTATTCGACCTGTGTCATCTGGCACCAGCGTGTGTCTTGGGGACAGGCTCTACTTACCACTGTCTCCAAAGCGCTGCGCTGGCAGCACTGTGTATATGACCAAGGACTGTAATGTCTCGGACTGCAGTACTAACATCCTCATCTGGACAGAAGGTAAAACTGACCCAAAGAAGTCAAATACAATTGGTTATGTTTCTGAAGCTTGAATTGTGGCTTTGTCTTGAAATGTTAAGGGACGGCATTAACCCTATTGTAGAAATCGTTCTTACCAAAGCTTGGCTGACTACTCTGCCATATTCTGTTGATGCTAGGACAAAACAAGTAAAGGTTTAATAAGGATTTCAAGCAGGTAGCCCACACTACTCATTTTGCATGAATGGTTATATACTCATGTCTGTTTAGCTATTCATTACCTTACCCTATGGTACGATTGCTAACTAAAGACTAATTCATTCCTCTTTTTTATTAAAGCAAGTGTACTTGGTGCTGTAATGGTGAACAACAGACTAAATCCATGGTGGAAGAGAATTACAGCTGGGGCCAGAGGGGGTTTAGGAGATCAACATAACATTTTTTTGGTGGAAGAGAATGGTAGCTTAATAAAATATGAAACAGGATTAATGCTGTAGGTGACCTTAAAATACTGAATAGAAAAGAGCAGAGTGGAAATTATACATACATGTATAGCAGTAACTGGCTGATGGCGAGTGCCTGTGTTTAAAAGAGACAGTCAAAATGGTATAAAAGGCCGTAAATACTGCATGCCTGTGTTCGTATAGTTTAATGTGAATGTTGGCTTGCCAGAGAAGCAAAAAAAAATAAATTTGACTGTTTCTCCCTTTCTGCGAAAACTTAAACAAACTGGTTTTGGGAAGTGAAATTTATTAAAGGAAGTGTGACAGTGTTTAACTATGGTGTTATCACTGCCTGGCCAGGCTTGACATGCTCTCAGGTTGGTTTTCCATTCTCATGCAAACTCTATCTCTCTCTATTGCAGGACCCCCACCAGGCACCAGGGCTGTCCATGTGGCAGGACATGTTCTTCTGCTGGGAGCAGTCCTTAACCTGCTCTGCGTGTGTAGCGCTGTGCTAAGATCCCACAAACAGCAGGTGATTTCTTCGGCGTTGGCTTCTTGGAGACTCTTAGCCATGGGCTGATGCTGGGGAATGCAGTCTGCCTCCAGCAGGTTCTCCCAGAACTTTGAGGGCAATAAGCTGTATTTTTCCCAAGACCTCACTTGTTATGTTTAGAAATGCTCGTTTTTAACAGTAAAATCCAGCAAGTGTTTATCACGTTTATTTGCTCAATTGATATGAGTAAGAAGCCCTCACCTTAGCTGTTTATAGTGACCTTTTCATTTAATTCACAGCAACTCCAAACAAAAATTAGGAGATAATGCTGAGACTCACTTACACCCAGTGTCAAAAATAAGGCATTATATGAATGATTTGTGACTGAATTATCATTCACCTTCTGTTATTACTGAGTTTTAGGCTGCGTACACTGAAATGGCACTTCAATGACTTTTGCTAGAGTTTAAAAAAATATTTAGTGCATCTTTAATAATATTGTGACATATTTTCCAAAGATGTTGGTTTGGTTTTATTAGAAATTGATCCATTTTTATTATACGTTTTAACATAGTAGTATCTAGACATATGCTAACAGATATTTCAGAACAGCTATGTTTTAGTTTTGAAAATGTTTACATTTGTAGTCGGCATGTCAAGTAATTGTATGCCCACAGGTATTAAAGGCCTTGTTCTGCTTTAATCATCAACGGTTCTCCCTAAGTGCAGTTTATTTGTGCCGAATTTGCAGTGCAAGGGTGAAAGTATTTAGTACTTAAAGAAGGAGAGTAAAATGGGCGATTTCACTGAAACCTGGGAAACTTGCTGTGCTGTACTACACTCTCCGGGCAGTGCAAGCAGTCACGGAGCTCCCTGGGAGAGAATGCCTTGGCTCTGACAGAAAGAGCCCACAAGACATGCAGGAGATGCTCTGATGTCCTGTATGCTCTAATCAGGCTGGGCTTTAAATATGAGCATCCTTGAGCTTTTCCTTTGGGACATACCTGATGTGAGGAAATTGTATACATATAATATAAAAGTGGCATGGCTTCTTTCAATAATGTTCAGTTATCTTGACTTCCGAGCATTTTCAGCATTAGATCCATAATGGTGGACAATGCACGCCGGTTCCAAGTCAACAATTTTAATGTGGGCTGAGCAGCCTGTTCATGGGGCAGGGTGCTGGGTGCCTCCATGGCTTTTGCAACTGTCAGCCTCTAAGCATGTTGCAGTCTGTTAAAAAAAAAAAAAAAAAAAAAAGTGATGCGGCTAATGTCTGTTACGTGTTGTTTAGTCTCTCAGCTTTTCCCCTGGAGGACAAATGTGCGTGCTGTTATTTGTACCATTTTGTATGGGTTTTGTTTCAAAACAACCCACAGCTGTATTCTTGTGGTAGAAAGAGAAAAGGGCAAGGTTACAGAAGTGTGTTTTGCATACAGATTGGGATGTGGTAAGGCTGTGGTAAGACTTGTCTTAGCTTCTGTGAGAATTTTTGGACTGTCCTTCAGGAAAACTCAGTATCCTGCACAGCTGAGCTTTGCCTTTACGTAAAGTTGTATTGTGCTAGTGTGTTGTCGCTGCTGACAATGTGATTTTCATCCTGCAGCTTTGGGAGAGGTCTTGAATATAAGCCTACAGTACCCAAAGGCTACTGGGTGATGAGCAGATAGCAACAGTGACCTCGCACTAGGCTTTTGTTTTATTCTGTGGGGAGCCATGACAGAAGAGCAGAGTAAGTAAGAGCTGCTCATGACAGTTTGAGCTGCAGAAGACAGATGCTGCAGCATCTTCTTTTACCCAGGGTTTATGAGGGGCTTTCTGTGTAATAGGTGTGTGTCAGTTAAAACTGTGGCATCTTCCACAGAAATGGGATAAACCCTTTAGTGGGCTTGAGATGGTAAGAGTCAGCCAAAGAGACGTCGCATTCAATGGGGAATTAAACAGTTTCCCGTTTCTAGAAATTCGTTAATAATTTTTTTACCCCCATAAAAGGCTCTACAGAACTTTATAAAGAAACTGGAGACCTATCCCTCAATGCAGCAGCATATCTAAGTCCTTGCTTAAGTTTAAGCAGATAGACAGCCCTTTAGAAATCTGAAGATTAAACCCTGGCACCAGTGGAATGAGTAGCAGACTCCCGTTGACTTCAGTGAGGCAGGATTCAATCTAATTCCCTAATTAAATGTTCTTTGGAAAAAAGTATGAGAAAGATAAATGTTCAGTAATTGCTTTGTGTATTTTCAGTGAAATCCGTTTGCCCAGGATAAAGCTTTTCCATGACAGTGAAATAACTAGTTTTGTGATTTCAAGCTGTGTAAGAGATTAATTTGAAGGTGAGGTAGTACATTTGTGGGTTATTCTCTCTAGTTAGTGGTATTGGACTCCCTTGTTGTGGTGAATCAGTTTCCTTCATTTTCTCACTTTTCTGAGTCAGACTGTTGAAATCAAAGATGGCAAAAGATGTTTAAAATACTTCTGGAAAATCAACTCTTAAAATAACATTTTAGTTTTCTACATTCAGACCTGAACACAGTTATTTAGAAGACAAAAGCCTGGGGAAGGAGGATCTTTCTCTTGTTATCATTTTTCCTGTTATTCCTTCTGATCTAATTGGTCTAAAGCAAAACTCCTCTATATTTTCCATTAAGAGGAAGAAAAGGGACCTTTTTTTTTTCCTGCTTCAAGGAGGAAAAAACATGATCTTACAGCCTGTATTCAAATAAATATTTGTCTTTACTACTTTTTCACTGGAAAATTATTTTGCATTTGTAGTCCTGAAGATTTGACCAGGTTTTCTGAATGAGGTGACTGTGTGTTTAAAAGAAAAAGAAAAATTTTTTAAAAAAGATCTAAACCAGAAGTTGCCTGAACAAGTCACACTGCTGCATAAGCAGGAAGATCACATTGTTACTGAAATGTGGGTCACAGCAGGATATGCTTCATATGTTTAATTGAATCTTTTTATGAATGGCACACTTTCATGCATTTCTCGTTAGAGGAAACATAGTGTTTTCATTTATTAGGAGGTAGGAGCAAGACTTGTATTAAAGAGATTATAGGGTATGATTTATTCATCACCGGCTGCCAGTGCTTCCGACCTGTGAGATGATACCTCAGGAGAGGGCTTTCTAAGGGCAGGAGAGTCGGGATTTCAGCTGATGCCCTGGGGGAATATCGCCTTCAAGGACACGCTCTCCTCCTCTGTAGAGATCTTGAGCTCAAAGACCAGCTGGAGGGTGCGAATGCCATTTGAATGCTATCACTGGTAATATGGCATCTGAAGGAGGGTTTTTTCCCCTTTTTCATGTCTGTAACGAGCAAGGGACTACTACACTGTAGAGACAAGGAGTCAGCAACACCGGCTCAGGTGTTGAGCACACAGCATTACATTTCCAAGCAGAGATGTAAGCTGGGAGTCAGCCCTTCTTCTGTTTCCCATGTTAGCTCACACGGAGAGCCATCTTAGGTGTCTGTGCCCTGAGTTGTGTTGCCTTCCCGCTTTGGACTCAGTTTGTCAGGGAGCCAGACAGATGTCTTTATGCAAAAATATCCTAAAAATTGAAACTCTGATCCATACAGAGCTTGCTAGTTGGTTAGCTGCAAAAAATCTTCTCCTCCTATCCAGAATGATCCATGATTACAGTTCTCTTGGACTTGGAGAGAAGACAAGGCTGTAGCAAGACTGGGAACGGTGCAGAAGCAACACACCAATCTTTTTTTCCTACTGCAGCAATGCACAGGGATGTGAGAGGAAGATGATGTTCAGTCTTGTCTGTACTGATGCAGAACTGTGTGGGGTTGTTTTTATTTGATTGAGATGTATTCCCTGTGATGGCAGGATAGCTTGCTAAAAGGAAATAGCATCTGATTTGGACAGATGTCTGTCATTGCAATTATAAGCTTTCAGGTGGTTAGTGACAGCAAAAATGGTCAAAATCGAAATATTTAGGCTGCCTCCCAAGTGTGTTCTAAATTAGGCTGAGCCCTCACTCAGAAACTTGAAATAAATAAGCGTATCCTCCCTGGGGATTCTTGTGAACACAGATACAAAACATTTTTTACCAGAGGAAGGTACTAAATGCATTTAGTAAACCCAGAAACTGAATCCATACAAAACCAAAGACTAAAATGCATGTATCCTTCCTCTGTAGCATTAGCATGGGTCCACTTCACTATTTCCTTTCCAGTAACATCCAGAATTGGGCCACAGCTTCAGTCCTGTGGAACTCCTGATTTGGAGCGGCAACAATAACCGCAGAGGGGTTTTAGAAAGACCTTTTGTTTGGTCCCCCTGAGGAGGACTAGAATCAACTCGGTCAGAGATTTCGGATTTAAGACCTCAGCTCTGCTGCTCTTTTGTTTTATCTCTCTCCACAAGGTTCTCAGCTGCTGCAGTAAGTGGAGTAATCTGTTCTGTCTCTTGCAGGGGAAGCATAACCTCTGTTGTCTCTGTTAGCCAAGTCAGCAGCAGGGAGAGAGAAGAATATTTGGGACCCTCGAGCAAAACTATTGCTTGGATTTTCTGCTTGCCTGGGAGTGTTTTCTTCTCCCCAAGCACCCGTTCAAGGCAAGTACTTTTCCCTGTCCAAGCCCAGGACTCCCTTTCAATAGCAGATTCATATTAGCCAATGTTTATGCAACTTTCCAAATGTTACAGGAGAAGGAAGAAATTGTTTGCCAGCTATAATTTTGGGATGTGGGCATACATGATGGTAATAGCCCATCACATGAGCTAATTAGTAGATGATTACTTTAACAGGAAAGGAAAACATACTATAAAATCTTTCTTGTATTCCACTTGTCCTCATCAAGCCCTAACCCTGGCCTAAGCTACTTCGATCTCTTTTCCCCTTTGTTTTGATATTTTAGGAATTTTTTTCCTAGGGCTATTAAATCTGCTTTACTGCTTTTCCATATCTTATTTCAAAACATGACCTTACACAGGATTCAGTTCATCAGTTAACAATTAACAAACAGGCTTGTTTCCAGTCATAAATACTTAGGTTCTCTAAATGATGTTTATTCTGATCTCTCTTAAAGGAGAATCATTTATGCAAACTCCTCTAACCTTGAAATGGAATTCAGATTGCCTGAAATTACCTGCCAGTGTATGAATTAACACATTAGGCGCCTTTCTCGCTTCACAAGCATTTTTCGAGTTCAGGGCCGCTCCTCGGCCTCATCTACAGGAGAGTGATGTTGGTTTTTTGTGTCCTGCTGTCACATCATATCTTACTAAAAGGCCGAGTAGGGCTGGCACTCGCACTGCTCAGCTGGAGAGGATTTATGTAGGCTGAAAGACAGGTCACTGCCGGCAATCGGCAACTATCAAGTCCTGAGCGGGCACATTGCCCGTGTCCTACACCCCGTGCTCAGGCTTTACAGCTCTCTTATTGCCGTGGTTGAAATGTGACTTGCAACAGGTAAGAAATTTCCCCGGTGATGGGGCTTCCACGGGGAAAGGGTATTTTCTCTGGCTTCATCCACTGAAATTTTGACCCCTCCATGTCTGACAGAGCGAGGGGTTTGGGGGTTTCTCTCTGCTGGAGTTGAGCAGCCATGGAATTTTCTGTTTTGATAAAAATTGAGAGGTTTGAAACTGCACCTGCATTGTGGCTCAGATTACCTTTCTTTTTTTGAAGGGTTTAGCCTGCAGCCAGCCTCTGATCTTTGGGGGAAAAAAAAGCAAAGGACCAGCCATATGGAGAGACTATCCAATCTTGAGGACTCCCAGGCCTATAGCCATCTGCCAAGGAGCTGACAGAGCCTAGGTTGATCTGCAGCAAAGCCTGGGATCCCAGACCACTTTGAGAGGTGGCATCGGTGAAGTCAACTTACAGAGGAGCTGAAGGCTGATCTGTGGGTGCTTCCAGGCTTTGAGCTCCCTGTCACGTGGCGAGGAAGACTTCTGGGATTAAGGGTAAGGAAGGAGTCAGCTTCCAAGCTGATCTGTCTCTGAACAAATTCATTCCAGTGGAACATTTTAGTGAGAGCCATTTCCCAGTGGAAAAATGTAGTGCTGGAACATTGTCTGGCCAGCACTGGTTCCTGTTTTATTCAGGGCTTGAACACTCCGGTCCTAATTCTTCAGTCTTTTAAATTTCATCCAGGCATTTACACCTGTCGGATGTGGGTTAAATAGGCTTTGCTGTTCTGCTTTTATGCCTTTCGTTGTACTTTTCCAATATAAATAATACTAGAACAGTAAAAACAACAGAATAAATGGCTAGGAGAGATGGGATGCAATAGGAAACCAAGGTGTGTGTCATTTTCAAAAAAGTAACATATATTCAATCTGCTGCCTGTCTGGTTTCTAGGTACTGTTCACTCAATGAGGGAATAAGGTACATTGCAAAATTTTGGAAAATCAGTCCCTCATAAGAAAAGCAAGGATTGTACCTCCTGACAGATGGTTTGATTTGTAGATACCTGTGGTTTGTGCCATGTGCCAAGAGTTTCGCTGAGTTCGTTCAAAAGATTGAGATGTCAGGAGGGAATGGTGGGACATCCCTTGTTCTGCAGTCATCTGAACTCAGCTCATTAGGCTAATGCAATAGAGGGGTTATCTGCCACTCTTGGTCCACAGATGCTCTGAAATTTAAGCGAGGTTTTCTGTCATGTTGGGAAGCAGATGTTCTGATCCTCCACAGTGTGAAAATCAAGCAGAACACCATAAGGTTAGAATAACGCGTAGATTTCTTAGCAGTTCCTTGTGGTTCTTGAGCTAACTCTTGGTGGAGGATACCTGGCTGGACCATCCCTGTGGCTGGTTGTTAATGGATTTCCAGAGCTAGTCCTGGGAGCTTAGGCAGTTGGCATGCTATTGTAACAGGTTCATTTGCGACAGGGTGTTGACAGGGCACCTGTTTGTCCCTCAGGTTCTCTAGCACTATCAGTGCAGCTGAAGTGATATAATTATCATTTTAAATAAAGAGGGTGCTTCAAATATGTTATTTTAGTTAAGATGACCATATGGAAGGGTTGCAGTATATGTTCTATGCACTCACGGCAGCCTGCCTCACCTGAAAGACTGCAGTCTGCAATACCTAAGGCTTCTGAGGGAGTTCAGGGACTTCTTCAAACAGAAGTAGGTTATGTGAAGTCAGCTTTGAAATAAAAATTTGAATAACCAGTGGAAAGGACTACTGTGCTCAGCAAAAGAGTGCACTCTCCAGGCCATCCTAAAGTAGCTGGAATAATTCAGTGCCACAGATGACACTGAGAAATGAAGCAGCAATGATAAGGCACATCAAATCTCTGAAGAAGCGTGCTGCTCTGTATGAAACCCAGAGCTCTAAAAGAACAACTTGGTGGTTTTTTTTTTTTTTTTCCCTTAGCTCTGCTTCATAGAGTTTCTGTCTGTGTTTGTCCAGGCCTATTGGAATACAGAGCGGTGCCCCATCTCTGCCTGTGTGCTCAGAGGATGGAGGGCAGCTTGTTCCTGTCCTGACCAAAGGAGCGCTCCTGCAGCCTTCAGTTCAGGTGGTGCCAGCTCTGTGTCAGAAACGGGGCAGTCAGAAAGGGCACTGGAGAGAAGTGTGTGTTTATGAAGCGGTCTAAGTGCTGGCAGAATGCAAGGAGGACTCAAAGGAAAGGAAACAAGCACAGAATAACGGGGAGGAAAAAAAAAAGAAAAGAAAAAAAAAAGACAATTCCCACCCAAATTGAATCAACAGGTAAACCTTCTGTAAGCAAGTCCGTATGTTTGTAGCATTCACAATAAGGTAACGCTGAGATATAACTGTGACAAGTTAATCTAGCTCCTAGATCACTCAAGTTGAATTTGGAGGAACTGACGTACATGCACATTGCTTTAGCAGAGAAAAGTGCAGGCCACTGAGGCTGTGGTGTATGTTTGTGGTCTTGGCATGTACCCTAAAGGTCCCACATCTACAGAAGGCAGGGACTGTATATAAACCTATGCATATACACCACCTTCTTCTTGACTCTAAAGCAAGTTAACTAGCCAGCTGAAAATTTTAAGGTGTCTGAACATACCAGTTGGTCATAAAATGAACGGCTGTTTAAGGGGAGATGAGACCTGTTTATGCCTAATTAGATTACTGCCAGCTGTATCTGTATGGCTTAGGTCTAGTGAGACCCGAGAACATCTGGTCCTCATGAGGTCTATGAGCACAAAGGCGGATTTTGGTTGATGGGAAGAATGCATTGCTCATGTGACTGAGGCAGATGGCAAAAAGTGTGAGGGTAGAAAAGTTCCTCTGGGAGTCCCTGGTTAAGGGAAGCATGTAAGAGTCAGTTTCTAAGCACTGTAGGCTATGTTAGCTGGAGGAACCTTCTGCCTAATACATTGTTTCCTGAAGGCAAACTGTATCTGAACAAAATAGATTTTTGGTGTAGCTTGTTTTCATCCTGCCATGAGATAGCTGGCACGTATATCTACAGAAATACACCAGGCTCTTGTGTTATTTTCTGCAAGGGATTAATCTGTACTGAAGCAGTGATGCTGGAACAGGGAAAATTTAGCCTTTTCTCCAAGTTGTTTAAGAAAGCGGTTGTGATTAAAATAACGAATGAAGGAAAAAAACTTGAACTTCCATTGTTAAAAATGTTCTATGTTTCACCAGGTTCTTTCATGCATTGAGCTTCAAATCCTGTTACTGGTAGGTTGCAAACGGAAGGACTTTCACTAGCTAGGCAGTCCTGGGTCCCTGGAGCTTTGATAAGTGGAGAGAAAAGTCTAAAAGTTCAGCATCTGAGGAAAGAAGCCCAAATTCTGGTAAATAATAGCAATGTAGTAGTATTGTTCCTGTGTTTGCACTAAGTCGTGGAAGTCACGCGATATTCCCCTTGCGCAGCATCATTTTGCCTTTACGTCCTCTCAACCTGACTATTGTGGCTCTCTGGCCCAAATCCCAGCTCTTCAGCAGGAGCAGAATGCTGCAGCCTGCCCTCATATATACGTGTCAGGAAACATGAATGTCAACCTCATTTTCCAACAATTATGTTGGCTCCCATCTGCTTTACAATCCAGCTCAAAGCATCCTGCATCTATTTAAAACTCTATTTGACAATCTGTATATCAGCACAAAGATACTGTTTAGCTTTTTCTTGAAAACAAAATACAAAGAAAGGAAAGAATTTTGTTGAAATGAATTAGTGGATATTAAAAGCTGGAGCTTGTTTCAGCCACTGTGTTCTCTATGCATCTGGCAAAAACAGTGCCTGGCTTATCTATTACAGAAAACTTCTGTGGTCAAAATGTATTTCTGCTGCTGGGAACAATTGTAATTTTCTTATCGCTCATTTTTTTGACCAGGAGAATGAATCCTAATTAATTTTTGTTAGGTACTTAGTGCGATTGCTCAGCTTTCTAAAGGGAAGACAGAGGTCAAGAATCAGAGTTCATGGAAGAATTTGGTTTTTTGCTTTCCAAAGGTTTTCATTGCACCTGGAATTTGTCAGCCGTATCCTCTTGGGTTGTGCAGGGGGAATATTATGCATGAACTTTTGGAGCTAGTGAAAGAGGATGCTCTGGGATTAGAGCCTTAAGCATCCACGTGCATTTTTCTTCCTGTTGTGTTTCCCCTTCTTCAGTCCCAGCACTCCCAGCCCTGACCTGTATTTCTGTGGCAGAGATGAGACATTGGGGATAGGCAATGGCAGGATTGTGTAGTTAAAATGTGAGTATCTTGTGAGACAAAATTCACAGCCTTGACCTGATCAGGTGAGATTAAAACTCTACAGCTCAACTAAAATTGAAAACATTTATGGTTCCCTCTTGTATGTCCAAAGACCATCTCACCTACAAACAGATGAGAGCTTCTCGTCTTCGGAATCCATTATTAAAATTTCTACTTAGAAACAAATTGTCATTATTTAATGAAATTAACCCCTTTTAATAATGGCATTTGTACTGTACAGTAGTAAGAAATAAAACTTTGCAATAGTGTGTTATTTAATGAACAGATAAGCAGCAACTCAACATATTGAATGAATTTAAGGAAGTGGGCTTCTTTATGATTTTTTTTTAATGACATTTTAGCATTTAAATCTTGGGCTGCTTGGAAAACAGAAGTCTTATTCCTTATTTGGCATAGAATTCAAATAGGGGGGAAAAACTGTCGGAGTCTGGAGCTGGATAAAAAATTTCCCAGATTTTATAGGGAGTTTGGACTTGGGATTTTGATTTCATTCATTCTAAAGAAAGAAGCCAGGCAAGAAGTTATATGTATTAAAATATTTTATATGTATTAAAATATTTGCATTGCTCTCATCACTAGTTTTTGAGTGAATAGATTTGGATCTGAATTTCAGCTACAGTCAAGAGTCTGGATCAAGGCTTTAATTTAGGGACCATCTTTCATTCTAAATGGCTTCTGTGGGTTTATGATCCTACTTGGTTTTTTTTGTTTGTTTGAAACTCAATACGTTTCAGACATTTTAGGCAGCACATTGATTTAAATTGGCAACATATAGCAAGCAGAGTTGTCTGCAGATAATGAACTTGTGGATATCATGGGAAGCTGACACCAGTGGTTGTCAACCTTGACCTCCAACCCTCTTTGCTTTAATTAAAATCTTTGTGAAAGGCTTTATCTTGTCAAAGATCTCTGAGGAAATGGCAAAATATAAGTATCATTTTTAGTGAATGCACCGTAAGAGCTTAAAAAAAAAGAAACCCATTTCTAATGATGAAAAAAAAAAAGGAAATAGATCTATATATCAGCTCGTGCTTCACAATAAATTGCCTAGAGATATGGGAAAATCTGAAAAGGCAAAAAAGTTCTGTGTTGCTTCCTGACATTTGAGCAAACAGGTTTTTGCAGCTGTGTGTAATTACAAGAAGTTAGAGGACTGTTTATTTAACAATGATATATTTATACATTTACTAGGAAATATGGCATTAGTCAGAGAGGCATTAAAATATCTGTTAAGCTATCTGTTATAGTATCTGCAAACTGAAGCCTTTAAGAAGTAGTATTCTTCCATTCAATCATTTTTCAGTTTCCTGTAAACACAGTAAGAAAGGCATAATCCAAGGGGGAAGTTCATGGAGGTTCACACAGAAACAGAGCTGTGCACCTTTTAAATTTATTTCTCTCTCTGCTATAAATTTAACACCTGTTTACATCTCAGGACTTCAGATTATTTTTTTTTTGGTATGTTTGTCTTTGTGTCACTTTTGTTAGGTTAGGAAATTGTAATATCTCCATTCCTGATGGGCGAAACTGAGATATGGACTGATAAATGCAGAAGACTTTAGGACAGAGGGGAGATTTAGATGCCTAAATCCAAGGCTAACCTCTTACCTGCACGGATAGTCCTTCAGACATCTTTGCTAGTGAAGTCTTTTGTTCACATGAAGAAATGTATGTCCCAAATGTCTTTGTTATGGTAGAGCTATCTGCTGGCCCTCTAGGTGGATCCAGGCAGAATTTGAACACCGGTTGTGCATTCCCTCTGTGGCCCGGCTCCTATCAGTCAGGGTATACCTCTTAGACTTGGCTCTACGTGGAGTGCAGCAGCAGCCTTGGCATTCATGAGAAAAACATGTGGAGAAGGACTAAATGGTGACGGCAGTCCTGTATGCAACAGTCTCGTGGTTAGAGCATTAGATGCTGATGTGATGCAGTCCCTTCCCTATGGTATGTGGCATTATAGCCCACGTGCCGTAGATGTGCTGTTCTTGAAAAAGTGGCCCAATTATCAAAGGAGAGGATATCAGAAGATCCTTGAATTTCAATTCCTCCTTTAAAGGTTTTCTGTTAAGTTGAATAGCACCGGGAACTGAAGCCAATTTTTCAAAGTCACAGGCAAGCATCCTACCCATTCATATTAAAACCAGAAGATGGAACTTAGTTTTAATATTTTTCTTGGGTAATTTCTTTTCTTTCTTCGTCTTCTTGAATTAATTTAGTGGTGCTGAAAAGTTCTGAAATTATTTCCTGGACTAGATTCATTATTCAAGACAATGGGAGTTGTTTAGTTTACTTCACTGGGAATTAGAACAAGTAATTTATTAAAAGGCAAGATACAGCATGAACAAGCAGTAAAGCCAACTCTCCCTTCTCTTGTTCCTCCTACAGAGACACACAGGCACTCTCACATGTAATTTCAGCTTTAACGTTCATTTGTGAAAATAAGTGGTTCTCCAGGCTTTTTCATTTCTAGGTGATTTGAGGAGAGGTTATTGGTGACGATGTGGGCAACTTCTTACTGCAAATTGGATTAAGACCATGAATTCTTCTCAAAGGGTTTATCAAATGACTGCTGAAGCATAGCATGTAATATTTAGAATAGATTTTTTTCTGGTTTGAAGCAGTTATGTGGTATGATGTTCATAATGTTTAACTGACTCCCTTACTGGCACATCTTTAGGGGTGGGGAGAAAAACAGAGACTGTGACTGAAAATGAGCAACCAACCAGTGGGGTGGATTTGTTATAATGCAGCATCTCATTAATAGTGCTGAAGTGCATATTGCCCCTTCACCTGTAGACAGCACAAATCATTACTGATGTGCTGTTATCACAGCTGCAAGAGCATTTATTGATAAATCTCCTTAAGTGTGCAAAGCCCCCACACCAGTTAGCTGCTTTATGCATGGGAAGGGTAAATGCAAAAGCCTTTTTTTCTCTGCCATCAAGAACATAAGTGCTTGCCTTAATTACTAATTACTACAGATCCTGCTCCTGTTCCCATTGAGGTCAGCTGATTTAAATGAGAGTATAATCAGGGCAATAGAGAAGAGGGTGCCTCACAAAGAAGAGAAAAGCTTTTATAATAAGCCTCAGTAAATGAGGGATGTTATATCTTTCTCTTCCCTGCAGAAAGCTGACTTCCAGTTTGGTACAAAAGGCAGACTATGTACACTTAGCCCATTCCAGGACTTCTTTCATAGATAAAAAATTAAGCAATCTCAGAAGTAAAAAACAAAGGAAGATGTGAACCTGGGGAAATAGCACCTGCAAAAATGCAAAATTCTCAACTAGATGGGAAAAGGTCTAAGTGGTGGAGGGACTATACCATGTTTTTGTCTTACAGTGAAGAAAGATGTTATATACTTCAAATACTCTCCCTGATGTATTCTGTTGGGCCACAGTTAATAATACCGTCTTTCTTTTGTTGCCGCCAGTTGTGCTTAGAAAACCAGCACTGAACAATGTTATGAATCTAGAGGGGAAAAAACCCAAACGCTGACTCTTTCTTTTGCTCTTATTCTTTTAAGCTTGCTAAGGAGGGATAGAACTGATTGGAATTAATTTTATGGAGAATCTTAAAGAATATGCCTTAAGGCTTTTGCCCCTTTCTGCTGTTAACACTACTATTGGAAGGCTGCACCTATTGCTCTGCTGGAACAATCATAACTACCCATTGACCTCAAGTTCCATCTTATTTACCTCAGTGACAGTGAGTTGTACAAGCACAATTGAATTCAGACAAAGTGGTTATTGCATAGCATGTTCTGCCTTAAAATTATTAATATCTGCTTATTCTCCTTAATTTCAAACATTTTGATGTATCCTCTCCTTACACTAAAAATCATCCTGAATCTGGTTTTGAACAGTCCAGTAACTTTCATAATACATTAAGTGTTAAGAATCTTTTAATCTCACTCTGCCCTAGGATATGATTTTCACAAACACTTCTCTAATCCTCCTCCCGCTGAAGTTAACGGCACGGCTTCCATTAAATTCAATGGGAAGCAGAATTAGGCCAGCTTTAATCCTTTTCAGAACAGTACCTGGTTCATAGACCTGCTTGCTGCCTGAGCCCTCAAATAGGAAATTACAGTTGAGATCACAGTTTGATAATAAACCTCTTTGTCTACAGTAAACCAGACGACAGGCTGGATCCCAGTCTTAACAGTAAGGAAAGTTTAGGTCCCTACTTGGCTGATGCTTAAATCAACTGCAAAACGAACTAAACTGTTTGTCACTTTTGAGAGCCAGAATTTTGTCTTGTAACACTTTCTTCTGTTTATTGCTCCCATCTTTGCACTCAGTGCAGATAAAAACTCCTGTAAGTAAAGACCCCAGACTTCTTCTTTTCCTCATAGTAGTCCTAAATCGACTCCTTATAAATTCTTGGTATTTTCCTGTCTGTATACAGGGATAGGAATGCAGAACACATGATGGATGTTTATGAGGTTACTCTACTGAATAGCAATATTACTCTAAAGATATTTTTCTACAATATATTATCTAACTCTGAACCCTTAATTCACAAGGAGGGACATAGTAAATGTCTGACTCTTCCTGTAGATTCCAGTAACGCTCAAATTCACCAGCAATCTTTGCTTTTCCATCCTCTTTAATACCCAGTGGTCCTGTATCTTTTAGTCAACACTCTTGTTGTTTGATCTTGTTGTTGCTTTCTGACTATTCTAATTATGCAATTAGTCATGTGTCCTCCTCAGACCTGTGTAGAAACATAATCAACTTTTCTGTACAGGCAGGGGATGAGTTTTGCAGTTGGCATGTTGTGATGAGTGCATTTGGGACACTAAAGAATATATTAAACAGGTTGGGGGAGATGGGAACTATTTTGGATTTATCTGAAAACAATCATTGGAGCAATTCAGCAAAACAAAACAAAATAGGAAAAAAAAATAAAAATGTTTTCAGCACTTCAATTGCGACATTGTTTGCTTCAAAATTAAATGCTTCATTTTAGGTGACTTAAACTTCAGGCCCAGTTCCAAAGGAAAACATCTTGGTTTAAGAAGGAATATTTTAGCAAAACTTTTTAATTACTTTTATTCACTGCTCTTTCATTGTGCCTTTCCTTTTCCTGTGCCTGAAACTGCCAAAGTTGTGGCACTAGAGCTGTAATCTGACCTTTAGTGGTTGCCACCACATTTTTGCATAGTTCCAGTTGCATTGTCCTCACATCACACCAGAGTGGAAGACAACATTGAACACAGACCCTGGACAGTCAGAGTTTCCCTGAGTGCCCTCACAGACCTTGTCACAGTTGAGGCTACCTCTCTGGGCTTTGCTCATGTCATCTACAGAATGAAAGGAATAAAGATAAAGGGTAACAGAAATTGCATTCAAGGAAAGTGTCCTGGAAGAGACTTAGAAATTCCTGGCTCAAGGATGTAACTCTACTACTACTGAAGATGAAGGGGTTATAAACTCTTCTGTGTTTTTTTTCTGGTTTCTGATTATGCCTCTGGAGCAATGGTGCTGGCTGCTGTAAGGAGTAGGAACACTTAACTGGATGGAATACTAGTTCAAGCTGGTACGGCCACTTCTAAAATCCTCCCTCTGCAGTGAGATGGTTATAATTAACTGTCCTTTCTGGTGTTTTTGAAGATACTCAAATAAAAAAGCCGCTATAGAAGAGCAAAGTGCTATCAGTAGGTAATGCTGATGAATGCAATTACTGGTTCTCTGCAGTACAGAGTTTGACCAGGATTAATCTTGAAGTCCCAGCACATTTGCAGGTGAATCTTTCTGAAGTGAAATAAGCGGTTAATCATTAGAAGACAGCTGACTGCTTGAAGCAACAGTCTTTTTTCATCAATGCTCATGATGCAAATAAAAAAACCAAAGCATCCTACAACTATATATAACATAAAAGTCCTCAAAAGCCAGTCAATAAACAGTAATTATCTCTCACAGCTGGAAGCATGTTGTGCTTCGAGTGTAACCAACAAACTGTGCTTGACTGTGTGATGATTATTTCAATCAGGATATAAAGGAGAATGTTATTTGGAAGGTGTTCTTGTAAATGTATTTCCAAATTCTTCTCCTCCTTTCCAAAATGGTACGGACCTTGACAAATGGTAAAGCTTGACTGATTTGAATGCAAAGTCGATTTGTGATTCAAATGCTGCTGTTGGGCAAAGCTTCATCAGAGCTCTTCCCTGTGCTCCCGCTTGCTACTCCTGTGCAATCACTAGCCTCAAAATAGCAAAGCAGACTTTCAGTATTCAATCGATCCTGCCAGGTCACGTGGATGATTGCCACTTGAGAGGTGATGAATCACAGTATTTTGGGACGGGGGAAAAGGAAGGGAAGAGACAGGAAGGCAGCTTTTGGAAGAGGAGTTAAAAAACGTGCCTGGTGTGTTTCATCGTCCCTGACACAGTGGTTTTCTTCAGACACCTCAGCAGTGCTGGGGAGCGGCCTAAACTATGAGAGCTTGAGAGACACAATCCTCATGACTGGCTACCCTAATGCTGTCAAACTGAAGGAAAAGTTTTAATTGCTTCGCAAAATTAACATGTCAACAACCAGATCAGGAAACTGAATTTTGTAATGTTCCTGTAACGCGTCCTCCTTGTCCCAGGAAATGAAATTCTCAGTGCCTACTACCAAACTGGGCTGGTATACGTAACTTCCATTTCAATATTCAAGCCACATTTTTTAGTATCATATTGCAATTCATGGGGCCTGTTTTAGAAACTGCCTGACCTTTGAGGGTTTGTTTTTCCATGTTAGAATGATGGTTGTCTTTTGGAAAATAGCATCTATTCTGATGTTGAGTCTACATTTCTGACAGTATCTGCGTATCTGATTTTTTTCTCAGTGCATAAATACAATATTGCAAGGCCTTTGTAGATGGATGCACACTACATTTCGGTACTCCAAATTGTTACAGACCTTTCTGTTTGTATTGTGCAGGTTTTAAAGCAATTTATACCTGAGATACAGCTGCAGCTTCAGATACTTCACATATTCTCATCTTCCTCCCTCCTAACTAGGTTGGTTGAAGTTTTCCCATTTGTTTTCATATCTTTGGTGTATTTGGAAAAGAAAAGAGACTGCCAATCATTTTATTTATTAGTTAAGCTGATTTCTGTTTTGCTAGAATGACATGAGCAAGGAAGAAATTTTGAACTCCCACGAGGGATATTCTACGTTGTTTGGTTATTTTTTCAAACAATGGCCTCTTTTTCTTGGAAGACATTTACATTTTCATAACTAGCATTTTAGGATGTTGAATGTAACTTTTACTCCATTGTGCGGTTCAATTTGTATTTCATGACTTTAAAAGCACTTAGACTGTCATTAAAAAGTTAGATGAAAATAAAGGCTGCTTCCTTTCTAGGTCAGGTGCTGCTTTCTTCTCTTTTGATTTTGAATTATTTGTGCCGTAGGTTACGTATGAAATTATTTCAATTCACATGGGGATTATGAGGCTGAGAAGTGGAACATCTCCAGACGCAGCATATTTTTTTCCCTATTACAGCCAAAAGGGAAGGATCCCCACTGTAGTTAAAAATTGTGTTTAATTTTTCTCAGTGTTATATTCTGTCTTGTCATGGGCTCTTTATGAACTAGTACAGAACAGCAATATCAGCAAGGATTTCCAAGAGAAAAAGAAGTTGAATGGCAAAGCAAGTGAGCTGTAGATCAACTGATAGAAATTCATGTGGAGTCTTTTTGGGAGTTTTTGCTAAACTAACCATTCTTTGAAACAAAATGTCAGGCAGGACACCTTAGATATGTCTGAGGGGTTTGCAGTGGTGTCATTTCCAGTGTTTGCCTGATCAATCCTTGAACCATAAAGCTTGCTCTAGTAGAGAGGTATTTTATTCTCCCTTTTCTTTCTTTTTTTTTTCTGTAAAGGCTCATATATGGAATGAGTCTCCCTTGATCAAAACTACTACTACTGAGGAATAAGATAGATAGAGTTGGGTGGTCATAGGTTTAGGTAGTCCTAAATATTAAAAAACTGTGGTAGAGTGTTAAAGTATGATACAGTGCAGAAATTCATCACAATCAAAAGAGGTTCTCCCGGGATTAGTGTAGAACAACATATCTTGGTGTCATTCAGATTGTTCTCTCAAGGCTACGTTCTTGGCAACTATTCAGTTTGGCTGGTCTTTTTGTTTTTCCAACTGTATATGGACTTCTTTTGTTTCAAATTAGTCTGTTGATTGGCTGCAGATGTACACTAAAACAAAGGACATTTTGGGGTACGTTTTCAAGTGTCTAATGATTAGCAATGGTTGGAAACTTTTCCGTTAAAATGATTTGACAGACATTTGTGGTTACAGACAAATTGATATTTTTCTGTGGAAACGCATCGGTTTTGCCAAAGGAAAAAAAATAAACTTTTTTGTCAAGTCATCCTGAAATCCTTGGTTTATTTTAGGTCAGCTTGTTAATGGCTCTAAGTTGTTGCATTGTTTTAGGGCACTACTTAAGACTTGTATTTTATTACCTCTTTTGTTGCTTGGGGCTCCATTAATCAGGCTACTTTATACCTCAATATCTCCTGCTGGAGGTGGCATGAAAACAACCTGAGAAGTGTAGGCTGTGATGCCTTCAGAGAGAGAAAAGATCTCATAGAGGAGGTTGTGGATAAGACTGCAACTCTTGTGGGGAAGGTGCAGCAACACCAAGTTTGTTGTTGCAACTTGGTAGGAGTGTGGATGCTTCCTGTGCAAAATGTAGTTGTGGTAAACATAAAGCTTCCTGTTGAAAATACTTCTATCCAGTCCTAACAGGATTAAAATCTTATTTCTATGATGCCTCCTGTTAGCATTTGTAGTTTTAGCACTTCATTTCTTTTTGCAGAGATGCCTTCGTGCTCAGTTTTAAGGCTTAAAAATTAAAACAACAATAATAAACTCTTTTGCTTCTTTTTATTTGCATTTTGAGGGTATTTTTATAAAGCCTTTAAAATTCCCTTAAGTCCCATTTTCAAGCTGCTCTCCACAAGCACAAGGGCTTGAAATTTAGCTTTCATTAAGAAAATAAAAGATCGTTAAGTAATTACTTGTTTTCAGGAACTGTGGCTCTAAGGGGAAAAGAAAAGCACATAATACTTTCATTGATATCGTGAGCACTGGTAATTTGGGATAGTGCTAGCTTTCCAAACATGTGTAAGAGCCATTGCACAGGAGTAATTGTGATACTTGTTTTGGTGGTGATTTCAGTAGATTCCAGGCCTTTAGGAAAAACCGTAAGCAACTTTTCCACTGCTATCTTTCTTCTTGCTCTATGGGTGCAGTAGCCTACGCATGGAGCTTGTGTGTTGTGCGTCAATGTGCTTTGATCGATCCCAAGACCAGGTTGGTCAAAGGAAAATCCTTCCTCCTTTCCTTCCCCAAGAAAAAAAATGGATGAAGGCAGAAAAGAAAGGAAGGAAGGACAGACGGAATATGGAAGGAATGAGGAAATTAATGGGTTGGGAGAAGGCTGCCAGTGTAACTCTCCCCTGGTGTAAACTGGTTTCACTGACTCCAGCGGAGCTAGGCTAACTTGTTTTCCATAGGGGAGATAATTGCTGGGAGTGCAGTTTTCACCAGGTAATATGGCATTGGCTAGTAACTGGAAAAAATTAACATAGAAATCCTTCTGGCAGTATTGTTGCTCCCCCGACCCCCAGCGGTCATTCCAGAAAGCTTAATGAATATCTGTAGTTGCCCAAGATTAAATCGTCAGGATCACTTTTCAGCATCCTTTTGCCTTCTTCCACCAACATGTGTTTCTGCTTGTAAACTACAGCTCAGAGCTGCTGTGAGCTCAAGTTTGTCGTGACAGTGACAGTACACTGAATACAGATAGTTTTCCTTCAACTCAACAGTGGGACAACGGAATTTCTCTGAAGCCTGCAGTGATATGCTTGGAATGGAATGGAGTCCACCAAGTGCACCTTGGGCCAAAGTGAGGTGGGATGTGAGCAGGTGAAGAAGCCAAATTTGTGGGAAAAATTTTAATCTCCAACATGTCAGTGTACTGAGGCAAAAGTTTCCTAGTATTTATCACTTTGAATTGGACATAAGCTCATTTATTCTTTAGTCCATCATTTCTATACCTCACAGGGAATTTTGTTACAGTTTGTGTAAGAGAGAGGAAGTCTTTTTAGCACCGAGAACTTACTTTATAATAAAATAGATATTTTTTTCTTATAAAAAACTGTTTATTTTTTAAACAAAAATAACGGATGCATTTTTCTTTCTTGATTCTTTTCTCACGCTTTTGCTGAAATGGCTGTCTCTAGCTCTGATTTTTGCAGCGGCTCCCATCTCTATGACCATAAGTCATTAAATGTTCACAAAAGTGAATAAGCTGCTTAATGTCCTATTCCTCTGTGACTTAAGACTTTATCTAAAAAATCCCCTAATAAACATCCTCCCAATTACTTAAACATCTGTCCTAGTACCATGCAATTGGAGCATGGAGGAAACAGAAGGGACACACTAACCAAATGTAATTCTTATAAAATGGGGACATAAGGAGATCAGATTGATAACTAAGCACATCAAGGATTTAATGTTATCCAAATACTTAAAGTCCATGCTTATGCAGGTACTAATAACCTCAGACAATATCTACAATATCCTTCATTTGAAGACAGAATAGGAAAGCCTACGCCTTTGGACCAGTAGTGTGCATGCATAGGGGCTCTAACTTATTAAAATTAATTTTACAATTAGAGAACACACTGAATCTGTGAATTAGCACGATAATGACAGGAACAGATGTCACTTACTGCTGAATGAGCAACAGAAACTATCGGGAGTGTACTGTGCAATGCTGTCTCATGCTTTCTGACAGCCAACTCAAACTCCCTGAAGTCAGCCTGCTCCTTAAAAACCTTATCCTAATGTTTGTCTAGCCAGAGGCATATTGCAGTGGTGACAGAAGGCACCCCCTCTGCAAGTCCTAACCTCCTCCATCCCCTTTTCTCAGTCTGCCAGAAACCCTGGGCAGAGTCTATTCAATCTACTCATTCCCCTCAGGGATGTGTCAAAGAGAAAATCAAAGATCATTCTCCAGAGACCTCTCTTGGACCAAACCGTATACAGACCTAATCCTAATTATATAATTTTCTATTGTCAAACATAATTTCACTGGGTCAAGATGTTATTCATATCTCGTGAGAATGCAATTTTTTTTTTTTTTTAGCATTAGATTAAGTTAGGGGTGCAGACTTTTTGTCCTATGGTTCTGTGATGCCAGCAAAATCATAGGAAGTTTTTTAAAGGAAGGGTGGAAGGATTGAACAGATACTTTTCTGTGATTACAAAGAGAAAAGCAAAAATATGATAACTGGAGTGCAAAGGGTGAACAGTCCACAGGTTCCACTAGTGCAGACATTGCTGATGCTTTGATGATGAGAACCACCCTGTGGTTTTTGTGTATCCGATTAATAACCAAGATAGGGGTGGAAGGGCTGAAAAGTTGTGCATGATCTAGGCATGCGTATTTGGCTGCATATTACTACAAATGTGAAAAGGGATAATTGGCAGCTGGGGTTCATCTGTAGGGTGTCTGAGAAGACCTGGTGGAAATATCAGCTATGTAGTAGTTCCTCAGCGTCCTCAACACCACTGCAACTCTGCAGAAGGCTATTTCTGGTTTTTTCCCCCCTCCTCAGGACTTCACAGCAGAAATGGTAGACAAATAACCTTCAAAAACAATGTGGTAGTTCAATACTCGTCAGTTTTTAATTGAGTAGTGTTATGGTGAGAGAGAGAATCAAAGGCAGAGAGACCTCATTTCCAATCTGTTTACACAATTACAGGAATCTGTCATGGACATGGATAGTCATGTAAACCAGATCTACTTTTTGTGAACAAGCTAGCGTCATGTTGCTTCCCACATGCCCTGAAAATGGGAGTAATGGGGTTTTGTCAGAGTCCCCTTTGCAGCAATATGACATGTGATGTTAGGCACTTGAGGTTTGTCGGCCATACAAACCCTGTTCCCATTCTTGTTGTTTGGTTCAATGCAAGTGATTTTGTAAGAAAGTAATTAAATCAAATGAAAGCATTATGTTCTCCAAAGAAATAGCAGAAAGCTAGCATAGTATTTAAAAACCATATACTCCTGTTGAGCCTCTAGCTTGTTCATGGTGGCTTTTGTGCTCTAATTCTTTTGATTTGCTTTGGTGAGTCAAGCAATTGTGTGACTTAAGAAGTGTTCTTATGGACACATACACACAAAGGCCTTCCATCATGTGTGAGTTAAGACATTGAGTTCTTGTGAAGCAATAGTATGGTTGAGATGGAAGTGTGCCGATTCTGTCTCTTGAAACATTGAGTTTAGAGCTCTGTGTTTTGCAGTCATCACTAATAGTTGCCAGGTCCTCATTTCTTATTTTGCAAAGCTGGGTTTCCTCTCCGGATCCTCAGTGCAGAATGGTTGGAGGTGTCTTTCAATTCCAAGAGAGAATTTCATGATCTCTGGGATTTGGCCTGTCCAGCTTTAGGTTTTCTGCGTGTTTCCAACCTGAATATGGGAACATTGCATCCTTGTAGTCCATCTGTTCTTATTACTGTTTCTAGGGGAAGTAAACGTAAGGTCTCCTGGTGGCACATGAGCATACTTGGTTAGTGCATCCTACCTTTCTTTAAGCTAATTCTGATTATAGCGTATATGCACTATAATGCTGGGAAACCATATGAGGCTTCAACCTATTGAGGCTGCTATTAAGCCGAGTTCTGCATTTGACTTTGGTGACAACCACTCTGCTGCCTTAACGTTGTTCACGGTAGTCTTGAAAAAATGTGTTGAGATCTATTTTTAAAGACCTTTAGGATATGCGGTTAACAATTTCTTGTATTTTGCTTGCAGTTCCAGTGAGTTACCTTCCCCCCCCCCCCCAGCCCCGGGTATACCTGATGCCTGGGAAGCCCGGTACCAGGCGGGACCACGAGAGGGCACCCGGGACACGCCGCTCCCGCCGGCGGGGGCAGCCCCGGCTCGCCTGGCCCCCCAGCAACCCTCCCTATTTCCTCATGGGTAGCTTCAGTCACAACGACCGACCAACTTCATCTGCTTTATCTCCTCTTTCCACAGGTGAGGGACGAGCCACTTGCACGCGCACCCATGTCTCTGCGTCGTCTCTGCGTCCTAAAATCGGCGGTTTGTTCTGTGAGAACCTGTAGGACGCCAAAACTGACTGGGCAATCCTGTGTCAGCAGCCTTTTCTTGTACTTGTCAAAGTGTAAGAGCAACAATTTTCTAGTAAAGTTTGGAAGCTCAGAGAAATATTCAAGCTTGCTAAGGCTAAAAATGAAATGAGGCTGAATTGCTTTGAGTTTCCAAGTTTAAATGACACTTACTCTTGTCTTCCCAGGCAAATTTTAATGATTTGCCCAAGGTACTGTCATACATGTCATTGGTTATGGCAATCATTCTCTAAGTCCTAGTATGGACAATAATTTTTTTAAAAAACAGATGTGGATCCAGGCATCTCTCACGTGAAGATTTAAATCAGTTTATTTCAGTCCTCTGCGTTTTTTTTTCTCTCCTATCTCGGGTTGAAAAGGGTTACTGCTGGAACCAGAAAGAAGTTGTCAGACAGGTTAGCCAGATTAGAATATGTTTCTTCCATCTCCCCCTAATTTCTGAGGAAGGGATTGATCAAACCTCAGATTAGCTACAATCCAAACAGGTCATCAATCTGCTGTTAAACTGTCACAGAAACGAGCAACTGAGTAGCCTTTCTTCCGGTCTATCTTGAAATAGTCTTCTACAATGAGAAGAATTGCTCCTTGAATATTCTAACTTTTTTTAAAAAATTTTTCTCCTGGGATTGATAACTGCAGCCCAGGGGCCTGATTTTTAGATGGCTTAACTGGCCAAGATGAACGTGAACCAAGAGGACCAGAACTGGCTAGCAATAGGTAGGTGAAGAGAATCAAAGATCCTAGGTGTCTCCCTAGCATTACTGACCTTGTCATCCCATGCCCAGTGGGTATTCTGTGAAAGCTCCATGGAGTGATATTAATTTGCCTGATACCATTTTGTATTTAAATTCTGGAACTCTCCTTAGTGTAAACACAGTTTTTGGTTTCATTTTTATGAGAGAATGGGTCTCAACAAAAAAATAAATCACACATCATAAAAAAGACACTTGCTGTTACTTTTTCTTCTTTTTTTTCTTCTTTGCTAGAAGTTTTTGAACAAAATGTGGCTGTGATTTTAATACTATGTGAGGCTTTTTAACACCAGAAATAGGAAGCCGAACTTTGAGGCCGTGCTGAGGCTGCACAGCAGTTGAGAAGATAGTGAATACATGCCATGGCCTGAAGGCAGGACTGACACTAAACCTTCTATACTTTTCTTTGGCTGTGAGTTCCCTGGGCAAAGCCTGTCTCTGTCTTTTTGTAATATAAAGATTTGGACAACGTGAGCTGAAACCCAACAGGACTGGGACTTTTTGTGATCTTGTAGTAAGGTTGATCAGTGGCAAACCAAATAGATATCTGGTATGCTCTACAACAGTGTCATGGTTATCTTGTCCTGGGTTAGGCACAGAATAATTTTCATTAATATAGGGAGTTTTATATATAAAAAAAGTCCATCAATATACATATAATGTACATATTTATAAAAATATGGCCAGATTGCAGGTTTTTTTCCTTTTGGAAGTTGAATATTTTCAGACAAACATCATCTCGCTTTTTATCGTGCTTTCGTAAGCTTTCAAAACACAAGATTCAAGAGATCTGTGATCACATTTTAATTCATCATAGCCTTTCTATAGCTTTAAAGAAGTTCTTTTTACATCTACTCCTTAGTTTAGTTTCTCCATTTGCAAAATGGAGGTAACTCAATTTTCCAGGGGTGATGTGAGGGTAAAAACCATTAATGATTTTGAGATATTCGTATTATAGTTGTGAGGGCCATATAAGTACTGAGATGTCAAGAAATATTAAACAAACTGCTGAAAACGTCTGCGCTTTTTTCTGTGTGTTTCATTAGTGTGCACTCGGAGATGACCTTAGTGTTGCTGGTGGCACCCTTTCAGATCCTGTTTAAAACAACTGTTGAATGACTCACTGTTTTGGGAATATGGAAAGTTTCCCAGAGTGCGTTTATGCTCTACTGTCTTAGACTTCAGGAGATGGAGCTGATCAGGAAGGCTGTTAGAGGTGACTGAGTGTACTTATAATGGGTGGACTATTCTACCCTACTTTGGAACATCTGCTGATGATTTTAAAAAAAAATAAATAATAATAAAAAAATCTGTTGGCTGTGCCTGGTAGGAACCAAGTACAGGTTGTTTTTGTGTTGCTGATGATGTATCTTCAGAGGATTACACATGCCAGTTGCTTGACTTCAAGGAAAATTTTCACAGTGGAGCGATGATACAGATGTAGTGTTGATCTAAAGTAATTTTTCTTTTTTCCCAGTACTTCTGTTCTCTCTTTGCTACTTTAGGCGTGCTACTTTAGGTACTAAGCCTTACAATTCAAATCTGAACTTGAAGATTGTTAAAAAGTGAGTTAAGATGTAGGTTTTTCACATGGATTTTTTTCCACATTAGCATCTCCTTCTCCCCCGGCCAGGTTCTTCTGTTTGTTCCTTCAGTGAAATTTACAAGGCCATGTTTTTGCCACAGCATGCTGTCGCTGTGGAAATTAGTATGATGTCATGAACCTGACATTATGACTTCAGATTCAGAGGAAATAGCCTGCCAAGAAACAAACAGAAGCTTGTTGAGTATACACTTGTGTTGGAAACAGATGACTGAAACTTGAACTGAGAATGCAGAGTCTAAATTCTAATGGGAATTTTCCCAGACTTGGAAAGAGAGGAACTCAGAATGTGGTCTCCAGGTCTGTTCCTGACATAGTCCTGAGGGTGATGGATGTGACAGGCCACATCACAGTCGTCTATTGTCTACACATTTATTTAGAGGGAAAAAGGAAGTAAAAGAGATATGAGCGATATCTGAGATTTTACTTTGAAAATGAATAATCATTTGAGATTAGTGGGATCTGATTTCTTACTTGAATTGCCATTTTGTTTTTAGATTCTCCTTTTCTATTTTCTCCCCTTTTCCCTCCCTTACTGAAAGTCTTTAGTAACTTAGTTTGGCAAAAACTGAAAATAATGTCAGAAGTTCTCACATCTGCCTGCAAATGAGAGGTAGTATGAATCAGTTGGTCTGGAAATTATGTCATCTGGAATAAATGTAAATATCTGCTTTAAATGTCAATATTAACTCTTTTACTACTGGTCAAAAAATTAAAGAGTCAGATGATCAATGTAGTTAAAAATGCATGAGTTCCTGTAGCCAGTGAAAAATAGCTACAAGACTGAGTGGATAGCTTTTCTCAGTTTTGTTTATTTTTCTTTACTGAGCATGGAGGAAGAAAAAGGAAAAATAGTGGAGAATGGCGTATCCTTTGGACCAACTAATTAGTTGATGACACTATGAATCTGAACATAGCATCCAAGCTCAACCTAGAACCGAAAGCCTTAATGCTCCTAAATTCTGCTAAGAATTAAGGATATTGATGGTGAATTATGTACATTCATAGTTTGAACATCTGCTGCTGACTAACACCTTTCAGTTGAATTGGAATACCCAGATTCATATATTTAGCTGTAGCAACACCCTGACTGGGTAGATTGAGGGAAAAGATGGGCTTCACTGATAAAAAGTATCTCTAAAGCTGGGAATTTAAAGTATGTTGTGCGTTCTCTAAGATATTCCTGTTACATGCAAGGTGGGCAAGACACTGGAGTAAAAAGAATGGAGGTGAGAAGATCACAGTGATGATTCATACTTTGCTTTGCAATGAAAGAATTAAGATATTTGTAACTTGTGAAAAAGAAATGGCTTGATCTTGGTACGAGAGCTTGAATGGTGGGAAAACAATGACAGGTTCTTGAACTTAGCAGGCAAAGTTATCACAAAATTGTAAAGAAGGAAAAAGTCCTCTTAAATTGGATATGGAGTGCATATGTTAAAAGCAAAGGTGCAAAGGTTATTTAAACACCACATGAGTAGTGAAGATTCTTTAATGGGAAGTGCAATCAGAAGTATTGGACTTGATATAAGAGTTTCATCCAAGAAGTCTAAGGCCTAAGACACAAACTAGAATTTCCGTGTTTCCCAGCCTTGCAATCCATGAGTCTTGAATGCACTGTTGGTTTTGATAGAGTAAAACCATGTTCATGTTGCAGGAGAACTATTTCTGTGATAAGACATGATAATATTCACATGTTTTATATGTGAATATGATTTACCAATGCATGTTTGTACTTAGGAAACGAACAGAGAAAAAGAGAATTAGTCTTTAATATATCAGAAATACATGAGAAAATAAATTCAAGTGATGATTTTGAATGCCCTTATTAGGCTTCGTTGTTATGTTACCGTGGTTTTGATTGCATTCTAGGTCAGTTTTTTTGTTCATAATAGTTTTATTGGTTTTTACTTTTTCATTATTGTGGTTGGAAAACTTTGCGGTATAACACAACTAAGACTAATGAGCTGTTGTGAATATCGTATCAAGGCTACTTGGTTTAAATAATATTTTTCAGAGGGAATTTGGCTCATGAGCTGCTGTGACCTGAGTTTTCACTAGTTAGGGTCATTTTAAGGTAGTGTGAGGCTATACAACTTGTTTAAATGTTAGCAAGTTTTAACTTGTGAGAAGAACTTCACTGCGCTTCTGGAGACATCTTTCTTCATCTTTGATCACTAGGTTTTATTTTTAAACCTTTATATATATAACAACTAGGTATGTTTATGTGCATTTAGAAGTTAAAATATTATTTCTATTGTAAAAAGCGTATTTGTGAAAAATGTTCCAATAGTCCAAAAATAAATAGTACCCTGCAAATAGCATCAAAGACACATCAAGGACACTTTCTTGGATGAACTTTTGCTGTGCTGCTCGTTGATCTTATGTTGTGAAATGTTCTGGCAGTCTGTGAAGCAGTGAACAGATGAGTTTCCTGTGGTTCTAGGAGGTGTCATGGATATTGGACCACAGCATTTCTCCTAATTACAGCTGAACGCATTTGTGCCTTGTGGTCAATGTGACTTAAAAAGGAGAAAATAGATATGCCAAGTCTTTGTGCATATTCATTAGACTGATATATTAAGAGGGAATTATTTATAAGAACATGCCATTTCACTGAAGTTATCAGAGGTCGTTTATTTGGTTTTTTGTTTGGGTTTTGGTTTTTTTTTTTTAAACTTTGTTTTTTTCTAAAATGCTGCCAGGAAAAGAGATGTTCTGGTACATGGATAATGAGGCATTGCATCAAAGGTATTTCTTAAGTGCAAGTAGTTAAAATAAAAATTGCCAAGAGTGGCAAATTATCTGGAACACTTGCCTTTTAAAATAGCACCCTTTCCCACATACCCATATAGATGTACTCAAGAAAACACGCTGTAGTCCCACTGGTCTGTATTACAAAAATCCTGCCCCAAATTTCCTTTACTTGTGATCAGGTTTGAAGAGATTTATGCTGTATATATGCAGTATAAGACATCTCCTCAATCATACCCTTGCCACAACAACCCTAAGCGTTACAATGAAAAAAACCGGTTCCTATGGATTAGTTGGTACAGAAAATTTAATGTCATGGGTCCAGGTCTGCAGGCTGACGCATGCCATGAAGCACAGTCAGGGTTTTGTCCATTTCCCACTTCCTGACAGCAAGGTTTGGGTGCAATAGGGACTCTTTTTACCCCACCGAGGTTTTAAGTGCAAATAAACTGCTCTTTATATCTTACCTGTGATTCAGAGTGGACTACAGGTAGTCCTTTGAAATCAGCAGAAGAGCTGATGGGAGGGACGTGCAACTCATCGGAATCTGTGGGGAGAGGGGGAAGAGAATCAGATCAATTGCTGGCATTTCTAGCAGAGGCGCCTAAGGGCCTTTTGAGGCTGAATTTCTTTTTTGGTTCTGCAGCTGGCTTGGCTTGGTCTCAGTTGAAAAATACAGGGATGGATCTCGTATTAGGGCTTGTCTTTGGAGGAAATAATTTTAAAAATAAATCAAGGTATGATCTCGGGTCAGAATCATTATTCTGTAATAACTTTCACATAGAGGCTTGTCTTACATTTTAGCTCACACTAGTTTAGTTTTTGGATATAGATTAAATTAAATAGTGTGAAGGCAGGTTTATTATGAAATAAGAACGGCCATATGGTGAGCTACTGCCGAGTTATTAGTTAGAGCCATTTCCTAATATTAGACAAGCTCTTACAGGTGTTTATACAACCCTTCTGCTGTGAATAATAAAGATTATGGGTCACTAGAGCTGTCAATCACACCCTTTCATTCTATTAATTTCCGATGTTACTAAAAACATTTTTTCCTATTATGGATTGAATGTGATGAGCTAAAAGCCATGATGAAACACATAGTCTAAGTCTTCAAGCTTCTCAAACATCCATTTTGGAGGAAGAGTTCCTCTTATTGCAGCATACTTGTGTAACAAGCTGAAAACAGCACATTAGAATTTTAGGTAGAGAAAGAAATTGCTTATACAATTGGTCTAAAATGTATGAGAAAGTGAAGTTTATAATATAATCATAAATAACTGTAACTGACTGGAAAAACAATCGCTCTTAAATGGCAGCCCAAAATATTTATTAAATAGAATGATTGTGGTTTTTTCTCTCATCAGAAATATTGAAATATATCAAAACAAACTTCTTAATGTTGCTTCTAAACAGCCCTTCAAAAATAGTTTTGAAGAGTGTGAAAGAAATTGGAGAGTGCAAATCTAATTTTTTATTTCTTTCTTTCTTTCAAAGAAAAAAATGCATAAAGAATAAGATAAAGAGATTTTTTCATCTTTTCCTTCATTACTGATTTCTATTTCAGGCTTTTTCTTTTTTCAACTTTTCCTTTAAAACAGAAAGACAATGAGTGGGGACAAAAGGAGAAAATATCATAAATACCATGTGAAAAATTGTAGCTTTTTCATCTCTGCAAAATGTGTTCAAGGAATATTTTCAGAAGAAGTGCAATGATACAATTTTCTTTTGACCTGCAGTCTAATCTGAGGTTGAAACGTTGAATTTTTTTTGTTCAAAAACTGGAAGAATTAATCAAAATTACCTTGCCTAATAGAGTATATGAAAGTTGCACATTTCATCCTGGCAATTTTTCAGTACTTCTTGCAACTTGTTATGTGAGGCTTTGTGTATATGGAATTTTCTTAACCGCTATGTGTGGTCAATTTTGGGGGTTCTGTATGCTATTGTGTGATCCTTGAAGTGCCAATTTTTATGTGGTGTATCAAACTGAGTTTCTTTATGCTTGTAGTAAATATAGTAAATATCATGAGATGATCCAATGTAGGGGAACTATGTACCTTTCAGTCCTAGAAATTGCCAGCTGTGGGATCACCTACTGTTTCCTACGGCACTCACCCTATTTGCTTAAGGGTAGCATTTTTACTTATGAGCAGAGGCAGTAGGCTTTACAAAAGTGTATAGCTACCAATTTCATAAAGTTATTTGATTCTCCTTTGCCATAACATATTAGCTCAAGGTTTGATAAAAGCAAATGTAACACCAACATGAATTTTGAAGAAGTAGATGCAGAAACTGTTGGCTGTGAGCACTACATTCTTTAGACACAAACTGAATTTATTTGCCTGGAAACCTTAGCAAACTTGGTCTTTAGAGAACTGGAGTTCATAGAAGTTCTACATCCTTCTTTGTTTAAGTCTGTAAAATACCTTGAGATCCTTTAGATCCTTAATAAGTTGACCTCCTTATGGTAGAAAGACTGAGGATGGAAACAGAGGCATAAGAATTATAATAAGTACCCCTGATACTATGGTATGAGCGAGGAGAGGTGAAATCTCTGGCCACATGAAAAAAGATGGGTCTTGATATGGGAGCTGAAGAATGTCGTAGGGAGGCTGTCTTATATGCTGAGAATAGCAAGTAAAGACCTATATTTAGGGACCTGGCACATTCCTGAAATGTAGCTCAGTAATTGTTTTGTGTGTTATTGTACAGGTCAGGTTCTTAAAAATCAATCTGATTTTGGATACTAAAAATGCCAGCTGTCATGCTGCAATAATAACTCTAATTTACTGTTGGTAATAGTTAGCTGTATATACTGGTGTTTATTTACTGATCTCAGAGCAGTTCATGAAGATCATCAATATTACTGACCCAACTTCCTTTTTTTAAGGAAACCAGGTCTTGAATTCAAATTTTGCCAGTTCTTTGCTGAAGTTCTAAACCCGTACCATCAGGACAGCTTTATACCAGCTTTTGGCTCTAGCCCTAAAACTCTTCCTTTTCATCCCTCCTTACTTCTTATGAGTGATTTCAGTTCTTTTTGTCCCTCGGTACCATTTTCCTCTGCCACTCACCTCTGAGAGTAACCTACTTTTACCTCTTATAGTAGCCAGACTTAAGTAATACAAATTCTAACATCTGCAATCAAATAAGCTATATTTAGGCTTGGGTAAAACTTCCTTGTACAGATGTGAGAGCTTGCTTAATTGATTTTTGAGAGGATGAAATTGGATTAAAAAAAAGGAGATTCAGCAAAGTTAACTGTGGAGCATCAGAAATCTAAACTGCTACTGTTGTTATTGGCTGGTGAGCATTTAAAATGAAAAAGGGAACGATTATCTATAGAATCTGAACCACCAGAACTGAAGCATGGATCTGTGTTAAAAAAAAAAAAAAACGTGCTCTTGTCTCTGCTTTTCCTGTTATGTTGATATAATTTGCTCTTCTCACAGTTTTCTTGCTTTTATAATGATGGTATTATAGAATACTTTATCTTCTGTACCATAAAATTCAGCACTGCCTAATTTCACAGTGGCTTTTTTGACCATTAAATACAATACTGTTTAGGAGGATATTTTCCAGCTGTTATCTCTCAGCCTAAGTGGTCTATTAAATGCCTCTGGAAGTGTTCAGGAATATACCTGGCAGATCAATACAACCAATCTTTTTATTTATACCGATTGGCAACCAGAACCAACTCCTCAGGAGAGGCTTTTCTTTGATTATGAAGTGAACTCCTCCACAGCCGTAGCATTCATCGAGAAGGACTTGTCTTCACCATTTTATATATTGCTTTGGGTGTCTTTAACAGTGGTTAAGACCACATCAGTGCCTGCCTCTTTACTCTCTGGAATAACCTGCTGTCCCAATTTACTTTCTGTATGTGGCGGAAGTCCCACCCGTTAGAATTACTGTCCTGTCTGGGAGACAGATCTGAAATGCAAAATCCATCATGATATTTTGGTTCAAAACAGCTGCTGGTTGGTAGCATGTGCTAGTAGCTCCAGCTCGACACACACATCCCTTCACACTGTTAGTTTATGCGTATATTAAGGACACAGCCTATGTATAATTGCTGTCATAGCCTTTTCATTAATACTCTTGTTTTGCGCCACCTGCTCTGGTGGTGTACTTAGTATTTCCGAAAGGTATTAGATATTTGGTGTACAGTCTTCCAGATGCTCCCAAACCATCCTGCCGATGTGTTTCAAAGCTTTTATTGCAGTGTTTTCTTATTAAATGGCTTGTTTATAGGTAAGAGGTTTAGGAGCAAGACATATTCAGATCTGGATATTGTCATCTGAGACTCCTGCCTGGACTAAAGTGAATTCTAATAGAAAGAGTTATGGATATAATCTCCAACTGTTAAGAAGTGGTCTGAGAGAGTGATCTGTCTTCATGTAAACCATTGACTTTACTTTCAAACATCAATAACTCTTGATCACTGCTAACAGTGTGTAACGATTTAGGAAAATCTCAGTTGCGTACTGTGGAGTGATAAATTGTCCAGGAAACCAGGAAATCTTAAGGGGTTGTCTAACACAATATATTGATCTAACCTCAGAGGAATGTGTACTGGCCAGAAACAACAGTCAATTCATCTGGGGAAAGAAGAAAAATTACCAGGATTAAGAGAATAGGGTGAAAAAAACTATACTTCTGGAGCAAGATATTTGATAATATTTATTTATAATTTTCTTTAAAATTTTAAAGCATCTATCAAATTACTCCTCAAATCCAAACTGGAAAGCTTTTCTTTTTTTTTTTCTGGCACATGTTCATGGACCAGTACAGTTTAGAAGCCATGAAAGGTAGTGAAAGAGGATTTATGATGAGAACCTAGTCTTTTCGTCAGTCCCTAGTAGCACTCTGGACACCTGAGCTGTTATATAAAACAGGTGAGATTTAATCATCTGTCTGCAGATGTAACTGTTATGGTCTGGTATTTTTAAATCCTATTAATTTGGAGTAGTGGAGAGCTGTCCCAAACTACTTTAAGTTACTCCACAGCCACTGGAGTTAATTCATGCCATATAAACTTCACCTACAATGTTTGTTTATACTCATGGACTATTGGAAACTTCTTTGTAACAGTCTTTCTATTGTCAGGATGTTGGTACTTCACTTACTGCAATTAAAAAGAGAAAAGTTGATTGTAGCTCCAGTCTATTTGGTACTGGACATTGCACAGATTACTTCGTGGAGGAACTGTTAAACGTCTGAAGTGATATTCTGGGGGATATTTCTTGGGAAATTAGACTATTTTAATGCAAAAATAATTTTTATGATTTGAAGAAAGAAACTGCATATATTTAAAGAGGAAGAACAATACAGGTTTAAGATGTGTATTGCATAAAGGTGTTGTTTTCTTTGAAGTTCAAACTGTAAAATTCTGTCCTTACATGCATTTCTCCATGTCACATTCAGAAATGGAAAAGCCCCTTGTTTTCATCCTGTGTTGTGGTAACTGTTGTTAAAGTTGACTTTTGAGTAACAACTGTTGTATGTCTGATTTTATGAAGTTCATGTTCTCATAGCTGGCAAAGAAAGTTATTAGACTAGACTTTCACAGCTAGGAAATTAACTCCAGCTCTATCTGAGGTTCCTATTAAGTGAATAAAGTCATATATTCATTAAATTTCCCTCAGTCATGTTGTAAGTAGAATTATAGGGATTGACTGCAATGGTCACTGAGAGGAACTAGAGAGAGTATTTGTGGGAAGGAAATTTTAAGTTCCAACCATGATGATTCTGTGATTCTGTGATAATAATGACTCCTTGCTCTGGAAAACTGATTCAATTCCGTTCATCGGAAAAAAAAAAGGAACATGTGACCTGTATGTTAGTGCAATGAAGGTGGTTTTGAAAAACCAAATGCTACAACAAACTTAAACCAGAAATTTTATGCTGAATGTGCCTGAAAGTGCCTAGTGTTTAGGTGAAACATCTCTTTCTTGTTTGTGCATGTGAGTTGTTGCTTTTGCTTTGTTTGAATCAAAGCATAAGACAGAAAGAAGACATACTTATGATTGCAGGCTGATTTGAAAACTTTTGCATACTATTTGAATACTATTGCATTACTATTTGAATAGTAATGCACCCAACTCTTACTCAAGTCACTTTAATCTCTGTAGCTACTACCTTTGCTTCTTGGGAATCACTCTCCCAGGAGACTAGTCCCAGATCATCTGAATTTGTGTGTAGAAATACTGGATTATAGTTATTCAGTAGATCATAAATTGCTTTATAAATTATGACAGCATATACAGTTAGATCTATATTTTCACTTTAAGTGCTGTCTAATAAAGAATGCCCTTACATTCAGTCCTACTGCAATATATGTAACGTTATAGTGACTAGAATCTTCCAGTTGGGAATGTGATTTTTCTGTATTAGGTGCTGTTGTAAAATACAAATGAAGATTCCCCACCAGAAGTGTTTTATAAACTTAAACTCCAACTTGAAGTTCTGTATTTTGTTCAAATGTACTTTCTTTGCTACCGAAGACTCTGTATCCTTCCACTGACTTCTGCTTTCGGAATTTAAAAAAGCTTAACTGGTACCTAAGCTTCATGCTTGTCTCTCGCTAGCTTGCAAAAACACACAGTTCTGGAAAATACATTGTAAATTCAATCACTGCTTGCAAGACTCTCTTACAGCCCTTGATACTTCCTGTGACTTCCATGCAGCAATTGGATTTTGTTTTCCAGATGTATATGCAAATTAATTTTAGGTACTTATGGGAAATTAACTTTTGAAAAACTTGTATTTGCGAAGTTATCTGAACATTTGAAATTATTGGTCTATTGAGAAAGACTCAGACCAACTGTTTAACTATTAAACAGTGACATTTGTTCTGTCTGAGAACATCTCAGGGATAAGCTGTTTACAGAACCTCATTGCTTCAGAGACTGTACAAGTATAATAAAGGCTTTGTTTGGTCAGATGTTTACAAGAACCTAACCTATACCGTCAAAGATTAGAGATTTTCCCAGGACTATAATCCTGTACCGTAACTGGCAAATCTCCTAGAGTTCTTAATCTCTACGTACATGGAGATAAAGTGCATGTGTGTAAACAAATACTGCAAATTGGATGAACAGCACTTTATTATCAAATGCTGTAAATAGGTACGGTAAGCTCTCTTTGTGATTACAGATAAAGCTAGGTTGATAGGTGGTGTTTTCTTATATCAAGAACTTGGTAGAAAAGTGACAGTTACTAGAAAAGTGTTTGCTTACCACATGCCCAAAATTTAGAAGGATCCGTTAAAAGGAACTACCTTCTGCTATACCTAAATGCTTTCAGAAAAGGAATTTTTCTTACTATCTGGCAAAAAGGAATGTAAGTGGGTACTTGCACGGTTTTGCTTTTGTAATAGTTAAAAGTTTGAAAAGACGGAAGGTACAGAGCCCTACTACGCTCGATATGAATACCCCAGAGGTATGACTTACCATGAAAAATATATCCATCCATCTGTCCACACACTATACATAGACTTTATAAACTTGCCTGCAGCTACGTACTTACACCTTAAAAACAGGGCAGATTTTTCCCTAGCGTGTTTGTCCTGGCCATGAATGTTCAGACAATGCCATTCCTTTCACATTAGGGCAACTCTGCTTGAGGAAGGCAGATACAGTTTTCCTGCAATGAAAGTTGTTGCTTTGCCTAAAGGCTCAGTGTAATCCTCTGTAACTGTATGCTGGCTACCATGACAGTTTGAGTCTGGAAGACAGAGGGTCTAACATCATGCTTTTCCCCTAGTTACCGCCGCTACACACTGAGAGAATCAAGCATTTAGCCTGCTTTGCTGTGGTGCAGTTAAATACCAGTACCCCATCACTGCCTCATAATGCTAGAGCATACCTCCAGCAAAGAGCAGATGACAATTTACTACTAAAAATTCAGAGAGATTCAGACCACCCTGGTGAGAGAAGTGTAGCACTTAGATTGCTTCATCCGTCTGTTTTCCTGTCAGACTTGCATTCATCAGGCTTTTTTCATTAGTTACGACAAACTTGCTGCAAACATCACTGGTACTTCCAGTCCCATCCTGACACTATTAAAACTGGTCAGAGGAACAGCAATCAGCTGTGGTGGTATAACCAAAAGCTGAGTGCAAGTCCTCTTTCACCCCCTTAACTTTCATCCTCTTAACTATATTCCTCTAGGGAGATTTCAGCCTCAGTAGATGGGGAGAGATGGAAATGAAGAAGGACCAAACGTAGTTTCCTTTTCAGCATATTGGAAGGATCATGTACAGTCCCTATTCAGCCAGACCTGTTGCTGTTAAAATCAGTAGTCAAGTTCTGTGAAGAAAAGTCTGGCCCTTTTTAGTGCTCTAGAAGTCTAATTAGATATGGTGTCCACATTACCGAAGTTGACAGTACCTCATGCATCTGAGAAGTCTGATCTCACTCCTACTGAAACTGCCAGGAGACTTTCCATGAATTTCTATGGAAACTAAATGAGAAACTGCTTTTAACAGGTATTTTGATACTTAAAATATTCAAGAATCTGAAGGGTGTTTGGAGACTTGGCATGGCAGAAAACTCCATGCCCCAAACAGTCTTGAAACAATTGGTAAGTAGTGAGCAGTAATGGAAACTTGAAAAGGCTCCTATTGTCAAAAATGGAACTCAAGATATTTTACAATGCATCAGTAATGAAGAGATGGTTTATAGACTACACATTTTTAAGTTTTATAAAAAGTGGGATTCTTGGCACAATGCAGCAGTATAAAGTATGCCATTCCTTGTAATCTGTTCCCTCTGGAACCGATTCTGCAACAAGACCGGTGGCACAGATATCTTTATAACTCCATAGTGTCTCTTGAAGTTAAATATACTCTGTAAAGACTCAGAGGTCTGAACAAATGGATTTAGTTTCAAGGCTGAGACCTATGCTTATAAAACTGAGGTCTCACCAGATGAAGCAAGCGTCAGTGTGATAACCATGCCACACAGAGCAATTAATATAACTGAACTCTGAGCAGGTAGATACTTTTTAAGACTGTTGACTTGCAGGCTCAAAGGGGGAACGAAGCCAGTGAGGGGTCTGGAGAATAGGTGTTATGAGGAGAGGCTGAGGGAGCTGGGGTTGTTCAACCTGGAGAAAAGGAGGCTGAGGGGAGACCTTATCGCTCTCTACAACTCCCTGAAAGGAGGTTGCAGAGAGGCGGGGGCCGGTCTCTTCTCCCAAGTCACAGATGATGGGACAAGAGGAAATGGCCTCAAGTTGCACCAGCGGTTGTTCAGGTTGGATATTAGGAAAAATTTTTACACTGCAAGGGGTATTAAGCCTTGGAACGGGCTGCCCAGGGAAATGGTTGAGGCACCATCCCTGGAGGTGTTCAGAAGACAGGTTGGCATAGTGCTTAGAGACATGGTTTATTGATGTGTTTTTATAATCAGAGTTAGGTTCATGGTTGGACTAGATGATCTTAAAGGTCCTTTCCAACCTAGACAATTCTATGATTCCGTGATTCTACCTACTGCTAATTCATTATTCCCTTCTCTTGGGGATATGGGCATTCCCATATCAGCTCCTATACAACTTATAGGATAATATGGTCAGAGAGTTCTCTAATGTAGTTTTGGTGATTCTAGATATGGCTATTCTGTAACACACTACACACCCTTCCCAGAAATACCTTTTCTGGTATTTCTGCCAACTGATATATATTGCAACATCTCTAAAAGCAGTGCAGGAGACAATACTCAAATACTATTTTGAACTACTTTTTTGAAACTTTTTTGCTTTTGGTTATTCAAGAACAAATATATTCTTTCTGCAACTTGGTAACAAAAAATGTGGAATGGGGAATGATTACAGAGATATTCTAAGAAATTGGTATCAGTTCATCCAGTAGAGCTGATATGTAATATCTGATACTGCAATGAAATAATTGCAATAATGCTTCCCCTTCAGTAAAGGACATGTATGGTGGAAAATTAATCTCATTTAAACTAGCATCTCTTCTATATACCCAGTTTCAAAGCCTTTACATCTAATCCTAATAACTTTGAACCCTGCTGAGTTATTGATGCTTTATTGAAAATGGTTTCCAGGCAATCTTTTTCGGTGTTCCCAGTGTAGTTATTTTTCCTGTCCGATAAGGCCGTATTGACTGACCACCTAATTATGAAACGTTGTTGATACAGGTAAGTCAAAAGAGACTGATAGATATAGAGCAACACTACTGATAACTTGCTCAAATATTGTATTTGTTTTGCTTTGTCTTTGCTAGCTTGTATGTTTGAGCATTACAAAAGATTGAGTATGTGTGAGCAAACAAACTTCTTTCTGTAATCTATGCTACTAATAGCCACTGTTTTAAATGTTTGCATTCTGGTTTGCTAACAGTGAATATATTTTGGTCTTCCAGTTCACACCTTTCCCATGCTCCTGGGGCATAGCACTTACTGTAAGTGAAACTAAGATTCCTGCACCAATTTCAGCAGCTGGAGCTTTGACAGTTATCAAATTTTGTGAGATTCCACAGTGGCAGTGCTAGGTTAACGGTTGGACTTGATGATCTTAAAGGTCTCTTCCAACCAAAACAATTCTATGATTCTAATAACATGCAGGAATGTTTATCAACAGTTGTTCCTTTGTTTCCTTAGGAATATTTTGTGGGAACTTTGAGCTATGAAGTTGTGCAATCTTTGGAAGTCAGTGTGGATTATAATTAATATATTCTAGTTAATCGGGACCAGGAAATTATTGAGATTCTTACTGTGGCCCCCATGGATCACCATGTCTACAGTGCCAGCATGGAACAAGTGAAGCCACCTGAACCTTTCACTCTGATGAAAGAGTGGGAAAATGAGTATAAGGCCTCCATGCTTTCCTAGAGGCAAAGAAGGCTGAGTGGCCGATTGCCAAGCGTACCATGCCAAGAGTTGCTGGGATCTCTGACACATTCCAGTGGGAATATTAACAGGTCTGCATATTGCTGGGTAAAGTCTTCCAACCTTTCAAGAGTGCTGTGAATTTCTACTGTTTAATGTATGTACGGTTTGCGGTCCCTAGCTATCCGGAAACTCTCAAAACTCTGCAAATACCTTATGAAACTCTCACACCCAGACAGCTCTCCAAACATTCCTTCTCCCCTCTTTGAGCATATGTGGTCTCTGAATCCTAAAGCCATCTGGAAGTATAGGCTATAGGCTTCCAATCATCACCTTGTAATAGGATTAGCACCCCATCAAGCCCCCAGATGCTGGGCATCTGCTGAAATAACTGTAATACTTTGAAATAGAAAATATCATTAAAGGATTGTGTGGCGCCTGATCCAAAGCTCACCAAAGTCAGTGAATTCTGCTACTCCACGTGTCTCGGTGGGTTTTGGGTTAACTTATGGTCAATAGTGGCTATGGATCCTCTGGGTCTTTATCCCATCTGAATATAGTTTGAAGCAGCTCATAAAGACCAACTGAGAGGTATTTTGTCCCTTTATGTTGTCTAAAAAGACTGAAATGATGTCAAGTATCTACCAAAAGTTTACTCCTGGACAGGACAAAGACAGTCTATGGAGAATCTCTAAAGAGCCTTTTAAATCCATGGCCTTAGGAAGGTGAGAGAGGAGTATATCAGGTGTAGACAATGCTATTTAGTACTTGACTGACTCCTAGAAGCACTGTAGCCCACAAGAGGATAGACTCCAGAAAAGTTCTAACTTAGGTTTTGGGTAGTCTAAATTATGTTGCAGATAGAAGTCCAAAGGCCTAGAATTGGGATGTTTGAAATCTTCCCTTGCTCTCTGTCCTGCTGCACTGCGGGTGCTGTGCTCTGCCTCCCAGAAGGACAGTAAGAAAACTTGCCCCCAGCTGGCTTGGCACCTGTTCAGCTTAAATTTGGTCCATGATTTTATCAGAGTGGCAAGAGACTTCTGTTCTAATGTTAAAATGAAGTTACCATTGAAGACATGCCCTTTACAATTTTGTAGGCTCTCCTGAAACCCATATCCATCTTAAATGTCAAGGACATCTTTATCAGTTACTTATACCATGTTGGTCCCATTTTGATAGATTTGTTAGTTTTCAGTGCTTGTTTGCCTTTATTTTGTGTTCCCTCTTGGACATCCCATTAGAAAGCACAACCTGTGTTGAACAATCAGTCCTTCCAGCTGTTTGGAGAACATCTACCTTAGTGCCACTTCTGACCAGAGGCAATGGCTTCATCTTCCAAGAGGCATAAAAAGGTTATTAGGTACTATTACTTGCCAACTGAAAGGTTGTTCAAGTAGTTTGCTGAATCTGGAACATACTGAAGAAATCCATCACAGTAGAATGTTGTGGGGTTGTTTGGTAGGGTTTTTTTGAGCAATATGGAGTTTCTGCTGGAAAAGTGAGATGTGAGTCAGGATCTAAACTTCTGCAAGAAATAGCAGGCATCTGTTTTCTTGCTCAAATTTGTGTTTTCATCTCACTCATCCGGCGAATGAATCTAATGATGCTTGTTTCCAGATCTGAGCATCATATGAGGACATTTGAATCTCTGTCTTTCGTGTGGACCCATCTAGTCTTTAAAGTAAGCTTAACAGAACAGTAAAGGCCTGGAACGGAAAGTCATATTAGAAATTCTTCAAAAGGGAAGGCTTGCATTAGCTGACAGTAAAGGAATTTTAAGAGGCAAGCACCAGCTGTTACACTAATAGAGGAAAGACGGAACACATTTGACCTGGCAATTGTTGGGGGACTTTATTGTAATAGAACAAAAGGAGAGCCTGAAAGCACATGAAAACTGTTATGATTGGGGGGAGGAGGGGGAAGGGGAGGACAGAGGAGGGGGAGGGA
>JAOXJK010000001.1:70284416-70312337 GCA_025774025.1 Xenus cinereus
AGGGGGAAGGGGAGGACAGAGGAGGGGTAGGGATATGGAGAGAAGGGGAAAACAATAAAGGAAAGTATGCGTGCCTTCAATTCTTATTTACGAACTGGCTCAGTCCCAAATGAAAATTAAGATGCAAATTGTTTTGTTTTTTCTCATAGAGTGAAATACTTATAAAAGCAACCTTGTCTCAGTGTATTCATGTTGGGCTTAATTTGCTCACTGAATTGTGTTTTCCTGGAACAGCTGAAGTGGGTAAATACTGCTTGAGCTGTCACCTTTCCTCAAGGTTTTATGCCAAGGTAGGTATCTTTAAATTGTAGCCGTAGGTTGCTCACAGGATCAATTGTATCACTGCTTCCCCCCACACCACATCTGCCCACAACAGTTTTTTGGCTGGCACTCCTTCTTTGGGGTCAAACTGGGTAGCTGTGAGCCCCCAGTAGAGGCAGGTGATGGAGACGCTAGAAAAGCATGAACCCACATCCCTAGTTTCCACCTCCCGAGCAGTTGTGACAACTATCACTAAGCTGAGGAGTGTCAGAATTTAAGATTAGGACTCTCCCTGAATGACAGAGAGATCTCTTGCAAAGCTTGGATCAGATTTCTGGCTTAAGTTTGCAGTTATTTGAATCTGAGATTTTGGTCTCCATTTCTCTGTAGTACGAATGAAGAAAAGTGATTTGAACAAAATGAGAAAGAACTTAGTGTTCACTCTCAAAATGAACTGAAACAGAATCTTTTCTTGCTGTTTGAAGTTGCTTTAACTTTATATTATTTAAAAAAAATTAATATTTTTCATCATCTTGTTTTCCAGATTTGGCAATGAAAATTGGCTACCCTTGCAGAACGTCTGCTGCACTGGTCTTGTCAGCCAGGAAATGCACAGTCTTGTAATTGGTAAACAAATTGTTGCTTTTCTCACTTCATATTTAGACTGGCTATTTGTTATTGTTATTACTAGTAATTAATTTAATAATTTGGCAACTTGAAAAAATATAAATCTATACATCCAAAATGAAAAAAAAAGAAGTACAATTACTAGAATAAGAAAACGTTGTGATGAAAGGTAACTTTGAGATTAAAAAGTTGAAAAATGCTTAGAAACAGTGACATTTAAACAAACTAGTTTTGTAGTTAGAAAGTGTGTCAGTGAAATATCTCCACTGAGCACTGACAGCTCAGTTTGTTTTTTTTTTTTTTTTTTTTGCAGTTAACATTGTTATGTGTAGAATATTGAACGTGTGGATGATGAATTCAGCCACTCAGTTTCAACCGATTGTGAATCAAGCCCTAAATGCCTGTAGACCTTTCCTAAAACTCTTTTGTGCATCTTATACAGCAAAATGAAGCTTTTCAAGGGTGACTGCTACTGAGTTAAGACAAACAGTTTTAGACATGTGAGAAGTTGTGGAAGGGCTGCTGTCTTTTTCTGGAATTTAAACAAAATTACAACTCTTGTGCTGGGTAAGGTGATAATTTTTTCTGTACAATAAGAAATGTGGAGAACTGAATGCAAAATGAGTGGATATGGGACATCAAAAGAGGGATGCCATTAGCATCATTTAGGAATAACTGTTTCAGCAAGAAAGGGTGTTTTTTTAAAGTATATTAGGAATAGAAAAGCCACTTGTTTATTTTTTCAATGATATATTTATGAGACAGACCAAATGTGTCTGGTAAACTGAAAAATTCTGTTTAGCATGCAGTGATCACTGGAGTAATGTGAACCTCTTATTTATTTCTGTGGTACAGCTCTTTTGCAACTTGACTTTTTTTCTGACAGTAACACATTATGAGGGGTGTACAGGCTGCTTCTTATGTCATGCAGCTACACAAGCAAACTAAAACTTCATAGTGCTTCAAAGAAACTACAGTTTGTATTTTTAATTTGGTTTTTGTAGTTGTAATGGTCATGTTGTTACTTCTTTCGTTCCAGGAGGGGCTGATTCGGAGCCCATCAAATCTGTTGAATAAAGTAGTGGTGGTCTTTGATGTCCTGAAAAATTACAAATATTACAGACAACGTGGTTGTGTTAGATTCACTCAAATCATCCTATTTCTAATGTTACAATAGGCTACACTAGGTGATCAAGTTTTACCTCTTTGAATGCCAGAGGTGAATTTGAAATTGTCAGATTATTCAGGTGCTTGTGTTGATGAAATTGTACAAAAAGATGTAAAATACAGATCCTAATAAGCAAGAAATTTGTTGAGGCTAGAAAGGCGAGAGTAGCTGGTGAACTGTGAAAACTGGGCTGAGGTTCTGAAATAAAAGAAGAAATCCCACTTAATGAGGCCTGAAGTAAGATGAACTAGCAGAAAGAGAGAGAAGAAATATTTGTGTGTGCCTGTTGAATCAGGTTCCCATCAGCAAGCCAAAATACGTAATTTGTGATTTCATTGTCAAGTGGAGGGAAAATAAAGTAACAGCAAAGAGCTGACCTGGAGGAAAAGCATGCCATGGGCCCTCATTTAGTACTTAAAAATATGTTTTTACTCAGTAATCACAGGAAATGTAGCTGAGTGACAGTGACCAAGGAAGTAATGTAAAGCTGTTTCTGACCTTTGCCCACAACCCAGCTGGGTGGTAGCTGTTGCCTGGGGATAACATGCCAGGGCTCAGCTGTCCTGGTCTGTGGGGAGCAGCTGATTTGCTGCCAAGGAGGGTCCAAATCAAGCAGGTTTCCACCTCTCCACACATCATTTGGGGATTCTCCAGGGTTAGGGAGTCTCCATTAACCTCTGAGACTCAGTCCAGGAGCAGATGGCAGCAATACCTGGGACAGCAGAACGAAGTGTTTCTTGGCAAACGTAAAGCCATGTGCTTGTGAGGAGCAGCAGGCAGCTTCTATTGCAAGAGTAGCCCATCATATCAAAGTTAAGTCAGTCCCACTTCCTGCAACTATTTCAAGCTAGGACTCATTCTCTGAATGAAAATTTTGAGCAGGCCAGGTAGACTGTTACTTCTTTTGCCTGTCTTTCCTTCCCGCAGTTGCAGACTTGTGGTTTTGTCTTTTCTGTAGTACCCCCATCTCTTGCACTTAAGTTGTTTTCTCATTGATTCTGTCCAGGGAGGGAGGAATATGCCACAGATATTTTAGGAATAATAGAGCGTTCCTGGACTAAAATAATCAAAGATCAACGCATCGACCTTTTCCACGCATCTGTCTGGCAGTAATGGCTATCAGCTGCTTTGAGAGGAGTTCCAGTAAGACTAATGAAATGGCGACCCCACTGCAACCAGCTACACTGCCTCAGGTAACTTCAGCCAGCGATAATCCGCCTCATGGTGATTCTCTTTTCTGTTTCGTAGCCAATTTTCAGTTGATGGAGACATAACTTCTTTCTCTCATCCCCACTGTTCAAGATGTTTGTTGCATCTGAAACATTAATCTCCCGTGAAGTTTGTTAAATGATTTCTGAGTATCTCAGGAAATGCTCTCGATGCTAACCTCCCCCCCCAGCCCCCTACGTGTACCCTGGCCGACATCCCCTGTGAGAACTCCAGCCAGTTAGCAAGACTCCTTTTCCTGAAGTCTGCTTGGCCATCATTAATCAAGCTGTTCAAATCACTTGCTTTGTTTTAAAATCAACTTCAGCTAATGTTTGTGTAATTTTCTGCTGCATCCCCAGGCTCTCTTGAAAACAGTGACACGATCTGGGACCTTTTCTCCTTGCCCAGGCTGCTGAGGGATCTCAAGTGTTATAAAAGTCTTCTCTAAGGGAGCAGCATTTTCTCCCTCAGCCCTGCATGAGTGGCATGCTGCAAGATGGTGATGCTTTTCCAAGAAAGGAAATAAAGTCACTTGAGTGCTGTGGGAGCTCAGGGTACCTTGCTCATGCACGCACCAGCACCTCATGAGAAAAAAACCAATCTCTCAGTATGGTGCTGTGGGTCACTACCTGACTCCGATGGCTCTGTGGCAAACTGGTGCTAACTTCTCTGAAGTGATTAATGGACTTATGTTAAGGTCGTTGATGGCAGAGTCAGTTTTCTGCTGCTCTTAGAGCTGTGTTAATTAATACTCCATCTGAGGGATATGACAAGAAACAGTTAAAACATGTAGAAAAATTAACCTGCACCTTTTATGAATCTTTGAAATTAATCTTGGCAAAGAAATAAGCCTAGGATGGCAATAGTTACTCTCTTACCTTAACCTGGAGACAGAAGTAGATAACGTAGGGAGAACTCACCTCAGTTTTACCTTTTACCCATGAGGTTTCTGACCTTAATGTTGTATCACAGAGTTTTATGTAGCGGGTAATTCTGACAGAGATATTCCACTTCAATATTGACTATTCACTGATAACTCAATGACAGAACTTCCTTACCTGTGGTAGGAAGCCAAACATTTTCAATTTATGGATATTCAATTATGTGAGCAAAACAAAACAACCTTCTTGGGACAAACAAAAGTGTCCATGCAGTGACACCCTATGGTTTAGATGAGAATGTGAGAAGACAGCATTCATACCAGGAAAACAGAGAAGTGAACCTCATTCTCCAGTATCCTGGACATGGCCCATAGCTCCTCTGTTATTGTGTGAAAGGGAAGCAAACATGAGAACTTTGAATATAACTCTTTATTTGCTTTGTTTTTCTTGGTCCTAAAAGAAAAGGTTTCTTATTCAACTGTAGGGAATATTTAATTTGACACAAAACAGATTTCTCGATCTCTCTCCCTCCTCTGCCTCTCTCTTTTCCAGGAAGATATTTTAAGTGTTTTCTACAGTTTTACCATGATAAGTTTTTTCAGAGAAGCAATTTTGATTCAAATCCTGAACTAAAAAAGATTTTTTCAGCCCTGTTTAATATTTTCAAGATATTATTTCAGGTGAAATTGGGAATTTAATAGCTTTTTTTTAGTCAATGAACTGTTTCTGTAGCCTTTGGATGCTCTCCCTCTACATTCTACCATGCAGTGCAATGTGTTGTAATGCATTTTATTTACTTCATTGTTAGTTGCCTTTCGCTTATGACCTTCATAGTCTCCATGCTGCAAGCAAACACTAGTCCTAACATTGTGAACTACCATAGTGCCAATGATGACCAAATCAATCTCTTAAGAGCTGTGAGATCATATTTGGAAAAAAAAAATGTAAAAGTGGGTTTGGTTTACAAGAGTTTTATCATTTGCTTGCTTTAAAAAAAAAAAATCCTTTTTTTTGCTGATAAAAGAATTAAAAGTGACAAAGATGTGATACTGTTAGACAAGCAAGATGGATCCTCTTCAAAACTCTTTTTTTTCCAACATGTGATTTGGTGTTTTGCATAAATAGAGATGTAGTATAAGAGGAGCTTCTTCTCCTGTAAGCAAAGAATTATTTGTGATTAACAGTAGAGGAGACAAAACTTAAAGTGGTATCAAGTAATTTTTAAGGTGGCAAAATGATTGTCAATCTTAAACTCTTGCCTTATGACAGGATTCACTTTAGATACGAAGCTCCTGGTTTTTAGAAAGGTCTTTTTGAGATGCAAAGCTGCTCTTCTATGGAGTTTTTAAAACTCAGTTTCCTTTAAACCTTTCACATTCTTCAAAAATCGTTTTTCAGAAGGCTGTAAAACATGTATCAGTCTTCTGCATCTTGTCCCGTTGCTTGGAAGGCAGCTTTCAGAGAAAAGTAGATTATATGGATCCACAGCATCTTCCAAAGTAATTATATGCATTTTATGTAGCTGAGTAAGTGTCAGAACTTTTATGGAGCGTGGTGAGGGACACCGCTGCTATGATAAATGCCTATATGAATGTGGTCTTTTACGGCGAGAGGATGATCAGCTTATGGACAGGGGCTACGAGTGGGATCAGCTCCAGCCCTTGGTGAGGCAGCAGGTTGTCAGGGCACCCCGATTCCAGGGGGAGGCTGCAAGTGCAAGTGGGAGCTCCTTGCCAACGCTGTTGCCTTGTCCTGCCCTCCCAGGTGGCAAAAGCTGCTGCCAGCCAGACCCTCTGGAGATGTCCCTTTGGCTTATTGCCCCTTCCCATGGCAGGAATGGCCTTGCCCAGGTGGGGCCTCAGCAAAACTCAATTCTGTCTGAGCAGGTAAGAAGCCTTGAGTTCACCCTGCCTGGGAAGATAATTTTCACAGAATCACAAAGAGTGTATGAAAAAAGGAGGAGTGGAACTTTCTGGGCTGAGGGTGCTGAGCTCTTGTCAGCACCACCTGCAATGGGATGGGTTAGGTGACACCAGCGGGGACTAGAGCTAGTTTTGGTGGTATGAGCCACCTCCACCTACTCCACGGGGGAGCCTAGCCTCCGGTCAGACCTTCCCCGAAGAGGGAAAGGAGAGGCCGGCAGAGATGTGCAAGGAGGAGTTGGGAGGGGAGGGTGCACATGTAGCAGTGCGACGCTTCTGCTTCCTTGCTGAGTGTGGTGTAGCTCCTCTGGCACTGTTGGGGACAGTCCCCACAGCCACTCTGCTCTTAGGGAGCGTCTCCTTTGTTTGGAGGTCCTTTTCTTTCAGCTTAAATTTTATCGACTCTGGAAATATACAGGCTGCTCTGTACGGAAACCATACTACTGCTTGTATCAAGAGGCTTTGTTTACTAAACCGATTAATAGTGAAACGTAATTTATCATAATTATTCACCAGTTGGTCATTTAAAAAGCAAGAGTCTTAGTATTATATGCTTGGTGCCTCAAAGCTGTTCAGTTTAAACCTTTATTAATAATGTTCTCTTTTTCTTTTAATTCCTATAATGGCCGGATACTGTGCTGCACATCAAAGGAGTCTTGGTTTTTAAAAGCAATGGTGAGTGCTATGCACTACATTCAGTCCCCTTTGATCGCCATCCGCAGCACAAATAAATCTCATTAATCAATATTTTCTCTATTTCCTCCTCGCCTTTCTGCCAGTGCCAGAGATCTGTTTCCGATTTGCTATGCTTTGTTTTAAATGAGGGGAAGATTTCTATGGCTATCTTCTGTCTAAAAGGTAAACTTCTCATTACTTTAGGAATGAAACTGTATCTGTTGTAACTAGGGCTTGATCTAAGCCTCCTCAGCTTGAATGTCAAAGTGGGAATATTGAAGCAATTAGAACAGACATAAGTCTGTGAGCAATCCATTGGCCAGGATTCATTCACATAAAATATTTGGTGTACCCTTGCCAACTGGAGACAAATTAATAAAAGTCACAGTCTGTTCGCAGACAATTCTTGAGAAAAGTGATAAATTTGCTGAACAAATTGTGACTTGCTTATCCACTTCCAGTTGTGACTAGAATTATTATGAGTAACGGGTGTACTTTCCACACAAGCCTCTGAGATACACACCTCTTTCATTTCCTCCTAAACTCCTTCATAGTTTTGGTGTGTGGCTCCACACATTTGCTGTTATAGTGTGAATGAATAACCTGAGAAATAATTTCTGTGTAGCTTGCAAGTAAATGGGAGGAGGAACTGGAGGTACCTTTGGATGAAAGCCTCTGTTGAAAGCTCCAGTCATTAACAGTCGCCATCTCCACATCACCCACATCTTAACTTTCATCAAGCCGAGTATATGGGCCATATATATCCCCAGCATATGGGATCATTGGGTGCCTCACAGCAAAGGCAGCCCTTGGGAACTGAGTGCGGCAGAGGGAATCCAATGGTGGTAAGGAGTCACATCTGCAGAACTTGTTTTGGGGACTGGGAGTACATAGTGACTAAAATTCAATATTTTTAAGGTGAGTGAAATTGCTTCTAGCCTCAGAGGTGCCCCACTCCTAACCTTTACCGCACTATAGCTCTGCTGTACTGACCATTACTTCATTATTTCAAGTGTTTTATCTGTTTTAAGACTTCAATGCAAAACACAAAATGCAGCTTCACCTTTCTGCATTATGTACACTTGTGGGCTTTTTCCACCTTTTTTTGTTATTGTCTTTTGTTTTATTTTGTTTTGTTCCACACACTACCCCCCCCGTATGTTTTCTATTTGTCTTCAGTTTCTTGGTGTCAGACATTTTGGTGCATCTGCTGCCACCAATGAATGGCTGTGCCGGGAAAATCCAACTCCTTGGGGGCGGAAAGGGAGAGAATGGATGACTATTTTTCCATTCTATTAAACAAAGCTGGCTTCTGTTGCCATTTTTAACACTCCAGTATTACTGGAATTAATTTGATGCATCTGTTCCTGAATTACCTCCCATAGTTCTAGTCCTTACTAGACTTCCAAATCAGTGTTGATTTAGGCTTGTTTGTTCCAATCCATATTGGATTGGATTCCCAAAAACTCCTTGCTATTTTAAAGCAGTTTAATTGCTTTCTAAATCCTTCAATATTGAAGTTACAATAAATTTCGAACTTCATTACATTATTAAACATACATCTCTAGATTTTCTCTAGTGCTGTATAAAGCCTGGCACATGTCACCTTGTCCAAGTAAGTTGTGAATATTCAGGTTCCCGAGCCTGGTCAGGGAAATTTAATGGGAAATCCCCAGTGTGTAGCACCCTTTCTGAAGGGATTCTCCAGGTCCCAGCATAATCTGAACCTATTTATGTTGACCTAAACAGTAAGAGAGAATAAAATCCTGTTGGTCATAGATAACTTTTTTCTCACAGTTAACCCTTTCAGGTAGCATGCCATTGGCAAATAGTTGCTTCACCTTGAATTTAATGGTTTTGTAATTAGAGCTGTGGGGAGATAAAGATTTGTTTAATCAATATATATTTGAGCTGATCTTGTTGAACATGCGTAATTTTATTTGACTGGTGTCACTGCACTCATCCTCTGTGAGTTTTCAGGGCTGCATCTCCTCTTGATTGTCATGCATGGATTGATTCAGAAGCAGGAGGAGCAAGGTGGGAGAGAGTGTCTTGTAGAGAGGGATTAAATAAACAATGCTGAAACTTCGATTAAAAGCAAAGGCATCCTATTACAAAATCAGTCTTTAAACACGCTGCTGGGAAAATCCATATCCTGCCTTCTCCAGGTGAAATCAATTTAACTCTCTAGTCGGTACTTCTCCCTACCCTTTCCTCTGCCCCAGGAAACCTGGCTGAAAACACAGCGGGAGACCTAAAAACTTCCCCTAATCTTGGTCCAGTCTGGGACATAAATTTAGAACAGCGTTACATTTCACTTCCTATGGCCCCGAGAGGCTGATGCGATGGCCAAGAATAGCTGAAATAGAGCAATGCTCTGGCCACGTTCCCTCAACCTCTCTCATACTGGGAACCGAAGAAGGAGAGGTACCGAGTTACTGCAAAGGTCCCACGCTGCCCGGGGAAGCCAGCAGCACTACTGGTGCCCTCCTGCCCTCCTGCCTGTACTGACGCAGATGATTTACACCACCAGAAAGGGTTAGCATGCCTGCCACACGCTGAGTAGCTGCTTCTGTTTAGAAGCCTATCTATTTAGATAGATTTAGATAGGCTGCCCCTATCTGGGGTGAGAACAGTGAGGAGTCCAGAAGCAAAAGATTTATTTTAGGCCGGAAAGAGGTAAAAGAATGTAGGTTTGATACGTACCTTTTTCTAGCATTTTCATTGAATCTAGCTACAGTTTCATGCTCCCTACAGTTAAGCTAAAATCTATTGGAGATTCTTTTCTTTTTCGTTTTCTCCCCAAAAAACTGGAGGTAAAACTAACCATTTTACCCAGTCAAAAGCATTTTGAAAGTCAAGTGATAAGGCTTCTTGGTAAAAGAAAGTACGTGGCTTGTTTTAAAAAAATATTTTTACAGATAATACTTTAAGCCATTTAAGTTCTAATATCAGATATTTTGAAATTAAGTAAAATACACACCTGTGTTAAGGTATCTTGGTTTGGTTTTATTTTATTTATACTGCTTTTCCTTCGTATGCGTGAAAGAACCCTAGTCTCAGATAGGCCACTCAGAACCAATTGTAGTGAAAGCACCCACTCCACAAATGCATCAAGTCACTCCATTTAAGGGATAAACTCTTTAGCCGTTCAACATGCCCTGAGGGTCAACCACTTGAGCAAGGGTGGAAGAAGAGCTGGTAGGGTTCCAGCTAAACATTTCTGCTTTCTGTCCCATCCTTTTAAACCCTAAACTAGGCTGGACCTTATCAACATTGCACTGATTTTGTGTAAAAAGAGGTTCCTATGGAGAAATCGACTCGCGTACTTGTGAAAGAGGAATGCTGGTGTTAATCCTTCTGATTTTGTTGGAGAAAGTGATAGTGAAAAACTATTGGTGGAGATCTATCTGATTTTTATTCAGGTTCTGACTAGTCCCATGAATTAATTAATGTTTTCTCAAGCATCTTTTATGCTCTATATTGCAGGAACATTGGGAGAGAAATTCTTCTTGGTCCTTTGTTTCAGAGCATAATGCAAGGTATGTTTGATCTGGAAGTTGGACTTCATATGGAGAAAAACACATACTCAGGGTGTTGTTCACCTATGCTTTTTGTGCACGTAAACCAATTTTTCTTTCATGGGCAAAATATTGCAATGCACCTCCCCTTTGAGGAGACAGTAACCTTCTAACCTAAATAAAGCCGTTTAACCTGAATCAGAAGGCTCAATCCCATTCCTTAGAAACTTCAGAAATTTCCAAGTGTTGCTGTGCTCAAATTTTATTTTATTTTTTTTTTAGTACACCCCCTGAGATGATACCTTTCGCATCCTCTTTTCCCCTCTCCAGTGGCAGAAGAGAGTGGGTTGCCTGCAAGGGTGAGAGAGTGCCATTCTGCATTTACTTCACGTAGCTGGAGTGACTCTGCTCTGGCTGTGGCACCTCCTTTTAACTGAAGACTTCAGGCACACTCTTTGCAGGTCTGTGCATTATGATGGAATGGCATATGAGTGAGTTAAGTACACAAACTGGGGACCACATAAAATGTGCATGTGTCTATCTTTACCTGAAGCAGAAAGGCTGTAAATGCTTCTGTGGGAAGAAAGGAAAAGCAAGTTCTGCTGCCAAACCCAGCTGTCAGTTCTGTTCTTTTCAAGAACTTTTAACCTACCTTTGTGCCCGTGAATTCTAGGGATCAGGGTGGTACTGGATAAAACAGGAAGATTTTAAACCTGTTTTTCCTGGAAGTGAGGGACTGTGCTAGATACAAGAGAAGTAGTAATCAGGCTGAGATTGAAAACTAAGTTACCTTTTTTTTCGTGTGTATTATTGGTCTTTGGAAGCAACTGATTCCTTTTGGCAACAAGCAGAAAACATGCATATTGTAAGATTTTTTTTCTTAAGTGCCCAGGGAGCTTAGGAAAATGAGTGCCATTAACTTCCAATGAACTTGTTCAGCTCAGCCCTGGAGATGTTTTGGATATTTTTCCCTCTAAGAGACAGTCCAAAAAGTCCCATATCATACTCAGTGGAAATACTGTTCATGTTTTCTTTACTGTTTCTACAATTTGTGGAAGTGATCTGGTGTGAAATCAAATCTGTTTCCTTCTATATCTCTGTCCTTGTCCTTGCCAGTTCTTCTTGCCATTTCTTCTCTGGCCAAAGCCTGTACTACAACAAAAGCATGGCAGTCATCTTGCAGCTGGAGGAAACGAAATACAGATTAACTTCAGCCCTGCATTTTTGGAAAACCTCTTTTTGGCCTTATGGAGGAGATCATAAATAGCCTTTGGCTTCTGCTTCAGCCAATCGTTTTACCTGGGAAGATCAACTACATACCTTATTTCCCATTTTCTATGGTTGTTACCAGGAAGGCAAGAACAAAACAGCAAACCCACTGGGACTGCAAAAATGCTTGAGAGTACCACGGAGTGCAGGGAAGCTACGGAGGGAAGCGTCCTGTTTAATTGTGGTTTATAGCTACTTCTCTTTGAGCATGACTGCGTTACTGAAGAGGACTTGTCATGGAGAAGCACCCGCTGGTCCAGACGTAGGGCAGTCCTGGGAGAGGGACACGGCACCATGCGCTGCCTCCCAGCCGGGGGTGTCTGCGTATCGTGCTGGCCCGTGAAGCCTTGCAGGCTGACTTGGCTCTGCTTGACTGTTGTTATTTCTGGTTTTACCTCTGTGTAAACTAAACCGCAGAGACGTTAAGTTCATCCAGGCCGAGCAGTTCATTTGCTTTACATTAGCATGAGTCATATACAGAAAGTCCCTGATTCCAGACGCACACGGTAAATACAGCACTCGCTGCCTTATCTCTCGCAGCTACTGACTGATGAGCCAGTACTGAGTGCTGTGGTACCTCCTCTGACTTTCAGATGATGAAGTGGGTTCAGGTATTCACAAAATTAAATTAAAACATCTTAACCGTGTGGAAGCTCAGCTTAGGAATTGTTCCCTTTTTCTTTATGCTCCTTTTATAGTCAGAGGAGAGAGAGAGAGAGATTGTTCACGCTTTGCATGACTTCTTTAAGAAATAAACTATCAAATCCCATCAAATCGGAGTAGACTTCTGGCTTATGTATCTATATTTACAGACTTAACATAGAAGGTGTGAGCAATTAAGGAGGAATTTGTCCGTGCTTCTGAAACGCATGCCTACTTAGCTAAGTGCATTTTGCTAACCAAGTTTGAAACTGGTAGCAGATGGGTGTCCGAATGAAGGGATGATACAAAGATCGCTTATAGTAGGAGCAAGTAGAATTTTTGTTTTCCAAGCAGAAAGATTAATGTGTCAACCTCTTGGAAGCTGAATTGTTTATTTAGTGGGTTTTTTTTTCCTCTGAAGTCTGCTGAAATAAGATGATTATCTTCAGAATTCCACCCACTGAAATCTGTGGATTTCTGTAGTTATCTGGTTCTGTATCTTATATTTTTTTTGTGAGCTGGAAAGAAAGCAGAGTTTGTCTGGAAGGAAGCTTGTACTAAAGTTTCAAAGTATTCTGCTGAGTTAGATTCACTATGGAAATGATCCCCAACCTATCAACAACTTTGTACACTGACAAACTTAAACTTGTTTGAAAGACTACTGATTTTTTTATACACATAGTAGATTTTAAAGGGCTTTTTATATAGTTCACTTCAAGTCGTTAAAGAAAGAAAACACGACAAATGTAAACATTGTTGACATGAGCTGTTTTCTATTAATTAACTTAAGCATATCAAACAGAATGTTGTTGCCAGCACTTTGCATGCTGCTCCCTTTCCCCAGAAGCTTGTTTGCCAAATACAACACAGGTTAGATGGTGGGAAAAACAATCAGGAGAATCAAGTCTCAAGCTAAACTTCTACTGCTATGTACGTGTCTGGCACGGGCACACCTGTGAACACGTTTACAGGAGCAACTAGTTTTACTGTGTAAACACAAGGAGCTAGACTGCTGAATTATCTCACTGGAGCTTTCTACTAGGTGCATTTGGAGGGTTTTGGGTAATAATGCTGAACAGAATCTCTACCCTGCTTTATGCCTTCTTGGATAACTGGTAACCAAAGTCCATGCTGTTGGCTGGGCAACTTGCAGCCTTGCTCCTTGGCATCCAGCCCTGGTATTCTTTTGTCTCGATTCTGCATAGCGGTTATCACACTGGCTCAGCACAGAGAAGGAGCAAAAACATTTTTAAAAAGTGCAAAGGAAGAAGTAGAATTAAGATAAACATTTACATAACTGGGGAAAATTACCCAGGAAGGACTGGAAATCTGATGACATTCTGTTTACCTAGTGCAGTATTAGAACAGTTTGAGAGAGATACAAAACAGAACACTTTGTATAAATCACTGTGAATGTAAGGACCTGTGAAGCGAGACAGTAAACACTAAAATTATCAAGCTGGCTCAGCACAGTAGAACTTACTCAAGACAATATTTTGCACAGTACCTTTACTAAAGCTCTCTTGAAAGGGGAAAAGAACAAGATGGCACACAGCTTGATGTTAAGAAAAATTATTACGTACTGTATACACAGCTTCTACAAACTTTGCCCATTCTAACTAAATCTATGCTTTGCTATTCTATAAATGCAGGTCTTTCTGAGACTAGAAAAGGTACATTCTTGCTTCATTTTTGGTAGGGTGCTGTTACTAACATTAGATAATCACAAGATGTGTTTGCATGTTTCACCCATTTTAGCCAGTAGAGGCAAAGTTGTGCAGAAATTTAGGTTTTATATTGACCATTTCTCTGCTTGATACAACCCGACTTTGGTGCCTCAGAAATGTGCTCACCCATTTAAGAGATGCATCTGGTTTGTTTTTTTTTTAAAGCAGAGGTTTCATTTAGAAAACTACCGCAATATTTGGCTCCTCTTTCTGAAGCTAGTCTGAATTTTTCATGCCCTCAAATTAGATTGGATGCATGTTTTCTCTCAAGATTTCATTGTAATCATAAACAGGATTTTTCGAGAGTGAGGGTTCAGTTGCAATATTGGAGGAGGTGCTGGCAAGTGTGGAAATGGACGTTTCCTTTTTTGGCTGGGCTAGTCTAGCAACCCTCTTGATTACAGCATGTGGTGTGTGAAAGCAAGCGTCAAACCAATCAGATAGGCAAGGTCAGAAAGAGAAGTATCTAAAGAGGTCTGGGAAAAATCCACAATTGTGAGATCCGAGCAAAAAAGCAGTTGGAGAGTTATTAATGTGCAGATGGATTGGAAATCCTTGTCCAATGGGAAAGTACCACAGCAACCACAAATTTCACATTTTCAAAACAAAATACAAAGATCACTTCTTTAAGCAAACCTTCTCGATAATAACATAAGACAAGCATATTCATTAAAATAACATAACCACCCTTCTCACTTCCTGAGAAGGGAGAAATAGTTTTGTGCACAACTTAAATTGTGTAATAAATACTGTGTAAGAACATAAGCTAGATAACATATGTCATGATAAATAGAGGCTAGTCTACCAGAAGGCATTTATTAATACAAGCCACAGCGACAGCCAAAACAAACAGCCTCCACAGAGCTCGAGTTTCTGCTTCATGTTCTTTATTTGCCGGTGATGTCTAGAGCTCTGCACACAGCAATGAGACATATAGTAGCTGAATGATAAGTCAAAAGATGGATATAAGCTACTCAGTTACACCAGTAGATATGGAGATGGGGGAAAGAGTCTGGCACTAGATGAGATGAGAGAGAGGGAAGAGAAGAGGAAAGTAAGGCTAATGAAGTACAGCGAACGCAGAAGCGTGACAACTGTGAAAGGAGTCCTGGGAGGAGGAAGGATGAGTTGCTTGAGTGCTGGAGCTGATTTATTCACTTTCTGTGGGAATGAAAACTAGCTGTAGATCCCAGTCCACTGTCAGTTCTGAGCATCTGGACAGACTCTGGACTTCCATCCAAACACTGTGTTCCCCTTTCCCTCTCACAGTTTCTTGCCCTTCTCTTTGTCTGTCTTATGTGTCTCTGCTTGCTCTGGTGACAGATGTATGCTCCTTGAGGATGTACACTTGAGGATTTCCCCATGGGAAATGTTTCTGGACTTTCTCAAGTCAATGGGGAGCTGCTTCTTGGATCAGTACCTGTGATCAACATGGCACAGTGCCCAGCCCTATTAGCTGGCAGTAAAATGTAAATGCACCTTTCTCTGTCCTGTCTTTGTCAAATCAGCAGTGTTCAGAACATCAGGAGGATGTCATGGGATTTTGGGTGCTCTAAGCATGTTTATATTGTATCTTGTTTTATTTTGTTTCATTTTTATAACCTTTGGAAGCAGGTTTTATTTTCTTCCCTTTGTAAGCAAACAATTGATTCCAAGGACAGCAAAAATGTAACCCCTTCATAAGGCGTAAAGCTGAGCCTTTCCCAGTAATGTTATGGGAGGTCATTGTTCTGTCATAAGATTATAAATTTTTTGTGTGTGTGTTAAAATATAAATAAATAAATAAACAAATAGGAAAGTTGTACGTGTCCTCAGGGCACTCACTTAGCTATGAAAATACAAAGTACAAGTACATTTCTCATCACAGAAACGAGAATGGGGATATGTTCGGAACAATAGTAGTCAATTTCAGAAATGCTGTGATTTATTAAGCGTGGCAGCTTCAGATTTTTGAGGCATGCATAATATATTCTTTCTCCCCCTCCCTTTTCCCTAAGCAGATAAAACTTTTGGTTGAATTCAGACATGATTCACATGATGCTGTGTGGTAGAGGAGCAGGGAAACATTAATTCATAAAAATTTGCTTTGCTCTTCTCTGAACAGATTAATTATTACCAATTATGTGGTAATTGGTCTTACCAAATATTTGGTGTCCAGTTTAATAACTTTTTTTTTTTTTAGATATGGTTCATCACTTCCCCGGAGATTAAAAGCCACTCATGTACTGTGAAGAGCAAGATGAGAATTCTTCTTTGTCAGGCCAGCTGATATTCAGGTACATGACAAAAATGTGAAATGTTTTATGCTTTTGTCTCTGTATTTTCTTGTTAAGACACAGAGTATCATAACTCAATTTATTTGCCATTAGGACGGTGTTAAATAGTTATCATTAACATAATTTAGGAGTACTGTAATATAATTCTTCCATAAAAGTGAGATTTGAAGAAAATTCTTCTTAAATAGGAAGGCTTCCTGATCCATAGTTTCCAGGGGTTCTTTTTTTCACATAAAAAACTCACCATCTCAATACACAGAGCTGATTTTGCTGTTGGAACTCTGACTTACTGGTGTGTTAATAATTTTTGGCACTTGGAAGTAGAACATATAAAACTGATCGGTGCTGAAGCTTAGGTTGAAGGAAAAAGACAATTCATATCTGATCTCCTGCTCAGTTTTTGCGCTTGGGAGGTCTCTGGCTTACTATAACAATCAGATAAAATTGGCTGCCAAAATCAAAAGTCATAACAATCTACTTAGCAAACTTGCCAGATTTGCTGGAAGATCTAACACTTGATCTTCGGACATCTGCCTTTACTCTCTCTGTTACTCAGTAAAAGAATATTGTGTTCCTAGTTGGGTTTTCTTCTCTCCGTACTCAGCGAGGTCATTTTTGTTGTCCTACCAGAGACTTTGTGGCCCTACTTTGGTTGCTGTGACTAAGAAAGATCCTTCTGACTCTTGTTCACTATGAAGCTGCCTCCCCCGAACTGACAGCCTGGATTTTTGCCTTCCATTTTCACACGAACCCCTTAGGTGCCTCTAGCTCATTTCAAATCCTGCTTTGCCCCACCACAGCTGCTCTCTGGAAGCTTCTTGACACCTATCAATCATATTCACGTTGAAAGCACCACCTTTTGGCCAAAGGTTGTGATCTGCCACATCCACTCGGTTCTTTCTTGCTTGCTTCAGCATAGGTTAAGGGCCAGCATGACACCAGCAGCCAGAAGGGTTGTTCTGGGACAATGGAAGTGGCAGATGTAGCCAGAAGCAGGCTATGACTCACTGCACAGAAGAGTCCTCATGCCGCGCTGGATGGGGTCCTGGCACGCTCCGCTCTGTGACTGGGAATGTCATGGCTGGCTTTGGCTAGATGTGCACAATAATTACCGAGTGGGTTAAGGAGGAAACATAAAATAACTGGAGCTTTGGCCTTAGTGAAAGCCGGGCTATTTTGTTTCAGCGTAACTGCTTTCCCTCAAGCTAACTCATGTATGGCGTTTTGTAGTTGTAACACGACTCTCACCCCGTTTCACCCCAGAAAGCTGAATCTCCTTTTTACCATGCCACTTCATCATCTAATTGTTGGTTGTATGCATTATGTGAGACAGTGCTTCGGCACAGCAGGCAGAACTGATCCCTGTTGCAAGTCCATTAACTCGGATGGAGCTACCTCCAGAGATGAATGTGTATAGAACTTCAGCACTACTTTAATCAGAGTATTTCATATTCATGAACCTGTGTGTAAAGAGAGCTGTGTAATTAAGATCATTCATAATGCCACAAGGTATTCAAGCTAAGATAAGGAAGGTAACTTGTTTTTTAAGGGCACAAATCGATCTCCTGCTGTGGTTAGGAAAGCTTGATCAAGTGCGTGCGTTCAGAGGAAGATTTAGTGGTTGTGCTGCAGTTCTCTGAGTGCACGTAAGAAGAAGAATAATGTTTTCTGATAGATTCATTTGCTTAGTGTCGATGGCTGTAAACAAGGCTAAAGCTCAGTAATACACATAAAACCTGCACTGAATCAATGCAGTTCTTGCCTACAGACGCCTCCTGAATACTGGGAAAAGGACAAGATTTTGGGAGATAAACTGCTGCGCCTTTCTTTTCTCTCAAACTCCTTAGAATTCCTCAGCATGTGAAAATACATGCGCCCTTTTCTGAAGGGGAAAAATCCACAGCAGGTGTAAGGCGTGTGCACAGTCTCATAATTCCTCCCTGTTTGCCTGGCTCATTCAAACCCTAGGAAACTCTTCTCCACCTAAAATATGACCTGCTGTGGGAAAGCAGAGTTTTGTCCCCTGAAGTCTGCAAATGGTACTTATGGAAGAGGTTGAAAAATGTTTCCTCAGTGTTTTCAACACATCATGCAATTAATAATCAGTTCAGTATTCCCTTCTGGCTTAAGTTACAAAGGACAGAGGCATTCAGCAAGTCCCTCCTTGCTTTCCACAGATCTCACAGCAATTTGCCATGAGATTGTTCAGGAAAGAGGCCCATATCCATGCACGTGCTGATGCTGAGATTCAGGAGAAAAACACTCCTTCTCCCATGCCAACACCTCTTAATGTATCATGTTGTCAGTCTCTTTCCTTTGGTGTGGAAATCTCTAGGGAACTTGTGAGTCCCACAGCCTACACTGGGTTCCCTAATTCCTCATTCAGTGCCGTGTAGTTGCCAACTAAGCATTTTGTGAATGTGGAAATGGTATTGCCAGATTAATCACCTGGGAAGCTCTGTAGGTGGATCTGAAGGGTTTATTTGGGTTTTAGATTTATGTAAGTGTCCCTGCTCTCATTTTTGTATTACATTACAAAAAATGGCTTCTTGAATTTGATTTTGGTTTACCTGTCTTGATTCGAGTCTACTCGTTTTTTGACCTCATGAATATTCATTTGCAGTTGCAGTGAAGGCTTACTAGCAGTTTCTCGGATGCTGTACTTTAGGAAATGCAACCTGATTCTTAACATATTAATTTCTGTGCCTGGCACAAATGCTGTTCCAAATGACATTGGGAGACCTGGAAAACTGTTATAATTTGATAGAGTAATGTTTACATCTTTGCACAATAAGACAGGCAGAAAACCACTGCTCTAAAACTTTTGCGTGGGTGAAAGGATGGGTTTCAGTTCAAGTCTAAGTCAAATTTGGGTGCCTTAATGTAAAGGTATCCACATGTGAGCTAGGATCTTTTTTTTCCGTTTTCCATACAGGTCTAGTAAGTGCCATCAGAAGAGTCTAGAAAGCTGATCAGTTGACGAGTCACTCGAGCCTTGTTTCGTACACAGGCACCAGCGCCAATGTGTACTCCCAGGAGTATTATACCTGGCCTCCAGCTACTCCTCCAGTAGAGCCTGCGCCTCATGTTGCCCCTGTGACACATCTGTCAGCCCCACCTGAAAGTCTTAGATGGCAGTAGGCATCCGTGCTTGGACAACTTAACTGAGCCTGCTTTGTGATGAGCTGAAATCAGTGAGTTACTTTGGTGAGAGCTCTCAAAGCTCAGCTGAATGCTTTGCCTGGCTCTGCGCTAGGCTGTAAGTAGAGTTGAGTCTTATTCTACAGCAAAACCCCACCTTGAATGTGTGGGAAAACTCCAAAGCGTTTCACAAGAATATTCATATTTTTTTTTCTGATGCTTTTGTGAAGTTCTAAACAAGGCTATTCTTGATTTGAGAAGTTTACCGGATGCTGTTAAACGGCTGTCACCCCTCATTGGTCATTAATTCAGTGGTGGGTGAACCGACCCAACATTTAGCTCACAGAGCAGTAAGTCAGGTTTGTAAATTCTCTAAAGAAAGAGACTGTTGAATATGAGCATAATGTTGAAAACAGCAATCCTTCTGAATACACTCCATGTTTCATTTAGACCATTTACAGCAGCTGAGGAAGGACAAATGATGGTTGTATACTGCAACGCTTATAGAAATTTATATTTTAATAAAAATAAAATTCTGAACTTTTTTCTTGACATGTAAATCCAATAGTGTTTTTACTTCCAAAAATATCTTTGCAATTTATTAGGGCTAGATACTTCACAAACTATAAACTGGCAAACGAGAATGATTTTATATGTATGGCATTATGTTGTAATGAAGGTTTTGAGTGAAAGCTAAAAGAATTTGCTGTAGAATTTTCCATGAATTGTAATGGAAGATGCATGGTTAAACCACCCATATCTCATTAGAAGTTCTACCACTGCCTTGTTTCCCTACACTCAGGTTTCTGTTGGTTTTTTATTTTTCTTTTTTGCCTTTTCCTGCTCCAGACAAATACCACAGTGCTGAATATCACAGAATAACATGTAACATAATGGAATTTCTATATTTTTTCACTGATTTTTCCCCTTTGTACTTTACCCACTCTTATCTGATGATATTTGCAAATAGATAAGCAAGAGCTGAAACATTTCTTTTTTTAGAGGACTATAAGCAAACCATTCTGGAGATTCTAGAAAGCTCAAAAAATTATTTCACAGCAACTCATATATTTGTATGCCTGGGCATCTCCCAGTTCTGGAAAGAGAGAAACACCCAAGTACTGTGGCACAGCTGCTTTTTTTATGACATTCCTACTTTAGCCTCAAGTGGGAGAACTTGCCATCTAGACAAATGTCCTAACCACCTGGATCTATTCCAGTATGAGGTGCTCTAAGTTTCTGTGAGAAGCTTTAAAATCTTGGGGTTTGTTCTGAAGAAATGCTTTAAAGTTTTTAACTTCCTAAGCCATTTCAGGACAAAGAAATGGCTTTTCAAACTCTTCAAGCCATTCCTAATATTAGATTTTATAGGTCGATGGATCAGTACCTTTTTGTTTCTGAAAGCAATAACTGTTAAAATGCATTTCTAAGTAGTTTTCCAAACAGTAAACTTATTACTGGCAAACCTATTCATCTGTACATAAATAATATATAGCTAGCATTTTATATAATTTTGGTGAATATATGATAGTGTACTAAGATTTTATCTAAAGAGCTGTGCTTTGGAAGGAAATCAATTAGAGTTTTTCTTCTGATTGCAATTTTATTTAGCTTCAATGTTTTTCTCAGGAGCATCAAGATTATTATATTTGAATAAAAAAATGTCTTTTCTCACTGATTTGAAAGCAAAATGTAAAACAAACCCAACAATCAAGCAGAAACTTTTTCTTTTTGGTTTTTGGTAGTGGGTTTTTTTGGTTTTGGTGATGACATTCAGTGGTTGATTAATGTCACATCAGACCACATTTGGTTTAGCTACATAATATCTTTCTGCAAACTCTTTTCACGCCTTTCTGGATGGTGACAAGAGCTTGGATTTTCCTAGTGATGATTGGTGTCTTGGGGCTCTTTTCTGTGGTGAGTGATGCTCTGATTGTCCATTCTCATCAGGCAGCATTAGAAGCAAGTGCTTTCTGTGGAATATTTCTTGTGCCAGAGGATGTGCGTCACTACTCCAACTCTTTGGTTTCTCTCCTTCATTGAGATTTGTTTGGATCTGCAGAGATGTCCCTTGAAGATGAACATTCTTTGTGCAATTGGATATACCTCATCCCTTTCTAATCTCCCTCTCCCTTTATACCATTTGTACAAGAACAGTTCCTGCTGTCTCAGCCTCTTCAAATGACATGCTCCAATTTGTCCATCAACGTCATGGCCCTTCAGTGGACTCAGTCCAGTAAGACCATGTCTCTCTTGTACTGAGAAGCCCAGAACTGGGCACGGCACTGCAGATGTTGCCTCATCAGTGCTCAGCAGAGGGGAAGGATCACCTCTCTTGTCCTTGCTGGTAAGAATTTTCCTTATGTAACTTACAACGTTGTTGGCTTTCTTTGCTGCAAGGGCTCATTGCTGGGTTATGTTGAACTTGGTGGCCACCAGGACCTCAAAGCAACTTCTCTGCCAAGTTGCTTTGTAGTTCATTGGCTTCCATTGTGTCCTGGTGCATGGCATTAATTCTTCCCTGGGGCAGGACTTTGCCTTTTCTTCTGTTGACCTTCAAGAGGTGCCTCTCTGTTCAATTCTCTGGTATGTCTGGGTCCCACTGAATGGCAGCACAAGCACCTTATGCATCACCCACTCTTCTCAGTTTTTTACCTCTGCAAATTTACTGAGAGTGCACTCTGTCAACCAGGTCGTTAATTGTAATGATCAACAGTATTGCCCCCCCCCAAATCCCTGATGTAAAACCCTAGTGACCAGCTTCCAGCTGGATTTTGTGCTGCTGATCACAACTTTTTCAGCCCAGTAAATCAGCCAGGTTTAGATCCACCTCACTGTCCACTTATCTAGCCTGTACTACTTCAATTTCTCTATGAGTGTATTATGGGAGACTGTGTCAAAAGTGTTGCTAAGGTCAAGATGAACAGTATCTACTGCTCTCCACTCATCCACAAAACCATTCAAACCCACTATAAGAAGCTATCAGGTGGGTTAAGCATTATTTCCCCTTTATAAATCCATACTGACTGCTCCAAATCACTTTCTTGTCCTCCACAGGTTTGGAAAGGGTTTTCATAGTTATTTGCTCCATCATCTTCCCGTGGACCTAGGTAAGCTGACTAGTCTAGATCTCCCTTCTTGAAGATAGGGGTATTTTTCTCTTTTTTTCCTTACAGTCCTTAGAAACCACCCCTGATTGCCATGGCTTTCTGAAGGTAATTGAGAGCGGCCTTGCAAAGACGTCAGCTAGCTCCCTCAACACTTGTAGGTGCACCCCATCAGGTCCCGTGTACTTCTGTATGTCCAGTTTGTTTCAATGTTCTCTAACCCTCATCCACCGAGGGTAAGTTTTCCTTGCTCTAGATTTCTTGTGTGTCTCAGTGGTTTCTGAAGCCAGGTCTTTCCAGGAAAGACTGAGGCAGAAAAGGCACTGAAGTCCTCAGTCTTTTCCATATTTCCTGTCACCAGACCCCTGAACCGTTCTAGAGCAGGCCCATATTTTCCCTAGTCTTCCTTTTTCTCCTGATGTTTCCCTTCTTGTCCCTCACCACAGTAAAATCCAGGTGGGATTTGGTTTCCCTCACCCCATCCCTGCTCACTCAAACACGGGTTTTTTTTTTCCTTCTGAGTCACCTGTCCCTGCTTCCACTTCTTGTACATTTCCTTTTCATGTTTGAGACTAGTCAGGAACTCCTTGTTCTTCCATGTTCTTCCACTTCCTTCCTGCCAGGATAGACCAAGCTTGAGTTTGGACACATTATCCCTGAATATCAACCAGTTCTCTCAGACCTCTGTTTTCTCCAGAACTGTTTCCCATTGGATTCCCTGAAGGAAACAGTGTGATATTCAGGAATCTGAGGGGTAATCTAGGGGTTGTGTTCCTGCTTTTTACCTTGTTTCATTCTTACAGGATCTTGAAGTCCACCATCTTGTTGTCTCTGCAGCAAGACTTCTCCTGACCTTCACATCCCTAACTAGTTCTTTCTTGTTTGTAAGTATAAGTTCCAATAGAGCATCTCCCCTTGCTGATTCCTTGATCATGTGTGTCAAGAAGTTACCACCAATGCACTCTAGAAACATCCTGTCTTGCTGTGTTGTCCTTCCAGCAGATGTCAAGGTGGTTGAAGTCCCCCATGAGGATGAAGGATCGTGAATGTGAAGCTTTTTTTTTTTCTGGAAAAGGTTTCTTCTTCCTGATCAAGCAGTCCATAGTAGACATCCATCGCAATATTGTCCATGTTGTTGGTCTGCCTTCTAATGCTCACGCACACACTCTCAGCTGGCTCATCATTCACCCCAAGGCACAGCTGCCAGTTTTCCCACTGCTCTCATATAAAAGGAACTTTTCTTATCGTCATCCTAATTTGTCCTTCCTAAAAAGCTTGTGTGCATTGATTGCAGCTCTACGGTCATGAGTGCTATCCCGTCACCCCTCTGTGGGTCTCAATAAGTTTGCATCCTCTAATACTGTTTGTTCTCCACACTGTGTGCATTGGTGTACAGGCATTTCAGAGGCGCATCCACCCATGTTGATTTCCCAGAAAAAGAGAGAGCTTCCCCCATAATGTTGTCCTCTTGACAATTCTTTATTTGTGTGTGTACACTTGGCATGAGCCTCCTTCTGCCCTGTTGTGGTGCTTCAACTTAGGAACACTCAAAAAAGAAACGTTAATTGCTGACAGGCTTAAGTGCATACCGTAAATTAATTTTCAACTATAAGACCACCACTGCATATTTAGGAATGGTGACTGACTTGCAATTGTCTACAGTGACAATAATCTTTAATTTTTCTGACATCTCTGCGTTTATACTCAACCCTATAGCTAAGTTGATTAGAACTAGCTGTAGTAAGAACTGGTCTGCTGGCCCACTGCCCGTAAATAGTATTCCATCATTTTCTGAGGAGAAAAAAGTCTTGTAGACTCGTTACCATTTGTCCTCACATCTATTTGCAGCTCCTTATTTCCCTTGAGAAGCATCCAAGACCATTTGGAAGTTATACTTTCCAGTGTCCTCACTGATCTCCACCCCCTTTCCCCTCCATTACTTGGAAGGATTAGCTTATGAAGACAAATCTCCCACATTGTTTAATTCCATTATTCACTACTATGTGTCCATTTTATTTCTACTCATCACACAGCATTCTTTAGCTTCTCCTTTTTCTGAACTTATTTGGAAATTAGCTGCCTGTAACACTTAAAGATGTATAAACATATAAAAAGTGGATGCTTTATCATGTTATGGATCTTTTCTTATTTAACAGCAGATTCAGCTATCAGATTATTATTAGGTAATGTGCTGACATACACATCCCTGAGGAGGGAGATGATCGTGAACTTCTGGAGGAAAAATGATCAAGATTGGTCTGCCAAATATATGGTAGGTATTAATCATCATCACATGGAAACTGAACCAGCACTTTTGCTGGAAAAAGCAGCAAACTACATTTCAGAGCTTCTCTCTTTGTCTGCAGAATTACTCTAGCCTGCAGTGCTACATGCGAAACCCATGTGAACTGGGTTTTTTTGACTGAATCAACATTGACAGCATATTGGTCTAATAATTTCATGGTTGCTTTCTAGCATTTCAGTGTTTTCTCCTCAGAATTCCCCTTTGACACATAAACACACAGATTTGATAAACTTGGACTGAGTTCACATTTAACTCGCATTATCTCCATCAAGCATTTTCAAAGAAGTTATTTTTTCTCATTCATTGATATTTCCCATTATTGAAAATACCAAAGCCTGCTAGACCTTTTTGATATGTATGTACCTCCTTACGCTTGGAACACAGCTTACTTAACATTGCACCTTTGCATTCTATATTCACTACTGTATACATAGAATAACTATTTAGATGCTTGTATGAAGTACTTGTACTTAAGTAAGTGTGGACTTGATAAATTGAGCCTAGTGAGATTGAGATCCCAAAACAACCAGTGTTAGTAAACGGAGGCTCTACAAGCTTGACATTAGACTCTCTGAAAAATTGTCTCTCCCCATTCCTTGAGAGACATTAGTGAAATATTCTGAAATTCAAGTAGATATGTAGAGAAAAAAAGATGCAATAAAGAACTAAGATAGTTTTTATGTGATCATATTCAAGTTTTTTCCTGAGTAGATTGAACTAAATCTTCAATGCACTAGATGACTTAATTCTCCACTTCTTATTATAACCATTTTGCCCTCACTACAGACACCAGTCTACCTTTCTTTAAAATAAACGCATCAAGGGTTACATACGGTGTCAGGGAGGGAGCTCTAGTCCAGCTGGTCATGTTTTAAGTAGCATGATGCAGATCACAGTGTAAATGCTGGCAGAAATAGAATACAAAAGAATAAAGTATTTTGAGGTTATCTACTGCCCTTAAATTTGCAACAACTTCAAATAATTATTTGTGTATCTAATAGATTGTTTAGATCATTTAAAACTGTGCTGTGGGCACCTCTCAAGACTGAAAACTCAGTGTTAGCAATTTGCCATTAAAATTTTGCCATAAGTCACTAAATGGCACAATTAAATTTGTCGTGTTCCTTCAAGGTCCATTTCCTTTCGAGGAGTGATCAGCTGTCAAATACAACAAGAACTGTTCTAGAGAAACAGGATAATCAATTAGTGACTAGTTGGAGTACTGCTAGCCAAATGATCTTATCCATTAATATATTTTTTTTTTTCCTAGCACAGTTGAAGAATACTTTTTTACCTGAATACCTAATGTTATTAAAATTCAGAGCCCAGATTAATTTCTAGCTTCAGACTGGGGACTGAACACTGTAGGGAGCAATTCTGGGAGTTCTGGCCAGGAAAGAAAGTCAATTTCTCCAGTAAATGACTCTTTGCAGATAATATCTTTTTCTATGTAAAATCTGCAGAACTATTACTGTAACGCCATTGAAATTATTTTAATTCCTACGTATCAGTTGGCATAAAGATCTTATGTTATACTGCTGACAGCATTGCCATAAAGGATACAGCACAGAAGTATGTTAAATATGTTGCTGTTTATATTTAGATTTGCAAGTACTTACACCTGAAAATAGGAGGTGAGAGAATGGCTACTTAAAATGTTTTTTCCTTCCTCACATCAAATTCAGTAGGTGAATCCAACGTTCAAACAGATGAAAGTATTAATACATTCTGGTCATGAACACTGGCTACCACTAAGTACTGATTTTTTTTTAATTATTTTTTTTAAATCTCACACAGGAGACCTCCTGAGAATGAATTAGGGAGTGTGTGATCACACTAAAATAAAAGGATTTGCGTAGCAGTAGCTGGAAGAAGAAGTTGGTTTATTCTAGTGCCAAATGGATATATACTGACTTGCACGGGGCTTACTTATTACATGGGGACCAAATCATGTTTTTATTGAAACCAGTGACAGAACTCCCACTGACCTGAACAGGATCTGGAATTAATGCTCTGTTTCTCTGTAACTTATGTTTTCGTATCATTTACAATAGGGAACTTTTTCTTCTTGGTCAACATGGTAAGAGCTTGTCAGAACATCACTGAGATCTATGAAGTAACTGCAGATTAATGTGACTGGAAATGAAAGGAGAGTTTAACCTGCTGTCTGTTGGAGAGGAATCTTGACATAATGGAACCAGAGTGCAAGGAAGACCACTAGAGTTGGAAGCTGGGCTGCTATTAGGAAACAGCACAGTAAGGTTGTAATGGTGACTGCAGCTCCAGGATTGCTGTACGTGGTTTGGAAAAGGGGGGAGTTTCTTCTCCCTCATACTTCTCTTAGCTGCTTAACACAGCTCCTGAGAGGGAGAGAGCTGGGCACATAAAACAGCCTGAAGCTAGAGACTGTTTGGCTGTAATATTTCTTTCTAAAGTTCAGGCAGAAATTGTAACAAATAGGTACAATTGTGTTTCTTCAACAAATGGAGTGGTACCTCAGATGAGCTTTTCCTATTCTCTAAGTTCCCTGGAAAATTCTGTGCATCATAACTTGTTCAGAGAAGACATTGATGCCAGCTCACATAGCTACTGGCTGAGAAGTGATGTGTAGTTTGAGAATGGTTAATGTTTCTTTTTCATTGCATAGCCAAAATAAGACAGAGCCATACTGCAGACTCTTTCCCACTTACACTCTGGGGATTCTGAAATATTTCACTTTTCCTGGTAGCTATATGCAGCAAAACAAAACATCAGGCAGTAGTTTACATTCTTGCTGCCTGCTTTATTTAGCCCCAACCCTGAAGTGACTCTGGGCATTTATAAAAAGAGAACTCTCACAACACTGAGCCCATGTGAAAGATGGTCTTGGCTTTCCTCTGCGGAGATTAAAAACAGAGGGTGTGCTGTAGAGTGCCAAGCCTAACTTCATGGCTATGGTAAGCCAGGGAGCCTGTTTTCTGCCCCATCATTGACTGCGTAATGCTCTCTGCAGAAGTTTGTTGTGAGTTAACGGTATGATTTTTCCTGATAATCTTTCTCTCCGTGTGAATTCAGTGGTTTGAGGATGTGACTGATGCTTAAAATTGAGCCCTGAATCTAGATCAAAGCAGGACAGTCCTCCCCAGGAGAAGGAAGTATGTATTGCAAAATTGATTTGAATTGCCATTGCCCAGAAACTGCTATTTGCATT
>JAOXJK010000001.1:70322170-70335004 GCA_025774025.1 Xenus cinereus
TAAGAAAAAAAAAGAAGAGATATTTTATGTTATGCTGCTCTTGCAGAAAGCAAGCATTTTTGTCTATCACAACAGAGTAACAGCTTTCTGAAGTCAACTCATGAACTGAAAAGGAAACTAATTAAAACAATAACATTAATTTAATGTTGCCAAATGTTAACCAGTCTGGTACTTTCCATAATTATTTTTACTGTTGTAAAATAATTCAAACATCTTTGTCATTGTTTTGTATTGTTATGTTCCTGTAAGTGCTGAATGCTGATTCCAAGGCAGAAATTCTATTTACTGTTAGCTGACTGAGCAACAGAGTCCGCATATCTCTCTTCCCAGCTCTTCTGATTTTCATACAAGGAGCAAAGTAATGTCTCCCATATTGTAGAGAGTTGCTCTGCTGCTTGCTTAGTGCATGAAGAGTGCTTTCAATCAGTGAGGTGCTCTGATAAAAAATTACAACTTCTAGGCAACTCTGTAGATCGAGGAGTAAAAGTTTTCTTAGAACGTGGCAGCAGAAGAGGATCTTCTTAGCTCAGGCTTTCTTTAAAATTCAGGAGAGAGAAGATTCTTCATGGTCTCACCAGATTTAGAAAAGCTTCTTAGTTTCTATAAAATTCATCTTGCCCAACACTACTAGTCTGCTCAAACACCTGCAAGATTGCAGGTACTTCTGAGCTGGTGGGTCCTAGTGGTGGAGCTTGCACATTGTTCACTCTGTTTTCTGTTGTTCTGTGAGTTCTTAACACAGCATAGCTGTGCTGTGCTTAGTGCCTCTTCAAAAAAGCTGAATGTCATATTACTGTTACTGGTTATAGGTTTTCTGGTTCAGGGACAAACCGAGAAGAAGCAGAAGGCCAGCTGTAACTACCTATTTTTTTTAGTCCAATCTACTGGAATTATATGTTTTTGAACTCAAAGTAAGCCCAAATATTTTTTTTTTCCAAGGAAGAAAAGCATTCTATTAATTCTTTCCTGGCTTGTGATGGATTTGGAGGGAAGTAAATAATTCCTCCTTTAACAATCTCAAGGAATATATCCATGAAAGGTAAATCGCATCAGACTTTTTGGTATCGCGGCTCCATGGCAGTAGTATATCCTAATGAACAGAGACACTTAAACTTGGGCTCTAGATGGTGTCTGAGTAGATGGCCTTTGTTCCCTGCAGAGATTCAATGTATCAAGAAGATTATTCTTTCGTGTGTTAAACCATCCTGAAGAAAGAGATGGACAGTAATGTTAAGGAAAGTCTTATCAAAAGATTTTTAGAAAAACTCGAACTTTCTATTTTTTATACATGGGAAGAAATAATGAAGGTCCTTCTGAAATTGCTTTCCATATATGAGTGGTATAGTTGCCAATCTTGTTCAGGTAACTTTTTATGGAAAATTTAGACTCTCTTTCAAAAAAAACCCCACCCAACTAACAAAGCCCCCAACCCGAAACACCAACCAAAGAGAAACGTGTACATATATTAATTTTTCAGCAAAGGACAAATATTTCCAGCGCTTGTCCATGAACTGTGAACTGCCTTTTAACCATTTTCTGAAGTTTTTAACTCTGAAGTCTAAAAAAACTACTCAAAAACTACGGGCATTAGGTATTTGGTTACTGCTATAGCGATACTGAATGCGAAGAACCAATAATGCACGACTGTCAGCTTTTTTTTTTTTTAATCATTAAAGAAGCTTCCTTCATCTGCATTCTTTGTGCAGCCCTCCTGCTAACACTGCTGTGTGATGGTTGTTTATGCAGAGGAGCAGGTAGTGCTGTTTACAAGCTCCCTGTGGGTACAAATAGAATTTGTTCCTTGTTAGCACTGAAGTAGCAACTCTAATATGTTTTTTCAGGTTATACTTTTCCTCTATAGGGTGCTTCTAAACTTCTGTACATCCCTTCTGTTGTGTCAGAAACATCAGAGAAAAGAATCTGTGGTATTTGAGGAGGAGGAGGTTATGAGAGAGAAAGTGGCAGCAGTAGTTTGAGCTAAATATGTTTTAACAGATACAATGATACAAAGCTGTTATTTCCATATCTTTTGCCTCTCTTTCAATAATGTGCTAAAGATTTGAATTTCTCATTTTATTCTCAGGTGTGAGATTTACTCTTTCAAAGATGAACAAACATTACATGGTAGTATTCTTTTATCTGCTGATGAATCAGATATAAGTAAGGGATGAGACAAACACGTGTCATATCCATACAGCAGGAAAAATACAGGGAGGAGATACCTGCACTTTTAAAGTCCTTCAGTTACTAGTGCTTATGCGGAAAAGTCATGTTAGTTGTTCTTTTCTCGTCAGACACAATGTACCCAGCTCTTTCCAAAACCTAGAAATACAACATCACACATTAGTCTCTGGTTTGCCTTCACTGTGATATTAAAAATAATGTGGCTTCAGATACTACTTCAAATACAATCTCTTTAAAACCTAGGCAGATATGCAAATTTTAAGCAATAAGGTATGCCTATAGATTTTGGCTTATGGTAAAAGACAGACTATAATAACACAGTGAATTGCATGAATATTTACCCCCAGCATGCGTGAAGTTTTAAGAAAAGAAAAGATCAATAAAATTTAAAAAAATCTAAGAGGAATTTTGTTCAAGAGGTCTCTTCAGAGTGGAAAATTGTAAAGTAGCAAAAAATACTGTATTTATTTAAATAGGATGATATATAGTACACACACTTTGGTTGATGACATATAACGTGAAGATTTGGGAGGTTATGTAGTAAGTTACCCTGTGCTCTCAAGGCTGTTCCCTGCAGTTTTACTGAAGATGTTTTGAAAGCCTACCAGATTTCAGGAGACTTAATGTAAAACGATACCCATACTTATGCAACACAGTATATTCCTCCAATTTTTACAGAATATAATCCCAAATACTGAGGTTTTACAAAAATCAGCATGATTCAAGTTTTTGCTCATTTCTATTCAGAATAAAAATTAACCTGACTCAGAAGCTTAGTTTTTATTAGGAACAGCATTTTTGCGAAATGGAAAGTTAGCATATGACTTGCTGGTTTCAGATCTATAGATATTATTTTCTTAAATCCAATTTTAGTTTAGTTTTTCTTTAGTTTTTTTAAGCTCACTTGTGACATTTCCATAGAGAAAGTGCCATATTTTTTGATGTGATAGATTTTTAGCTGGACTGGTAATGAAGTTTAAGACTTCAGCATGGAGATACAAATTTTAACTTTTAAAAGTTTCATCAAAAGAGAAGTAACAGCATAATGAATTGTAAGAAAAGAGAGTGTTAATTTTTTCACTGTAGGTATTCTAATTAGATTTATGTAAACCCAAAAAATGTTTCTAAAAACATGGTTGGCAAACCAGCCCACTCTTTCTGAAAGGGCAGTGCTTTAATTCAAAGCAGTTCAATTTATCTTAAAAAATTAAACATTCAAAATCTTGCAACAAAGAAAATGTTGATGTATATTCTCATACATCTGATTATATCTAATATCTTACATTTGATTAGACTATCATGTTAAAAGCATGCAATATGTTCTGTAAGGGGATATGAACAACTTCAGGTGGATTTTTTTAGTACACTTCTCACATTTCCACACAAAAAGGGAAACATATTTTACAGCAAGTAATCTTGAATTCATATTATAAAAAATTCACATAGTGATCCTCCACTAGCATGTAGATATTAGTAAGTATTATATATTTTTTATATATATTCTTGATTTCAAAGGAACTACCCCTGCCTTGGAATTAGTAGCAATATTAATTTTAAATTATCTGAATTATCTTAACTGTTTGGGGATTTAAGAAAACCAAAAAGTCTAATATATCCAGAAGAGGACAGTGTTTGTTGTGATGTTCTTTGGTTGGAAAAAATAATCTTCCATTAAATATGAAATAATGACTTTACCTAGAACGATTGAGTCCAGAGACATGAAAAAATGTAAGAAAAACTGATAAGCCATGGTTTCAATATACCTTCATTTCTTGCAAGCTCCTGAAATTCTTCTATCTTGTTCTTTTTAAAACACAATATGCATACTGCTCAATATAGATTAAACCCCAGAATTTTCATTGTCAGAAACTGCAGCATTTCAAAATACATTTTTTTTTGGCACAAATAATCAAGATGTCTTTCAATTTGGAGGCAATGGATAATTTTAGGTTGGACATCCAGGATGTCCACCATGCTTTTATTGCAGTGCTCTCACTGGTGCAAGCTTCCCCGTTAATCCTATATACCAATGAAGCAAATGCCCTACATTACTTGTCCCTTGCCCTTCTCCACAGCTTGCTGTATCTTTCTCTCTGGCTTTTGTACACTGGAAAATTTTTTCAGTTCAATCACAATTCTGTGATATTTGGCTTATTCTGTCTTTTGATTGTCACCTATGGTGAGTGTGGAAAAAAAAAGGTTGTTGTGCACATGCAGCTCTGTCTCATGGTGACATTTTTCAGACCTGAAAACTGATCTGAACATGCACTTGGAGCCCTGTCTTTGTACATTTAGAAGGCTCTCACAGACTTAATTATCTTGCCAACAACTTTAGCTCAGTAGTAAAATTGGCTACCTCTTCCAGGCCTAGGAAAGAGAAGGCAAGGTTAGAGTTGGTCCTCACTGGAAAGGGAGGCTGGAGCCCTACTGAAATGGTTAAGACTTTTCCCTAAGTCTTAACCGGGACTTTGAGGTGGATGCTGCAGTGCAATTGTAAAGAATGTTGCTCGGCAAGATGAAAGAGGAATATTGGCTAGGCAAAGTACAGAAAAGCAAAACAATCCTTCCTTTTCTCTCCCCTCTCTCTTCTCCCAGCCCTTCCCTTCAAATAATCTCCTATGAAAAGATATAAAGTATTACTTAAAAGCATGTGGCAAGTTCTGAGGAAGATAGCTGGACTCAATGTCCTTTCTATTTTTCTTTATGTCCTTATGTAACTTTTAATGTCATATCTGAGAAGCTTGGGTTTTTTTAACTACTTGGTCAATGACAGATGTCTGTGTAGAACATCATCGTGCTCTTGCTGGTGCAGATCTTTGTTACATCATGTAAATGTTTTCTTACAAATGATTTTGTTACACATGTAAAGTTACTTTTGAGGTAGACCACACAAAGATGGCTTGTTGATGAACAAGTCTCTCTCTTCCATGTAAAACTGATTCAAGTAACAAGAAATGACTGCCTCAAAAGTGCAGTGAGTGCCACGTTTAGCAGTCTTTGGGTGTTCACATTTACAGTGCAATCCTCGTAGCATCACCTTCATCCCAATACCATGTCAAGAGAAGTTAGCTCCTATCAAACATCGTAAATGGCAATGAATCACGCTGAGGCATATGAAATTAATTATGGTTGCATTTTTCATAGTAGTACTGCTTTTAACTCTTTACATAAAAGAAATGGGAAAGAAGGAAAAGGGACAGCATTCTCCTTTCTGGTAGCTACATTATAAAGTATTTGTAGCTTTCAAAATAAATGACTACTTTTTTCCAATTTTTTGAAGGGGGAAAAAATCCTCCTGAGATGCAATCTTAAGCAAAGTACAAGAAGTTCCCAAAGGATACTAAACATGAACAAAAACATTTCCAGCATTCTTATAATAATGCTGTGTTTACTTTGTCAATTAATGATTCATTACCCAAAACAGCTTGTGCGTTACAAATGGCTCTGCATTGTATTTATGGAGCTGCAAACTGTAAAAGGCAAAAATGGCTTCACTTTTCCTGCAACCATTTGTTTTTTCTGAACACTGAAAAACAGAGTTGTAGAGAGTGTATAGTATATCATCTGTTTATTTACTTAGTCCTCTAGTGCCTTTGCTCTATGATGAGGAGCTCCTATCCTGTAAAATTTACTGCTGTAGGAACTACCAGACCCAGGTTATCTTTGTTTTCCTTTACAAAATGCTAGCAGGAATGTAGGCAGGGTTTGCAGACTGGATATACAGTCTGGAATTAGTCACCGAAGTCTGGGAGTACTAGGCAGAGGGTGAGATGTGGTTTCTAGTCCTGTTTCTTTAGATCTAGAGAGCCTCAGCACAGTTTCTACCACTGCCACGGGTGAACAGAGCCTTCTGTTGGGTCTGAGCGAAGAGTCTTGGGCCCCACATAACATCTATTTCCTTTTCAAGGAGACATGTTACCCCATTACCTGCATGGGCAGAGGGACAATGTAACCCCATTATTGCAGTGTGCCCAGAAGCTAAAGGCACAAAGGCAATTGGTTTCCAAGAGCCGTTATAAGCCAGCCATGCAATTACTGCAAGACAGGAAAGAGATCAGACAAAGTGTTCAGTTGGTGCAAATCAGTGCAGCTTGTCACTGATTTTAATGGAATTGGTTGATTTATATCCGTCGAGAATCTGACCTATCACACACAGAGATGGAAAATGTAGTGCAATTTGCTTCAGTGGGAGTTGTGCTCCCCTGTCCAAGGCACAGTATAATCACGTGTGTAATATAACTGAGTTCCTGCAGCTGTGGGAGATACATCTCAGATTTCCCCACTTTGGTGTTGTTAAAATTATAGCAGAGCTTTTCAGTCACATAGCATTTTTATTTTATTTTATTACTATTAGGCGTCTGAGTTTGGCTAAACATGTGGTTGTAACTTTATTAGACTTTTTCTAAAATTAATCACACCCCTTTCACCCTTGATGGCTTCCACCTCAATAAATTACATCATAAATGGACATAGGTGAAAGCTGGAATCTTCTAGCATTAGTCTAAAATAACAGGTTTAATGGTTTTACATTGCACATAATGGTTACAGAATTTAATCAAAAGCCCAACATGAAAAAACTCTCTTGTCTTCAAAAGGCCATACTAAACAGACATTGCCATTGCTGGTGCCAAAAGATTCAAGTTGTTTATCTGCAGTCTTATCTTCAGTACAGTTTGTTTGGCATTCAGACACAGGTCCACAGAGCAATATACTCAAAAGCCTCCGACATCTAACTCTTCCAAGAGAGTCCAAGGTGCACATACTCTTTCTCTAACATCCAAAGGAAGAGTTGGTACTTCTGGATGAATTGAAAAGCACCCAGTGCATTTAATACCAGCAGGTAGAGAAGCTCTCCACTTAGATTGTATGTAATGGAGCTCACTCATGAGTTGTGAGGGAGAAGGGCTTTGGATGACAACGAAACCTTCCCTTACAGAAGGTATCATTGCTATGAAAATATGCCTGCCATTTCCTGACTGTGCAGTATTTACACATTTGCCAAAAACTGGTGTTACTAGGATAGTATCAACACGGTGATATTAATCAATAGTATCAGATAGTGTCTGCAAATCATCAACTTTTTCTCCTTGACAATTATTTTTTATTCTTATTGTTATCAGTTTTTATGATCGTTATGTATCTTGTGAATGCTGGCTAACTAGGGTGATATAAATTTTAGAGTTGTGAGAACTCAAAAGATACTTGCAGGCAATTAGGCAATAACTGTATTAAAATAAAACAAATTGGGGCCAAAGTCTAGCCATTTGCATTTCAGTTATGTGACTCTTATCTCTGTCATTCATTGTCTCCTTGGAGGGTTGACAGTAAAGTCTCCCCACACAAGAAACGATAAAAGGTCAGCAGCAGATTTGGCCAAACAGTAGAGTTTAAACTGGTATTGTATCATTTTTCCTTATTGAGTTAATTACAAATGTGAGGTATATATAATGCATGGAAATAACATGCATTATTTTCTTTGATAAGCCTTCTGTATATTTCACTAGTAGTTCTTCTGAAGTCCAAAGAGCCCAGGTCTGGATCCAATACCTTTTAGAAAACACTAAAATGATGCCAGTTTCTAGCTGAGTAAAGGTAAGAGTCAGCTATGGAAACTGAATAAGGACTCTACTCTGCAGGTTGGGATTTGAGTGAAATTTCAGGGTGACACAGGCAAGACACAAGATTGGTGCCACACCATCCTTTGGCAGGGCCTGCTCTCTTCAGGATTTCCAGAGACTTCCAGGAATTTCACCAATATTCAGTTTCAGGAGGAAGAATTGCTGCTACCTTCCCGGAAAGGACATATGAGGAGTTGGATGGAGGAAAGGCCACAAAAAATTTAGATCTTCTTTTGAAAAGCTTCTGCTGTGAGTATGCTGGGTGTCCTTGTAGACTCTTGCTGGTAGCCTTTCATTTCTTCTGACCTTTTTCTGTAGAATTTGGCTTAGTGAGTTGAATCAAGGGCTTTACATGAATTAACACACAACGTAAGCAAAGAGTACCTACAAGTACAGAAAAGACTGCCCAAGAAGTCATCCAATATAGACTTAAAAGTATGCTGTGGCTTGAGAGCATGTTCAATTTTCTTACATTAGCAGTCCTACAGAAGCCACTGGGTGTTGTCACATAAGTGAGGTTGAGAGAATTTGGAATTATTCTTGGATTTTACAGCTCTATAGTGATACACTGTGAAGTGCTTTGGATACCGCAGAGAAGCTTCTATTCTCAGAGCATATAGTGGAGGAAAGGCAGCAAAAAAACTCAGTCTTTTTGGAGAAAACAAAATCAAGAGACACAAAGCAGTCTGATGGTGTTGGTACCGATTATAAGTCTGATGGGATCCATTTGTCTGTTTTTCCTGAATACTTCTCTGTGTTTCCATGGTGTTTTGATTTATGAAGAACACTTGTTGAAACTTCATTTTCTGGCAATGGAAACTAGACAGCCTCAGAATACAGCTGATCTATCAGATAGAATGATAGAAGAGTCCTGTGCTAGTATCTTTCTTTCTAAAATCCTGTTGCCTTATGCTACCAGAGGTACTAAGAAGAAAGATGAAAAATTTACAGAAGGGTTTGTGACAGGTTAGATGGCTAACTTAGCCACTTTTGTAAACCTGGACCAGTGCCTTCCTCTGTAGGCTATCTAGGTAAGTTTGTATTGCATTCATTGTTGTCATGGTACTCCAGCCACATACTCTGATAATTTTTTTTCCTTTTAATTTGAAAGCATGTTTGTAAAGTATATAATTTTTATTTAATGGTTTTCCTTTGAAAACTCTGGATAATCATTTATGTGCAGGCACCACTGATGATTTTTTTCTTCTACCAAGTATTTATATTTTCCATACTTGAGCTAGTTTGTTTAAAGCTACAGCAGTTTTATCTCCTCGGGCTGCAGACAATTGTCTTGTTATGTTTTGTGAGGGGGAATTGGAAAACAATTCTTATGGACAAATATTTTCATATGTAATCAGAGAGAGGATCACATGATGAAAGCAAGCAGGAGAATTTCTCACATCTAACAAAATTAGATCAGAGGGGATTAAATAATAGGCGGCAGGTAGATTTACATGATACTTTGTAAAGTAAAAGACTGCAAAAAAGACATGTTTAAGGTATGGTAGAAATCTTGACTGTTAGCATGTAAAATGAGAAGCTCTTGCTCTCATGGGTTCTTATAAATTGGCAAGTTCAATAAAAACATATTTTCACTGTTTCCACAAATTTTGCTGTTTTGAGAACAGAAGAGATTTGAATGTGCTGAAGCAAAACCACTACGTGTTTTTACAATTAAGTTCATGATTCTCAGCTCAGTTTGCCCCCTACTTTACCAATTTCCTTCCCCCATGATTGCTTGTCACAAACAAGATACTGAAGAACTTTGAATAAATCACCTGCTGTCACCTCAGACATATTGTTTTGATGTTGTTTTTAAGCTTATTTCCATATTGAAGTTTCACAGTTGTGTTTCTCTCTCCAGCCTTGAATATTATTGCTTTTCTGAGCATTGTTTCTTGATCTGCTTAAGACTGTTGACAGAAAAAGCACTTACAGAAGAGCTCTACCAACACCACTTATAAGAATAGCAGAGTAAAAAAGACAGAGTATACTATCTTTATTGGTTGAAATATTTGAATCAGTAAGAACACTCGTTGTATTCTAGAAACATGCAATTTCATTCTAAAATGCTTGTTTAACATGGAGTGAAATAGTAATAGAAGTTTTTTCTTCTTTGGTGATTCTTTTTTGCACTTAATTTAGGTGATGATTGGGGTTGCTATTGGCTCTTGAGATGTTCATCTCACCGTTACATCTCCTTCCTCCGTATTCCTCAGCTAGCGTGTTTATGATCACAATTAGTCTCCCACAGGCCTTTTCTTTTAGATGTCTTTTAAAAGGAAGCAATTTATGGGAGTGCCCTGATAAAGTCATGAAAATGTACTTTTTTGCAAGATAGACATGGTTCAGCCTCTCTCATAACCTAACTCGAAGTGTTGGAGCCACTGACAATTTCTTCAGGGATTTTTATTCTGTGAAGTTTGTATGGGAGCTGTGTTCTGTCTAGTATTCACATAGGCGTGTGAATACAAGCAAAATAAACGACTGCCAGCCCAAACATTCTAAGCACCTTCTGACACAACCTCAAAAGAGGCAAATAATATTTCAGATTTTGAACTAAAGTAATTTAATAACCCACCACTGCTAAGATTGGCAGTTGACAGCTTGCGTCCAGTCTGATACTGGCAGATGAAGGACTTGGCATGTGAAACATAAGAAATCCTTCTCTTTGAAATCCACAGTGTCGGTGCTATGCTTGGATACAAAATTTGTTTTAAATTTCATATCTGCCCTCCAGAATTTGGCCTGTTAGCATCTGAGGCTTTGGTTACAGGCTTATTGCTAGGGGATGCATTCTCTCCCTTTATGAACCCCATTGAGTACTTCAGTTACACAACCTGAGCTGTTCTGGTGCTCTAAGACCTTCCTCGGCTCAGCCCTGGGCTAAAAAAAATGGAGAAGCAGCATATTTCAAACTTACTAGAATAAATTTTGACATATGATAGTTAGTGCTCAAGACAGTCCCTATCTCATCCCACTACGTATTTATAATCCCTCTTGAATTCCAGCACATTTTGTTTTGACATTTTCTCAAGAGTTACCAAGACAAATATGAGTTGTTTCAATCTACTCCAAAACTCTGATACAAAATAAAAGACACCAAAGACTTATATGATATAAGCAGCTATGTGATGAACACTTAACCAAGTCATGACAGGAGGGCTCAGGGACTCAGTTTCAAAATGAGGTTTTCTTCTTTTTCAATATTCATTATAACGCATGAAGGCAAACCATGAAACACGAAGTCCTGAATGTACAAAACATCCTTAAAGGCTTTATTTTAACAATTAAGAGACATACAACAGATGATATGGGGCTTTTTTTTTTTTTGATAGGCCACCCTACTGCAGGAGCTTTGCTAGCAGAGCCAAGTGCCTTTGTGGCACAGCCCCTTTCCTCTGTCCCCATGGCAGCTTTGTGCCCCATCCCACCCTGCCACACTTAGCTCTGTTCAGGCTTAAAACCGAAATCGGTCTCACCATGTTTGGACTGGGGAAGACCAGCAGCTGTCCCGTTAGTGAAAAGTTGTCTGAAATCACAGAATCATGGAATTGTCAGAGAAGGGACCTCTAGAGATCCTCTACAACTCCCCTGCCAAAGCAGGGCTGCCCAGAGCACATCACTCAGGAGCATCCAGGTGGGGCTTGAAGATCTCCAGAGAAAGGGACTCCACACCCTCCCTGGGCAGCCTGTTCCAGGGCTCTGGCACCCTCACCTTCCCCATATTTGTGTGGAACTTCCCATGTTCCAGCTTGTGCGTGTTGCGCCTCATCCCATCACTGGGAACCACTGAAATGGTGATGAAATGAGGTGTCCAAGGACAGAACTGAATGACTGTCATTAGTCATCGACTGACGCTCTTCTTGACCGTGGCTTTTGGAAGGCAGGGAGCAGTACTGCCACTGCGCATCTGGCAAGCCTTGCCGATGATAAAAACCACCCCAAACCAACATATACACTACTTCCACACACGTCTCCAATAAAAGGATGGTGGCTGTCGATAAAGCGAAGTTGTTCTGTATCAGATGGAACACCGCTGCCTCTCCCCTCAACCATTTTAACCCCTTTTTTCAAGTTGCCATTAAATAGTTCCAGCTGGATCTATCTGTGCCTCTCTCCCTTAGGCATGAGATACCCAGCCCCAAGAGAACATACACTGGAGAATTAGCAAACATTGATGATAACTGTGTAGAAGAATCAATTTAATTTCACAAATATGAAAGCAAAGACGTTGTACAGTTTAATTAACCAGTAATCCCTGTAAAATAGGTTCCTTGCTACAGCGAAATAAATGGGGAGTTCACATGCCAAGAAGTAGTCTACAGCTTAAGATCTGATTCCTCGTAATGAGCTGCGGGGTCTTCATTTTCAGTAATACTGATCTAATAGTGGGCTGCTGAAAAAAAACTCAATTTCTGATGCTGTGACTATCACCAGAGCACAGCAGCCTGTGTTTCACTTCCCCATTTACATTAAACTCTCTGATTCACAAGCAACTTGTTCATAGATACTATTTCATCGCTTTCTGCATCCCTGGGGTCTCACTGTATCTCACCCCAAACTTGCCTCTGGGACGAGAACATCTCTATCCCACAGGGATGCCCGGGACCTCGGGTCGATCTGGTTCCGCTCACGGGAAGGTTCATCAGCTCACGCTGTGCACCATGCCTTGCCCAGCCTGAATTTTTCAACGCTGGGAAGATACTCTGTGGTTATTACTGGAGCAACTGAACTACCTTACTTTTAAGCAAGAAAAAAAAAAACAAAACATTTACCTGCTTCACCTACAGACAGGGCATTTGCTGGCCAACCTTTAGCTGGGTAGGAAACCCACCCTACGTGCCTCGCCGGGCACTCAGAGGGATGTGCTTGCTGAGAAGGCTCCCACTTTAGTGCCTCGAAAACAAGACGGCATATAAATCAGAGATACTTTAGTTACAAATACACCATCGAGTTGTTCTTAAGTACTTAATCACTGCAATGATCTTTCTGAAAAAAAAAAAAAAAAAAAAAAAAAAAGAAATTTTAA
>JAOXJK010000001.1:70335104-70358411 GCA_025774025.1 Xenus cinereus
CCAAAAAAAAAAAAAAAATAATCAAAACCCACCCCCAAATCCTCCCAAATCCCCCCCAAAAATATTCCTGCTGGGTCAGTGCGGTGCGCGGCCGGCGGGGGCTCCTCTACGTCCTGGACAGGCCACGGTTGTCCAGATCCTTCACCTGGGGGGGGGTGTGGGTGGGAAAGGGCTCAAGTTGGGTGAAATTCAATTTTTTTCCCCCAAACCTGGGGAGTTTGGGCTGGTTTTGGGGCCGTTACCTTGTATATTCGGACCAGCCAGTGCTCTGTGGTGTAGGCCTCCTCCAGCACGTCCAGCTCAAAGTCCTTGTTGCCGATCTCGGCGTTCCTCACCCGGTCGTAGCCCGGCGGTCGCTCTAGGAGAGGGCAGAGAGCCCCGAGGAGGTGGGGTGCCCCCAAAATGTGTGTGGGGGGGGGTTGTGTGTCCCCCCAGCCCCAGGGGAGGGTTGCGGGGACTTACTGGCCTCGGTGTAGACCTGCCCGAAGCGGTAGTAGCACATCTTGTACATGAGGCAGTTGAGGAGCACCGGGGAGCCCTCCCGGTCCACCCGGAACTCCCCCGTGGGCGTGTAGTAGTCGTGCTCCTTGATGTGGCGGCCCGTGTCCGTGCTGCCCCCGATCCGCACCATCCACAGGAACTTGTTGATGTCTGGAAGGGTGGAGGGGCAGAGAGGTGAGTTGGGGGGCAAAGAGAGGAGAGTTGAGTTGAATTGAGGGGCAAAGAGCTGAGGAGTTGGGGGGCAAAGAGCGAGGACTGGAGTTGAGTCGGGGGGCGAAGAGTTGAGTTGAGTTGGGGGCAAAGAGCGAGGACTGGAGTTGAGTTGGGGGGCGAAGAGTTGAGTTGGGGACAAAGAGTTGAGTTGAGTTGGGGGGCAAAGAGCAAGGATTGGAGTGGAGGTGAGTTGGGGGGCAAAGAATGGAGTTGGGGGGCAGAGAGCCAAGGAACAGAGTTGGGGGCAAGCAAGAAAAGTCCATGCAGGTCCCAGAGAGGAGCCTCTTGGTCCCGTTCCCACTTGGCAGCCCCAGCTGAAGGTGGGACCCGGCTCCTCTGGAGCTGTTCTGGAGGAACTGGTGCCACCAGTGGTCCACGGGTGGGTGTGACCCAGCTCAGGGCAGAGCTCACCGTCGGAGGAGTACCCGGTGAGGCCTCCAAAGATGACCAGCACGTAGCTGACGTCCAGCTCCCTCATGATCTCATAGGCTTTCTCCTCCGTTGACGCCATTGCCTGGAGAGGACACAGCGTCACTCACGCCATGCCGTGCTCCCCAGAAAGTCAGGGGAAGGCAGCGGGTGAAGGAAGGACCCACCTGACCCACGCGGGAAATGTGCGTGTTGTTCCAGGTGTTGTTGTCCACTAAGATGGTCCTGTTGGCCATGGCCGTTATCTGGTACCCATAGTCCCACCAGGACATCACCTTGGCATCCTGCACCCAAACACCAGACGTGCCGTCAGCACCTCAGCGGACAACTCTGGGTCCTCACCACCCAAATCACCCTCCCCGTTCACCTCTGGCGTGTTGTGACGCAGCCAGTAGTAAGCTTCTCTGAAGTCATCAAAGATGATCCTGCTGCCGTCCCCACCCCGGGCGGACAGAACGATGGAGGGGGAGGAGTAGGCCTCGCTGGTCACCCAGGTGGAGTGGAAGGTGTAGGTGATCAGGAAGAAAGCCATGACCAGGATCATGCCGCTGGCCACCTGGGGGAGCAAACTGGGGTCAGCGCTGGAGGGAAGAGGCCACCAGCCTCCCGCACTCGTCCCCACCAGGTCCAGGTGTCTTCTCCCCCTTCCCGAGCCGGCCCAACACTCACTTCGTTTTTGATGGGGTAGGTGGAGTCTTGCTGCTTTTTGCTCTTCTTGTCCGGCCGGCTGATGTCCAGGTTCTTCATGTAGGTGGACAGCACCTGAGAAACCCCGATGCCGGAGAGGATGCACATCACCGGGGCCAGCACCAGCATGAGACGCACCTACGGGCAACAGCAGAAGGGTCAGGGCCTCTTGGAGAAGAAATTGGGACAGAAATCTGAAAGAAGAGGGAAATCAAACGCCATCCCTAATTGAGCGCCTCGAATTCAGCAGAAACATCAACCTTGAAACCCAGAGTTGATCTTTTTTAGCGGGTGCAGACTGGGAGCTGCCACCATCTCAGATACCCCCAAAAGGAAGTTCTCTGAAGACCACGGTGCAGAAGTGACCTCAGTTTAACACCCTCGGGCAAACCGAAGTGGAGCCAAGGATTAGTAGGTGCCTCCACACACAGAAATCAACCCACATTTAGGACTCGGGGGGCCAGAGGAAGAGTGGAAACGGGCCCAGCGGCAGCCGCTAGTCGTCGGTCCCTGCTGGGATGCCTGGAGAACTCGGCTGGGTTTGACACTCAGCTAGGGGACATCAAGAACCACCCAGCAGGTGGCCACGTGGGAACGAGTAACACCAAAACCACTAAGTTTTGCAACTTCGCTGCACAGAGGGGTGAATAAACCCATTTTAAGGACAGGAGAAAAGCCTCGTGAACGTTTCAGCCGGCCCAGGGTGGAAGATCCATCCCCAAGAAGTTCAGAAAAAGAGATGAGATCGGCTTCATTCCGTCATCCTGCGCTCACCATCACAGCCGAGAAGTACATGCTGGTCACGCCGTACATGATGATGAAGATGCGGGCGTCCGAGAGGTTACTGAAGCAGTAATAGAGACCCACTGCCAGGAGGAAAGAGGGACGGGTCAGGTTCACCTTCCCAACACGACAAACGGCCAGCAGAGGACCATCTACAGCCCACCAGCACCACGAGGAGATGGTGGGCTGGCAGATTAAAACCCTTGTGGTGTCCTACGGCCATTTAATGACTCGGGGTCTAACGACACCTGGGCTGGGCTCACCTGGGAACATGAAAACCAGAAGCTGCAGGTCAAAGTAGTAGGAGGACCAGGTGGTGGGCTGGTGCTCGGAGACGGAGGCGATGATGGGGATGTTGTTCTTCGCGTAGGAGGGATCCAGCAGGGAGTAGAAACGCCCCGTCCACGGGGAGATCTTCCCTAGAGAAGAGGAGAAAGAAAAAAAAAGATCTCTCGCAGGGGAAGCACGTGACCGAGCAATCCCGGCCCTCGTTTAACATCTCTATTACTCAAAACTGCCATTTTAGAAAGGAAATGCAGCGCAATTTTACCCTAAAAAGACTTCTCCCCCGCCCAACCTCTATTTTTAGCACCTTCGCTACTAGAGATCGACATTCAGTTGCCCAAGCGTCAGCTCAGGGGCCCCGGCGTGCGCCGAGACACGGAGGGTTTCTCTCTGCGCCTCGTATCGCCCAGAGCTGCTGCTGCTTAATTACTGTCCTGCAAAGGGGCAAATTAGGGCAGGTCCCAGCCTCCCCCTCAGAGGGGGGGACTCACAAGCACCGAAACGTGGGTGATAACGCAGAATTAGGATTGAAAAGTGCTCTTCAAAGCCGCGAGAGGAGGCAAAGCACCCAGCCATCGCCACCACCCCGGGGTACCTGTCAGCATCAGCACGGCCCCGATGGTGAGGAGGACGAAGCCGACCAGGGAAATGACGCTCCTGAAGAGGATTTCGAACTGCTGGGGGTTCAGCTTGCTCCGGAGGTAGTCTACGAAGGCGTGGATCTGGCACAAGCCGAAGACTCCAAGGGCAGCCATGTGCTCCGAGGAGAGGACGGGCTGCGAGCAGGGGAGAGCGTCAGCAGAGACAGAAAACGAGAGCTGCGACCGGTATCGGCTTTTTTTCCACGGGAAACCATTCCCTCCCCGCTGCCGTCAGTCACTTCCTTACATCAGTCACTTTCTTACATCCCCTTCGATTCCCAGACGGGAATCCCCAGGGAAAATTACACCCATTCTCTCGAAAGGGCGAGCTAAGCAGGTATTTTTCCTGCAGTACCAAGACACACACCGGCCTGAGCATTTCCTTCACCAAAGCCGGAGGCGTTTTCATGAAAGGCAACCAGTGCCGTGAAGGTTACGAGCGGCTTTGAAAATCGTCCTCCAAAAACCTCCAGAAGCTCATCTTGCCACAGGTGGCAACGAATCAGCGCAACGGCAACTAGACCTAGGAGCCAGCACCCCCTTATAACACCACCAGCAAAGGCAAGAAGAGGAAACCAGGTGCCAACTCGCTGTTGCTCTGCTACGACCCACGGAACGACTGTCCTCCGGTCCACAAATCATTCTGGTCCCCACCTGGAAGCCCACAAAGGAGATCTGCATGGAGAGGATGGTTCCCAAGCAGTAGACGGTGCAATAGGCCACGTAGATCCTGTGGGAGAAGCGGCCGGTCAGCATCAGCACCAGCACGTGGAGGGGGATGAGGTTTATCAGAAAGACGTAGCCGCCCCACGAGGAGACCTGCCAAGAGAGGAAAAACAAACAGAAAACCCACGAGTTCCAGGACTGAACAGGTTGCACAGCAGAGGTCAAAGCCGGCAGGTTTCATTTTCCCGGGATCATGCCATCAGGATTGCCACCCAGCCGCCCTCCCCAAGGGCATCCTCAACAGTCACGGTGGCCAGAAGCCCAGATTTTTCAACGCTATTAATAAAACCTCGCGCAAAACCCCGCTAGTTTCACTAAGAGGAAACGAACGAAGAAAGGACCCGTTCGATTTCCACGCCAAGCCCTTCACCGAGGTTCTGGGCTCCCAGAACACACGGATGCAGGCCACGTATTTTTGGTCACCGCATCCGAAATACCTCGGCGCTGCGAGAAGAACACTCACCATGTAGAAATAGGCCAGAGCACACATCGCCGCCCAATAGATGGAGCCGGTTTTGACGGCTTTGATCCACATGTAGTAGGTTAACAGCATGCAGAATATGGCGATACCTGGGTGGAAGGAGGCAGAAAAGTCAAAGGAAGCTCACATCAGCCCTGGAACATCAATATAAACTCTGAGGTGCACCACAGCACTCAACTGCATCTAAAATACGTATATATATACGCTTCTGCTGCTCCACCAGAAAGTGGAACAGCACCTCATACAAAGAGGTGCTTGGGAAAAGGGTTTCCTATCTCATTTCTAGACTGAAACACTGTGGTGTTTGTGTCTTACTGCTGATAACAGCTCACGTGGCCTCTCCTAGCCACAGCAGCTGGCCTTTCTGGACACAGCGACTCCTTACATAGCCCGGATACGGGAGAAGAACCTGGATTCTCCTCCCACAGGCACCGACAACGAGACTGCTTGCCTTTGCCAGCCCCAAAGCCACCACTGGAAGAGAGAGACAACCCCAGGGGAGCCGCACAGCAGCTCCGATTCCGAGCAGAGTTTGTGGAGGCGGCAAAACCCTTTTTGTTTGTAAACAAGGACACCGGGGGAATGGGGTGCTGGAGTCAGGAAACACTCTCCATCTCAACCACGTAGGCAAGAACCACCACCGATCTCCGAGCAGCCGGGTAAGTTAAACCACAGGGACCTGTCGGGGATCACTGGGCAAGGACGGTTCCTCTGCCGTGCCCTGCAGCTTCTTTGCCATCGCGTTCCAGCACCCAGCAGTCGTTAAGGGTTTCCCTGCTCCCAGGGTTGCAAACTCACCTTCGTTATCGTAGGAGCCGGCAACAGATCGAGAGATGTACCCAGGCACCACCGCAATCATGGCGGCAGCAAGGAGCCCTGCGCCTGCATCCTGGGGAAAGAAACAGAGAAAAGGAGAAAAAAGCCATAGAATCATAGAATGGTTAGAGTTGGAAAGGACCTTAGAGAACATCGAGTTCCAACCCCTCCGCCCTGGGCAGGGACACCTCCACTAGAGCAGGTTGACCAAAGCCCCATCCAACCTGGCCTTGAACACTTCCAGGGATGGGGCAGCCACAGCTTCTCTGGGCAACCTGTTCCAGTGCCTCACTTCGGAATATCTAATCTAAATCTCCCCTCTTTCAGTTTAAAACTGTCACCCCTTGTCCTATCACTGCACTCCCTGATAGAGAGTGTCCCTCCCCATCTTTCCTGTAAGCCCCCTTTAGGTACTGGAAAGCTGCTCTGAGGTCTGCTAGGAGCCTTCTCTTGTCCAGGCTGAATAACCCCGACTCTTTCAGCCTGTATTCATAGGAGAGGTGCTCCAGTCCTCTGATCATCTTCTCTGGACCTGATCCAACAGGTCCTTGTCTTTCCTGTGCTGAAGACTCCAGAGCTGCACACAGTACCCAGGTGGGGTGATTCCGTGAGGTCTTACAAGAGTGGAGTAGAGGGGTGTGTGGCGGTGTGATCTCCCTGTTTTGCCCTCCCCCCCAGCCCCAGCTCCTGCTCGGGCCTTAGCCACCATGGCCATCACAACAGCAGTTGTGATAACTTGCACCTGGACTTTGGGGGATGGCTGGCAATATAGTCAAAATACTGTCTGGAGTGTGGACCCAGAAATTTTGTTCCCATGAGAATATGACTATAGGTCAATTATCTTACTGTATAAATAGCGGGCAGCCCAAGAGCCCTTGGAGCTCTCCTGTATGGCAGCGGGCTGCACGCCAGGATCTCCCCTTTTGTGAGAACACTCGCTTAAGGTTCTACTCCTCGAGGTTGAGAGATTCCTTGCCGCAAGAGATTCTTAGTGAGTAATGGCATGCTAAACTTTGAATTCTTAGCTAAGTAATGTAAAGGATTGATTGCACACGTATAAAATGTCCATTCCCTTTAGGATAGATTACAAAAGAAAGGGCTCTTCCAAAGTACTTACTCTTGTTGTTTCTTATTTCTGTTAGTCATCTCAAGCCCCAGTCAAAATCATGACCATGTTATTCTAGGTATTAGTTTAATACATATAAGTAGTTCTTGCTGAGTTAACTTATATTTAAGAGAGAATGCAAATAGATAAAAGGGAAGAAAGTGTATTATCCCCTTTTTTACAGGCAGCTTGAACTTTATCTTCACTGCAAAAAGTGTTCCTGAATCAAGATTGCTGACTGAAATTAAAATTCTAGTGAATCCTACTTTAATCAAACTTACTTGACCTGAAAACATCATCCTTCTAATCCTCCTTACCATCCACTGTTGTTAATACCTTAGCAAAGGGTTTCACTGTTGCTTATGAGACTTTTTGTAGTAAGAATGAATCCCTGTCTCTGGAATCCCAATTCAATGGTTTACTAACAACATCACCCTTCTTTCTTAATTAAAAAAAAAGTTTTGAGGGTGGGTTCTGAGTTCTTATTACTTCTCATTCATTTCATAATGCTGCAGTTAGTACAGATACTGAAAAGACATAAGAAGAAAACTAAATGTAAATAATAATAAAAAATGGTGTATCTTTGTTGAGGGCTCTTTACCCCATGAAAAGATACTGCCTGGTTTTGGTCTATGTCTTTATGAAAATGACTATACAAAGGGCATTTTTATGAAAAATACAATTAAGAAGATCAATTGAGGTCTTACTCACTTTCCCTGTCTGATTGATTTTAGCCACATCTCCATGTATAATATGTCTAGTTAGTTGCTGTCTCCAAAGCTAAATATTGATTCTGACGTTAGCTGGCTAGATGAGAGAGGCTACCTTCCACAGAATACCTGTATTGAAAACTAACTTTCTCATCTAACAGAGACAAAACAAATTCATTATTCATATTTCAATTCCATTATAGGTCTTTATAATTTATTCTAGTTCAATTCCGTCCTGTTATGGTTCCAATGGGGTGCTGTTCACTGCTATTGCTGACCCATTTCCAATAGTGCATTAAGCTATGTGATTAACATCTGTCACATGTTGTTTGTTCTCTCATCTTCTCCCCAGGGATGTAAGTGTGTGCAGTGAAGTGTCCCGTTAATTTGTTATTTTAAATATGCATGTTGCTATGTATTTATTAACCAAGGCAAGGTCAGGGAAATGGGCCTTACATTTGGACCAGAAAATGAACAGGTTTGCGATGTATTTTTTCCTCAACCCTGATGTAAAATAATAATATTGTCAGTAAAATTCATGTAGAGATTTCATTTTATAGGAGTGATGTGATATCACGTTCTTTCTACAGGTTCTGTCAGTGTTTTGTTTTACTACAGTTGTTGTTACAGAAATTCATGTTTACTTACAAGTGAATTATCCCGAGTCTACAATGCTTTGTGGACCATATGTTATCTTTTATCTGCAGTAGCAACACTGAAGAGATCAGCAGTGTGTACATGTACGGTACTCTCTGACAGTATTTTAACCTTAGAAGGACTGCTAGAAAAAAAAAAAGGCCTTAATCAAGAAGTGATGGATACAGTTTTACCGCAGTTTAAATTTTTGTTTTATTTCATCTGTGGTTTCTGAAGTGGTTCCTCGTGAAACTTGTCTTTGCTTTCCTAACTCATTTTTTGTCTAGTTTATTTCTGGTCAGCTTGGCCTGCATAAAAGCTAGAAGCTGTGAGCCACGTTTTAAAAATGTGAAAACTTGGTTTTGTAGTTATTGGGCTGTTTCAGAGTGAAGTGTTGGAAACAGCTGGGCGGCTAAGCAGTACCTTTCTGAGAAATACTAATTAATGAAAAATTTAGTGGTCTGGATTGCTTTTAGAAAGAGGCTCATTCCTTGTCAGGTTTCTATATCCACTGGATGTTTGCTTTGTTACCCTGAGAGCACTTTCTAAATGGAAAAAGGAAAGTTTGGGAAAAAAATGCCTGATAACAGAAAATGAGAAGTTTATAAATAGGAACTCTGGCTCTCTTAAACCGAATCGCTAAACTTTAATTAACCTCAGGATTTAACTCTGAAGGTTTCTGATAATGTTTTTCAAGCCACATAATGCAAGTGTGAGGAAATTTTACTATCAAAGATATACAGAAGTGTATTCTGTGAAATTCAGAAAGTTTTCTCTGTGTCTTTACACTGTTGCCAGACTTCCCACATGGGACTGATTTTCTTTGTCACACTCAACTCTTTGAAGCAATGACAATTGCGAAATTTGGCATTTCAGATTTCAGTACTGCCACTTATATTCCTTCGTCACTCTTCATTTCCTGGTCTAATGTAATTGTTCATCTTGTTCTGGTTTTGCCCAGAATATCCCACAAACTACAAAAATATAAATTAGGGTTATCTAGGTTTTCAAAGCTTAGCAAGCTGATTTAACAGTTCCTATTTCATGTTACATTTTTCAACTAAAATGAGACCTCTGACCAACTGTTGTTCTAGCAAGGACAGATAAGGTTGCAACAAGGAGAAGACCTGGATACAGGAGAGACTATTTGCCCCCCAGAATCAATTTCATCATTTACCGAGCTAGGCTGAGAAGCTGTCATTCATTAAGCTGCTATAACAAGATAACTTTGGGTGACCATATCCTCAAGCAGAGACACACAGGATTAAGCGATTCTATCAGAAGTAAAGCTAGAAGACGACCTTACAACTGGAGAAGAATTTTCAAAATCAAAAAGAAAAATTAGTTCCTGCTGTTAAACTGAAAGGCTGTCAAAACTTCAAAAGCATACTTGAATTAATCTTTCTCTCCGGTATCAAGCACTTAGGAGTCCAGAATGAAAGGCCTATTTTGTGCAGTAGGGTGTCTTCGGTCTGCCCCTTAGATTAGGCTCCCTCTTCTGAATCCTCTAACGCACTGCAGGGGTAGGAGATGACAGATGAAGTCTTTCACTAGCAAGAACTTAGTACCACAGACTCCTGGACTACCCAAAAAGTCCTAAGCCTCTGTAGTCTGGGTGCTGGACCTTCAACCTTTGTGTCAGGTTACTTAATCATTGAGCCGACAGGAACTTTGTGACTGCACATAATACTGAGCATGAGTTACTGAAGATGCCATTGCCGCCTTTTGAATATTATTATAGGACTAATTTCTCACGTAGTTAATTGTGTCTAATGTCAAATTAGAATTTGCCAGTGTTGATTATAATTGGTTGTGTTTTGCTGCACATGGAAATTCTTAATGATGCGTTGTTTAAATCATAGTTCTGGAATAGCAGTTAAGAGGGATTCTTCTTAGTGAAGAACTGACAACTGTAATTGTGCAATGGATTAATTGAAGCAGGTTAAGCAATTATGGAAATCTATTTATAGCCAGAACACATTTGTCACTCTTCTTCCCATCCTCCATATTGCTTAACTTATGTACGAGAGAAAGAAATATCATAGCTTTTGTTCCCACATTCTTAACCAGAAATGATGACTGTTTTGTGTAAAGGTAGACTCAGTGGGTAGCATTGAGATCTCAGTTAGATGTGGGCCAGAATTTGGGTTTGATGGCCAAGCCAGGGCCAGGGCTCAGGTTCTGATTTGTATGAGTCAAAAAACTTGGCAAACTTCTTGATGAGATTTCTCATCAGAATGGGAGTGCCACCCCTTATGCTCATCTTCTGGGACAGTCCTCATCTTGAGCAACGTGGGTCAGCTGCTCCTTTGCGAAAGTTCCATCGCTCATCTCAGTCCCAGGAAAGTGACAAACTGTTCCTTAAAGATTTTGGCAATAGCTGAACTTGTCTGGAAGAGGGGCCTCTGCATTGTTTGCATAGGGGCGAGGGCCAAAACCATGAATGTGGTTTATGATTCAGGGACTGGAGTCTGAATAATCTGGAGGAATTTGTATTTGGAGTTCTGGTTTTGGCCTATTGTAACTACTTTCTTTTTTTTTTTTTCTTTATTTCTTATATATTGATGAGGTGTTTGAGCAGTATAATTCACAATGATTCAAGAAATATATTACCCAGCCTGGGGCAAAGAGCATGGAGTTTTGCTTTGTCCTCTGACTGCTACCTATCCCTCGGCTCCTGTTTTGTGATTCTAGGAAGACAGGGTCCATATTTCATGGGAGGGGAGATGATTATCACTAATGCAGAGAAGGATAAGAGGTTGTAGTGAAAGACCTAAGGTCATAGTCCATGGCAAACAAATGAAATAAAATTCTAGCTGTTATAAAGCTGGTAACTCTTTAGCAGTCAGGAATTAGATCTTGCAAGTTGTACTTTAGTCTGCCATTGTAATTTTGTGTCGGAGCAGGATGCATGTCAATGAAAATAATTGTGATATCTCTCATGCCCCATTTATTTTATTTATTTTAATCATGGTTCTAAATGATACCAATGGTCTTCTCTTGGATTGCTTTTCATATCAGAGATAACATAATTTATTTGCTGGATCAGTTTTAGATCTCAGTGTTTTCATTTAAAGGAAAAAATGACTCACTGTGGCAGCAAATTCCTGTACATTTTATTTAACAGTGCAATTAAAGTTGTTTCCATTTGAAAGACTTTTTAAGGACTGAGATGCTAGTAAGACTTGAACATTGTTCATCGTTAACTCAGTTTTACTTCAGTAATAGACTAGCATTAGTTTTCATACACTTACAACCCTTTTAAAGTTCTAAAGTTTTAAAATTAAACATTAAGCACAGCAAGCATTATGGTCAATTGCCAGAAGTCCAGATAAGATCCTACTTTGCCTTCTTGCTGTTTCCAAAATGTCATTAAAATATTCCTTCCTACTCCTCTAAAATTTAAAAAAAAAGAACCAAAACCCAAAAACTTTTAGGTATTTCTATTTGTTTAGGTTTAAACCCAAGTATTTCTTTTTCTACACTAAAAACTTCTGCTGTTACTATTATGCTAACATTTAGAAACTAATCAAAGAGATGATTTCTGTCCCAACAATCTTACTGTTAGAGATGGCAGATAGCAATGTGGCAAGTCATTTCCTCACTATAGTCTCCCATTTTGACAAACCTTTACGAGGAAGGCTGATTTCTGGTTTTAGACCTTTGTCTACTAAGTGGCTTTGGTTTCTAGGCTGTGTGGCCCTAAGTGTGCCACCAACTCCTACGTCAACTGGGTTTCTGGGCTTTGTTGGTGAGTTGCCACAAACCCAGGGTCATTAAACTTTGACCCAAAGTAATAGTTTGCTCTTCTGGAAATATTTTTTTCTGCTTTGCAGAAAAATTACTTATTTTTGTTGGTTTCCACTTCAGTAAGATAGGCATGAAACAGAAGTTAGCCCAGCTAACTTGTAGCATCAATGAAGACGAGCCAAAGGCTTAGGGACCCTTCAGTGTGCACAAGAGGGCACTATGTCCTGTGTGCCGGGTGGGCTTGCTGGGGAGGCAGCCCTGTGCCCCCAGGATGCTGTACCTCACTCTGTGGAAAGAGCAGATCAGACCCAGGTCCTCCCACTCTCTGCATGGCAGCAGCAGTCATGGGATTACAGGAGGGCCCTGTCTCTGTGCAGTTGGTCACATTGCTGGTGATAGGACAGGCTTATTTGCTGCTAGCTGCACACACGCAATACGGGGTTTCCAGGCTGTGGGAAGTGTGTGGATGAGCTCTAGAAATAAGGAGGGCATTGCCTTGAGTAGAGCTGGTAAGGTTTCTGGGAAAAAGCCTTTATAGGGGATCTGAATGACAGTTCATCTTGACCTTGATATGGCATCGGTGTGGACGTGCTGAGGAGCGTGACTTATATCAGCCAGTATTGTGGGAATCTTAATCACGAGGACATTCTTGGAGCAAACAAGACAGACAATCCCGGACAAAAATAGCTGTATAGGCAAGATATTTGCCACTATACTGTCACTGTGGGCCTGCTGTGCTTAAGACCAAAATCTTCATGTTGATGAAGGCTCCTTTATTGCATACACCATTTTAAATTGTCCAGATATTCCAATTTCACAAATGAAAATTAAGAAACACCATTGCCTTTATTGCTGAGCTATGCTTTGTTGCTAAACTTTTTAACTTATGTATTTTGAGGCTAAGAACAAGACAAAACATTTCAGTGCCATCTCTTTGCTAAATCAATCTCTGATGTTTATGATTGCAGACAAAAGGACCTAACTACTGAGTCAGACTGAATGTCTACTAAGATGACTTATGCTGAAGAAATATGAGTGCTGCCTTTCAAAATAGGAAGCGTGATCTTCATCTGCCAACATACCAGAACATTATGAGCTTATCAACATCACGGCATAGAACACACAAAACAAGATGACCACCATTATTCCTTACATATATTTAAAGATGCTGACTTCTGTATCTCAAAAAAAACCCCAAAAAAACCCCAACTATAAGACAAGTCTGTCGGTCAGATTGCTAATCAAAAGCCAACAGATAGAAGCTAAAGGACCATGGCAAAAATTCTTGTCTGCAGTTGTCAAATCAACATCTATTTCCCTTGACAATGAAGTGAAGAATCTTTAGAACATTCAGAATACCCAGAGAAAGGGCTTGGAAGCTTTGAAATGTTTGAACTGGTGGGTGCAAACAGAAGATAAGGCTCTGGAATGACTTGTTAGTGAAGATGCATTCTGTCACTACCCTCCTAGGGCATCGTGTTGCTTACACAGTCTGGGACACTACAGTAGTTAGGCTGCTCACATTGTAACCAGTTATGAAAGGAAAGTTTTGACAATATCTTCTATGAAAAGTTGCCTTTCATTATTTCAGTCATTTCATGCAAAAGCCTGTGGGCAGGAATTTGTGTATGCTCTTGGGAATCAAAGTCCAAGGTATTCATAGGTAATCTTTCTAAGGTTTTCCATGTTACCAAATCCCTGAAAAATTTTCCAGACAACTGCGAGACGATCAGAGACTGCCAGCATTATTCCACCTGTATACAACACCTGTGAAGGCCAGCAGTATCCCATCTCTATATTTGAAAAATGGTGAAGACCCAGAGACCACCACTGAACAGAGAGTTCTTTAACTGATCACACACAAAGAACTCTGTATGTTGACAGCAACATTTAATAAGCTCAATGGCAACAGGGATTTGTGGAGATCACAAGTGCTGTGTGAGCAATTTGAATCATTCCCAAATACACAATTTCCTGAAGGAAGAATCTTTCCAGAACTGTCTCACCTTGTGGGTAATAATTGACATGAGTGATGCTAGATGATTACCAATTTTTGAAGAGCTTCCCGAATCAGATATCTCCAAATTGGAATTTGTACTGTACTGAGAACTTCAGGGAATGCTTGCCAGAGTTATAAGCATCATAACATTCAACAGTGTGCTGATTGTAGTTGCAGCTGAGCCTAAACTTGCTAAGTAACTCAAAAAGATCTAGGTGAATTTGAGTAATCAGGTGTTCTGAGTTAAGAAGGAAGACTATGAAACTATATGAACTAACGTTGTTTCCTTGTGCTGTGGCAACACAATAAATGGCATTGAAGCATCTGAAGATAAACTCAACAGAAGCAAATATAGGTCCTTCATCTAGATGGAAAAACTCCATGCAACTGTAGAGATTGGAGGCCAAGTGGCTGGAATGCAGCTTTTCAAATAAAAGACTTGTGGGTCCTGGAGGACAACAAACTGGACACGAATCATCAGTGTGCTCTTACAAGAAAGAAGGTCAAACACATACGGGGTTGTATTGGTGAGAGTGGAAACAGGTGGAGGGAAGCGAGCCTATCCGTCTATTGCTTTAATCACTACTACAACAACTTTGTTTCATAAAAGTCAGCTATCATTAAAATGCCTTACTGCCTGTTAGCAAGGGAGATCCGTAGAAAGGGATTTGCCAGCATATAGAGGCATTCAAAAATAACAAGCAGCTGCTGTCCAACTCCACACTCATCCAGTACAATGAACAAAGGCTGTTGCTGATTACTAGCTATGGATCTTTTTGTGGTTTTGGAGCCATTCTCAGCCATTCATTAAGAGATGGAATTGAAGCACCTTCTTCTTTCTATTGAGGAATGCTGACACCAAATGAACAACATACAAATTGATTGTACTGAGCGGTTTGTCACTTCTAAGGATTTACTTCAAAGACAAGCCAACAGCTTCAGTCATATTGCTGTTCATGCAGCGATAGCAGTAGAGTTGCTTGTATGCAGTAATTGTGTGTTACACTAAGTGCTTATGATCACACAACTTTTTGTGAGCCAGAAAAATAGATTATAAATGCCAATGTGTGGAGATAACTGCCATTGCATATGCCAGATTGTGCTCTTCCACCTGCAGCTCAATTCTCAGTGCTGGAATTCCTCCCATGTCTTTTCAAGCCAACCATGTCAGGAAAATGGCTGCCAACGATCTATCCAGAGCTTGGCATGAATCCTTGGCTGGGTGGGGAAGAAGAGGTTGGCCAACAGAGTAACTGAATGGAGTTGAAATAATTTTTAACCCAATAATCTGATCTATCTGCTTATGAAGAAAACCTTTTATTTTGCTGTTCCTACAGGAAATAAACCAATTATTTTGGTTTTACCAACATTATCTGCAGCAAATTCAGATATAGTGCACATAAAAACATTGATCAGAAGTTGCAGATGATGCTCTGGAATCAGTGCTACCATGGTCATAGTTGAATGAGTCAGCCACCAATAATCACAGTGTTTCCTTGGATTATGGTCAAGAATCAATTTAACTGGCATCTTCTTTTGAAAGAATTTCCTGAGTGTTACAGGTTTCTGTACAAAATAGCTTGAATTGATTTTTATTGTCACTGTGAACATCAATTTCAACAGATTCTGCTGTTTCTCAACTATTTGCACATCACTGTTACTGAATATGCTGTATTTGACATCAGAACTGCCTAAATTCTGGTAATTTCAAGGACTTTCCCAGAAACAACCCGATTTGAACTGTTACTACTGCATCATGCCTTTTCCAGGGAAATAGTCTGATCAACTGTCTCAGTCAGAGATGTTTAAAAAGGATTATAATAGTCTTACTCCTCATTAGTCAGCATAGTTACTCTTGTCCAACTACTGGAGTCAGCCCAGATGAGCTAAACTTGGGACAGGTCAAGCCAAACAACAGTCTTCTCAGCCCCACTCTTTCTGCGAATTGTGGTATAGATGAAAATAAGCTGTGAAGTCATCTCTATCATTTTACTACGTTTGTATTTGCAGAGTAAACCAAGTCAGAATTGCAGGAATCTGTGAAGCTGGACCAAATTAAGTTCCTGTAACACTTATTGATACAGCGTTCTTCAAGCTCGTTGGAGTCTTTACTTGGAAGGAATACTTCCAAAGTGTCAAGTAATGTATAGACAGATCACAGCAAAACCGAGTGAACACTGACAGATGATCATCTTATCTACAGGGGAAAGCTATTTCGTGTATGCATATACACAGAGGGAGATGATAGACAAGAGGCCATTTCTGATGGTCTATTGGTATGCACAGGAGTGTTTTCTCTTGATGCAGAAAAAGTTAATGAAGTACTAAATGTTCTTTCTACTGTTACAGTAGCAACCTGAAATACAGGAGGGCCTCATTCTTTTTTTTTTTTCTTTTTTTTTTTTTTTTTACTGCTGGTGATAGTCCAAAGGTCATATTCACCTGTTGTTGACTGCCTCAGTTTGTCATGCTTCCCAAGCACAATAGGGAAAGACAGAGAACGTATAACAAGCAGAGTGATGATGTGAAAACCTTGCATTAATTTAATTACTATTTAATTTATCACTTATTGCTTTCAGTAGGTTTTACAGAGGATGGGATCAACAGAAAGTTATTGAGAAAGATATTTGGAAGAAGAAATAGGAGGTTGTCAGGACAGTCAGAACCCAGGTGACAAGGAAGCATGAAAAGCATGTAATATGAGACTAAGATGACAAGCATTTTATCTTTTGCTGTTGAGCTAACAGTTGACTGAAAAAAAAAGAAGGAATTACACAGGCCTTCTAGGATCCAATCAGCTTTATAGACATATTGCTGCTTTCGTGGCACTCATACCAGCTTCTTTGCTGGTATATGTTTGCCAGATCTACTTGAGTCCTTAGGTTCAGGCTTCTACTAGTAGTTGGGAGAGGAAGGAAGGGTAAACTGCGATATTTCTGGGGTCTGGGCTAGTAACAAGAAGATTTTGGTGGTTCTGAGAATCTCACATCAATTGTCACTGGTCCTGTACTGACTTCTGTGGCTTCCAAGCATTAACCTCAGTTTGTAGCATGAACTAACCTTTCTTCTTCCTCTGAACTTAGCTTGCTAAATTATTTTTGACATAGAATATTTAAAGTACAAACAGTCTATAAAGAGTTAATGAAAAATGGTCTATTTTCCCTGACATAAGATTAACAGACCCAGGTAAAACTGCCAAATGCTGTGCGGCTGTATCTAAGCTGAATAACACGAGCTCTTACAACAAACTTCAGTGCATAAAAGAAATGAAATTTCTCGAAGAGTTTATTGATGTTTCCCATTATGACACAGTGCATATGGTTTAATTCATTCAATAAAACTTTATATAAAAAGAAAATTAACCTATAATTCTGCCACTAACTGCCAACAATTAATATTACCTCTGTAGAAGGAAAGTTCTCTCAGTTCATTCTTGACAATTCAGCCCTAGAAATCAGTAATTTATCTTTATTGCATCAGTGAACCTTAATCAAAACCAGAACATAATGACTTAAAATGATTTCTAATTTAATTATGTGCTTTTAAAAAAAGGATATTTCATATTAGTGATTTCTTATGATGGGGGGAAAAAAATCACTCTGTAGCTTTTCAGGAAACACAGTATACAGATAAGAGATAATCTCTTAATCATATTTTTCTTTTCACAAAACTTCATCTATGAAGAGTTTTGAAAATTAATACGTAATCTGTTCATCTGAGTAATACCATAGTGGAGGCCTGGTTTATGTAGCCTCACCATAAAATGCCTGTAAGTCCTCAGAAAACATTAAAAGATCATTATTGCCTTTGCAAACATGCGGCCAAGCTTAATAATGTTTTTGCTTCTAATTATAAATTAGTGGTTTTTCTTCTTTAAAGACTATGGAATTTGGATCTAATGAAAGTAAGAAAGGAATAATAAAGTCAGAGAGTTCACCAAGAGAGAACCCTCCTGAAACCTTTTTGTCTTTTTAGAAGAAAATGAAATTAGATTTACATCTAGCTTTTCACCATTTTTCATTTTGATGCTTGTGACAGGTTATCTGATGAAGTATATTTGTATGTAAACTATTTTTTTGTCCACAGTAAAACATGTATGCCACAACTGTCTTGCTAATAGTGTGTAATACTGTATTTTTTCTCTTCTTTGTTTCATTTCCAGTAAATACTTGCATTGACTTGTGAACAAAATGATATGAAAAATCATAAAACAAAGAAAACATAAAAATAATCCCCCAAAGTAGGTAAGTCCATGTGTACCTCAGGTGACTTTTGCATAAGGGAGACTCAAAGAATGCATGCACATTTTTGCCACTGACTCACCAGATGCGATAAGAAAAGTAAGAATTCAGAAACATCACTCTAAATGCCAGAGCTGCCCTGCATCTGATGTATTACACCAGGTTGGCCATATATCCTTACTGAAGCTCAGGAGTGCTTCATGGTGTGCCCTGGGGTCCTGAAGCAGTGATCATTCAGAGCTGGCTGGAGCATGCTGTACATCCGTTCTGTTCCTCTCGTCTTTCCCCAAGAGTATAGGTGTTGAGAAAGTAGCTGGTATGCATCTGGATTTTATCATAATATAGGCCAGTATGTTCAATGGTTTTTTTGGAGCACTTCCAGAACCAACTACTTATATATACCTGGTGAAGAGATAAAGATGAGTTACAGATTGACTTTGATAAGATAAAATGAATCATTCTCATAGTATATGATATATTCCAAAAGTGTAATGCTGAAAAATAACCCTAACAAATACACCATGGGAGCTGCAGATTCATGTGATCAGCCCAATGGTGCTGGCTCCAAACCAATACCTATAGGAGACTATGGAGGAAAACCATTTTGTTGCACTGCTCAGTTTAGTGAGTAGCATCAGAGGGTATGGAGAAAAAATCTTGCACATTTCTTACCCCACCACCCCTGCTTCTCATCGTTCAGGTACTCCTATTAGATACTATAAAAATCATAAAAGCAGAGGGATCTAAATGACCTGACAGACCAAAAGAGATTGTCTCATCCATCTGTTTTTCTCATCTCTTTTCAAGATTGTCGAACTTGTTCTTTAAAGATGGGAACTCCCCGAATAGTATTATATGCTACTTAATGATTTTTCATATTTTTTTTTCCCACTGTTACTCAAACCTATCAACCTATGTGCCATGAAAAAAAGTATTCCTCTTCCTTTCTACAGCTTTTTCAATAACTGAAGATTTTTGTCTTGTCTTCTCTCAGCTGTTCGTTGTTTTTCTTTTTTTTTTTTTTTTCTATTTTAGGCGGAGCAGCCCTGTTTTCTTCAGCCCTGTCTCATGTATTATATTTGGTGTTCTGTCCAGAGCCTTTTCACTTAGCCCACTTCTTTTTTGAAGTGTGGTGCCCGGCACTGGACAACTACTGCTGTACCTAAATAACCTGGAAAGATAGCTTGTAATTTGGTTTTTTTCTCTGATTGCATATCTTGTTACATTGCATACCTTTTGTCAAAGCAGTGCAGCCCTGCTGACATGTAGCTTGAATGGTAGGGACAGCCTCTGTGTCTTCTCTGTAGAACTCAGCCAGTGTTTCTTCCCTCCTGTTCGCTTTTTCAACATGAGATGAGAGTCATGTAGTTACCCCTGTGAAATACTGTCCTGTTTTCTCAGACCTTCCTTTCTCCTGTTTGTCATTCTGAATCGCCCCCTCCTCTAGCAGAAGTTCTCAAAATAACCTGTTCTGGAATACTATTTACTCCATCATTCTACAGCTGCTGCTGCTAATGATGGTGATGATGTCTCTTTTTCATAGCTTCGTTCAAAATTTTGAAACTGGGAATAGGACCCTTTTTTAGAATTCACTCCTTATTTTCTTTTTAATATGGCAACTGAAAATATCCTTGTACATCCTAGAAGTCAGATAAGTGTTCAGCTGAACCTTTTGGGATTTGATATTGCAAAGCACTTCATTTTGGTAATGTAACCTCTGGACTGTGTTAGCATATGACCTGTTCTGGGTTTTGATGATGGAGAGAGAACTCTTAATCTAGAGACACAATATTTTCATGGTTGTGTAATATACTGTCTGAATTTAGTGATCTATATATAGACAGTGAAGCCTCCAGTGCTAATTCTGAGAACTAGACTCATGAGAGTCTTCACTGACGCTATGACTACCTCAGGTTAGGCGCCTAAAATTAGATGTAGTATTTTTTCCGATGTTCCCCAATGGACCTATGAATGTTACTAATTTCCTCTATATTTCAGCTGCTTAGGAGGAAAAGGTGTCTAGTTTAAACTAGATGTCTAAAATCACACTGTAGCCAGGAGACCCTCCAAAGGGTCAACCATCCTTTCTTAGCCATTGATTTCACTTTTGAGTTAATTCTTCCCTGGACAAGCTTATTATATTTTCTTGGGCATTGAAGGGGCCTAGATGACAAAGACCGAGACTGTTCACGTTACGTAGAATTAACATAGGCTTACATTTGAGGTTATTCATAAAGCTAGACAATTATATTTTGTGAGGACATTTAAAGCCCAAAAGGTATTACTGAATGGACTCAGTTGATAAAGTATGTCACAAGTGTGAAGGTAAATCATAAAATAAGGGAAGTATGAATCTTGTACCTTTAGGAACACAAAGACTTTTTGTCTGGCTTTTGGAAATGGTCCATGAAATGGCAATGAACAGAAGAGCCTCCTGGTAAAACGAACAACTCATGCATTCTACTGTGCAAAAATTTCTGTCCACTTAATGGAACAGTATGATATGGCTCTACAGGCTGGAACAAGTTTTTCAAAAGTATTTTAGGTGACCTTTGCTGTCTTTTCCCTTTGTTGGATTCTTCAGACCACTAGAACAATGTTATTTTAGAGCAATTAAGCTTTAAGAAGCTTGTTTTTGATTGCATGAGTTGAATTCTGTCCTACGTTTTGTATATAGGAAGATTCTTTAATCTGAATTTTTTTTTGTTTGATTTAATATCTTTTACATAATTGAATTTCAGGGAAAATAGTAAAATAAAGCAGCAGTAATTTATTGATGGACAAGGGAGTGAGAAGTGTGACATGAAAAAAGGAGAAATAATGAGGCTAGAATCATTCCTGCTATTATGGGTTCAGCATACAAAGTTGTTTCATTTATGTGGTGTATATACTGAATTGAAAGAAAAGTGGTTTATTGAAAATCTGAACTAAAAGAGTGGTTTGACTGTTGTTTTACAGGGAAAAATGCTGCGACATATACATTATTACTTTTATGGATAGTGGAAGATGATGAATGAGATTCTCAAATTGGGAAATAAGATATGCTTTTCATCAGGTATTATTTATGAAAATATGCTTTTCTGGACATAGTAAAAATGTGAACATAAAAATATCTGTTTCTCTCATATTGACATGTGCTGAATAAGGTCATCTGAGCAATCTCATCTCTATACATTATCCATGTTTTTAGAATTCTTTTTTTGTCTTATGGAACTCAACCTAGCAGGTAGTGGATCCCAGCAGAGAAATCATAATCTTAAATGGGAAGAAAAATAATAGAAGACTGATCACATGAATATTTATGAAAATTATGATTAGAGAGAGCTTTTAGCCACAAAAAATACACCTTGATTCAAATCAACTAAAAATTTTTAGAATTTTCTCAAGGTATCCCTGAATTAACACTTGAATAGGCCAGTTCACTGCTGTAAAGTTGAAATTCTTGTAGCCACTTTTCCACTTTCTATTTTTGTAGGCTTTGGATTCAAGGGATATTAAGTCTACCGGATTCATATGAACAGTCTTTGTCCATATGAACAGTGAATGTTCAAAGATCCAGGCAAATCATTCTCTCTAACTGAAAAAAATTACCTCTGAGTAATGTATAAGCCTTACAAGGCTTAGTTTAGGGCATCCCAAAGATCAGGTTTTCCTTTTTTTCCCCCCTCTGGATATTTTGAAATTAATACATAAGCTCTATTCCCAGATTGTTACATCCCATGACACAGTCTTTAGATTCTGTGCAATGAGCCTACGGCATTTCATGTGAACAAACTGGGAGTAAGAAAGCAACACCAATGCATTATGTGTAAAATATAAATAGTTCAAACCTGTGATACTGGGTTTTTTTTATGCAAAAGCACCATTCACTTTCTGTATTTATGTTCCCGCTCTGATGTTTCCTCTGTTCAGAATTCCTAATCCCTTCAGTTCCTTTCCCTCTTTTCTTGAGAAAAGAAGTCTGGCAGTAGGGATAGAAAAGAACTTCAGACACACTGTGTGAACATCTGGGAAACTTGACAGTAAAGTGTTGAGTCCGGCAGCCAAGTAGTTGGCTAAGTTCTTTGCATTGCAATTGCTGGGTTATCTCTGTCCTCGGAGACCAATATCAAGTGAGTCTATTTTTTTAAGAGAATTGGTAGAAACATCATCATGGAAGCATTTGCTCATCCTTTCTGTCACTTTATCGAGTTCAGCAAAGGGTTGGAAGAGGTTCAGAACAAATGCTGTATCAGGAGACTTTCTGGTTCATGTTATGCCCGGCTGTGATTCCGTCCCCGGGCCTAATGTAGTGGTGGCACCAGGCGCACACTGTGTTTGTTGATTCTCAGCTGTTCTTCATTTCCCCACACAGCTGTGGGAGCAGTTCTTGTGTTGGCATAATCTTTCACTGGAGCTGAAGCCAAATCTTCACCCTGAAGTCTGATGTTTTCAGTTTATGCTTGTATTGCTCTGTATCTTTACCTGATTTTTAAAATTATTTTCCATCAGAATCATTATTTACCATAAAAAATTGCCTGTGCTCTAGTTTGTCTCAGAAATCAATATAAGTTTTACTGCCTTACAAAAAAATATCAGAATCTGGGGGCTTGAGGCTTTCCTGAGCTGCTTGTCTTAGTGCATCATATGACTTAAACCAGGCAAAGCAGAGAAAAGAGCTCGACCAGGAGGACATTTTTCTACTTGTCTTCTACCATGCAACACTGCCACTGGCCTGGTAAAGTGTTGGAATGAGATGAGTTTACAGACAAAGAACAGCTAGTCATAACTAAACTAGAGGGAGACAGGAAAGCACTCACAGCAGTTTGATCCCAGGAAAATTGTGCCTTTTGGTTTATTTATTTATTTATTTACTTACTGATTTTTGCAGATCTTTGTACATTACCTTTCCATCGGGTAACGAGGGTGTTATCACACAGCAAGTCAGAGGTAATCGCAACGCTTGGTTAAAAGTTTACAAATCCAACCATGATTATTTGGGACGATGAAGGAGTAAAATTGAAAAGTCTTCAGGGGAAGCAAGCAAGAGTGCTGTAGAGCCACCAACAGGGAAGAATGCGGATCAAACCGCAGAAGTGGCAGGTGAGCAGTCGGTCAAAGTTTCATGAAGATTACTACACTGCACTACGATCTGACTTGGGCTAGGTATGTGTTAACACTTGCACGATGATGCGAGTATGCGCGTTTTATTGAGCACGAGTTGTATCATAGAATGATAGAATCATTCAGGTTGGAAAAGACCCTTGGGATCATCGAGTCCAACCATCCACCCTACTCTACAAAGTTCTCCCCTACACCATATCC
>JAOXJK010000001.1:70364013-70377822 GCA_025774025.1 Xenus cinereus
CCCATTTGGGAGAAGAGGCCAACGCCCACCTCTCTACACCCTCCTTTCAGGGAGCTGTTGAGGGCAATGAGGTCTCCCCTCAGCCTCCTCTTCTCCAAACTAAACATGCCCTTTTCTACAAGGGTCATATCTGTTCCAGGCAGGTTGCTCATAGCCTAGCCATATCCAGCAAGTGGTACCATTGTGAGGGGCTCCTGAATTCCAGACCTCAGTCAGCAGCCTGTTTCTTGATTGCTCGTTCACCTCTAAAGACCACTATGGTGGGCTGGAGCCAGGAGAGACCATTCAGATTAGTTCAACTGTGAACCTGGAGCCTACATAGTTAAGTGTGTTCTTGAAATAGTTTTGGCCCAGATCAAAGGGAAATAAAGCAGAGTGTGCATATTTTACTATAGGATTAGAATCAGAGAAATCTGAACAAAAACAGATGAAGATTTTTTTAAAATGTTTGGATTTTTATTTTTTTCATGGAAGTCCTGACAGAGTGCTTCTTTCTTATTGCTTTAAAAAAACATTGGCGCTTGACCTATTTTCTTCTCAGGTTTACCTACATACAGCATTTTCTGTAGCTTGGGAGATCATGTCATCTGCAGACAAGAAGAAAAAAGCATTAGCCTCATAAAATTACAATATAACCTCTGAGTTTGGCTGGTGAACCATGCTTTAAAGCCACAACAGTCAGGACACAGGGTCAACTGTGAGAGACACTTAATATTCTCAGGCCTGTTTGTATAAAGAAAACCATTCCTTTATGAACAATGAAAACGTGTATGCACGTGTGATAGGTGAGGTAGCATTTTAGGGAAGGGCTAGGGGGAGCAGGGGAAGGAAGGAAACAATGAGGTACTCAGGAAGGTGGAAAACACTGTTTTTCTTTAACAAAAAAGTACATGCTTAAATTGGAGGTCAGTATTTCAAAGGTATCTAATTTCATGAATATATAACAAACAGTATTTTTTAGATGTTAGAAATAAGTCCTTGTATACTTTAAAAAACCCTGTAAACCAAACAAAAATGGTATTTTAACTTATTTGATTTGCTGGAGCTTTACTGTTGAAAGAACCCCAAAGACAACATGACATGGCATTTGAAAGAGAGAGTTGAATGGGATGTCCAGTGTATGGACCTTAGTTTTCAACTGAGATCATTTGGCTCCAGCACTCCAAAAGAACTTCTTCGTCAATTATTGCTCAGTTAGAATTTAAGAGTATGGAAAAAGAAAGGTCAAAAATGACTGTGAAATACAGTCTCTAGATATAGATTTTTGGCCATATTGGTTTCCTGATCTTCTGTATTCTACATACAATACTGTAGCCAGAACAAGCTACTGTAGATGTGAGAAGAAAACGCACATCATCCTGATCTAAAGCACATGTCTCAACCACTCCATCTTTCCTCAGAATTTAGCCAGTGGTAACACGTTAAAACACTTATGAGTCCATTCAGCACAGGGCTCTGTTACATATGTATTCTGGCCTATTCATTAAAATTCATGAGTAGTAGTGCCTTAAATTTGCCTACTACAAGGATTTTTTTGTTTGTATAGTCCAGACAGGCTCATAAAAGCCACCAGTGCTTTATATTCTAGATCCAACTCTGCAACAATAAAGCTCCTTAAAATCACATACGTACGGAACTAAAGTAAATGCCACAACATAAAGAAAACTGTCAAAGCCCCACACTGTATTCTTAAACTGCCAGCTTAATCATTCTCTGTAAGGTTAGTGTCTGTGCACTGGCTGAATTAAAGCAGGTCTTATATTTCATGGCTAGAATTCCAGTAAAAGTGGAGCATGATACGCAAATATTTTTCTCTCCATCGAAGGCTTTATACATAGCCTCAAAATTAATCATTTCTGGAAAGAGCTTTTTTTTTGAAGACAGGTAGCATGAATAAGTGCTTAAACTAGGCTAGTAAGATATATAATAGACTGCCACTAATCCTTTTAGCTAATCCATCTGTTTTATCATTCTCACCTGAGAAGAGGTCTTTTTTCTTCATTTTCAAGGAAAGTTTAATGTTGGATTTGCACATTCTACAGAAGATTCAGCCATGTGTATAACATAACAAATATGTGTAATTCTGCTGATATGATAACCACTGTGAATGAGGTTTTGGACCTTGTGGCAGAGAATCACCTGTGACATCTTCAGAGTGAGCCTACAGGCAGCTTTAGGCCTAGAAAGGTTGTGCTTTTAAAATAGTTTGGTTTTAGAAATGATGTACAGAGTACTTATTGAAACAAAGTGAAGTAACTAGTGAACCTGTCTAATTAAGACAAGACTGGATGGTACGTGTTTCCTAGCTAAAATGACAACTGTAAAAGACGGAAGAATCATTGAGTCCTGGATTGTGGACGAATTTCTATATTGTTATCAAGTTTGATGTAATTTGTCAACCAAGATTACCTTATAAATATATACATAAACACACATGTACATACGTTACTTTATATGTGCAGGCTATAAAGTATACCTTTTGAAGGTGAATGCTACAACTACCTAGACACTTTATAGCAAACCCTGTAAACTAGAAAATGCAGTGATAATGATTATTTGCTGGTATTTTCTATGCTTTTAATTTTTATATTTCTATTGATTTGTTGTTTTTTTTAAAGTTCCCTGTATTTTCAGTCCTACATTTCCTACCTTTTTGATATCTGTATTGACAACCCATAGTTTGAACAGCTCTTGGGAAGGTACACAGAGGTTAGTGAGGGATTTTGATCTCCAGGCATGCCAGCAAGGGGACATTTGCGGTGTTTCGCAGAGCAGTAGCAGCCAATGCTTGGACAATAAGTGGAAACTTGCTGAGCAGCAACTTTACTCTTTCCATCCCCTGCGAACCATGATGACAAGTGACTGAGTCTGCTTATGGGTCACCTGAATTTCTGGCGTTTCCCATCTGACTTAGGTAGTCTTTACCCTCCCTTCTTTGAGACCTACATTTTGTACGTCCTCTGTGTTTTTGACTTTTGTCTGTCACGCTGTAATGTTCCTGTATTCTGCACTGCTTTAAATTAGTCAAACCCCGTAGCAGTGCAAGCGATGCAGTGGTGATGGTGAAGAGCTTTGTGTGTGCCAGCTGCTTGGGCACATACCCAGCATGTCGGTCAGGCCTGGAGGCTGCATTTGAACTCTTCATCTCTTCAGCCACATGAAGAACACTCTACCTGGGCTGCTCTTTTTCAAGGTTGTAGCTTTGCAGAGGTGGTTGCAGCGGTTTCCAGCAGTAGGTGCTCATGGAAGTTCTTCCAGATAGTCCTTCAGACAGGGAATCTGAGTGCGGCATGTAGCAGCTTCAGAGTGTCTGCAATTTGCTTTTTGACTTGTCAACATAATTTGTGATTTTCAGTTATTATATTATATATAATATAAACAATAAATAATATATTATATTATTTATTATATCCCTGACTCCAGTAGCTCAATGTGTGTCCCATTGAGCCTCATCCTTCTTGGGAGGATTATGGTAATCTCTGGTGGAGGAGCAAGTGGCAGGCTGGGAGCAATGACTTCTGTAGCTGTTCCAATGCCAAACGTGATGCAACAAGTTAAAGCTAATTTGAGAACATCTGTGAGCTGCACTTGAGGAAATGACAGCTCTTCAGGTATCTGCTTGGAAGCACAGCTAAAATTGTGTTGTTCCAGTGAGGGAGTCCTAAATGAGACATGGTATTGGATTTATTGTCACATGATATTATTTAATTTAAGAAGATAGGCTAAAGGAGAAAAGACCTCTCACTTTTATAGCTGCATGATATAGACTTAGCAAGATTTCCCCTAGCTGTATGCATTTCTTATGAACTGTTTAAAAGATGAAACAGTGGATCATGTGTGGAGATGTTGCACAAAATCTCTTTCTCTCTCTCCCTTTCCTTTCCCACTTCCTGATAAAGCTACAAATAGCAAAATAGCAAATTTTGCAAATAGCAGGGCATTTCTATAGGAAAATAGATTGCAACACAAATGACTTCATGTAAACATGAAATCATAGAAAAGCCTGGTCTTTCTGTAACTTCCTTTCATGCTGTATCCAGAGAAGATGGCAGAGAACAGTTGCGTCTCTCCAAGATTTGCCACCTTGAGATAATCTGGAGCCTTTGCCTTCTCACAAGTCTGATGTTTGTTCTTCCCTATTCCTGCTCTCTGTGTTGCCCTGTTTACTATGCACTGCCTTATTGCTGCTACCTTAGGCTTTCAGTAGGAATGAATCTTTGACCGCCCTTACACGTACCTTTTGCTGTGGCATACAGCTCTGTCAGGTCTGAAGTAGTTCATGGGTTTTATTTGTTTACATAGCTCCAGTGAGAAGATTAATCTGTGAAAGTTCTCAGAGCATCCTGAGAGAACACAGAAGTTCAGCTCCTCCTTCAGGACTCTTTATAATTAATATATATGGAAGCAGTAAAGGTGGTTTTTTTTCTTATAGGCTATCTGGGAAAGTCTTACTTTCTCACAGTAAATATTAGAGTACCTTTCATTTTTGACCAATCAGGCGGCTTACTGACAGGGCTGGTTTCTGGTGTATGTACAAAACTTACTCTGAAACTCATACCCTGTCCATCACATTGTTATTGCAAGCATAAATTTAAATAATATATATCTGTTTCAAATAAGCTGCATAGTTATGTTCTTGACTTGCTTTTCTGCAGCATCTGGCATCCATCAAATCATTATACAGCTGGTTAGATGTAAAATACATTTGTGTACTCAGTGCCTGTATTTTCTGTTTCTGTGAATTGGTGGTGTTTTATTATCTCTTTGTTTCAAATAAACAAAGTTTTAATACTCTATATTTGGATTGTATGGACAGCTTAGTTTGGTAACTTACATCATCATAACTAAATTTCTATTATGGAGAGAATTAGGCGACATTTTATAATGTGAGTCTATGGTTAATTGGGGTCCTTATGAGAAGTAACAGAAAGTTGAACTCCTCATAGGTATAAATAGATATGCAAACACAAATTAACATTATTCTGTTTTAAAATTTTATTTATGCTTAGAAGTATAGTGTCATTAGTTTTAATGTTATGGTTCAACTATAACTTGCTTTGAATATTTTTTTCAAATTAGAGGAGCTAATTGGAGGGAAGAGTTTGTCTTAGAAGCTGGACCAGATGGTGACCAGGCCAACAGGGACATCTACTCCTTCACTCCGCCTGCCCTCCCTCAGACTGAAAGCAATACATCAACACTAGTAACGCCAACTTCCATGACCCCAGTATTCAATGATGTTTTTCTTACAGTCTTACCATCTTTTCAATCCCATAATTTCTTGAAGCCCTACTCAAAATTTTGGAATAGCTGAGGATAGCAAAATGGATTCTCACCAGGGGTAGTGACTATAAAAGGTGTCTGAAGTCCGTGTTGTTTAGAGAACAGAGGAAAGCTTTCTTGCTTTCTGCTCTTTAAAATGCTTTACGCACTGACAGTATTTCCTAGAGCAGCTCAGGTGTCTCAGCCAAGGGATAAAAAAAAGTCTTCTCTCACTGACTGCAGTACCAAATATTCTACTTGTCCTTGTATTCATGAAATAATTCACTGCTGGTGCAGGACTTAAGGAGTCTTTCATCGATTTTGAGCTTCAGGAAACAATGCCCTGCCTTCCTTGTGTCTTGAACCATCAGGTTAATAACATTGCTTCAGGGCACTGTGCTAATGAAACTTATGTAGCTTCATGATAAGGGATGCATTTGCCATCAAGAAGATTACATGGTTTAGGAGAGTCTTAGACGAGCTTGGCAGGCAGAATCTCAACTTCTAAAAGCAGTTTGCTGGAGAATCACATGGCATTTGTGCAGTGATGTGTTTGTTGACAAATGTGACATAAAGAAATTTAGGAGGAAAAAGAAACCACATTTTCTTAAAGCGTTTTAGATCACTTTGTGGTCTAACCACATGCTCAAAAACTTCCTGGGCTGGAAACAGTCTCCAGATGACCTACAGGCTTTAAAACTTACCAAAACAAAAAGTTCTCTACCACAAAAGCATTCCAATAGTTGTGCTCTGGTAGAAAATAGTTTCTCATCATACACTTTAATACTGAAAAATATTCTGTTTCCTTGTCACCTTTTCTTCAGCATAAAATATAAACTTGTTACAGTTTAGCATAGCTTTTGGCTTAAGGGATAGCTTTGTATACACAGCAATAAATTGGGGTGTACAGTAAAACTTTTCTGTAACTTGCCAAATTATCTCCCATGTCAGCCAGGCACAAGTGTTTTTCTTGGCATCTGTTTCAATAGCATTTAAACTGCATAATGCACATTTCTAACATCTCTTTCTGTAGAAATAGCAGTTTCACTGGAAAACTGTAATCCACTGGGAATCTGGGGAATAATTGACCACCATGTCCAACAGTAATTTCAATTTAACCATCTAATTTATCCATGATTTCAGTGGGGTTTTGAGCAAGAGGATTTATCATTGAGGCTAACATGGGTAGAGATTTTTTTTCTGATCTTTGACCTGCATACTTTCTTTTACAAGCTCCTACACTGTGAGAACATCAACACTTCCGCTGTGAAAGACCTCATTGTACATTTCCTTGGGATTTGGGGTTCCTTGAAGATGCTGAATTGTACAGCTTATGTTTCTCCTCTGCACTGTTAAGTGTGTCTGCGCTGTCAGATGTAAAGTCATCTCATTCAGACTTACCCGCCTTTAAACCCTTGGAATTGATAATCTAGATCTCTGCACAACCTACGTAACCTGTGGAAGAAATTTAGCTCTACATTCCCAGGGCTACATTGTTATTGATACTGGAAGTAGCTGGTTTAAACCCAGTTTGAGAGTGTTCCCACGAACCATTCACACTTTAACAGGCTAAACGTTCACTAAAATCCAAGCTAACATTTCGAGCTCTCCTTCCTCTCCTTCTCTTGGTGGTTCAAAGGGACCTTAAACGGAATGCCTGTTACATTTGGATGGACCTGTGCAATATCGAGGCACGAGTAAATGGTCAAAATTTAAGGCTTCTTAGCTCAATATTGTAGAAGTATTCCCTGTTTATAAGTACACTTGTGCAGATTGTGCAACCATGTGTAAGCTTAAATACACACAAGCCTTCAAGAACTGTGGTCACAGTTGCTGATGAACTGCAACCCTCCCTCCCTCTTTTGCAGTAAGCAGTTATCTTGTCTCTGCTCATCTGAAAAAAAAAACATAGGGCATCCTTCAGTCCAGAACATCGTAAGATGCTTCCTGAAGTATCATTTGTTTCCTTTTTGAAGCAATACACATATTCAAAATACTGCCCTGTGGAGAAATATATTCATTGCATTCCTATAATATTTCAAATTTGCTTGAGCTTTGTATCAGTTCTGACCAGCTGTACTGCTATGCCCACTAAAAGTTGGACTATAATAAGGTCTTGGGAAAGAGTGCATGCTTATGCCTGTGGTATGAGGTCCTGCTTTCTGCTCCCAGCCTCCCTGATTTCCAGATCTACTGCACATAACACCTCTGCGGTTCTGCTGACGTCTTTGCCTGAACTTTGTGGTGCGTTTTTTATACACTTTGTTGTAGCTGAATACAATAGAGGTTTGTGTTGGTTTAGAATTAAGTGTACAATTAACTGTTCTCTCCAACAAGATAAGTTCTACTGATTTACTATTTCTTTCTGTGTACGGATAAATCACTGTAAGCAGTTCCTGATTCTTTGTGCTGTGTAATGATCAGCGTGAATACTCAGTTACAGACAATAGAGTAAGGAATCATGTCCACTCTCCCTCTTTCCTTTTTTTAATATGAAAAATGGGGTAAGTGAATTAGAGGCTACATTTTTAAGACCTCAACTTTTTAGAGTTTTATTTCATTAAGCAGATTCTATGTTATTTGGGAATGAATGGAATAAATGTATTGACAACAGCTCAGTTCTCTCTACAACCAGACTGGTTGTAGTAAGAATTTCTGTGCTAATCATTCTGACTCAGTGCTACAAGTTTACATTTTCTACTCAGAAATCTATAGAGTGTTAGGGTCTGTTGCTTTTGTCTCATCATAGAAAATCTTCTATGAAGATGGAAGATGTATATCTTTCTGTATAGCCACTGTTTGGAATGGCAGTATTGCCTCAAAATCTCTCATGTGAACCAATACTTTGGGATTGCTAATGAATTACCTAATGGGACAAGTAAGATCTTTGAAAAACTGTGAGTTCTATTCTGAATATTTTATACCGGGAAACTACTGTGCCCTCATGTCATTTTTTTAATATCTTTGACAAAGCAGTTGTTCAAGTTTAGTGCTTATTTCCTTTGTGAACAGATGAGCAGTACGTTTGGGTTTATATTGCCTTGTGTAAATCAAATCAACATAAAACTAATGGGAAATCCCTAAACACTGTTCCCTTCTGTCACTGTGACAAGATTCCCACACTCTGAATTTTTATAGTATGTGAAACATAAACTAGATATGCAACATACAGCAGGTTTCAGCATCACCTGAAGCAGAGACTACAGACTGACTGATACAGAGCTTGCACTCCTTGATCTAAAAGTCTCAACAACTTGCCAAGCATTGCTTCTTTTCATATGCCTGTCTCTTTGTCATACCATTCATAGTCATACTAAGGAATTTCCAATGAAAAAAAGCATCATTTACCTTCTCTCCATTTTTTTTCTGCAATGTGATTAATTGCGATTTAATAATACATATTGCTTAAAAAACCACCTCTCTCTCTCTTTATGTTGCCATTGATTTAAAAAATGACGAGGCCTTTTATTGAATCCACCACAGTCTTGGAACTTCTGATATATAACACACACCCTTGAGTTCACAAAGGGTCAAATACACTCCTGTGCAGTGCGTTAACACAAATCTTATCACTGTGTAAGTGCCTCATAAATCTCGAAAATAGGAATTTTCTTTTTATGGGGATAAATTTTGCCTAACTCAAAATATACCTTGTAGTGAATGTAAATGTTTGGAAAGGTGTTTGAACTTTGATTATAGTTAAGAAGGTGAGAACAACGAAGGTATGGATATTGCAATCCAATCTATCAATCAGTGATTACAATGTGGATTTATTCATGAAGTTCAAAAGATATAGGTGTGTCTAAATAGACTAGATACTAGGTGTTCCTGAGAGTGTGGTGCAAAGTTGTCATTGTTTTGTGCATAGCCAGGGTGAGTCACTTAACTTTTGTAGGTATGAAAAATAACATGCGTAAGAATATTTTCTTTGTGCCTAACATTGCAGCAGATATTGATTAGTTAAGGCATTTACAGCTTTATAAGGTATAAGTAATACACAAAAGCAGCTCCTATGGAGTTCTTTCCTAAAAGCATAGGAAGCCATGTCTGCTTGGGATGAATTTTATTTTCTCCATGTCAGCATTTTTAATCTTAAAGGGCTGGAATTCAAGCTGTGTTTATGGATTACGACTGGTCACAATCTGTAAGACTTGTATATCCCTTACTACACAAACCTAATTCTGATCCTATGTTTCTAGAGAAACTGCTTGTGGAAGCAAAATTTAAAATTTGTTTTCCATTAGTATATAAGCTTGAGAGTAAAATTTGCACTAATGAAATTCAGATGCACAATTTTACTTAGAAGCTAAGTACAGGAGGATCACCAAGCTGGTTGGGAAAAAATCCCACAACAGACAAGTATTTACAGGAAATAATTAGACATCACTTACCTGCATCTAACAGAAAATTTAGAAGCAAAATGTATTGTCATTTTGCATCTGGGGATTTTGTTGTTGTTTGATTGTTTTTGAAGCTGGATTTATTTGCATTCAAGCTAAACTGGGATCATAAAGCCACAGAATCATTAAGGTTGGAAAGGAACTTTTCAGATGATCTCACCCAAACTCCCTACTCAAGCAGGGTCACCTAGAGCAGGTTGCCCAGGGCCATGCCCAGTCCAAGGATGACTCCATAGTCATTCTGGGCAACATATTCCAGTATCTCATTATTTACCTCACAGTAAAAAAGTGTTTTCTTGTATTAAGATGGGATTTCATGTGTTTGAGTTTGTGCCCATTGCCTCTCATGCCATCACTGGGCCATACTGAGAAGCAGTCTGGCTTAATCTTTATTCCATCTACTGGTGCCTGGGGTTATTCTGTGCCTGGGATTATTCCTCCCTAGGGGCGGGATTTGGCACTTCCCTGTGTTGAACTTCATGAGATGCCTGTTGGCCTGTTTCTCCAGCCAGTTTCTCCAGGTCTCTCTGAACAGCAACACAACCATTTTATGTATTGCTCACTCCTCTACTTTTCATATCATCTAAAAACTCACTGAGAGTGTGCCCTGTCCCATTGTCCAGGTCATTAAAGAAGAGGTCAAATGGTAAGGACACAGTATTGACCTAGAGATACACCACTAGTGATTGGTTTTCACCTGGGTTTTCTGTGGCTGATTATACTCTTTTGGGTAGAGCTGTTCAGCCAGTTTTCAATACACCTCATCAATCTGTACTTCATCGGTTTGTCTATGACTCTCCCCTGTTAAGGGAGAGAGTGTCAAAAGCCTTACTAAAGTCCAAGTAAACACCATTCATTGCTCTCCTGTCATCCACCAAGCTAGTCTATCAAGTTGGTCAGGCATGATTTCCTGTTGCTGACTGCTGCTGGTAACATTTCTGCCCTTCACGTGTCTGAAAATTATTTCCAGGACTACTTGCTCCATCACCTTCACAGGGATGGAGATGAGGTTTACCAGATGGTAGTTCCTTGGATCCTCCTTGCCCTTGTTGAAGACAGAGATGAGATTTTATTTCTTCCATTCCTCGGGAACCTCTTTCAGTTTCTGTAATCCAGCAATGACATCAGCCAGCTCCCTCAGCCCTCATGGCTGCATCCCATGTATTTGTATACGCCAAGTTTAAGTGTTCCCTAACCTCCTCAACTGAGGGTAAGTCTTTCTTGCTCCAGAAATAAGTCCAATGAAATCAAGATAAAGCAGCATACAGCCTATCAAAGTATTAAGCCCTTTGATTTAGTTTAATGGGGCATTTTGAATTTTTTTTTCCTATCAGGGCAATTCTGGAAGGTGCTGAGCATCCAAAATTCCTCTGTTAGTTTCTTGGCATCTGGATTCTCAACACCATTTTGTGGGATCAGCCTCTCCAGAATTGCTCATGAATTTCATGTGTAAACTTGAGAAATGAATCTTGTAGATATGACATACATTTTGTTTGTTATTTTAGGCCACTTTATACTTGATCTGATCTTCAAGGTCAGTGTTCTTGTCTCTTTTTTAGGATAAACAAATCTGTACCCTTTTTTGACCAGGACATCACATCTTGAAAGTATGTGTGACAGAGTTGCAGTTTACATTACATCTGTTTCAACAGTTGGTTCTCATAGTCAGTAAGAAAGGAGCATAGTGTTGTTCCCTGCCTGAATTTATGACCATGCCTTCATCATTTCTGTAATTCTTTATTGCAGCAATGTCCTGGGAAAGTTTTTATCTGACCAGGGTAGGTGATAACACAGTGGTCACACCAATGTGAAAAAAATGGCAATGTTAAAGTACAATTAGCAGGGTTTGCAAGCTGCTGTTTTCCCTCCACACTGCGTTTGTGTTCTTTACCAAGAATCTCCATATCAAGGGATATTCTTACACTATTCTAAAATTTCCATGCTATGCCTTTAACAGAAAGAATTAGCGTGACAGTTATCCAGGCAATTTGCATATTTCTCGATATAATTATATCATAGTTTTTATTTGTGATCTTTTTGTGTGTTGTTTTGTTAATCTTTCACTTTTCAGTTAGTCCATTATGACATGTTCTTTTCCCATTGTATAGAGCAAAAAGTTAGACTAAAATCTTGGTCAGTAAACAGAATTTCTGGTGGGAAATGCAAAATTTTAGAAATTCCCCAAATGAAAAAAAGTCTGAAAATTTTCATATTTGATTGTGATTCATTGTTTAAACGTATTATTTTATGTAATATATTATTTAAAATAGTGATGGCACAAAAGGAATTAAAATGGCAAAGTTCAAACTACGTGCTCACTTTAGAAAAGCCAAATAGAGATACAAAACCATATGAAACTGTAATGTTTCATTTGAACATTTTTTTTTTCTGTTGAAAATATATTAGAATTGGCACAGACTTTTAATTTTCATAATTTCTCCCTGGAAAACTGATCCTGTTTTATTATCTTTATTATTTTATCAGTAGCAGCATTTGCCCGGGGCTTTGCATGATTTTTTTGTGTGAGCAAGAAAAGAGAGGAAAAATTCTCTGTATTTACAGGGACTTTCATCCTATCTCTGTAGTCTGCTCTTCCCCGCTTCTCTCAGCTGTTTAAAAGACATTCTAGATATGGTAACAGAAGGTCATTTCTATGGGACATTCCCATATGCTGGGAAGGGCTGGCAATCTAAACAAAAAAGAGAAAGAGGGGAAGAAAAGCTAATGTCACCGTTTTACTAATGGAGTTAGGATAAACACACTGAAGTCACCGATTAACCCCGTGACAGAATTGAACTCTGTGACCCGGTCCCTGGCTTTAGCAAAATTGTACCATCTTTTAATAAGGAGCTTTGCCAAAGGTTATAGTGAATGAGAGGCAGTAAAAACTGAACTTGTTGTTTATTTCTTTATGGTGGCTTACATCTTACAACTGTGGCATCGATACTGAAATACACTTATAACTATTCTGTTGAATAGAGTTGCTGTCTCAGTCATACATAATCTCTTTACCATTTAGGATAATTTAATTCATTATTAAGACACCTATACGATATAGTACATTTTGGTGTTGTTTTTTTTTTTCTCCCACACAAACATTCCTGGTCCTAGTCTGACAAAAGTAATTAATGAAATGCTGGCCCCTACTTCACATCGAAAATAGGTTTACTACTTTATTTCAGAAGGCTACCATTGTAGTGAAGCAATGAGAACTTCCGTCCATTATTCATAAACTGCAGGAGGCTAAATAATCTATTGCATGATAAACAACACACATACACACAGATATTCACATACACTGCAAAAGAATTCATGCTTTGTCTGGAGTAAAATGAAATCCCAGAGGTAATTTCTGTACTGTGTGGGAAATAATGTCTCCTGCAGGAAATTTATAGCCGTGATTGTTTAAAAGAAATGAAAAATATAGTGTTAAATGTTTTTAACAAAAGCATTCAATTGTTTCGTATTTTTCAGCTGACTCCTACCTCTGCCAATTTATAGAAGTTATAAATCCTGGACAAAGTTTTAGGTCATTTCATAGGAACTGGTGTGACTAACTCCAATATATTGTTTTGGTCACATTATAAAATGATTTATTGAATATGCATTTAATTTTAATTCATTGCTAGCCACATGGAAAATAACAGAGTTTATACAAAAGTTCAGAAAGAGCCATTTGGGAATAACATTAGAAGATACTAGAAATAATTGTTTATTTCAGTTTATAAATGACAATAATAATTGTACAAGAAATAACAGATTATTTGTCAAGACGGGTCTTTTCCACCCTTATTTAGATGTAACTGAATGCTATAGGTGTGATGAGGAAACAGGCAAAAACTTGTCACTACAAGTTTTCTTTTATCAGAAATGAGCACCAATTAATTTATTTTTTTTTTTCTGAAGAGAACGGAATGTGGTTTCCCAACCTGATGGCTCTCTGAAAAAATCTGCTCTCTGAAATAATCCATTTTGACGTCTTTTCCTCTGCTTATCCCAGGGTCCTTGGCACACTTGCTGTGAGGTGGATCAAAACCCACTCTCTTACCATTACTCTCTTTGCCCTTTCCAGCTGTCCTTCCTTTCTGAGATCTCTGACAATGTTTCTTTGGAGTTTGGTGGGATTATAAGCAGGTGTATAATTTCT
>JAOXJK010000001.1:70378270-70430544 GCA_025774025.1 Xenus cinereus
AAAGCATGTTAAGGTTGGTACATGCTAATGTCAGATAAAGGTAGGTTAGTGATTGTTATTTCTTTGGATTAATTGATAATAGGAATAATTGAAGATGAAGATAAAATTTAACCCTTTGACTTATGTAGATTTGAGAGGCAGTATTATTTTCATCCACTGACTCTATCTGCTGAGGTGAAATTTATCCCTGAGGACAAAAAAATAAAAATAATTCCAGCAGTAACACTGAAGAGAAATCCTGTAATATGCAAGGGAAAAAGAAAAAAAAAAAAAGTCCTACAGGCCCTTTAGATCCTCTGTCTCCTCAAGTTTGAATCCATTTTTCTTTTATTATGAGACTGCCATTAAAGTACAAAAAGCTCAAGACACTTACGGGCTGGTAGTCACCATTTAAGGGATGCTGAGAGTCGGAGCACTAAATTGCTCGTCTAGTGATGAGCCAAAGCTATCATTCACTGCATGGGTTTTGGACTAGGCAAGGGGTTTATTTTAACTCTGTACTTGCAGAGATTCCTTACAGTATCTTTTTTACTTTATTTCAATCCCTTGCTGTTACCCAAGTAGCTCAGTGAGGCCCAGAGCACCTTTTTTTGGGGCGGGGGGTGAGGAGAGATGGGAAGTGCAGATGGATGATGCAAGCACAAGCAGGTATTTCCTGCAGAATATCTATCCAACAGCTATTCAAACTCTCTTGTTTAGTTAAACTAATAATTTAAAGATAACCATCAGGCATTTTTCAGCAAACCCCTCACTGAAACAATTGCATGTTTCATAGTTTCCAAAAGCTTCCACAAAAGTCAGCAGATTTATGATTTAAAGAAAAACACCCTATCACATTCAACAGCTTGCAAAAATAAACTTCCTCCCAAATTTGACATTCCCTGATCGTGGTGTAAGCTTGTTTAAAGGGCAATTCCTGCCTCGGACCTTTGTAACTATTTAGCTGAAAGTTGCTGGTTGTCTCAGTGAAGTGGTCACACTGAGTATCTACTTCTCTTTGCTCTTGTACCGCACTTGAGCTGTGCTTGCTCACAGCCCGAAGCGTAGCTCATTGCAGATAGGTTATGTAAAAGCTGACCTTTAGCAAAGAGGAAATAATCTCCAGCCCTTGAAGACTCAGAAACTTCTGAAGAAATTAATCATCACTGCTCTAGTAGCTCGCCAGGTCTTTTGGGGTTGGACTATGCTTTTGGGATCTAGCCCTAACCTCACAGGGTCACGGCTCTTCCCATGCGCCACTCTTGCTCTTGAGAAAAGTAACTGTGAGCAGTTCTGGAAAAGGGGCAGGTATTTTTTCTCTCCAGGTACCCAATCCAGTCTCCAGGATGGGAGTATACTCTAATTTTTCTACTTGATGATCGAAAGTGATGTGAGGAAAATTCAGCACTAGACCCAACCCAGTATCTGGTTAAAAGTAGTGTGTAAAGTTAATAGGTTCTTTACCATCTTCTGGCTCTTCCTTATTAAGAAGAGATGTTCTCTCTTCTTTGCGTAGATAATCTTCATTTGCCTAATGGATGTATTTGTCAGTTATGGTCCCAATGCTTCTCTGCCCCACAGGGAGTCTACTTCAATCAAAAGATGGCAGCAACGTTTGAACTTGCTCATATGGACTGGGCTAAAAATAACAGTGTAAACAAAAATGCTTTCAGTTGCTCAGCAAATCGCAGCCCCATAGAACGCTGCATACTACTTAGGAATATAACCACAGTAAAATCAGGAAGCTAGGAGATCTCTCAGAAAACAAAACAACTCTATTTCACTTATTCTCTGAGGTACTTTTAAAAATTTAGTTATGTAATACGTGTGGTTGGGAATTACTCGTTGAAATGGTTTATATGTGTGTTGGAAAGTGACACTTCATCAGAACCACAATTTTTTTTTTCCTGAATATTCCAGCTTCAATAAAACTTTCAACAACACGGATTCTTTGAGTTCAAGGCAGAATTTTGTGGGACTAGAACTGGGACTGGTAGCTGGGAATACCTACCCTAGAAAAGGTGCTAGCCCAGAGGCTGCAGTGTTTGCCTAAAATGCAATAACTTATACTCCTGGCCTGATCAAGCATGAGTGTCCTAACTACCAGTGTGTTAGCTAGTCTGTTATAGGCATCCATTTCTCTCTTGCTTTCACTGATATAAGGAGAAACAAGTGAATGTACGTGGTCCATAATTATAATTCAACTGGAAATTAAAAGACAATGTGTAGCAATGAGAAGATTAATGTAATGTAACAACTTTCCAATAGGAATAGCAAAAATACTAATCTGATAAGGCACAAATCCTAACTTAGTTAACATAGAACTTCATAAACTTCTGTTTGTAAAAGGGATTCTGCATACATTTGCATACATATGCATACATAAGCATAATTGCAGAGAGGGAATGAGATACACCAGCAGGCCCATTGCAATCTTACATTTTTAAAAAGCCTCCTAAATTTTTGTCTTCATCTTGCTGCCATATGGGAACAATTTTTGAGCTTAAGGTGAGATGGAACAATAAAACTGTTCCCTTCGTATGTCTGTTGTATAAAGAGTGTAAACTCGGGCTTTATACAAGCATTGAATTAGTTGCCCAAATGCAGCTAAGTCATAACATCCATCTTTTGTACATTTTCATGCACTTGCATTCACAGTTATAGTTGCATTTCTCAAAGTACCAAAGCCCAGGTACAGGGAAGATGTGACAAAAAGTTGATATGAGAGATGGGAATTATCAACATAACAATCCTAAAATGCTTATAATGCTCTTCATTAGCACAAAACTTCTTCAGCTTCTCTCTTCTGTTTTTTTTTTTTTTTCATGTTTATTTCTGTTCTGAAAAACCTGCAAAATTTTAAAAAGCAACATGTCATATTTTCGGCAGGAAAATATGTGTAAACCTTTAAAGTCATGATTACAAGTGCAGTCAGACACATTGTATTCTCTTTCTATTCCTTTGAAATGATAGACAGAATTAAGAACTTGTTATTTATGTACTGTGCAAATTTAGAACTTAAAACAACTCAGTGTTGTTAAAAACATAAAAATCATCTTTGAAAAAGTTATGAAACAGTGGGTGCCAGTGAACGTAATTATCATCAACAGGCTAAAACTGACTCTAAAATTAAATTTCAGGTCTATCATTTTTAGACTTCTAAGAGAATGTAATTTCATTTGAATTTTAAAAGAGTAATAGAAAATTACAGACAATTTCTTCAGTATTCTTAAAAAACAAAAATGTCCTGAGAAAAAAGGAGTGTGAGAACTAGATAGCCTATTCTGATAGTGATGGAGTACTTGCCTTAAAACTAACACAGGAAAACATGAAGATTTACAATTAATTAATCTAAAATAGTTACAGGTACATCTTATCTGCTAAGTGGTTTGTCATTCATATTCTGTAAAACTAAACAGTTTTAGCACCTAAAATGCTAACAGAATGAAATGTTATCTGATAAGATGTACCAACAAACATTTATAGAAATGGGTACTGGATAAGGTGAATTGAGGTCTTTAACAAAATAAAGTAACTATTAATGAACTCTCATTTTTCCTTTCACCTTTGAACACTTGGTGATATTATTCTGACGGGATACAAAAGAGCCCATTCCTTCTTACATGATTTACGGGCGATCAGTTCCAGTAATATGTCCTAGTTGTATCATTTTTAGCTGACAGATGAAAAATGTAGGATTTTACCAAGTCTTAATTTAACTTAGTTATGCCCATAAACTATCTGGTGACATGAACATGGCCTTGTTATTTATTCCTCCCTCCTTCACAGTGCTCTCAACCGGCCCAAATCCTGCACTAAATCCCTGATGCAATTGCTGCTAAGCTTGACAATTTGAATTTGATGGTAATTTTTGTAAGTTTTCTGATATGTCTTCTGCGGTTCCAAAATACAGAGGCTATGAACTGGCTTCTCTGTTCCTAACTTTGGCCATCCAAAAGTCTAAGCTGCTTGTCCATGCTTCCAACCTTGTCAAGAGACCAGAGAGGAAAAAAAAAAAAAAGCTATCAGAGCACAATTTGTCCATATTATTTTAGAGATTAATTTTAGCTGTGGTCTTAGTTTGTCCATCTCTCTCTGTTAGTCACGCAAGGAGACTAGCTCAGTTGTAGGGCTTCACGTGGGAGAGGTGTGCTCCTCCCAAAGCTGTGCTACTGCTAACTGAAATCCAAGAGAGACATTCTGGTAGTGCAGAGGTGGCACAGCAACTGCAGTCTTTGTGTTTTCCTCAAAAGTCCAGCTCTGGAAAACATGTCATCACATTGATTGAGTCGCTCTGAATATTGTTCTTTTCTCATCATCACCCTGTTTTCTGGCCACAGCCTAGGTTTTTGTTGTTCAGGCTGTCTTCTTCTGTCTTTCTTTTAGGAGAAACATAATCACCCTGTGTGGAATAACAGCTCGTTCAGAGAGTTTCTCTACTATTCCTAGCATCGAAATGGACATTGGCTTTAATGAAAGCAGAGTTTGACCCTCATGGCTGTTGCTTCATGTGTCCCATTACATGACCAGTTTGAATTCCTTCCACCTTTTAGCTCTCTGTGAAGTTTCAGGATTTAAACTGGCAATTCTGAGAATGCCCAAGGACAGCAAAGGTATGGATTCACTAAAAATTTTGTTTCCTTAGGACTCTTTAACCTGCCTCAGTTACTGCTTGGTTTTAATTGAATTAATGCTTATTTCAATAGCACTTGAAACAGTTCATTTTGGATTATTTGTACTTTTGAAGCGAGGGTGGGCATATAGGATGGGGGAGGCATCCCTAAATAGAAAAGGTGGTTTGCACTGTGTTTTACTAGTCACACAGCAATGGTGGTAACACTCAGCACTGAGAAGTTAAAATACACCACATTAGTATGTGGTAGCATTAATACTGTTGCAAAACTTACTGGTTAGGGACAAGGCAGAAAGATTTCCCCAGTTTGTTGTGGGTAGCTGTCTGTACTTTACTTTTTGTTGAATGTTGCAGAATCCTTCATGTTGAGATGAGGAAAGGGGTGTGTTTCAGAGAAAGGGCCGTCAAGAGAGGATCATCGAGGCACCACATCTGGGGCTGGGAGACCTCTGCTCAATTTTCACCTCCGGCAAGTTTTCCTGACTCGGTGTGAGCAATTTGTTTTTCCTTGGATTGCTTCTGCACTTAGAAAATGAGCCTACTCCTGAACAAAGGTGTTGAAAGACCACATTAATTTTTGTAGGGTGCTCAGACATGGCACACTAAGCACCTGGATAAATGGCTGGCAGCCAAGGCTAGGCAACTTATTAATTGCTTTCTTTCAGCTCAGGTTTTTAGGTTGCTTTGTGACCTGTTACGTGTGAAGACACTAAGATAAGTGTTTAACCATTAAAGCAGCTAAGCAGAGAAGGACCTGGGAGTCCTGGTGGACAACAAGTTGACCATGTGCCAGCAACGTGCCTTTGTGGCAAAGGCCAATGGTCTCCTGCGGTGCATTATGTGGCCAGCAGGTCGAGGGAGGTTATCCTCCTCCTCTACTCTGCCTTAGTGAGGCCACATCTTGAGTACTGTGTCCAGTTCTGGGACCCCCAGTTCAAGAAAGACAAGGAACTACTGGAGAGAGTCCAGCGGAGGGCTACAAAAATGATCAAGGGACTGGAGCACCCCTCATGAGGAAATGCTGAGAGACCTAAGTCTGTTGAGCCTGGAGAAAAGAAGACAGAGGGGGGATCTCATCAATACTTATAATCATCTAAAGGGTGTGTGTCAAGAGGATGAGGCCAAGACTCTATTCAGTGGTGCTCAGCAACAGGACAAGGGGCAATGGGGACAAACTGAAACACAGGAAATTCCATCTCAACATAAGGAAAACATTCTTTACTTTGAGGGTGGCAGAGCACTGGAACAGGCTGCCCAGAGAGGTTGTGGAGTCTCCTTCTCCGGAAATATTCAAAACCCGCCTGGATGTGTTCCTGTCCAGCCTGGTCTAGGTAAACCTGCTTTGGCAGAAGGGTTATACTAGATCATCTCCAGAGATCCCATCCAACCTCTACTATTCAATAAACATCAAAAAGAACTACTTGATCTTCAGGGGACACCTGTTAAAAGAGAGGGTTTATGCATGATGTAGAATTGCTTGAGTAAAACATTTTTATTGTGCTGCTTGATGGCATTTATCACTTGTGAACCTTGCAGATCTCCCCAGATATTGGGTAGACGAAGATGTAAAACCTCTTCAAGTTTTTTTTGTGCATATGTCTTTTGTTAGCATGCATTTCATTAAGGTCTTTATCTTTTATATTAATCAGAAGTGTTTTTTATATCTAGATCTACAACTCCTCCAAAGACAAAGAGTCTTTACAAAGTCAGCTGATGTTGGTGAATATACCTCACATGTTATCAACCCAGTCCAAAGCCCGTGAAAGTCATCTGAAACACATTTATCCTTTGACTTTTGTGTTATTTTCCAATCAGGAAGTAACAGTTTTATTTTGCGAATATCCTACCTACTTGTGTTTGGGCAGTGCGCATTTATGATGCATACTGTGATATTTAATTGAAGATGAAAAGGTATCTCTCTAAATTTTAAGCAGTTTTGGTGCAGAAATCCTATGATATTGCAAAAATGTATAAAATTTAAGGCACTAGAATTACAAACATAACATTGAAGTAAGTGGTCTGACCTTCAAAAATATTCGATCCTTTGGATATTAGGATAATTATTTAAATATTCGTTTGAATGCATCTTTTAAAAATGGTCTTTTTTTCATGAAGCTTAAGCATATTGGCAAGAAATAGTTTTGGACATGACAGGCAGTGGATTTTGAGTTCCATTTATGTGCAAGATTTCTCGGTGTCAGGCCTTACTCATAGAAATGAAAGTTCACGGATTCACAGATTCGACAGAGTTGGAAGGGACCTCTAGAGATCATCCAGTCCAACTCTCCTGCCAAAGCAGGGTTCCCCAGAGCACATCACTCAGGACTGCATCAAGGAGGGTCTTGAAAATCTCAAGAGAAGGGGACTCCACGACCTCTCTCGGCAGTTGATTCTCTTTGGTATTAGCAATAGAATTACTCATCTGCATGTGAACCTCTTTTTTCCAAATTTTTGTTGCCTAATTGTGGTGTTCATAAACGAACAGCTTAATGCAACACCAGCAGTGAAAACATTCAGTGTGCAATGCCACCCACTCTCCTGACATTACCCCAAGTGAAGTGTGCCTTATGCTTTCACAGACCACTTCAGAATGGCCACCTAGACAGACGCAGTTATCCTGCTTCTCAAGTGCCCCAAGTCGTAGTCATCAAGCTGACTCCTGTGGGTCCCTTACCCTGCTCTGCGGTCAAGGTGACTCCAGCACGTAACAGCGTTCTCAAGCTTGATTGGGTCAAGGTTCTTCACACAAGGCTGGTATGATCTGCACTCCAGAGACAGGGTAGCACGTGTCTCTGGGAGTACTTGAACAGCTCTGCACTCCACTCACGCTCACGTTTCTCTAGCATCCACACCACACTGACACTTCCTGACCGCTGCGTAGACCTGCCTGCCAGACCATGCCACCCAACGAGTGCGAGCACAGCGTCCAGCATCTAATAATAATATTCTATGATGTTCAACAGCAGTTCCATTTCTGGTTATAAGCGATTTGCTGCAAAAACCAAAAAGTACCTACTGTCCTTAGAACTTTTTTTCTGCAAACTCATGCTTCTGTAATCTTCTTAGGATTTTTCTCAGTTTGTTTTTCAGGAGTTTATTTGATTTATGGTTTTATTAATTTTCCAAGAACTTTTGCTAGTAACACGCTTTGCCTGTGTTTTTCCAACAGGAAATGAGATCAAGAATGGTACATGATGCCAATTTTCAAAATTTTTTTAACAGCAGAGAAATGCTTCTTGGAGAAGAGTTGAGTTTTACCACCTGTGTTCTCAGTCCTGAAGATAGTTTTCTCTGAGGACTTGGGCAAACTTCTACATAGCACTCGACTTCGGTTTTCTTCTGCTTAATATGGGGATAATAATGATTTATCCAGCCTAGAAAAACACAGTTGAAAGTACAAATAGAAAGCCTGATGATAGGAATTAAAGCTGCTGTGTCTGAGACAAATCTTGGAGCTGGGTTGAGGTTTTTACAAAGTAGTTTTTGCTGTCCTGTTCATGATCCTCAAGAGTTTAAAAAAAAATAATAATTGAATTAATAAAGCCAAACTGAATTTGACAGAATCCTTCACTCACTTTTCACTTGGGTAACATCTCAATTGTCAGCCAGAGTTTGCTTACGTGCATGCTGAGAAAAAACTATTAGGCCATTATTGTTGGAGTCCCTAGAGGGGTAAACCATTTTTTATTGTAGCCTGTGAGAGTGTCCTCTCTCACATCAACTGGATCGGATGGGTTGTACTGAATTGTACAAGAAGAGAAGAAAAAAGGCAACTGAAACCCAAACTCAAAAACCACATTACTCAATGGAAATTTGCTTCCAAATGTTTTCAGTGTTTTCAGGGTTACCCTTGTTACAGAATAGCAGTTGTGTCTTCCAGCTGGATAGTACAAAATGTCTCCTTGTACCACGATAAAGCTAGCAAAAATCCTATTTCTTTACTAAAATATGCTGGTTCTACTGTGATTCTTTTTGTGTGCTCCTAGTTTACCCTTTTTAGAATTAATACCAGTTTCCTGATACAGGTAAACAAACAGAGTTAAGTCCTGTCTCCTGAAGTTTGTGCCTTGAGTCATTCACAAGTTCAGGGAAAACCAAAGGCGACTATCATCCAACAAATCTGCTATGGCATAGTTTGAAGCTTCAAGAGCGGTAAGAGATGGACTAAGGCCTCATAGTGATAGGACAGGTTTTATTATCAAACTCCTCAGCAGCAGTATCCTGGCTTTAAGACAAACTAAAGAGGATATTAATTGGAACCATCTGTATCCTTGACAAAATAAAAGAAAGAAAAAACGTTTTAAGAAGAGATAGAATCAAATGAGAAGATTGGGTCTTAACAACATAGAATACGATGCTGACAAGCCTGAGCAAATGCACCGGAACCTGAAATATAATCCAAACCGGCTTTAACTGAGGTTCTGAAATTGAAGACTATAAAGCATATCTTGTAGTCTGACAAACAAACTGATAGCTGTTTGAGGGTTTGGCACTAAGCCATCCAAGTATTGAGTTTAGAGCAGATGGTGAAGCTGTTACGACTCTCAATTTGCTAGAAGTAATATTTATAAAAATTGCAGTAGAGTAACTAATCTTAAAAACAATGTTAAAGTGATACTTTTTCTGCCTGACACCACTAGTGACAAGAAAAATACAAATGCAAGTGCTGGTCTTCCACCACTTATCAGAGAGCTTTTCTTGTATCTACTGGATTGATTCACAAAGTGTCTTTTTAGACCAGGTTATTTGGATTGCATTTGCTGTGTGTAAAACTTTCTTCTGTAAAATGTGCGTGTGTTTGCATTCCTCTTTTATTACACTCCTGTTGCTGTTCTCAGTGGGCCTGTAAAGTTTACAGGGTGAAAAGAAGAGGGAACTTGTTTTTAGTACTATTTTCTCTGTGTCATTTGACACAGAATTAGGGAAGACCGATTTGGATGTGAAAGCTGCGCATCACAGGCCTAAGATAACATGCTGCTGTTACATCCACAGGGAGGAAGCAGTGAGAAAATCCTTGGAGCTCTATATAAACAAAATCAGGATTTTGATGGCAGTATATGGAAATTCGCATTTGCTCTCCAGAAGTAACTCCTTTCTCCTGTAAGTTTTGGAAAAAATCCATGCAGGTAGTAATATTTTTTTCCATACCAATGGATCCCAAACCACCCTATTAACAAATACACACATAGGAAAACAAATATTCCTCTGTATGAGTTGAAGCATAAGCCACACTGATAACCAGTGCAAATCAAACTTCTTTCACCCTTATTAAAACAACCTACATTATCAATGTACCACAGACATAACCAGAATTGCTAAGGTTTGCCAATTAGTTATGTTAAAACAACCTAAGTTAAGCAGGTAACATCAGATTTGTAAGCCTGGGTTGTACATAGTGGCATAACCAGTGGAGTCAAAGAAGTGTAACAGGGAAATGAATTGAATCCTTTTTTTACAGAGCTGTTTTTTTAGCAAGTTTCACTGTTATAAAAGTAAGACATTTGTGAGTTATGAATTATGGAATTAAAAATTGTGGATCTATGTAGCTAGTACTTTAAGGGCTACCTCTGCCGTTAAGTTAGAAAGAATCTCTTTGAAAAAACACGTTTAAGTCTGACTAATGTTTCATAGGAAGCAGAGACTGTGCCATAGGCTTTTTTAATATGGAACAGAACCTATTAAGCACCTCAGGATGTGGAGGCAATTCCAAATTACATGAACAGAATTTTCTTGATTTACTGGCAATGTTATTTTTCAACGCTACAACTAGTGGCCACCAGCATGCTCTAGAGCCAAAACAGTGTTCAAGTAGTCCCACCCTGGTAATTTTCTAGCCTGGTTTTGGATGCAATCTCTTAGAATTCCATGTCTACTAAAAAAAGCAATAACAACTTGTCTGTTCCTTCTTCATAGTTCAACAGTATTGTCTTTCTGGAAAACGTACTCTTGTAACTCAATGCTATATTAAAGGAAAATGGCCAACATAATCATCTTTTTAATCTGAATCATATCTCCTTTTAAGAATACACTAAAAAACAGTTCATGTAAATTCATTTTGGTCTCCATGACGCACACAAGATAGGGCAGAGCTGACCAGCTGCAGTTAACCTACTGCTAAGCTCGGCCAATAGATTGCTCCATACTCCAAGCAGATGTTTCTCTTTTAGGCTAATGGAACTCTTGTAGACCATTTCCCTTCCCAAGAGAAAACACCAGCACAGTTGGAAGCTGGAAAGAGTCATCTCAATAACAGAAGCAAGGTGCCAGCAACATCAACAGCAGTTTATTAATAAAAATCCATGAACGGAAGAGCAATTGTGTTTTGTTTTAGCTTGTTTAGAAAAGCAAACCAAAAAAACCACCAACAAACAAAACCCACCAAACCAACCGCAAAACCCAACTTTTTTTTTTTCTCTGCATGGCCCTCTTAAATGTAGCATTTCTTTTTCCTATAACAGTTGACTTCTGGGTGAGCGAAGAGGACATCAATCTCTTGCTGTTAGCTGTACTGTCGCTGCATACCAGTCACAAAATGGGAGAGAGAAGTGCATTTATGTAAAAATTCATTGTTAGAATTCACACATCACAGATGATAATTGATATACTGTAGCTATGTCCTAGTCTAAAATAAGGAGAACTTTATTTTACTTCAAGAGCATAGACTGGATTTGATTTGAATCTTATACCAGAAGTAGTTCTACTAACATCAGTCAATTCATACTTGTTTGTGTCACTGTAAAAAAAGAGTAATGCTCAAGATATTTACTCTAAAGGATGAATGACAATGAACAGACTTTGAATAAGAATTGTTTCCATTTCCTGGAAACCTTCCCTTTTCTCTTGAGACTGGTACACTGGTTTTTGTCCAGTCAGTGGTAATGAGAGTTACTTATGAAATGGTAATCAATGCCAAGGTTTTATATCTTATGTAAAAGTGATCTGAACCCTGGAGAGCCAAGTTTCATTCAAAGGAAATAATAGACAGGGCAAATTGGGGTACAGCTTGTCTTGCTTCATTGCTGTTCTCCAGAAGCAGTGGCAAAGGATTGAATCTCTTATCTTGCTATGACTGTTGGAGAAAATGTTGTAAAATTCTGCAAAGTCTTTGAACAAAAATATCTTTGCATTTCTTTTTTTTTCTTTTTTTTTTCCTTCCTTTTCCAGTATCTAACATAGTGGGGTCCATATATCAGCTGCCTCCTACAGTCCAAATATTTCTCCCTGGGGCAAAATGATCAGGGGAGATGCTAAGAATTTTCTCTAACAGCAAGAAGACAAGGGTGAGGAGAAATAAGATGTTAGTAACAGAACACTGCTTTTCAAAGAGTTTAGGAATGGTAGAGCATCCAAGAAAACCTAACGACAAAATGGAAACTGCTGCTCCTTCTAGCAGCCTGGAGTGGAAGTGTTGGGCAACTTGCTGCTCATTTTCTCTTGCCATAGGTGTTGGATTGTGGGGCAGGTAGTTCTTGTTAGCACCCAGATATGTGGGCTCAGCTAAGCAATGAGCACTACATTGTGACTGCCAGCATCATCCACAAGGTACTTTGCTCTGGTGAAACCTCTGCTATTGATGTCAAAGGAAGGAGTGGGGAAATAAGTAGTTTCCATTATAGTCCAATTGAAAAGGAATGGCAAACAACACTGTATCTCACTTTTCCTTGGCTGTGTAGAAGTATTGGCTTTTAATAACATCTTAAGATTATTTATATAGTCTATTTGCCATTATCCATATCAGTTCATGCTCTTTGTGTGTTTTAGATAACATTGTTGTGTTTCCTTTGACTTAACGTTTAGTGTGCTGCAAACTTGCCAATGCTGAGGATTTCTGGGCTGTCTCTATCTGATCCCTTCCATAAGCTGTTTATTAAGCAGCCATTCATTATCACAGATTATAAATTCAGCTTTCACACTGGAGGTGTCTGTAGCTACGCTTGCAGGTTCTCTTTGCTTGTGCTTCTTCTGGTTAAATTTATATCTGGTATTTAAATGCTGAGAAAGGGAAGAACTCGGGCAAAGCTAAGTATCTTTTCTTATGGATTCTGGGAGACTGTGCAATGCCCAAATCTGAAATTCCCTGAAGCCTGATCTTGTTCAGTTCTGGGATTTAGACTTGGCTTTTCCTAGAAAATTGGCCACCCACATGAGTTGTAATCATATCCAAACTTCTTCTGCCTGCTGTATGGCTTTCCAGCCAATTTTCATGCAGGATCCATGAAGATCCATTGAATGCACTATTCAGAGCAGCCCCCTGTGCATCAGTAATACTGCCGAAGAGCTAGGATGGGTCATGGGACACAATCCTGAATCAAAAAAACGTGTATACAAAAAAGCTCAAGATACCGTCTAATCCTAACCAAGCCCTTGGCAAAAATGAATATTGACTGGGTTGCTAATGACTTACTGATGTTGATTGCTAATGATTAAAAATGCAAGCATAAGAAAAAAAGGAGGTTTTCAGGCCCTACACAGTCTAAGTACTTGCTGTATTTGCAGAAAGAGGATCCTGATTGTACAGGATGTAAACTATCATGGTTCTCCTTGACTGCCCAAAAGTAAATATAAAAAGTGTGTTTAACAGAAATCCTCAGTTTTCTCAGACTACAGGCATTTATGAACCATCGTGATGGCCTTTCTCCTCATTTTTGACTCCCCAGTCATTTGGGAGTCCAGCCCATGGTAGAGTTCCTTAGGATTAATACAGTTCCTTAGGACTTGAAGAGATTAAGAAAGGTATTGTTTGGTTTGGTTTTTTTTTTCCTTCTGCATCTCATACTGCAAATGAATCTGATGGCCAAATCATAACTGTGAGACTGCGGGACTTCTACTTGTGCTGACAGCGAGACGCATGGCATTTTGTTTGTTTGTTTGTTTTTAATTTCTAGTGTTTTTAAGAAGTATTCTGCAGCCTAGACTTTAATTTGTGTTACAAGACAGCCTGCCTCTACCAGAAGAAAAACAGTCTTTGATGCAAAAATTCTTCCTGAGAAAGGCTTCCAAAAATGAAACAAAGGAGGAACAAATGATCCTTTCCAGAACCTGTGCTGAGAAAGACTCAGAGCAAATTCCCTCAGAGAGAATACCCAAGAAGCTACGTGTCTCTTTTTTAGGACACGAGAAGCCAGCTAGGGTTCCTGTGTAGTAAAAACCAAGAACAGAAGGAGAAGCATCATTTGAGGTATTCTAGGTCATTGCCTGCTGATAGTCACCTGGACCCACTGCCAGGCACCACAGGCATGATGTGTCGCACTGACTGGGCTTTAGTCATGCAATAAACCTGTCTATTGCCTCATCGTGTGCTGGAAAAAGGAACTGTGTGCAACACACCTTTGCACTGGCAATACCCTTCATTCAACTGAAACAATAGTGGGGACAGGTCGCATTGCACTAGGACTGAATCAGTGGAGCACAAGGGTAGCAAACTGGTGACACGGTGTGTGAGAAATGACATCGAGAGGGAGTACCATCTAGCAGCTCAAAACTGGATCAGAGAGCAATTTGTTAGGAGCTGCAGATGGGCATTCATGCCCAAATGAGGGACTCCTCTAGCACCTGTCATCAAACCACAAAGGAAGTGCAGCAGAGAAGGCAGGCAGTATCGAGGGCCATGGAAGGAATGGTTGACTTTGGACAAGTCCAGCGGGCAAGCTAGCAAGAGGGCTTGGGCAACAGATGACAGCTGAAATGAGGGAAAGTTTTACTTCATGTTTGTACATACAATTGATCCATAGACGTATTTTCCCAGATCAATGCTGTGATCCTTTTCCCTTAATAAAATTGTAGGTATACATGCAGAGCTTCCGAGCTCTGTTTGTACACTCAAGGGAAGGTGTTTAGTATTTCCTTAGGCTGGGTGGGGTTTCAAACCAACGGTGCTGGTAATTTAAAAAAGAAACATAGATACGTAAAGATGACTCTTTTCCCTGCCACGTATTCTTGCCAGAAAGATTACATCTCACCCGTCTATTCCCATTGACACCTTTCCACATCTTTCTTGCAGCCCTTTGCTGGCTGAAGCTATGTTGTTTCGCCAACCAGGAATTCCTTGCCTCCATCCTGAAGGCTGTTCACAGTTACTTCTTTGCCTGCATCGCTGCTGTCCCTGCCTCCTACCTCCTGTCCTTCATTCCTTAGGCTCCTCTACTCCTTCAGTTCATTGCTCATTGTCTGCTTTTCTCATTCTATTTTGCAGTTTCATGTTTTCTCCCACTTCTTGTGCAACAGCCCTGGCTTCCTCTTCAAAGTTTGCATCAAGAGTCAGTCCTGTTCTGCATTGCCAGTGTCTTGATCACTGGGGTCCATCTGTAAGTGAAATGATGATCCTGTTTGCCCAGAATAGATTCTAAGTGCTTGATAGAGAAGGTAGCCCTTTGCTTTTATGTATCGTAAAATACCAACTCCATTTTCAGCTCTTTGGTATTAATAAATGACGCATTGCACAAAGGACTAGGTAAAACCTGGTGTGGTGCTGCATGCTCTTGATTTCATTGAACTGGTCTGACCGTGAATACTCTAAAAGACAAAAAGAGTTAAGCTGAGATATGCTCTAGGTCTTTGTGATAATGGAAAGGTACTCATTTGTGGATTTGAGAACAGAGTTCACATTTACTCACTTATTAACCACTCCCATTTCCTCCACCATTCAGAAGATAAAGTTGCTATCTAAATCAATAGCTGCTAGGCTTAACATATTTCTTATCACAGTTCTGGAACAAAAACAATTTCATTTGTTTCAAATTGGAGCTATTCCCAGTTCTTAGTGGCAAAACAAATATAAATACATACGTCTCTATATATATGCACGCATACACAAAGATAGTATGTACTACTAAGTAGTACAACTAAGAGTTGCTCACACAGTGGAGTAAGACTAGATGTCTAACGTGAAAAATGGAACTGGAATGATTAAGCTATATTTATTCACAAATTTTAACATCAACAAAAAGCATTAACCTCTATAGAGGACGCTGTTTGTTCACAGAACAATTAAAATATGTACATTTATCTCAACAAAGGGATCTTGACTTCTGAGACATTCGGAAGATTTATACTTCAATGTATATTTATACTACTTTACATTTTTATTTTCACTGTACTTTAATGCTAGAGTTGGGATTTTAAGAGGAGTGGTCAGATCCGGTTTCTGTTGAGTGTTTCAGCAACTACTGTTGCTGTTTTGTTCTTTAGCAGAGTTGTCCTGGGTCTGAGTTGGACATCTCTTTCTTACCTTTCCCCTCCCAGAAAAATTCTCAAGGTGTTGCACGCCTCTCTTGCATGACATGCAATTACTATCTTCTTTTCCCTTCTGCTTTGCCTTCATGCCTAAATTCTGGATGAGGACACCCAGCTCTATAGCCAGCATAATCCAGCACAAAAATCCAGCCTTTCTCTTGTTAGAATACCTAGTTAAAAATACCTTCCATCTCGGCATGCTACAGTCCTTTTTCCAGAGGCTGTGAGTGTCCACCTTGCTCTTCACTGCTTCCTGTCACCATTCTCTGGCTTCATAAAGTAAATACACTTTTTCAAGCTGCAATTAGTAGCACATAAATGACTCTCTTCCATGCCAGTTAGACAAAGTCACTAACCATTCCACCTCTACCTGTCCCCTCTTCTGCTGCTTTCAGTATTATTCCTGTGCATTCTGATAGGGCTCACATATTTTTTTCTCCCAGAAAATGGTATGCCTTTCGGAGTCACTTATACCAATCGCCAGTCATTAAAACCTCATGTTAAATATACGATGCTTTTTATCCTACCTAATCCACTTGGAAGGCTGCTCTAAGATTTCTTCTTTCCAACAGTTAGTGCTGAATAATTTATAGCCTGCCTTTATTTGTAGCTGGTATATACACTCACATTTCAATTTGTCCTATAGCTTTAATGGCAAAACATTTACAGACATATCCCTTAAAATAACTTTCTTCTAGCCTAAACAATTCAAGATTTTGCTGTTTTCTTTTAAAATAGACGTTCTATTTCCTTGCTCATTCTGAAGGAGCTTATCTGTACCTGTTACAGTTTGAATTAATATTTTCTGAACATGAATGACCATACATGGGAATTACTACTATGCCTTAGTTTATTTATCTAGTAAATTCCAACTTCCCCTCATCCATCTTCAACTCATTTGCACAACTACTATTCCCAGTCTCCTCTGTCTCAGAGTCTTTACTGAGCCTTTCCTACTCTAATCAGTTTCTAAATTTACATCCTAATATCTAGGTGGTGTTTTTCTCTTCAGGCTCAATCCCTTTATTTTCATTTCTCTCTACTTATATCAGGTTTAACTCAGCAATCAATTCAGGCTCTGAAGCACAACAAAGTGGTTACCAAAGATCTAGAGCTTTCAGGTGAGGTGAATAAAACTTAGTCCACCAGCTGCAGTGCATTCATGTGCCTGCACCTGGAAAACATCTAGTGGAGAGTGAGTCTTTAAGAAGCTGATTTGGTAAAATGAAACAAATCTCTTCTGAGCTTGTGTTAACTGTGAATTTTTAAATTGCTATAACCTGGCCACATTTGGTGAACTTTCAGAGGATGAATAAAAGACCAATGTAAATAGCTGTTCTCTTTCAATGTCAGAATTGTTGCTCTCAAGCATAAGAATGTTCTCTCTTTCTTGGAAAAAGGTACGTAAACTGTTCTTAAAAAGAGTAAGTAGTCTCATTTTCTTCTGCTCTAGTCTTTAGCAATGATTGCACTGTTTTGGCTGAAACCTAACATCTTCCTTTCCATTTAACTAAAACAAAAAATCAGTCTGAGGCAGAAAAAAAGTCTGGAAGCTTTCAACCAGAACTGTTACTTTAGTAATGTTGTAAGTAATGGGCAACAGTGTTCAGTGAATTATAATAATATAGGTAGTCCCTATTTTACTTACACGAAGAATTTTATTGTGGAATGTGTGTGTGTTTCATTAACTATTATAAGCTGAAGTTCCTACTGTTTTACTCTGGAATGATTATTGTGTATTTAAATGCAAAAAATGTATTGAAACTTAATCAAAATGATAAGAGCATGCTAGCTCTCAAGGTGTTTCAGTTTAATAAACCATTTCTATAGGATATACCAGATAGTAAAATTTAGTGCAATTCATAAAACAATGTATATTTTTAAAAATTATATTTCTTAGAGCAAAAACCTGAAGGAAAAAGAGGTCTTTAAGCTTCTGTTCTTGGGTCAGCCATGGATTTCCTGTAAATAAGGACAATAATTTTCTGTTTTCATTTGCCTTATCTTTAAATACTTCTCTATAATCCTTTTTCCTTCTTTGCTTCTTAAAAATGTTTCTAGAGCCAGGATTGTTCTTCAAATGGGCCTGTAGTAACTTGCATGCTTGGTCCTACTTTTTCTCTTGACTACTGGCAGAATTTTAAATACTGCTGACAACCAGTTTTTTCTAAACCTATTCCAATTCCATGTGATGGCGTGCTTGGCTTGAATTTTGGTTTAAAGCTGCCCTTTGTAAATAAACATAATCCATTGTTTGGGAATCATAGAAGTGATACTATATTGATTCTGGGCTTCTTCACTAGCCTGACTGGGGCAGCATGTGTTTCGTATTTGCATAGTCCTAGTGACTGGTATTAGTTTATTCCTTGCTTTCAGACAATAGACAGATATTTTTGTTAATTCTCTACAGCTTCTGTGAAACTTCAAATTATGTTAATGTAGTAATGTCTATTATCACAACTCTGTGGCATATATTCCTAGAATACTCAGCTGATTGCTGATCCCATAAATACATGTGTGTTACTCATTGTGAGGTGCGTGCTCCTGTTCAATGTGTGCCAGGAACTAATGGGCTGGATGAAAGGGTTGACAATGGGCTGGACAAATTGAACTAATGGGCTGGACAAAGGTCCAACTGTTTCACTAGTATTTAGATTTAAATTGTTCAATTCTCTTATATACAAATATATAAGCCCGACAGGTTCAAACAGACGCCACAGGAATCCAAGATCACAAGAAACTCCCTTCCATGGTCCTTCTGTAAGGATCGACATGTTGATTTAGCTCAACCAGGAAATCACTGATCCATGTGTATATGATTAAAAGTCTTTGATCAGCTGTTTTTTAATAATAAACTGGAGTAAATTACCGCTAGTAACCTGGAGTAGATTTATAAACCAGCAGTAAGACAGAAGATCACAGCTGGCATTTTTTTTTCCCATTTTGACTTGTTAAACCTGACTACTTAGACTTTTTATTGTCTGTGTGTGTACTTTCCTTACTGATGAGACTTTCTTCAAGCAGCAAGGACTCCCACTGGAAAAGCAAAATTCATGGCTTGTTAAAACAGAGCCATGTTGGCTGAACTGCCACAACATAATTTGATTTCTCAGTAGACAGGTGAATTTCCCATGGGCTCAGAGTTCTGTTTAACAGAAACACCTTGTTCCAAAGCGTGCGCTTCAACAAAAACGAAAAAGTACCATGTTTATCTGAATGTTTCATCTCTAGCAATCCAAGCATTTAAACTTCTCTTGCAAAAGAGCTTTCCTCCTTCTCTGTCTTTCCAAGTAAAACTTGGGGATGAGTGTTTCTAAGAAATTTGACAACACTAGGAAGTAAGGGGGGCTTGCTTGGTTTACTGTAGTGCTTCTAGTACTAGCTTGAAATCTAGGATCCGTGGCTCTGTTTCTACCCGTATCCTGCTTTGTATGCTTTTAATTCTTCACGCCTTTCCTTTTCCTTTAAATTCTTGTTGACCAAAATGGAAGATATCACTGTGCCAACACGTAAATGCACAGTGTATGGCTCATCCATGCTTTTGAGCAACAAGTATGTTTCTTTTCCTTCATATTAAAAGGGGCATCATTGAACTGGAGTGGATTCAAAAAAGGCAGCAGGGATGATTGATTACACAGCATCTGCATGAAGAATGACTGAGTAATTTGGATCTCTCCAGCTTGAAAAAGACACAGTTTTGAAGAGGTAGCCTTGAGGCTTACAGTGGTATCAAGACAGTTGATGGCTGTAGATTGTTTAACATCCCTTCCAGTTGAATGGACCTAATAGGAAACCAGCTTGAAATGGGGTGGCTCCTCAGGAAATTGAGAGCAGACCTGTGGAACGTCTTGAAAAAGGATGTGGGTCTAAGACATTTGTGTGTCAAGAGAAGTCTGCATAAATATTTAGAAGACTTAAATAAATCACATCAGGTTCAGGGAACAGCCTGAGCTGAAACAGTCAGAGATAAGAGGATGCTTAGTGGAAGTATCATATAGCCTTTCCTTGTCCTTTCTTCAACTGCTTATGGTTACTGTTTGGTGCCAATTTTTTTCTAAGCTTTTTTCTAAAAAGCATTCTCTAAGTATTGAGATTGCTTCTCTTACATCAGAAATTATGGTCTTTTTCATACTTAATGACAACAATGTTATCTTGATGATAGCAACAGCATGGTTGTGTCAGCAGAGACCTTGGTTCTCTTACGGCAGAGGGGCCTTCATCTTTCTGTGCTAAGCATAGGCGGAAGCAAAACATTTTCAGTATTACCTTGCTAACCCAAATGTTTAGTAGACAAAAGTTAATTCTCTAAGTACAGGCCTGAACCTTCAGGGGGAGATGGATCAAAATGTACTGCAGGAACGTAACTCAGAGTTACATAGAAGTCTCAAGAGGTTTTACAGATTAGCAGTTGATAACAACTTGATAATTGGTCAGGATGTGTTCCAAGCTACATAAAAAGAAAGCTTGAAAAAACAGCCACAGGGATTTCCTAAAGTCTCTGATTAGGCTTTGAAAGTTTTGGGCTATTGTAAATCTAACCTTGGCATTGTCATTTAACAACTGTTAACTCAGAGTGAAATATCCCAAGTATTTTGGTTTCTGCAGATTTAAGAGTAAGCAGGAGTTGAATATTGTTGATACGTACCTGGTGGGTGGAAATCCCCAGGTGAGTAGAGTAAGTTGGAGAAGACTCTTAGTCTTGAGCAGGTGAACAAACTAAGAATTATTGAAATCTTTGCAACTGAGTCATGTGGCTTTAGCTAAATCTAGACACTATGAGTGTGTCCTTTGGAGACATCAGAGTTGATTCGCATTGGCTGGGCCAAACTGACAAAGGTGTTTCCTGTTCAAAATGACCTCAAGAAAGCAATGTTATGTGGAGATTTCTGGTCACACTTCAGTCATGTCGATATTATTCAGGAGGAAGAAGGAGAGAAGGTTAATTTGTGGTCAGTCATCTTGGTCCTCCTTTCTTCTCATGCTTTGCTTCATATATCTTCTTTAGGTGTATTTTCAGGGAACCCACAGGGCTATGTGATTATGCATGTTGTTCTGATACATGCAGATGAAATTTTCCATATGTTTGTCCCTTAATTGCTGAACTGTTGAAATTCCTCTTCATTTTGAGGCAGACATTCTGGAGACAAAGCGTCTCCTGGCAAAGTTGCTTTTTGTTATCAGTATATCCATTTGACCAATATAAATTATGGTTATTTATCATTATGAAATTATATGCAACTTGTTGCATATCCTACTGAGTAAACAGAAATGAAAAATTATGTAATTTATACAAGTTAGTACAAGAAGGATTTAAAAAATGTTTCTGCCTACTAAAATACACAGGTCAAGTACATAAACAGTCTTTGTATATTTGCAAATGTTTCCCATACTGCAAAACTTACTTGGTGCTTCTACAAACACGGTATCTAAACATCATTGCCAATACATCCAACCCCTTGAGGTATAGAGGTGGGTGCAGTGGAAGAGTCAGAACTCAGTGTTGTGCTACAGCTGCCCCTTCAAGAAAACGTATTCCTCCTTTTTCTTTGTGTATTCGTCTGAATGCTGGGTACAAGAAAACTGCCTCCTACATAAATGTCTCTGACGTTTTCTATGTGTGTATATATATATATAAAAGAAGGGATGATACATGAATGAAAGGCTAAGGAAGTGCTGATGTGTGTTCCTTAAGCCCTTACACTCTGCAGCTGATAAGAGTTGTCAGTATTGGTGGACTCCAAAACCACTTGTTTGAAAGCCAAAATGTTATGTTTCATTCTTATTGGAAGAAAGGTACGCTTTCAAGTTTCTTAACACTTTGGAATTGCTGAATTAAAGATTGCTGGTGTGTTTGCAAATTGGATCTGCTTTATGGGGCTGTTAGGCTAGTTGTCTTTGTCATATCATTTTCTTCTTCTGATTAATGACAGGAATAAATAGTTTTATATTGTGCTTAATTGAAAATAAGTTTTAAGTTGAGCCATCCAGGTTGAATAAATAACAATACACTAAAGATTGACAACCAAAAATGAGTCTAATATGAAGTAATGACTCATTCAGAGCATAAAACACAACATTAGTTTTAATATAATTGTACAGAAATATCAATTTTAAAAGAAAAGTTCCTGTGAAAGTACATTGACGTTATCAGCATATTTAGGAGATTCTGTTTACGTCTTCCTTTATTTTTAATATGTGCATGTGTATTGTAAACATTAAGAATGGCGAATATACCTTTCTTTGAAAATGTCTTTCATGGTATTTAAAACAAAACCAATCTTCAAAGCATCTTCAGCTGCAGTTGCACGTCGGAAAGAGTAAAAACATTTAAAGCTTTGTGAAATATGCCCGTTTTGATCACTTCAGAAATAAGTTTCCCTTTCTGCTGCCCACCCCCCTCCCCCAAAAGGGGATTTCACTTCAGTCAGCTGTTGCTTTTTTGTATATTGCTGTTTCAGTACCTGTGCCTTAATGCCAGCTCTGTTTGCTGCCAGGCTGTGTGAAGCTGGCTGGTGCACAGTGACAATGACGGATGGAGGATGGCAGTGACCCAGCCATTTACCAACAGCAGCAGGCGACATCAAGCCCTACCTGTAGCTTTAAAGCAGCTCTAATTATCACTGTTGGAGTAAGGAGACAAGTTTCTTCCAGGGTGCCTATTTTTCTGATTTTATGCTAATACTGTAGTTTGAATTGCCCTGGTCTGGAACCTGCAAAGCAGTGACCGTGGCTGCTACATCCTGCTCTCGCTTCTCTGCTGGAGGTGAGAGCACTAAGCCACTGGACCGAGCAGGATGTATTCTTTAGCTAGGGAAGAGTGAAATTCTTGGGATAGAGTGGGAACTAGAACTGAACTTTTAAACTGTGATTTTTTTAAATTATTTTATTTTGTAATTACTTTCCAAGCAAGGAATAAAGAAACTTCAGGCAACTGACAGTCAGATAAGGTGCTATACCCCTTTCTTCTTGGAATCTCAGCATTCATGTCTAACTTGATATCATGAATCTCACCACTGAGGCACTTTCTAAAACTATTTGCTTGTAAATATGTTTGTGTGAAAAGGTGTGATTAAATATCAATCAAGATATCAATCAAGAGTGAACCTGGATGAAGGGAAAAATCAGACTAATGGTGGACAAGCCCCTAGCAGTTTCCTGTTATGTAGCTTAAAAACAGAGACATTATTTTCTTTTCTTAATATCAGGTTAATTACACATTTCTGGAAAGTATGGTCTTCATAATGGTGTGTTAAACATGAGTTCAGATCAGAATTTAATAGGTTTCATGGTCTAGTGTTAGTGACTGCAAGCTTTTAATTTGGAGTTTTATGGAAAAATGATGGAAACACAAATCCAGGTATTCTTAAAATTCATGAGGATTGGTTCTGTGTTTCAGAGCTGGGATTGCTTCTGGTCCACTGGAATGTAAGTGTAAAAGAGTTGACAAAAAAAAAAGACCACTTCCCCCCCAGCCTTTGGTGATCCAGGTGTAGTCTTAATAGCTCAAGGGGTGTTTCGGAGCATAGTTTTATTTTGTCATCTATTAACTCAGTTAAGATGAACCAAAGTAGTACATTTCTTACGGATTTTCAGGTTTTGCCTTCATTGTTTTACCTGTATGCATATTATTATAAGCATCTAGTTTAAGTGTTCAGCTTTTGGTAGCTAAACGCATTTTTTCAGTTTCTCCAAATTAACTGAAATAATGGAGAACAAATCTGAGTGGAGTGTATTCAAACCTGATGTAAATTAACTACTGTAACATTGACATTGCAACTGACATAATTTGAATAGTTTTTTCTCTATTTTCAAAAAGTACTTGTACTTTTTCCTTTCTTGCTTTACTTTTATTTTTATACTGAGCATCATTTTTTTGAGGGTTTTTTTTTTGAGCCGGCAATCTTCAGATGAAATATCCCATTGCTTGGGGGGACTTTTTTTTTTTGTTTCCTTTAATTCCATATTCAAACTTTTCTTTAGGGCTCTGTGTTCATGATCAAATTAAAGAACGGCTTGCTCTTCATCTTCATTCCTTTTAGAAATGTTCTCCTTTTTCAAGATTGAACTGTAACTTCTTAAAATACTAAACAGTTCGATCCACATGGAAGGACCCTCAAAAACAATGTGCATTTAGCAGTTACATACACATCAACTTAAATCGTGTTAGTGAATTCTGATGAATAATTTAATTATCCATACTGTTTACTTCTCTTCGTGGTATTCTTTAATGGAAAATACAGCACTTAGCCTATTGTTTGTTCTTTCTTACCTGACTTCCAGACTTTACTGATTATATTCGGTTCTAGGGCAGCAGAAATAAGACATTCACCCGTTTCAAAAGTAGCAGTGAAACCTAAGTATGTTACTATTTCACTTTGCCCCCAGCTACTCGTTACAGTTCTCTTTGCCTGGATAAAGTATGAGGACTCCCTAACTTTCATTTTCAGACATCTTTCCCTCAAAATAACCAAGCTTAACTTAAAAAGTGGGTCATTGTTAACCCAACATAGGAATGCATTGCTAACACCTATGGAATCCAGTGCCAGATTATAGTCCTGAGCTGGAATTCACTTTTTCTATGTGATTATATTCTTATCAGTGTTGATATTTCTCCTTGTTTTTGTCGTGCCTGGGAGCATAAAGAGAAGTCTGCAGCCTGAATGTAAATTACAGGCACTTATGGATCCTTCGGCAAGAAAGATACTATAGGAATGCAAATTATTATAATTATTGCTGGTATAATAATATACTACAATATTCTCCTTTTGAAGGGTGAGGTGTTTCAGAGTACTGGGAAGAATAAATCAAAAGCCTTTTCTTCCTTCCTACCCAAACACAGTACTATGAATTTTACTTACAACTTGTTGTTTACTATAGAAGAGTATGTACTACTGCTTCTTAACATGAGTACAGTATATGTTTCTGCTGCTCATTGTTCTGTTATTCCACGATCTGGAGGCAAATTTTCAGGAAGGATTTTTACATCCTTAAGCGTTGGAGGTTTGTTGTTGGTTTGGTTTTTTTTTTCCCCACCAGAAATAATCAAATTAGAATGTTACTTTTTGGTTATTTGTGCTGTATATCACCAATAATAACTTTTGATAGTTAAATATTTTAACAAGCAGCATGAATTTATCAATCTGTGAGTCAATAGAATCAAAATAAATGTAAAAAGAACAATATGCAATCTGAGCTATCAAATACGTAATTATTATCACAATTAAAATAATTTCAGTACAGCAAAATATATTTTTGAAGACTTCATTTGCAAATACTTTTACACTCAGAAGCACTGACCATAATAACCACAGATTTTGAACCTTCAGAACTAACATAAAACATTGAAAAGACTTGATTTTTAACTTGGATAATTATTTTTCAAAAGAAGTGATATAAAAGCTAAATGCTTGCAGAGAGGGAATAACATTTTTTGTGGCTTCACCTGCTCTTTATCAGAATAACCAAGCACCTGACAGTGCCTGACCATGGCAGCCTTGTTTCTGTGACTTACCTGGCTGCCTGCGATGTGTCTCCTTCCAGCAAAGAACAGTCATCTGTCAAAGATGGCTGTAAGAAAGCTAATTTGATTTCGTTATCGATCTTCTCACATAAACTGAGTGGCTCCAGAATATTTGGGAATGTTTTAGGTACAGAAAGCTCATTTGTCACTAGTTTATTGAATTTGATTAATGGTTGCTTCTGACTTCTTCAAACAACTCTATTTTTGGCATACTTTTTTGGTCTGTAGAGTTAGACTTTTTTCCCCTGCTTTTCTAATGATCATAAAGACTAATTTGCATTTTGCCAGCATGCATGAGTTAAAATTTCTAAACCCTAACTATTGAAATCAAATATCCATTGCTTTTCCTTGACAGAACAGAGATCCACTCCCAAAATTATTCTTCACATATATTTTAATCTCAGCCATATTAAACCTTGCTCTCAATGTACAGAAGTTACTCAGCCTGTCCATAGCACTGTGAATTCTTTAGAAGTTACTGTCTTTTGCATTTGCTTCAACATCTGGAAAACATTATCTATATCAATATTTTTTGCTTAACTCACAATAATATCCCATCCACTTTGAGGTGAATGTCTGCTCTCAATATTTTTACTTCTTTAAAAAAAACACCATACATTAGTTAAAAGAATGGAAAGATTTCTCTCATTTTTCTTCATCTATGTCCAAGTATTTAATCATCTGGTTTTTGATGTGGCAGTTGATTCCTGTGAAACAGGAGTATCAGTAGTGCTGTGTCTGTATCGTGCTGATTCCAGGAAAGCTGTTTTGGAGCCAGAAGGGAAATGCATGGAAACCCTTGTAGCAGCACCATTCCCATAACAAATATCAAAACAGCATCTTATTTAATCTTTGGAAGGTATATTAATATAATAGAAAAAATAGCAATAATTTGTTCTGATCAGAATAACCTGTGGGTGTTTTGTGGGTTTTTTGATTTGTGAAAACTGCAGCAGATGAATAAGATGAGAAATAATGTGCAACAAAGAGGGTTTGATTGAAATCAGGCACTCATCAAGTAGTAGCGGAAGCATAGGACTTGCAACTAGTTTGCCTTTTTAAATTTTTCTTTTCTGAATATTCACATGCTTCAGGAGGTACTGCTTTGTTAAATGAAGACATTTGCTGGCTGTCTTGTTGCATTTTTTTCTAGATGCTTCTTCATAGTCAAGGAATTGAGGGTACTTCTTTTCAGACTTAAGTATGTTCAAACCTTCATGTTATGTTACCACTAATTAGTGTCTTGATAAAAGTAAAGCCACCTTTGTTCTTTGCCTTGCCTGTAGGACATTCCTCAGCATGCTTTTACTCTTAAACCTCGCTTGTCCTAGACCAGCTCCAGCAGTGTCTATTAAACAGTTATGGCTATAACCTCTTTGTTACTTTAAAGATTATTAACTTCCACTCAAGCCTTTCCCTCACCTGATGTGCGTGCTTCTGAAGAGTTTTCCACCTTTTGAACAGAATGGTTTTCTGCCACAGATGCAACACAGCTAAGGCGTGTAACAGTTTTTTTTTTTTTCAAGTTTCTAATACGATGACATTTAATTAGGACTAGAGAAGGTATAACTGAAGCTATAAGGTCAGAGTACGTATTTCTCTACTGGATTGTCTTTTTCGTTCTGTCAACTTTCTGCTTCTGATGTAATTCTTTTATTTTTAATGGCCAAGTGACCCTGATTAGGTTTTTCTGTGGAACAAATTCCAGTATAGTATCCCGCAGAGAGTCCTGCTTCCACTGAGTTCCAGTTATTGAAACTAATTTGTCCTGGTTTGTAGCCTTTGGGCTCTCTGTCTGAAACCTCTCCCTTGACTGGACTATTACTAAACTTTAAGGACTTGGTACAGACTTATTCTCTTCTAGTTTTTTCCCCAGCCTCAGGGCAGAGGGTGGTGGACATCATGAGTAGGTGCCATCTAATGCAAATACATCAAGAAAGCCTGCAATAACTGAAAGCTTCATAGCCTAAAAGATGCATCCTCCAACCCTCCACCACTTGGTGCAGTACATAGCATCGAATTCAAAAACAAATTCAGCTGTTTCTTAAGAGGGAAATGAAAATGTGGTGCTACTTTAATTTAGAAGCTGTTTATTGAAGTTCTTTACTGCCTGCTTGAGATTTGCTTATAGTAATACAACATCGTTTTACAGAAAATGGAATAATGGAGTAAATGGAAGCTGCAGTGTGATGCTGTCCACGTCTCAGTTTTCAAGACCGCTATTCAAATAAATGGATGACTACCTCAGAATCCTAGAAATCCTTCTCCTTGTTTGTTCTTCCAGATAGTCTAAATCATCCATGACAGAATTTATAACATATTCTTAGAGAAGAGTCCTCAGTCTCTTTTGGTAAACTGGTCCTTGTCAGAAAGTTTAATCCTTGTGTCAATGCTTAACTGCCCTTCCCAGCAATTTAAGCTCGTTCCTTCTTGCCCTGTTACAAAAGAGAAATCGCTACCTTTTTTTTATTTTGCTGTTACTTTTTATAGATTTGGAACCTGCAGTTCATCTCAAATGTCTCACAGATTCAAGTGCTTTGGTCACTCAACCTTTCCTCAGGGGCCATGTTCTCATCTGTTCTTGTGGTGGCGATGAGAGCCTCTTTCACCACTGTTTCATAGTGCTCGTATGTGCTACTAGCTCGCAGGTACATAAAAACCTTGTGAGGAAAGAGTCGAGGCTGAATGTATGTGACGTGCTGATGTGCATAACCAAGGCTGCAAAGCAAACTTATAACCTGGAGGAAACAGAACAAGTCTATGAAATCTGTGTGAGTAGAATCAGTTGGTTTCTCGGTGCTGCATATTCCTTCCTCAAATACAGTAACCCCCCAGCAGACCCACACAGCTTGCTCAGCCTCTAGGTGGTCACACATGTTTAGACCTGACTCTTCCCTCAAGTAAGCAGATGAAATAACTGTGCTCTTATTTCATGTCTTATTTCCTTGCCAGGAACCCTGTTGGATGGGTTTCCCTGCACTCCAAGGCAGTGCCGGGCTCATTCTCTCCGGCATAAGACAAATGAGCACACAGGCCAGTTGCTGCCTTCTTCTGGATATTCTCTGGTGTGTCTTCATGTCCACCCTGACCTTGTGTGACTGAGGACCTGTGATCGTCTTGTAAAAAGCAGCCAGCTTAGCCCTTGAGAACAAAAGCTGTGCAGGAAGGATTTTCCAGACCACCTAGTACTTTAAAACCTACCTTTGTTTTTCCCTCGGAGCATGCAGTTTCAAGTTCACTTTAAACCCACATCCCTGGGGCCTACCAATAAAAGGGATAGGTTGCCCCCATCCCCAGCCACAGACACTCCTTTGTGTTGAATGTATCATCTGCATGCAATGAATAAGATCATTGGACTGATCAAGCTGGAAATTAATTCATCGACAACAAATTTTCTGCTCAACATCTCTGTTTTGCTGTGGGATGGCACAAGGGCTATTGGAGGAATAAGGAATAAACTGGGGCTGGCATGGGGCCAAGGCAGGGCAGCAGCCGGGACCTAAATTCACTGAAGTCACCATGCCTCGCCAGTCTTGGAGGAATCTGATAATTATTCATCTCAGCCAGACCATTAAATCTCATCCTTACCCCCACGGTAGAGTGCTGCAGTGGGTCAGGCTTCCTCTTTCACCACACCCCTGTCTGACTGGTGTTCCCAATGCCGTTCCCATGTGCCGACATACTATTAGGCAGGGCATCAGCCCCTTCTGCCTATCCTAGCACACCTGCATCACTGGGAGTGGTGTTTCAAATGTCTTTCTCCCCACTGTTTTGTATCCTTAAAACATTCTGCTTTTATGGGTTCATTTCTTTCCAGTTTGTCAATGTCTTTGGAGCTCCCAACTGAGATAGGTCTTTAATGTGAAGCTAGGTAAGCTCAGGAACAGTAAAAGCAGCAGCTTGAGAAGGAGACACGTGCACATCTTTACCTTTTTGGATACCAGCAAATTTCTGTATGCCAAACCAGTTCTGCTTCTGAAGCACCATGTTTCAGCATAAGGGCAACAGACACTGCATCCCTGTACCAACTCGGGTGCCTTGCACATTGCTTGAACTTTAGGCATCTTTTGTTGAATTTGGGTTCAGCTGACTTACCCTACATAGGAGATATGTGACCAAAAAGGCAGCTGAGGCCACATCTCCATTTTCAGCATAGCACCCTAGTCATAAGGTGCTAGTTTCTTGTTGCATTTTTTTTTCTATGCTGTATTGTGTTTGGGACCCTATGGGACTATATTTTCAGATCCGGGTAACTCAGTTGATGTTCATGTGCTCCCCACCTAACACAATGTACTGGACAATAACATGATATTTTTCATCCTAGCTTTCCAAATCGTTACATTTCAAGAATTGTAACAAAACAAAGCCATGCTCAAGTCTGCCACTGCATAACTTTTCTTATCAAAGTCCTTTTCCCATAAAATCTTATGTTGAAATATTCAACAACCTTAGGAAATCATGTGACTTCACCCCCTCAATTACTGCCTACCAGGAGTTGGCTCCCCTGCTTCAAAGAAGACCTTTAGACCATTTGGGGTTTATCTTACTCATAATAAACCAATAGATGAGGTTCCTCCTTGACCCCGTGGCTGATCATGAAACTGTCAGGAGAGAGTTATGCACTTCAAGAAGGCATAAATCATGTAGTTAATCATAATTAGATCTGCAGAAGTTAGACAGGAATCAGTTAAAGACACAAAACCAATCTATCAGCCATTGCAGCTGCCCTTTTTGCAAATCCATCATTTGGGAAAAGATAAGCACCCAAGGAAAAACAAATGCCTCTTTCTTGAATGCACACAATTTCCAATACAGAGGTGGTTGCCTTGAAATCCCAGCTCTTAATAATTTAATTTGGTTTGCTCAAAGCATTGAATTGGAGATGAGGACGGGCAGGGGGTTTTGTTTTGATTTGAGCGAACACAGATCTAAGGTCAGAGGGGATGTGCAAAATTCAAACTTGAGTTTTCAATTTGCAGCTGAAATTCTAAGTGCAAGTAAAACTTTCTGCACTTGGAGTTTTTTGAGTCCCGTATAAGAATTTCTGTCAAAAGATTTTCCTGTGGCTGTTACTTAGGAACTTGGAGCAAATAGAGCAAATGCAGTATTGCTCTAGCCAAACAAAACTAAAGAAAGCAGTGCTTGGCACAAAACCGATTTACTGCTTGATTAAAGTGGGGGAAGGTAAGGGGTGGGAATCCAGTACTGTACTGGTATAAAACCAAGCCCATTACCTTTATGTATTTATTTTGTGTTAGATTTTTTTTTATTAAAAAAAAAAAGTGTGGAGGGGAAGAAAAGGAGGGAGGAGGAAGAACAAGAGATCAAGAATAAAGACTTGAACCTTGCCTTGTCCATGTTGAGTGCCAAGTTCAACTATACTATTGGCTTCTCTGGCATCTTTTTTTTTTAAAATCTTTTTTAAATAGTTCCATTTTATATAAAGATATGGACACTGGAGAAGAGGGTTTATTCCTCATTGGATCCAATGTCCAACGTAAATGAGTATTCTGTGGCAACCAGACTATGAGAGCATTTCATACCAAGGCCCAGTGGGCATTAGCTGTTTGCACATAATAAAAGATCTGCAGTAGGAAAAATAGAGCAGTCCACCAGTAAGCCTGCTAGTAAGCTCAGCCACCTGGTACATTGGTATTAGTGTCTTCTGTGTGTACATTCTCGTTTGATCAGGAAAAGGGGAACCTAAAACTTGCCCATGTTATGGAAGTGCCTGAGCAATTGACTTTTCTGCTGCTATTTTTCCTTTTCTGTGCCTCTCATCTTGTCTCTGTGATATTTTTTTTTTAAATTGGAAATTCAATTTTTCTTTATGCAACTTGCTTGATACTGTTCCATGAAAAGTTTTGCTCTTCATATGTCAACAGTTTCTGACAAAAGAAATCATTTCAGTAGAAAACCCCTGATCAAGCTGTAATTGGCATGCTGCATCCCAGAGCATTTCTGTTCAAAAAGAGAGTGCATATTGCTACACTCTACTCCTTATGATCCTCAGCTCTAATTAAAGATGCCTTGCCATCTGTGAAACATTTGCAGCAAGAAATGTGAAGGCAACTCCGGCTACAGTATAATCATTTCTAGCCTAAATGTTCCTTTAATGGTTGCTCTCTTGTCTCCAGATACTTTGGGAATAAAATCACTGGTGAAACACTTTTTGGGCACGGACATATCTGAAATGTCTGGATTACTTGTCTGTTTTATTCAGGAAGTGAGATTAGACGATCACAGTGTTGCCTTCTGGTCATAGGCCTTAATTAACATTTACCCTTTCTCTTATCAGTTTCCTTTACCCCTTTCAAAGTGTGAAATGCAGGTTTGACACTGTGCAAGAGCTCTATGTGGAGCATCTCTTTGTTATCCCTCTTTTTTTTGTATGTATTTTCAGCTACCAGTACCCAGAAACTCTCTGGGATAACAACATGTAGTGGAGGTCTACCATCCCAGGAGAGTATGCTTACGTACAACAGGTCTTAATTCACATTGTACTCAACTCTTTTCGGAGAAAAGACCTATAGCACTGGTAGGAATAATAAAGAAAATTGGTTAGACTGATAAGGTGCTACAGGGCTTTTTGTGTTGTTTGTTTATCTAAACCCAAACAAAAAACAAAACCACTGTCACCCCAAAAATCCCCATACAACACCAAACCAAAAAAACTCCTGAACAAACCAAGACTTAATAAGGACTCAACCTTATTTGTTAGAAGAAAAAATATCGTCTTTCATTTCAGAGGGTTTAAAAACTGGCAGAGAAGTGGAGCTTTTCTGTGATGGTCTCCAGCACCTGCTGGTGTCCAGTAGATGGTGCTGAGGAAAGCAGATGTTTCTTTTTTATAAAAACAATAGTGGATGTTATTACTGTGTATGCTTCTCTGCATTGTCCATTGCAATCTTCATTGCATCTGCTGTGTATGTGCCAAGCCACTTGAGGTGGGAAAATTATAGCTCTGTTCCCCAAAGAGGAATTCAACTTCCCCGGGGAATGTTATGGTCTGTATTTGATTTAGCATACAGTCATAGATCCTCATTTACCGTAAAATTGCAAAGCTAGCTATAGGTATTTTTTTAAAATGCATCCTATGCTCTGAGAGATAGGAGTTGGAGCAGATTAGCATGACTATATCCCAAAAGCCATCATTTTGCCTTGCATGGATTTACCAGAAAGGTTTCTACCTTTAGCTTGCATGGACAATGACCTTATTAGCTGGCTGTACAATACATAGCAAGCAGAGCTGAACAACTAGATTAAAAAATTTGAAAACACTTGTGACATCAAGGGATAGATGAAATCACCAAGACAATTGAATCATATTTGCAGTAGAAGATAATGCTGCAAAATTATTAAATCCATGGACCATTTTGGCTGCCTTGTTTATGTCCTATGCTTTAAAATATTGAGACCAAAAATAACGGAGGCCCCTGCTGCTCAAAATGTCATCTAAAATAGTTGTCCAGGGCTATCAAGTCTCCTCTGGAAGTAAATGGTATAAAGGCTTCAGTGTAAATAAAAGTTGAGACATGGAGTGTTTACAGACCTTGTTCCATAAAGGCTGATCAAAAGTACTTGGTGGAAAGGGGGTGGGTGATACCCCTGTGTTTACTTATAAGAACTGCTGTTATGTTTGTGCTTCAGCCATGGTTAGTCCTACTGGGTTACCCAGCTATCTGGACAGAGCAACCACTGTAAGTCCCATTTTATACCTTGAGAAAAACCAGTCCAACAATACAGCAGAATTGGAGCTACAGAGGAAAGATCAGAGGCTGCAGGAAAAAATGTTGAGCAACATGTACCACGGGACTCATGGGAACAGCAGAGAGCATGAAGCCAATCAGGTTTGTAGGTTTGGGAAGTAAGATGCTGTCATGGAGGACCTGAAGGCAATGGTGGTAGAAGGTGGCAGGAGGTGGCCACTGCAGATAATGCAGGCACATTTTTGTGAAAGATCAACCCATTTGGAGACCTTTCAGCAGGGCTTACCTGCCTGATCTTTAGTTGGATGGGAAAAGTAAAGGGCGGTATCCTAGGGTCACAACTAAAGCGATCGTGTTGATGGGGGCTAGGACTTGTAAACCTGCGTTCAGTTCTGTGTTTCATGCAAATTCTTTCTGTGACAGCAAGCAAACTGTCTAACCTCCCTGTTTCTCACTTCCCTATCCATAGTACACAGGCAAAAGTCTCTGCATTTTCTCAGCATGGACTTAAAGAGTGGGAAGATCTGACCCAGCAGTAGTAGGGGATAGAAGAAAATATGCTGCACATAATGGAGAATGGATATTCCTGAAGACGGTATTTTAGAAAGTAAATGCAATTAGAAAAGTTTTCAAAGGAAATTATTTGATGCTTAAAGACAAAACAGAAACTTTTTTTTTTTCCCCTCTTGATTATCTGGAAATTGTTCCTTTCTGATTCAGCTGTTTACAGGCTTGGTATTACTGTAGGCTTATCAGCCTTTATTTCTTATTTGCTTTTTCTTTGCTTTAAGTGATAACATCGCATCCTGTGTTAATTTAACTTGGAAAGAAAAGTATTGGACGGTTCCATTCTGTAATTTACAGAATAAAACAGAGTATCCATATCATCACTGGATAATCAGAATGTTGAGCACCTTAATGCTGGGCTCAGCAAGCCGAAACATCAACATGTACTACACAACAAAGTTCAGTCAGGAGATTCCAGAACTCGTACTGTCTACGTTGTGTAGGAAAACTGGCTGGAGTCCCACAAACGTAGTGGCCACAGTAGTGCAGTAGGCTTCTGCACTAGTAAATTCTGCCTTGCACTTATGGCTGTGCCTGCATGTTTGATCTGTTTTGGGTAACACTGGTGACTTCCTGTAGGGATGAATTTATGCAGAAAAGGAAACAACTTTGTGAAGGGGGACTAAGGCTGGGATCTGATGTGCTACGGACGGGCGTAGGGGATGCAGAGGCACTGCATCCCAAATGTTGTGTGTGTTGCAGGGCAGGATGCTTGGTGGGATCCTCTGTGCTGCTATCAGCGCTGCAATGCCCATGAGCCCTGCTGTGCCTGGAGTGCTATAATAGGCATTTCTCCCAAAACACAGAATTACTATTTTACCTGGCCAGAAGGCACAGCTTAAGTGTAAAGTTCTTGTCTCCACCTTTATGGTCAGACCTGTTGTTTGAACACTCTGCTCACATGTGGTTAAAAGGCTGATGACCCACAAATGGAGTATTTTCTTATCCATTCAGATGCTTTTTCTAAAAATGCTGCACATTCATATGTTAACCGTGTATACACCCAGCTGCTTGTATGTCCAATGAAAAATGAGTTTAGTATTTTGACAAATGGCCGAAGAACCATCTATATATTTCAAACCAAACCAAGAAAATAACTTGGGATATTTTCCTAGCATGGTCACGTGGTATTAAAAATGTTTTGTGGAGGAATTATTTTAAGCTATAAAATATTCTGTTTGTTTTTTTCTGTCTACTGAGATAACAGCAGGATGTTTTGTCTACGCATATCCCGTCTTCATTAGCTGCTGGAAGATGTAAAACTGATTCAAACTTCTTGGAACTTCAGCTCAAAACAGGCATAATTTATAATGCTTTGGATGGAAAGCTTCTGAGAAAGGAACTTACTTTAATAATAGGGAGTTTTGTTGTTTTTCTTCTTTTTTTTTTTTAAACTTTTTTAGGGTTGTTGCGTTTAGAATATCTTTTGCATTAATTACTGTTAATGACTTTGACTTTTCTTTGGTTTTGTTTCCATCTATATGCCTGGACGTCTTGCTTATGGTTGAAATGTTGGTGCTATTAATTAGTCTTATTGCTGGTGGTTATCTTTATTATGGTAAGACCTTGGTGCCATTTAGGAATATGATTTTATTTCACTAGATGCTCTATAAACAGAATAAGACAGTCAGTGGTGAAGACTTCACAGTTTAAGTATGCCAGAGAGCAGAGCAATGGATTATAATAACCAAGTAGAATAAACATTACATAGGGACAGCAGGTTTTTTTTGATTTGGTTTATTTAATTTGGTTTATTTCATTTGTTTAAGTAGGTGGTGCTCAGTAAAAATGGAAGGAGATCATTTGATTAGGAAAACAAACACTAGAAAAGATGTGGGAAGGGAAACACTGAAGTAAACCCAGCAGGGAATAAGAGAAAGAGCAATAAGGCTAAAGTGAAGCGTCAAGATAAAAGTTGGAAGAAAATATATGGATTGAAAACTACAGTAAAATTTTGAAAGACATCATAAATGTATTGTATTATCAGTTGGTATTGTACTGCTCAGTCTCCAGTTTTGACATGCATTTTGTTTAGAAAGGCCTGTTGATGTTTCTACCACCACCTTGCTTCATGGTGCCCGTGCAAATGCTAGTAGAGGGCTGGGACCATTCTTATACTGCTTGAGTAGTCCTTCTCAGCTGGACCAACACTTCTAGGCTCTTGGCAATCTGCACAAGTTTAAGGACAACTATGGGTTTTTCTATTAAATATGAGGGACCAAACCAGCATAAACTGATCTTAACCTCAGGAACACAAAAAGCTTAAAATCACTTCTGTAATCCTCCTTGCAACTGGGTCTTGGTGTCTGCAATTTGCTCTGGTAAAGGAAGCTTTGCTCATCTGACCATCAGAGAATCGATCTGTTTTCCATTGTGTCTTGTTCTTCAGGGGTTGCTTTCCATGCCTCTTAATAAAATTCTGTCCATGACAACATGAAAACTAGATGTGTCCTTTGGCATTGATAATTGTTCAAGTAGTATATAGTTGGTGACTATATTAATATGCATATGAATATTTGGAGAATATGTTTCCATATACTGTTTTTAGAGAGGAAGTCTTAATCTGGAGTTCGGTCTTCTCATCGCTGCTTTTTAATGAAGTTGAGCCTGTGCCATCTGCTAGCCATACCAATTACTTGCAGAACTTTCATGTTGCTATTCAGATAATAGTTTATAGATAATTTATGTTTTATGCTAGCCACCTTGAGGCATTTCTTCACTGATTCCAGTGAAGACATAAGTTATCTTTTGCTGTAGAAACTGCATCATTGTTATTATTTTTTCATGCAAAAACCTAAACAGAAAAAACAGTTAAATGCATTTCCTGTCATAAACCTGAAATCTTGAGCCAGTACCTTAAAATGCAAGAACAAGCCATTAAAAACTGCCCACAAACATGAAACAACTGTTTTAATTTGTTGCCAAAAAGAGTTTATCAGATTAAGATAGCTGACTGGCCTTCCTAATGTTTGTTCTCCAAGCTTTTTCTGGTCTGTGGTTTGCTGTGTGGGATGTTTTCGTGTCACTGGTTTAAGAGTCTGACCTTTAGTTATGAGAAATATATATTTTTGTTGTTGTTGTTATGAATAGAAACAAGGAAAGTATAGATTCATTTTTCACTACGCTACCTTGAGCATAAAAACTCTAGTACAGCTGAAACTACCAGATCCCTGTAGTCTTCATCACTGTTATTGAACCCCTCTAGAAGGACGTTGAGTGTTAGCCCACGATACAGACAGAGGGTCCATTTCTACCCTCGAGATCTGGTATTGTTGGTAATTGTTTAGCTACTCCTATGACGCTGTGAAAATGAATTTGTGTTAGCAGAGGGCGCTGAGATGATCAGATGAAAGGCTCTGAATAAGTACAAAGTATAATTATTAGCCAACGTTTAACAAGGATTTATGATTAGCATACTGCTTGTGTAAACAGTGTTTAACCTAGAGTTAACATAGAGCGAGGGCAGGCGCCCCACTTCACTACGTGCTACTTTTTCACTCGCACTGAAACTCATCTTAAAACACTTGAGATCTTTGTCTTCAGTTTGTTGCAGCTCAGTGTAAAACGCTGAAATGAGGCTATTTTGTTGATAAAACATAGTTTGCTTAAATCTTAAAAATAGGCGGGAAAGAACCACTTGATTTCAACACCTGCTTTTACAAGGGTCTTTTGGCAATTGTCATTTATTCAGCCATCAACAGAGAATTAACATGTTAGGGTAAAATTCAAAAGTTTCTATAGGTTCTCAAAAAAATAATGCGTATTTAAGAGCAAATCTCGAAGTCTGACACTTGTATACACTGTAGTGCACACTGGATGAATCTCTTTCTGGTTTAAATGAGGAATTCTTGAGTTTCTGAGGAGTTTTTTCTGTTTTGCAGTAACTGAGTGTCTATTTCCTAGTCAGTGTTAGTATTTAACCTCCCAGGAGCAGGCTATATGGCATATATCACCTGACAGTGGTGAAATTAGAGATACTTTGGTTGACAAGTTCTTATGCAGAGAACCTTACCAATATTTCTTGTGATTCTCAGTGCTCCAACTATAATTGTGGAGGCAATTCATGCACTTGATATCTTAAAGGACACATCTAAGGTAATCAAATTCAGCAGGTAACAGAGGTACACTTTCAATGACATAGTATCATGATCACATCTGCATTCCATATCTCTATTCCATCCCAAGTTGATTGTTGTTGCTCACTGTATTTAGTAAAGATCTGTGCAATAGTTTTGATGGGAATAAGAACTTGACGTGCATTTCTGCTCTGTGTCAGAACTGACATCCAGAAGTTTCTGCTTAAATGCCTACAAGTTTCATTAGAGCTTCTCCGGAAGTTGCTTTTTACATCATTACTTGAGAAGAAAAAAAAAAAGCTCTCTATTAATACAGCTGGACAGGGCTTAAAGAGGGGAAAAAAAAAAGTACCAAAAAAAAAGTATTTTAAAGGCATATAAGTGTCCAAGAGAATTTTCTAGATTTAAATATTTCACAGTGCTTACTAACTTTAGCACGTCTTCCTCTTTGCTTGAAACCTGTCCGATTTCCATTCAGAAGATGCAGCTGCTTCTAATTCCTTTTGTTTGTTTATGCATTCAAGCAATTCCAATATGCTATAGAGGAGAAGGGAGGGAGGAGAGGAACACCCTCACAAACCTTAGGGCCTTGTCACAGCTTATCACAAAGAAAAAAAGTATATTCCTGTAAAGGTCGTCTCAAGGATGGTCAGAGCAGCAGCATGGCCACTGGCTAGCATTGCCCAGAAGAGCTATAAATAGAACCTCTTCTCTCCCTAGTGCCAGCTAGATGCTAGATTTGTGATCATGGCGTTTACAGTCCAGCTCTGTTCAAACAGATTCTGTGCCAAACAGTATGCAAAAAAAGCAAGCAAGCAAGCTTCTTCAGATCTCAGCACAGGGGATGCAGAAAATCAGATGATGAATTCATTATAAGCACGGAGTCTTTGTGGCTGAAGTAAATATTACTCCTGGGTCAGATCCCTTTCTATCTTCCCTGATAAATGAACTGGCATCCATGGGCATATCACGAAGGTTTTATGTTTTGCCATTAGTTTATTCAGGCATAGGCAGAGGGAAGGAATGCATTTTTCACTCAGCCAGAGACCTATTAATTGCAACTTTGTCTGCAAAGCTCTGAGAAGCCAAGTCTAACCCAGTAATACTTAAAAAAAAAATATCATATTCAGTGTTCTCCCTTTTGCCAGTTTGCCTTACAATGTGCAATTTGGTGCTCTGTCATTGTTCAAGAGAAAAGCGAACATTAGCAGATAACACTTGAAGAAAAGAATCTGTAGCACTGGACATAGGCTGCTGATTTCCCAAGCACATGTGTAGTTTTTTTTTCCCTGAACTGGGGGCTCTAAAACTTTGTGAATCAGTAGTTTATTAGGGTCGAGGGGTTTTTTTTTGTTGTTGTTGTTTGGGTTATTTATATCAAGTCAGAAGACTTCTGGCTTTGTGTGCTGGGGAAAAAACAAAAAGAGAACAAACCCACATTTTTTGTGTGCAGGTGTGCATCTGTGTATATGATCATTTTTTAGTAGCCATTGGGAGTGTTGCATGCAAGATGACGGTCCTTACTCTTGCAAGCTTACAGTCCAAAGGAGAGAGAAGGAACAGCAGGAAACATGACAAATGTAAAGGAAGCTCAAAATAAGAGCAGAGCAAAAGATTCAATAAACAGCACTTCCAAAACAGCAAACATCTGTTTGGTAACCTCAGTCTGTTACCAAAGTTCTCTTGCAATAGCCTCTTCAGAGGAGAAAGGCAATCTAGAGATCTATTAGCTGTGTTTAAACAACTATTAAAGCATTAAAACCATTCATTTACAAGCTTAAAAACAAGACAACCTTCTTCCTAGGCCTGTATATTCAGCTAATAATCTTGAGTAATGTTCTCTCATGTGTTTATCGGTTATGATGTCTTGCCCTTGCTACCAGATTTGCTCTTGGTCATGCGTCTGCTACTTTATGGCTTTTAAACAGGCATCAAATGATTGCACTTAGCTTCTTTTTTTGTTTGTTTTAAAAAAGAAGTATCAACAGACAAAAGGAAGAAAAGCTTATATTATTTTTGCTAAGGTTTGACTTTGTAGGACTAGCAAAAGAAAACATAACATATTTAAACTCATCCCCAGATGATTCAGAGCATACAAGACAGATGTGCTAAATATATTGATGTTGTCTTGTATAAAGCTGAGGTTAGCTTCTGCATTAGACGTAAGTACCATCAGTAGAGGCTTGTTAACACCTCAAAATGAGAAATAGCCTTCATGCCCTGGAAGTAGGAGAGTTACAATTGTGAATGTGCTGTTTTGCCTTCAGGGGTGGAAGGTAGGGCAAGGGAGATATGGACAGTCGTATTTTTACTAAGGCTTTATCACATATCAAAAAATAAGCTGCATTCTTTGAGGGCAGTAAGTTAGGACTTCAAGGCAAATTTTCCTGCCTGATTTTTATATCACAAATGACAAAGTTGCGATCTTTTTTTTTGTTTGTTTTTTTCCCTGAAGTAATTTCCAAACCTTTTTGACTCTGTCAAACTTTTCTGACTTCTGCCTCTTGGTACGGCTGTACCAGTTTCTCTGAGTTGTTGGCATTTGAGGGGACTGCTACTATATCCTAAAATGTTTTGTTGGGGTTGTTTGTTTTTTTTTTTGTGGGGGGTGGGGGATGGTGAAGAGGCATAACTATTTTAGCTTCCTTCTGTATAGTAAAATAGCCTTCTGTTTCCCATGGGTTAGCTGTGTCTGTCACAGGGCTGGAAGCATCTGCTTTCATTGTAATGAAGTTGCACCGACAGCCAGAGTTGTTTAATGAAAGACAGGAGGCGATAATGGAGAGAGTTACCCAGCCTGCAGTATGTGGAGTCTGGGTACAGCATGTTCCTCTAGTCTCCAGTAAAAGCTACTAATTCATACCCCCAGGGACATACAATGTACTGTGGTGGATTAGACTGTTCTTAGCACCTTCTTCTGAGTTTTTCTTATGGTACCAGAGCGTTAGTACTGAGCTTTGTTTTTTCTTGGATAGAAACTACAACTCGTTATGTCTTCTCACCATTTTGTTTTGTTTTTTTTTCTAAATTTCTCTGCACCTGGAGATTTTTAGAGTAGCTATGTATGCTCCTGTCCAGGAGGAGCAGGATACTGGTGAGTGGTCTGTGTTTAAAACTCTGTGGGGTGTTTTAAGAGCTTTAAAATAAAAGATTATATTGATAAGGATCTTTAAATGAAACTTTAATAAAAGAAATTTAGCCAGTTCCAGGCAAATTGAATGCTATTGCAATGTGCCTGTAAGCTGCCAGGAGGTTTTGGTTAAGTGGGTGGTTGCTTGGTTTTGATTTTTTTTTTTTTTTTTAATGGGGGGTAGGGATGGGGTTTTTTCAGGGTTTTCTTGTGTATGTTGTGTTTTGAGGGGGTTTTGCTTTCTGTGTGTGCATTTCTTGTTTGGGTTTTTTTTTTTTTTAATTGTTGTTGTTTTGGTGTTTTGTTTTTTCTAGAGAAATGGAAATACAAGCAAACCAGCAGATGAAGAGCTGTGTTTGAGTGTATCCTTGATTTCCACACCACCGATCCACCTCAAGTTAAGGAACCTTCTGTTCTCTATTTCAGGTCTCTTCTTGAGCTTAGGGGTGGGGTCCAGGATAAAAAATAAGCCACTAACCCATTTATAAAAAGGCTTCTTAGAGACTCCTGCTAAGAAAGTTTGAGCAGCTTCTGGCTGACTCTTTATTAGAAGTTACTTATACTGAGAGTTGGTAAAGGGAACAATTGATCAACACTTGTGTCTGCTTTTCTAAAAAGTAATTTGTTAGGTGACGGAGTTTGTTAGGCTTGGCTGAAGAAAAATTCCTGTGCAATTAAATACAGGGCCAGGTTCTTTAATAAGATGCTGCTATAAATCTCGAGTCTGCTGACGTCCAACAGTGACAACGTGGTACACTGCCTACGGCCGTACACACAGTTTACAATAGCAGACGCCTTTGGGCAAACAATCTATGCTTCAAGCTTTACGCTTGTGTATCTCTCTTTTAAATTGTTTGTCTAATAAAAGATGCTGGATTAACTAAGCTACCTTTTGTTAATTAAGTAAAGGCGTGCTCTGCAGTCGTGTAAGCCTTAATTGGCACAAAAGCTAGTGAGAAAACAAACACAACTACTAAAAACTGTTGTCCAGGTTATCAGAGCCTCCCCAAAAGAAAATTGTGCCAATAGTACTTTCCTCATTTTTGTTAATAGCTTTAAAAATGTTTACAGTGAGGGCAAAGATTTTTTAAGCATGCTAAAGAAGTGGTTTATTAAAATAATCATTGTTTACATGCTTATCTGAAGGACAGAATAAATTTGCCTAAATATGAGCATGTAACAAATAAAATAGGAACATCTATCACTTATGTGCAATATGCCCAAACTAACTGTGAGAGTCATTGTTTTCCACTGTTTGATTTCTCAGCCTTAATTTTGTGTCAGATGGATTTTCTGTGTTGGTTAAGGACGGGCTTGCAGCCGGATGTGGGATACAGAAAGCCACGATTATTTCTGCTTCATAAATGGGCAGTTTCAAATGTGATCTCTCCTATGGGTTTTCAAATGCTTTATCTGCGCTTTGTGTGTGCTTTGAGCCCCAAAGAAAGCTTTGCATCGTGTGTGAACCAGAAGGGTAGAGCCGGGAGCAGGAGTTTTGCCTTCCTCTTCTACGTTGCCGATGGCTGCTCCCAGTCAGACACACCACAGAAAAATCCAGTCTCTACGTTTTTAATTCTGGCAATGGACGCTGATAATTTTCATTCGGCGCTTTCACCTGTTTTTTTGGAATAGGTAGATGCCAAGCAGGGCAAAGGCAGCAGCAGCACACACAGAAACAGCAGGGGGAGTGGGGAGACAGAGGCGACTGGCCCGTCCTCACCGGGGCTGCACAATTAGGAATTTTAAAGCAAATGTAAAACAAAGGTGCGTGTATGAAATCGCTCCATCAGCAAAGCAAGTGGCAATGTAGCAGACATAGAGGTTCTGAGGTGCTCCATGAGATTTTCTGCCCGTGAAGGTGCTCTTCTTGCACAGTAGGTGGAAATGGGGAGAGGGTGTGGACAAGGGTGTTTTGAAAAAGTTCATGTATCTTCCACCAATTTAGTACTAAGATACCAAGATCCAGCATAGTACCCAAAGTATCTGTGAGAAGAGGGAGATGCTGAGCTGTCTGAAACAATTTCTGTGCCTTTCGGGCGCTTTCACTGGAGCATTAATGTGTACTCAGCATGGTATAGCCTAACTCAAATTCTCTTCCACTTTCTCAGAAGGAAATCATGCGCTTCATACCCTAAAGAGCCCCTGGCATCCCGGCCCCATTTAATCCCATCTTCTTTTAGACTTCCATCGGGCCCTTCCCTGGGCTTCCCCATATTGATGCCATGTGCCTTCTCCAGTGCCATAAATTGTCTCCCTGCCTATGGTCTTTCTGTTCTTTAGCTATGGACAGCCTTCGTACAACCATCACTGTGAGCGTACAGCTGCTAATTGGTGTATGGGATCAGAGAAGGGACTAGGGACCTTCTCAGAAGGTCTCATTCTCTTAGAAAAAAAATCTTTTGCGGAAGAGCCTGTCTGCCAAGCCTTGGGTTCTGCAGGGTGAGCTGCTCGTGCTTGGCTCAGGGTAGGCATAATGGTTTGCCTGCAACCCTCCGAGTTGCCAAGGCCTAAACGCTTCTTTGTAAAGAATATGTTTACTTTATACAAACTTGAGACAAGACTTTTGAAAACTTGATTTTAATAAAAGTTAAAGGTTAGCTAGATATTTAATGGGGTACAAGGATGGTTTATTTTATCCTACCTTTAAATGTTAAGGTTAGTTGGTAGAGCAAAGACAGTGCTGAAATTAATGTGTATACTTAAAATAGGAATGCTGTCAGAGCCAATTTTCTCAAGCATTGTGAATGCTGCTGACGTAAAATGAAAGAATCTTTTTGTTTTTTTCATTGCTGTGCTCTTATGAGTGCCTGTGAATTTGTTGGAAAGTCAGAGATGAAGTTCTGGGTACTTTTTGGAGGGCATCTACAAAGAATAGGTGCAGATTATGTCATTTTCATGTTTAAAAATGACTTCAATAGTCTTGACTCAGAGGAAAAGTTTATTGAATTTACTGCTATGTTTCATGTAAAATAATGTGCCTGTAGTCTACAGCTTTTAAGGATCTATTTATTTTTTTTCTCCACTGTATATTGTAGAGTTTTATTCTTTCCTAATATGGTGTTTAAGAGATGTTTTAAAAATAAATCATATTGACATTTGGATTTCATTATAAATTTCAAAGATAGGAACACATAGTTTATACAATATTTCAGCATGATGTTCATCTGAGTAGAACACAATGAAAACAAATTTTATGAAATTTATATTATTCAAGGAGCCCAAATATTTAAGTTTTTGAAAATTTGTATATTGATACAGAGAGAGGTCAAAATAGTGGTCTTCTGAAATCAACAGCAAACTATTACTCCTCTACAGAAATAAACCTGTGAGGACTACGCAAGTTACTTACGTGGGGAGCGGGTGCAAAATAATATTCCTTCACCATTTATTAGAGGACTTTGTGAGGGAAGGAGAACTAAAGAGAGTAGCTGTAACACTGCTTAATTTTAACAGCATTGGTACACTGCTCATCTCTGGCCAGCAACATTCCAACACGTCACTTTTGCGGTTTCAAAAGCTCAGATCAGATGGGTTTATCTAGCATGGTCTCCTAATAGTAGTATCCTTATAGCCAAACTCCTGATAAGTGGACTGGATAAGTGAACGATAAGCTAAGTGGAAAATTGGCTGGACTCTTGGTCTCAAAGGGTCATGACTCTCAGTGTTATGAAGGCCAGTGGACAGCCAGCCACCAGTGACGTCACTCAGGACTGATTCGGGCATCAAAACTTTATAGTATCTTTCTGGATGACTTGGATGTTGGGACAGAGCGCACTCCCAGCAAGTTTGCCAAGCAATACTGGGTTATGGATATACTGGAGGACGGGGCTGCAAGACTAACTCTAAGATTGTGGAATTTGTATAGACGAATTAGCACATGACATTCCAACACTTCTAACATCCATCTATTTCCATTTTTTCCCTGAATACAGTGCCTCCCAACATCTGAGTTAGTGCTATGGTGAGCTAGCTCTTGTCTAGGGTGTCTCTCATAACCACTATTCAATGGAGCATGTTGCTAATGCACAGAATTCATAATTCATGAAGTACATTTCCCCCACAAGCCATCAGTTAAAACATTTCTGCCTTACTGTTTTTCCCAGCTTCTCAAGTTCCTTTGTACTTTCAACTTTATTCATCTATTTGCAGACCTGCCACCTCCTTTTTATAAAGTTGTAGGCCCTAGGGACACTATTTTATGCAAAAATATTGTGCTAGATTCAATGAACTTTTTCTTTAAGACTATCAAAATGATTTATGAAAAAGATCCATGTGTCATATCTCCCAAAATATACTGACAAATGTGAATCTTCCAATACTATAGTCTCCAGGGTGCCTCTAATGACTTCCTGAACATAATCCAATGTATTGCAGGACTCTGAAAAATACTTTGTCTTCCTAATGTGACTACTTCCAATATTTATCATCGGTTCAACTTCAGTTGCAAAGTCCCTTCTGAGAGCCTTGTGCTTGACATGAAAATTACAGTTTCCATTTATTTCAGAAGCTTCTGTCCTTAATAATAATAGATGAACTCAAAATACAGACGAATAAAAATATATAAGAAGAGAGAAGAAAGATGGGAACGGTGAAATAACACATTCCTTCAACATTTTCTTGAAGGAAACTGATGAGACTGAGGAAATAAGGGATTGCTTGAGGCATTGAGTCAGACAGCTGGAGGAAGGCAAAGCTGGAAGTGCAGGTATAGAATTCTGTTCCCCTGGAAGGAGGATTTTTCTGGCTAAACTAGGAAGAGGGAATGGGAAGCATGCAGAGAATGGAGAACACTAGCCTGATTATGGAAGCTTGGTGGAGCTGGAGAAGGGGAATTAAATGTTAGGCTAAGTTGGAGCTGGAGTTTAGGAAGAGTAGACCTAGTGATGGGGAACAGTAGCAAAAATTGTCATTGAAACCCAGAAGTCACAACAATAATCGTGCTGATGTAAGCACCTTGCAGATTTTAAATTCTGTGGCCAATAATGGGGTTTTGTGCTTGTTTACATGTTGGTGAAAATATTCTAGTAAATTTAGGATCGTAAAACCTGACAAAAAGTCAGTGTGAAGACACTTGGAACAGTGTAAATGGTGACAACCATACCTCTGAAACTGCCTCCTGCAGAGGTGCAACGGGCACTTTCACTGGAACATTAATGTGTCTCTCCTGTAATGTAGATCAACACAGTAGAATAATTTATTTTCCATAGCAAATTAAGTACATAAATAATCTTTAATTGCTATAAAGACACTGGATTGACTTTTATTGTTCTGAAGAACTAGAGGAAGAACTAGAGCTGAAATGTTTTGGTTGACTGATTCTGCTTGATGTAACTGTTGATCAGGTCCAGCAATGGCTTAATTTGTTGTTATCCTGTTGGTTTGCTTTAGGAAACTTGATTTTTGACTCTTCATCAGATGGACATCTAGCCTTCAAACTGTTAACAAGAGCAATGGATCATTCTCTTTCATCTGGTCAAAATGAACAGCCAGTGACAGAGAAGAGTGGGTGGAGGGGGAAGGAACTAACCTCAAGGGATAGTTCAGTGGAAGGTAATAGCCTAATGGATAGGGAAGAATGAAGTGTAAATTCTTTTCTAGATTTAAACAAAAGGACAAAACTCCAAGAAATAACAGTGAAGCTCTTTAGACCAAATTATTACAAGGGTAGATCTGAGGCCAAATCATTACTGTTACTCTGGGCTGCATTGGCTTTCACTGAAAACAAACGCAACCAAGATACTTATTAAAATTTCAGTACTGAAGTGATCCCCCTGTTTCTAGTGACCGCATACTTATTCTGCAAATTTATCAAGGCAAATCCTTCAAAAGACAATTAAATTAGTTCTCTTACTTGTATAGGTTGGAGTTTTTTTGTATTCAAACATTTAATGAGGTGTTAATGACATCTAAAAAGATAATGGCTCAAATTTCTTTAGGAATTGGATATGGACTGGAGGGCTAGCAGATGAGTTTCAGTTTTAATTACAGCACCAGACCTGCACTTCTGAAATTGTACATGAGGTTACTGGTCATATCTTCAGTGACTGGAAGGAGTTTGATTATATCCAACAGCATTCAAAGGTCAGTCTGCACCTGAGGTAATACTTTTATCTGTTCAGAAAATAGAAATATTTCAGTCAAGCTTAACCTTCCCCTGCTTTACTTGCATGAAGTTAATACATCACCAATTAAACAAAATAATTTCCATTAGGTTTCCTAATATACAGGATCCAAAAATGGTAGTTAGGGTCTTTGGGAAAATACTATCCTATGGTCTATAAATCATTTAAAAAGCTGAGATTCAGCAGGATCTCATTTCCTACTGAGTTATAAGAGACTGCCTACTAAGACACAGACTCTTAAGTTACTTAAAGTATTTTTTCATATTCTTAATTTTTCATATGCACATCTTAATCATTGTTAGTATTGTGTAACTCTCATTTTATAATTATATAGTTCCTCCCTTGTGTGGGAATTCAAGAACATTGCACAATTAAATTGCTTCAAAATCTCCACAGAACAGCCATTGAAAAGTAATTCAGTAATGCCTGTCTAGATACATGTGTGCCTTCTGATAGATCAGAGATGTCTTTCAAAGATTGTATGGTTTCCCACCACTACAACTTCCAATGGAAGCAGTACCCTTTTTTGCTACCTTGATTCCTCTTTGCCAGTACAAATCCTGGATTAAAAAAAAAAAAAAGTATATCCCGCATGTAAAAGAGATGTCAAGATCTTTAAACCAACTGAACTTCAGGGACCTGTGGACTCTTGCATCTGCCTGGACAGCAGAGAAACTGCACTTGTTATGGAAGAATTGTTCCAGACTTACACTAATATCAGTGAAAAAGAAGTGGCTTAGGAGTTTTACCCAAATAAGAATTGAAAGTTAACTACTAGTTGAAATCAAAATTCTATGGACTCGATTGTCATGTAGAAAGAGTTATCAATATTAAGAGAAGATAAGGAAGTGAGTGAGTGCAGCCAAATGCCAGTGTACTTTGCACACTTCTGATAAAGGAAATATCCTCTTGACCGAAAGCATGGTAGTTGCAATTTTTTTTAATTTTTTTTTTCAGTAGGACTGGTAGACCCCTCAGCATCTCTGGCAAGCAGCAGGAAGTCTAAAGCAAATAAACTACAGTGGCAATTTCCTGCCATGGCTTTCTAATATTAAAATTGCAAATGTCTAATTAAAGTACTTCTTAGAAATGAAATAATTGGAAACACTGACATAATGGGTCCAATATTGTGCTGATCTTCATTTTAATGAGGCTTTAAAAGGCAGAGTCTGGCCCATATTTGGAGGCCATGTTCAGAAAATGCACACAGCTGTTAGATGCTGGTGTATAAGAGAAACGAAGGAATTAGGAGGATGGTAGTGATAAATCAGGATATACCCTTGTCTCTGAGAAATCCCAAAGCAGATTCTTTAGAATGTGTTCAGTTTTGCCTATGGCAGGTTCATTATCCCACACAATGGAGAAAGTAACCATGATATGGTGGGTTGCATTTACCTTTAACAAAGGTGACAGAAGAAAATGATTGAAGTCTTTTCTGCTTCTTTGCGTATTCTCGGTGCCCTCTATACATCCAGCTGACATGTCCTGGTCTTAATTTAGTACCTACAGACGTACACCGGGCTGTCCATTTAGGAAAAAAAAAAAATAATTGTTTTTAATTCACTAGACTTTTACAATCTTCACAGAAATTGCTATTTGATAAAGTACCACCTTTATTCACAGTATTATCACTTTAATTTTCTAGCAACAGGTTAGTAATCACAATATTTAATTTTTTTGTATCTCAACAATGAAAAAAATATTTGGAGAGTCTGTAACTTGTATCCCATCTACTTTTTGGCTGTTTCTGTTTGTATTGTGTAAATATTTTGAATGCTTGTACCTAGCATTTTGGAGGATATGTGCGGTCTCTACATGATATTAAAAGGCTTTTGTCTGGAGACTGCAAAGTCTCAAGTGTGTCTAAATTTTATGTCAGCTCTTAGATACTTGACTTTGAGTATACAAAATAATGAAGTAAAAAAGGGTTTTTTCCATTACCTTGTTAATTAAGTAGTCATATTTCTGTTGGCAGGAGGTGGATTCTTTTATTTACTTGTTGAACTGTTTGCAAACTTTCCTGTCACCCCAAACCTCATCAATGCAAAGACATAGCAAAAAAAAAAAAAGGGGGGGGGGGCATGTAATTCCTTCTCAAATCCATTATTTTTTAACAGTAAGCACTGATAAAAATAGGTAATAATGCAGTTAATAATCACCTGTGGAAAAAATGTGATCTTTCCATTAAATAGTGAAATTAATCAAGAACTTTAAGTTCTTTTGGGTGTTGGTTGTTTGGTTTTGTGTGTGTGTTGTTTGGTTTGTTTTTGTTTTTTTTTTTTACTTTCTGTAATGATAATGTTCCTTTCAAAAAACCAAGGAAGGAATAAAAACATCTACTGAGGAAGGAATAAGAGCATCTATCCATCATTTATTTCACAATCCTTTGAACAATCAATCTTAATCTACATGTACCCTTCTATAATCCAAAATTTTAAGAACAACAACAGATACTCTGCTATGTGGTGTAGTGGTTTCCATTCAATGTGACTCAATAATTCTTTCTGCTTACCTGGAAAGAGAGGCCAATACCTACATGGACTTGCATAACTTTTGTGCACATTGGCACAGTGTCGTGAAAGGCAGGACAACAGTGAAAGGCAGATCAAGTAAATTGAGAATCATCGCTAATTCGGGTATAGAGGTAGAAGAGCAAGAGCAGGCTAAGAGTGGTTTGAGTGCTCTTCCAAGAAGGATGCCAAATAGAGATGATTCACCCTGGCCAATTATTTCAGCAAATTAACTAAAGAACTGCTAGGAGCTTGCGGGGAAAGTAAGGAAAAGTTTACTTTAACTTAAGGTAGAGAAAAAAGAAAGTCTTCTGAGTACCAAAATGCAGTATGCTTCCAGGTCATACTTGCAGGCGCTTGTAAGGTTTTAGCTGCCTTCTATCTCACTGGTCCTTCAAAAGGGATATGTTGCATTGCCAAGAGCCACTTTAAAATTCATTAAACATAAGTAAAATTATCAAGCCCATTTCTTCTGCTTCTGTCTCTTCCTTAATAAGCAAGTAAATAACCCATTTGTTTTCTAAGATACTCACTTGCTTCCTTTGTTGCTAAGATGTTTTGCTGTAGCCGAGGAGTTCTGCTGCTGAACAGCTGGAGTTCTGTGCATTTCATTTTCCAGAGTGGGGAAAAAAAACTAACACAGAGAAAGGGATAAACTAGTTTGGGTTGACTGCAGCAAGCTTGCACTCCAGATTCCAGACCCGAGAGCTATGCATTTGCTTCTTCTGGAAAGCTGTAGTAACTTGAGTCTTCCTTCCCCTCCCTACTTTTTTTTGTGGTTTCCTACACACCCTTCTTTGATATGCTTCCCATGTATAGAAGTGTGAGATCTGTGTTGAAGCTGCACTCTCTTCTCCTGCAGAGCACTGCTTTCTCTCCTCTCTCTGATGCTGAGTGCACCCACTGAACATCCCTGGTGTTTTGCACACTCACAAAAGAACTATGAAGGCAGCGGAGTTGAGACCAGCGATCCTCTCCAGAGCTTCTCTATGATAGATATAAAATCTGTTTATTACTGCAGTTTCTTAAAAACAGAGAATACTGGGCCAACTAATATGACTGTTAATGATCCCAGCAAGAGCAGACTTCAGTTTTTGTGATTTTGTTTTTCTATATCAATATAGTTCAGCTTATAAGAAACAACCTCTTTTTCTTAATGCACCATTTTTAAAATATAGGAAACAGTAAGGCGAATGGGTTTTCTTGCAGGAAGTTGTTAGAACTACTTTCTCAGGCCTCTCCCCTTGTCTTGCCTGGGTTATCTGCTGCACCCAAATCAGAGCTGCTTGAATTCTCACTGGTTTCTTTCTCTCTCCATCTTGCTAAGGGCAGAGGAATCGCACCTTATATGCAAAGCTTATTGTTAATCTAACTAAATTCCTAACAGCCTAAGCAAATGCTTATTGTTAGTCAATTTACAATGATATTAATACTTATGGTTGCAGTTACGTGCAGTTAGCGTACAAAGAAACTCTGCAGTATCTATCCTTTCCTCTGATGCTATGCTTACCCTTTGACTGCCCCCCGTGGTCCTAGGCTTCAGTGTGGCAAGGCCATGGGGCTGGGCAAGTGATAAGCATCCCAAGTCCTTTTATGAGGAGGAGGAGGATGTAGGTTGTTTCTTCCTCCTTTTTTTCAGTTTCCATACGTGGTCATGTTTATATTTGTCAGCGTGCTCTGCACCCTGCTTCTTCATTGATCTGCAGTTTCATGTTACATCCGAATTTACTGTATCTGTTTTATATATATATATATATACACAAAGAGAGAGAGTACTTGTTCTTTCTTACCCTTTAAAATATTTTTTCTCAATTTTTTAAGACTGTAGGAGAGGGGTTTGTAGCCCTGTGATCGATCATTCTGTAGGACCCTTTGCCTGTAGCTCCTCCATACTGCTCCTCCTCTGGTACCACGATGTATCTGTGTTCCTCCAGGAAGTCTTTGTGCTGGGGTGATGGATTCTTCATTATTCACAAATAGCTATTTCTTGCTACTATTAGTTACGAAAATGCCTACAGTAATAAGAGTTACATCACACAATAGTCCAATGCTAAGGAAATGAAACAAACTAGGTTAACGGTCACTGGGTTATTAGATAATTTCCGTTACAAGCAAACAAGCAAAAGCAAAGCTCTAGGTAAGTCAAGGCAAGCCCAGACAAAGCCTGGGAAGCCCTGAGGCCTGGGTTGTCCATGGGATGCAAAACCTGCTGCCTGCTACAAGCAAGGCCATCACTGTATCTACTGGTCTACAGGGCTTTGGGCATTTAAGCACCTCCAGCAGCACAACTTTTTTAAGTGTTTCTCTTTGTGGTACCTGAACCCACCCCAGCTGTCAGCAAGGGCAGTGTCAGTGATGCCTGCTGCTGCACGTTGCAAGGGGACACGGGGCCTTTGTCTTCAGGGACAGCAACTGGTCTGTCACAAAGGTCCCTGGGCCTCAGCTCTCCTTCCTCCACTCTGTGCTTGTGACTTTACCTTCTGTTTGTGGGTATGTTACTTGCTGTAGTGGATTCCACATCAATCTAGCCAAAGGATCAGAGGCTGTGTTTTCATCTAGGAAAACTGGTGCTATGAGGGAGATGGTTTTGTTTTGTTATAATAGAGTATGGCCATACCATTTTCATATAGTAGGCTCTGTGTTTGGGTATGCTTGCAGGGAGAAGCGAAGGGGATGCCTAAGATAAGTGGCATCTGTGAAGTAATACTTCATCCCTCCCTTTTGCATGGAGATGTATTTTTCTTTCTCTTTTTTGGGGGGGGGGGGGGGGGGGGGGGGGGGGGGGGGGGGGGGGGG
>JAOXJK010000001.1:70430644-70452786 GCA_025774025.1 Xenus cinereus
TTCTCCCCCCCCCCTTTTTATTTTCCTCCTTTTTTTCCCCCCTTCTTTTCTTTTTGTCTGATGCTGCTATTTCCAAAGATTTTGTATTGCTTTACTAGCTATCAAGTGCTTCCTGTTAGGACAGTGGACTTCAAAATGGATTCTTCTGGATTCCTAAGGTTTTGCAAAGGAAATATTTGGAACAGATTGTAGGTTTGGGACAGCCAGAGGAAGAGGCTGCTGACAAAGCATGCTAGTAATTGTAGCTATCAAAATTGCCACTACTTCTGGAAGTAAGCTTCTTAGGGAAAAACCTTTCTTTAAGAAAGTACCTATTTAAAACTAGTTCCTGCTTTCAATGTTGCAGGTAATAGATGAGCAGTATTTTCATTAGGACACAGGACTAGATTCTCTCTGCCGAGATGATTAATTATTATCTATGCAAACAGTAAAAAAGACAGACTCTATGAATAGAGATGTGCAAGTGGCCCTGTTTTTTTTTTCACTTAACTGCTACAGTTGCTGTACGGAAGCAAGATCTAATTCATAAATCAGGCTGTGGAGTCAAAGTGATGTCAAACTGGGCTTGCCAGCCCAAGTATTTGAGCCTTGCAATTGCAAAAGTGAATTTTTACCATGTTCCTACCTGGTTTATTTTTAACATACTAAAACTTGACTTTTAATCGAGGTATTGTCATGAAGTTTGCAATCTGGAGAGTAGCAGCATATCACCTGGTTTATTCAAATTCACACAGTTTTTTTTACAGCCTCTTTGAACTAAGAATGGGCTAAGAATGTCCTATCTGCATGAAATGATTCTTCTTATTAAATATATTTATCAGGAGCCTGAGAAATGTACTGTCTTCAGGTAAAAGACAACAAGTAGAGGGGCAATTGTGTGAAGGAATGGAGAACAAATAGCTTTCTGTAAATTTGGTGCTACGACTCAACAGAAAAAGATGGCTCTGCTGAGATATTTTAGTCATTTATAGGATGGAAATAATAATGGATCTTACGTTTTGGAAATGCAACATATAGGCAAAGGATCCAAAATCTGGGAAATGGTGTGCGTGCTTCAACTCAGTCCTACTTAACTTTATTAGTCGTGTAAGACTGTGGAATGTGACAGGTTATGAGGAAGTGGGCAGTGTTAGAAAGACCTTTTGAATGGTAACTTCAAAGACTCTCTCTTTGGCTATCAGTCTATTTAGGTGTGTTATAAATAGCAAAGATGGATTGTTAGATACTTGCAATAGGAAAGAGTGGGGGCAGGACAGGGAAGTAATAAGTTATATGAGATACCAATCATATTTCCATCAACAGAAAATGACTCATGATTCATAAAAGCCTTCTCTATACTTGAATACATTGTTTAGAATTTTGTTTAAAAATTAAACAGAACATGTAACTTCTCAGCAGCTGCAACTTCCTGGCCTGATTTCCAAGGGACATTCTATAAATAAAACATATATTTCAAAGCTTGAATTCTCTTTAGAAGAGCCTATAGGCAGCTTCAGTGGGATATTGTTTTTCAGCACAGCCTTATTAATTTGCCAGCTGAACAATGGTTTTGCAAGAAAAGCAATGAGTAAGAAGAGTGTTTTGAGTTGGCAAGTCAGAATGAGGCACCTTGAGAAAACAAACATGCAGAAGGAAAAGATCTCTGCAAAATCCAAAGCAAAATTTATGCCAAGATTGCTGTTCTGAATAGCAGTGTACAGCAGCACGGTGAGACTTCAGTCAATTCACCACCTGCGAGTAATCCTCTAAATAAAGGTATAAATTTCACAGTAAATCCTTCGGCAAGGCTTTTGAAGCCCTGCACGTTAACAAGAAAATATACAGTGCACAATTCAGTATGATCTATGGGGAAAAAGGAAGGCTAGAAGATAATCCCTCTGTCACTTCCTTGTCACACAGGCTGTTTGCACATACTTACATAAAAGAACCAGTTTCTTTTCTGGTGCCTGTGCTGAGACTCCATAATACAGAGTGCATCAGAGGCACTGGAGGGCAGGCCTTAACTAGACATTAGAAAAAAAGGAAAGTCCTCTCCGAAAAGGCTTTCCCACCCTTTATTATTAAAGTCTGGCGTCGGGGTGGAGGCTCACTGTATCTTAGGAGCGACTGAGCTACCTTGGAGCCAACGGAGGCAGAAGGTTGACACATCACACAGTGCCTGTTGGCAGGCTGTTTTAGTGTAGGGACAGAAGACCACACCCCAGTGATATTTCTCTATCTATGACCTGTATGGATATAAATTTGTTTTATTATTTGCTTGTTTTAATTGTGTGTACTTAGCCAGAACAATGTATGAGATCTGGTGTGTCTCCTAACTTTAGTAGTGGCTATACTCGGTGATCTCAAAGGTCCATTCCAACCATGAAATATCTGTACCATGTAATAAAGAGGCCAGGTAAGACTCACCAAGTGGCACAACAGAGCGTGGCTTGTGTCTGTGCACTTAAGCTCTCATCTTTCCTCATACCTCCGGTCTCTAACGCCCCAAAATACGGTGGCTACATCCAGGCTGCTAACCATGAGCAGTGCCTCGCATGAGTTACCCCTTGAACCAAGGCCAGCTTGGTTCAACTGGGAGTGTAGACCTTCGAATGAGCCATAAACGTGCCAGGGAACATGCCAAGAGACAGGAGGTACAGATGATTGTGGCCCAGCTCTCAGTCTGTGTCCTGGCCTCGATCTGTTTACGGGAACAGAGAGAGCACGTAGCCAAAGGGGTCAGGATGAGAGCACAGCACTGGATGTTTTTAGCACGCTAGGGACATTTGCCCTGCTGGCCTTGGCAAGGTTTTCTCATGCACCACTTCTGCGCTCGTTCCCTTCCCCTCCTTCTTTCCCCCGCCTGCACCCTACCTTCTCATGCACGTCTGAGAAAGTTGGTCCGAAGCAAAAAGCCTGCGATAATGCTTCATCCTGATGGTGTCCTCTAATGATTGGAAACATTTCTTGAATTTTAATCTGCACAGCCATATGAAGGCCAGGCACAGCTTGTCCGGGAGCCCCAGTCACAGACTTGGAAGGAAGGACTGAGACTACCACCCTTTATAAAAAATAAATGTTCCCAGGAACGTACAGGGCTGCAGAAGGCTGCCTGCTGCCCTGCCAAGGAGCCTGCAATAGTGTGTGTACTCCTGTGAACTTCTGCAGAAATCACATAGTTTAATTTTTGCCTTGGTTTGATTCCAAGGGAATACAGAGCTCTAACCCAGGCCACCCTGTGTTACACACCAGTGACTTTCCCACTGATGGGCAGTATATGCCTCTGGGGTACAAACAAAATCTGTATGCATAAGTAAAGAGATCCTCTTTAGAGTGGAATAATTTTTATCACTAATAATAATAGTGGAACTGCGTATTTTCTCCCGTCAGTATGGCAGCAGTGTGGGTAGTAGGGCCATCACAGAAAAGGCAGCGGTAGAAAGGATGGGTTTCCTGTATGGGTGACTAAGGTGAATTCTCTCTGTTTTATGTAGGTGAGTTCATAAAGTGAATAAAATGCTCCCCTGGTGATCTATGACAAGAGCTCCCCAGTGCCCAAAGCGTTTTTCAAAATACTGTATAGAATCTAAAATCACTGAAGCGTTGGCAAACTTTCCTAATGCTAAATTTGTCTGTCTGTGATGGTGGAAGCCTGGTGGAGTGGTAAGAATTACTTCTGTTCTGGGCCAGACTGAAAACTGAGATTTGGGCCAGCAAGCCTATGGGCATAAATTGGTTAAGACATACAACCCACAAGCATCATGTAGAGGCACTGTCAGTAAAGGGCTGTGTGTGCTTGGAGGTTTTTTTAGTTCTTTTCATAGCGTACAGAGCAATTAACCGAAGAGAAGCTGTCTCATTAACAGAATGCTGTGATGAGTTGTCTTTACCAGTCAAAATCCAGAACAGGGATCTGGAAAACTAGTAGACACACACAGAAACATGGACATAAAACTATGCAAGGGGAAGAAAGCGTGGTACTTCACAAACTCCAGCACAGGAGAGCTGGTCCCGCTCACATTGAGATCAAGGACAAACTGTCTACCGGCTTTGAACCAAGAACTGGTTCAAAATTAAGATAATAAGAAAATTTCCTTTTAATTTGTTGGGGGTTTTTTTTGTTTTTTTTTAAAGGTGTCTATTATTTTGCTCATTTGAATGTCTATTGCCTCCATTCTAAGAAGGGGTTTTTTCCAGGATCAGAGATGTCTTACATCCCTCAAGTGCAATTCATTTCCAATAACCACACTGTGTTCCATATCAACCATTAACATTTCCAGATTGTAAACCTGACAGGTTTAACAGATTTATTCTTGTTCTCTGTTAGCATGAAGCTGTGAGGTTAACATTTAATATGCTGTGGAGAGTGAGACACTCTTGTCTGTGGTGAAACTAAACTGCCAAAATAAATCAGGAAAAGCAACTCTTTCCTGAAATGGCTGAGGTTTGAAGAATTGTAGTTTTAACATTCAATGCAGCAAAGAAAAAAGATGCAAAATGTAAAATCTATTAATAGCTACATTAGCAAAAAATAAGAAAATATCCTGTAACTAAATAACAAGTGACTGCCTCAAAAACAGAGGTAGATGAGAACTATACAGAAAGAGCTAGACTACTGCCAATTGTCATGAATTCTTTTATGATGACTTATGATACCATGGACATGAACAGCCAGACTTGAGAAATACCATGGGAGCTACAGTCACGCAGAATTTCAGCCTAAGTTCCCTACCTGAGTTATGGGCAGAGAAAAAGGGATTGCAAACCTGCTGATTCCCGGTATTGCTAGAGGTCTGATGGAATTCTCCCATCGATTTATTACTGTAACATCAAGTCACAGTATGAAGATGACCGAGATCACGCCTTACATAAGCTCTTGACCAGTTCTGTGCTGGGCTATGGGAAGGCTGGACTGGAAGGGCCACTCTGTGTGCTGGCCAGGGACAAATGAAATCCTTTTGACTTGCCTGATCAGAAGCTCTGGTTGTACCTATTGGGGCATTACCTAAGCCTCCCTTAAACACGCAAACAAACAAACAAAGCCCCTTGTTGTTCAGTTCCTGGTTAGTGATTGAAACTGTTTTAAGTATTTACAGTAAGCTTTGTTTGGATTCTCAAAGGATAAACAAGCTCTTTCTTTTATGTACAGCTTATGTCTGTAAAACAAACAGAATCTGATTCATTGTTCCAGTGTGGGGAAAAATTACTATGAAAAATCACACCAAGGACTTTGTATTATTATTATTATTAAAATGAAAACAAACAAATAAACCTTAACCAGAAATACCTTTGCAAGTTCATTTAGAGGAACAGCAGCAAAGTCATGTGGAACGTAGATTTTGATCCAGTGTATGAATACAATGTGACCAAACTAACCTGTTCTAGATGTCTTAAAACTTGGACCAATTGGCTGCCTATATGTTTAATGTGTCATATTTCCTACCTGACCTCACTTAAACACCTGTTGATACAGGAAGAATTTTAAGTCATTTTGAAAATTCACCTTAGTGAGTCTTGGCTTGTAGATGTATCCCCTCAAATTTTCTACATCACTCAAAGTGTAAAGGAGTGATTTTTCTGATACTGGGAATAAGTAGCAGAGCTTGTTAAAAAAGTAAGAAATTAATGTTAACTTTAAGGTTAATTCAGTACATTTAATTCCACTTCCTCAGGCATAACTAGAGAGATGAAAAAGAAATAGTAATGTGAATAGACATGAATATAGGAATTAAAATGACTTTGCAAGAAAATTCTACAGCCAAACTGACCTTCGTTGGTGGAAATAATTTGGTAGAGAGCTTAAAAAATAGTAAGGTGGATCCAAATGGTTTCGCATTTGGATCCCAAAATTGCAACCTGATTTCATGTCTACTTTTGCAGCCTGCAGGCACACACCACGCTCAACAAGATGGCCACGGCACTGGTCATGGTTGTGCACTGGTCATGACTTAAATCTTAATTTGCCTAAATAAAAGAATGACTCTTGCTTACTGACTATTGGCTAAGCTACATAAGGCAAACAAGAATATATTTATCTGGCTAAGAACAGATAGAGGTTACTTATTTTAATAATGCTTTGAGGTGACCCTATGTAAGCAAAATGTGAGGGGGTTTTGGTTGTTTGGGGTTTTTTTGGTTTTTTGGGGTTTTTTTGTTTGTTTGTTGTTGTTGGGTTTTTGGGGTTTTTTGGGGGTTTTTTTTATCAGAAAGCATATAATATGGTTTTTGTATTCATCTCAGCAGAGTGTGTTTAATTGGATTCAGCACTGCCATAAGCTGACAGTACAGATTTCTGGTCTGGAGCCAGTTAATATTTACTGTAGATGTATCTCAGTATTCTTATAGGCCTGCAAAAATGGAGCTGCTGAGGGACCCTACAAAGCCGTATAGTTGTGTTCCAGGTGGAATAAGTAAGCTGTAACTTTAGGTGTATTGGATTACTTGACACGCTTCATAGGCCACCTCATGGAATAACATCAGCTAAAACCTCTCAACAGTGATTCTCCATCTCTTTCTTTTCCACCAACAGTGTTAAAAAAAAAAAAAAAGAGAGGGGAAAATTCTGGCAACTGCAAGCTCTTGTTTAGAGGAGCTTCTAGTTGTCTTGTAGTGAGTAGTTTATCATCCTTTCGTTTTCTGGTGTGTTTTTCTCATATTCATAGATTTCAAATATTGCAGTAGTTTGACTATTTTGGTAGCTAAATCATGGATTATTCATCACATTTATTACTTTTAATATGGTTTATTTGCCCTCAATTGAATGTGTATGCTAAAAGGGGTTTACTGCAATATGTGAGCATGGGTGAGAATTATGATTATTTTTTACGTACCAGCACTAATGCTTTTGTTAAGAATTTCAGATCAGGATTTTCTGGATCTAAACTGTAACTAAAATGGTGAATAGTGAAATTTCAGTGTTGGGTTTGTACGGCACCTGGAGGCGACTCTATGAAGAGGCTGTTCTCACTATCTGCATTGCGTATCAGCTGAGAATTTTAAGACACAAAATTGATTTCATTCCTAGGAGATATGATTAACTCATCCTTTGTGTAACAGAGATTGAAGTGTTTTGAATGAAAATGAAAAATATTAAATACAGAAATATTAAAATGTTAATAGACAATTCTGTACTCTTGCAGATGTGTTAAATATTAAATATATATGTGAAGGTGCCAAAAAAAAATCTTAGTATCGTGTGCAACGTTTACTTAGAACAGAGACACAGGGAAATAACTTTATTTCATCTTTTTCTTTTATACAAACTGGCAGCATTTTTAAAACAGCTCTTTCACGTCAGCTCTGTACATAATAGTTCGGTTTTGGCTGGCTAGTATTATTTGCTGAAATACCACTTCTTATCTTCCATCTCTTTGCTGGCTGTTGTCCACTTTTCAGCTACTCCTCTACATCTTCTGACTTGCTGGACTTCTTTGGGAGACGATTTATAGTGCTTTAGATTGTCCTTGTATGCTAGCTGCTTTTGTTAATTATTTTTTTCTTACTAGTATGTCCCACTATTACTAAGGAGCATTCAAATTTTTTGTGAATAACTGTGATGGTGGCTCTCAGTGTGTTGCAACTACGTGGCAGTGATGAAGGAATAAGGTTATTTAGTTTGGAGCCATAGTTCTTAAGACCTTAATTACTTAAGATTTTCTTTTGATATGACAGAAAAGTTTCCATGCTTGCATTTCAACCTGGATGTCTTACTGTTTTCATTGTCACCATTCTATAATTGTTCGATGACACTAAGAACAAGAAATACCTCATACTTTCTTTTGCAGGAAATAGTATAGAAAGATGCGTCCTCATGTAGAATGATAGAGGACAGTAAGGCATTGTTGTAATTTTTCTTCTGTCTTTTTTTTTTTTAAAAAAAGCTGTTTTTAATAAGAACCTGGAATTACTCGTATGTAGTCCATCAAGGCTTTTATGATCTTCAAAACAGGGAATGCTTTTTGTTCCAGCTGAAGTCACATACCAGAGCGATGAGCATCAGAAACCCTAGAGAGGCAGGAAGACAGATGTCCTATAAGGTTAAATTCTTCTCTTCTCCATGTTGACTTTTTCTGTAGAACATGCCATTATGTGGCTTTAACTTCAACTCTCACTATCAAGAGTAAACTGAAATCATTATTTCAGGCCATATTCTTATTGTACCTTGTTTTAATTTCCGGTTTTACATGTGTTGTAAAGCTCAACAAGACGATTTCTGTTGTGAGACCTAAATACAATTTTATCATAGTGTATTAAAAAACATGATGACGGTTATTTGGTTAGCCACCAATTTCCTTTCTCATGCTCACAGTCTCAGATTACTAAACTATCATCTGGCATTCTCAGACATGCTAACTAATTGCCCTGTAGTAGACAAATAAAGAGCATATTTTACAAGTAATGTGTGGGGCGTATTAACTAATGTCATTTCATATGTTGCCTGGATACAGCTTTTATTTGTGTTTAGGATTATTTAATTAACTTCTTAATTGTAAAGTACAGAGAATTGAAGCATACAGTCCAAAGTCTACTCAACAGAAAAACTCAATAGACTGTAATGGACTTTGGCTCAGACACCTACTGCTATGGTCATCAACTATATTGCAGTTGCAACATAAGAGATGAAAATTAAAAGGGGCTTAGATGAAGTTGAAAGAGGCTGTGTGGATGGGGAAGATGTCATTAGGCATACCAGATTAATGAAAATGCATTTGGAGAGAGCATTGTTCAACATGTGTCATATAGAAGAGTAAAAGAGCGTTGAGTGGCTGCTCAAGTAAACACTTTCAGTCTTTCTAATAAGTTAAGCATGAAGGTCCTGTGGAAGAAGAACTATATGTGGCAGCGGATAATGATCTCTGCTTTATATTTGTCCTTATGTTTTTGGGACGCAAGTTGCAGGAAATAGAAAATGTCTGATATCAGCATATGCTGTTCAATGTTCAATGAAGAGACAGAGGGAAGTACAGAAGGTTTATAGATAATATTTTAAAGTGATGAGTCATGACTTCCTCATCGTAAACTTCTAGAAACAGAACGTCTAGAGATGTATCTGATTTCTGAGGGAATTGAGGAAGATGACTCGAGCTGAGGCCTCTACACTTAGAGATGTTTATCTGGGAAGAAGAGAAATCTTCATTCTTGTCCTGGAGCCCAACACGATCCCATGATTCACGATGTGTAGAACTGTTGGATGGTAAAATTCCAACAGTTCTACTCTATACTGGGTAGAAAGGGGAGAGATATCAACGAGCACTGAATCCACTCAAGAGCACTGAAAATTTGGAGGGTAATGAATGCCTGGTGCAGGTAACAGAGAAGATGCAGAGATGAGGGCCGGGAACCAACAGGCACAGAGCTGGCAGGCTCTGTTCCCTGGAATTGGAGACAGAGGCAACCCAGAGCAGAGTGAGCTTTTCCTGCTCTTCTCTGGAGACGTGACTGATGGCCTGCTGCCTTCGGTGCTTATCCTTGTGGGTGCAGAGACTTTCTCCTTGCTCAGTCTACTTTGAACCTGCAGCATGAATCAAAGCAGCGAGAAACTTACGCATGGCATGGATAGATGAGCTGCCTTTTCTGAAACAGAGCCATCTGATGTGATATCAGGTCACTGTATTTGTTTTCCACAATGTTTTTTACAGAGGTGATGGTTTACTGACTATGAATACTTTCAAAGACCTGCATAAACAAGAGCTGTGAACTTAAACCAGTCTGCTTTATTAGAAGCCAAAGGTTTGCATTTGCTGTACTGAATGGAATTTTCTACTGCCTTAATCTCACTGGAATGGAAAACAAGATAAAATTTGCAAATTTAAAAACTAAATGAAAAACATCTTTTTCAGCAGTTAAAATTAGATAACTATAGATATAAACACATATACACACAGGTTGAACACCACCTCTTTCTGTACTACAGAATTTTGCTCTCATACTGAAACCCTTCTGACTTCTTGCGAAAGGGAGACTCCACTCCTCTGCAGAGGTGATGTGGTGGATTTGATTCACAGCATAACAGAATTAAGTTTGTTTCATGCCCCACAGCTTAATAAGAAAAAAATCCTCCGGATGTTTATTTGAGTGTTATTTACCAGACTTTGTTTACACCATTACTGAATCCATCTAATCCATTGGATTTTTTGAGATTATGTGCAATTAAAATACTAAAGACTGAAGTCTTTCAGAAAGATTTCCTTTATTTCAGTACAATCTGTCACTAACTCAGCTTTTACAGACTTTTATGGTAACTACCTTACTGCCCATTAGTCCTTCAGAAAAGCTGGTTTTACAATCTTTCCCCCCACCCCCAAATGATTTTTCAGAAGCCAGGAGTTTCTTTCTAAAGACCTTTTCTTGCCTCATTATTTCCTGGCGATTCTGAGCTGGTTCTTTCTTTTCTATTCCAAGAGTCTGGAATGCCGCAATATTTCTCATTCAATTTTTGAGGAAGAGCTGTCTGGCTGTCACGTTAAAGTTTCAGCGTCTCATTCCAAAAATTCATAATAACTTTATTTCATATTTTAACACACCAGTGTTTCACTTAAAACAATATATCTAGTGTTTTTGTAACAGCGATGGTGTGGATATTTAAGGGAGGTAAGGTGTGTGAGGATATATTGTATCCCCTTCTACAATTTGCTTCTCTTAGAAGAAAAATGAGAAGAAAATTCTTTCACACAGTGCTGCTTTGTGCAGTTATCCCACAGTAATTAGAAGAATATATTTTTTATAAAATATTTGAGAAGAGTGCCAAGTCATTCCTGAAAGCCAGTTCCTAATGGAAGTCCTCTTTCCACCTGTTTTTTGTCTTTCTTTTGCCCTTCTGAGCTCATTGGGATAATGAATAATTCCTTTTTTTTTTTTTTAATTCTGTGTGAGTGGTGTCTAGCATATTGTAAATATCAACATCAAGACACAGGAAAAGGTGGCACATGAACCTGGAGGCCAGTAGACCCGGACACATGTTCGCACAGGGAAGAACATGTCCCTAAACCTCCTTTCCACCACCCAGGTCTTCAAGCAATTACGGCCATCAGATTGCTGACCTGTAACAGATGCCTTACAGCAAAACATGCACTTTTTTGTCATGGAATAACACAATGGAAGAGGTATTAGTATACCTTTGTTATGAAGGAAATTAACAATTTGAAAGTGCTCTTCAAGGATAGCTGCTTTTCCTCTAGGCTTTGGACTTGAAACTCTACATAATAAGATACTGAAAAGAATAATGCTATAACTTGAAAAAAATCTCTAAGAAATGCACTTAAAAAAACAAGCAGAACAACACCAAACATTCGGCCTCTTACACTCTCTCCTTCTCGAGAAGTCCTCTGGACAAATCAAAAAAGAAAATACTTTTCTCTGCCCATTTCAGGCTACAAACTAGACAACCCCTTAGCTTTTTATTTTCATTAGTAGCTTGGCCTCCCTTACTCCAAAACTAACCTGAACAAATATTATGCCTTAGATCATTTCAAGAGAACAAATTCCAAAGCAAGCAAAGAAACAATAGACAACAATTTTTGTTTTTCTCAAGGAAAAAAAAATAGGTAATTAATTATCCTTCTAAGAAGAATAGATAATCATTTGCAGGCATTTTTTTGATCAACAAAAGTACAATTTACATAGATATTTTTTAAGTCAGGAAGGAAAAAAGAAACCCATACACAGTAGTTTTGAACCAGCTTCAGCCCTACTGTGCTGTGTACACAGTGTAATAATATCCTTAGCAAAACAAGGAATCGTTTATACAGCCCCATGCTGCATAGGAACCCTGTAAATACTGGAATTTTACATAATGTAGAAGTGTCACGCTTTATAGAGGGTATTACATACTTTTGCTACCAGGAATGAAGTTTTGTGGTTGGTAAAAATATTCGTCTATAGACCTGTTGCTGGTGTTGAGCAATACTGAATTTTAGAATGCTCGTTCAAGTTCAGACCCTTGCATGTCTCCTGCTAAGCAAAATGTACGGAGAGTGATGGCAGGACATCCAAGTCTGCTGACCCTTTCCAGTTCCTTGTGATGATCTCCCGATAAAGACACAGCAAGTGCCTGCTGATTTCAGGCTTCCTTTGAAAGGGAAGGGAAATAAAAGGACCCCTTACATACCCATAAGAGCTCTCAAAAACTGATTAAACTTTGGCTGTGGTGGACAGCTTCCCTGGTAGCTTCAAGGCACAGCTTGTGCTGTCTTCTGAAGGAGGACAAAAAGGTGTCTTCCTGGAATTCCTGGTGGGAAGTACAGTTGCCCACACATACTGGAGCTTTTGCACAGTGATCCAGCCTGGGACTGGATGCTCCTTTCTTGCATGTGATGACTGTTTATAAGTTTTTGTGTCACTTGTTACATTTTGAGAGCTTCTCTGAGGAGCTCAGGTCTTGTTAAATGCAACAGGGGAAAAAGAACTCTATGAGGAAAAAAAGGTTTGCTAATCAAACTCGGTGATCATAGCAACTGCATGGCTGGCAAAGAACAAGTTCAGGACTTCAGCAGCTCTCTTGAATCTGCGGATCTCTTGCCGGTTTTGAGCATGAAATTCCTCAGGAAGGCTTGTGCTCTTTGATTGTCTGCCATGTCGTCCCTGAAAAATCTAACTAAAACCCAAAGATTTACGGCCCTGGTACAAAGCATGGTTGTTTCCAAGGGAATATACTTAAGTGGCTAGAAGGCTGAGGAGGAGGATTGCATACACTTGGTTGGGAATTCAAGGTACGTGCGTCACAGGAACATCTGTTGGCAAAGGTGCCAGGCATGAGGTCTCCGTAACAGCAATGTACTCGGAGGCATGTTTACCTGGATGCGTGCAAGCAGTCGTGCATCCTTTCAACTCAAAATCTGAGCTATCCCAGACACAAGCTGGCTCAGGAGGCATTTAGTTAAGCTTGTGTGTTACTGTGTAGGCCAGAATACTCATTAGCTGGTACCTATGATTGCATTAACATTGCTGCCCTACTTTGGCATGGGGCTGGCTTGGCTCCAGCAGGTGCAGACAGTGTCTCACACTGACAAGAATGATCATCCCACAGGCCAGGGAATTGGAAATCCTGTTAAGTCCATGAACAGCAGGGAGGCACAGATGGTCAGGACCTCTGAAAATCCTGATGCTTATTCAGGTTTCTTATCTTGGATCTAGATGCCTCATTTTGGGCTTCCTATCCCTGCTTACGTTGTCTCTGTTTCTCACCTAGATGTCTTAACTGTTCGCACTGTTTTTCCTGAGCAGATCTTTCTGTTTGTCTCTTACTAGAATATTTTGCCTAATACTTAACCCAAAACAACTCTGCTATTGCAGTGGAAGAAGAGAGCATCGCTGTTCCCAAGGGAACTTTCTCTTCCCACGATTGTAACATGATGCTTCCGAGTAGAAACTCAAGCTATGTCTTTTTAATTTGACACAGCCTTGCATTATGCTTTTTCTATAACATCCTGCCTCATACGACTCTTCTGCTTTTGCCTTCCTGCCTGCAATGATCTGCCTCCTGTGAATTTCTTTCATTTGAAGTCTTCCCTGCCCTGACACTAGGAGTGAGATCACATTGAAGCGTGAACATGACATACAGATCATGGACTCTCAATGTAACGTGTTGCAAACTGAGCACGCTCTGTTGGGTAGCTCAGCTGTGTTTTTAAAACCATCAAAAATACAGAGTTTTAACATAATTCTGAAGAAGAAAAACCCAACAGAAATTTGGTTTTGTTGTGCTACTTTTTGGAGGCTTTTTTGGCCCCATCTTCAGGAATAAAGCATGTGGTGAGCCCAGCTAGTTAGAAATGCAGGGCACTTTCACACAGTGCATTAGGAACTGAGTACAGAAGCAATGGTGGTTTTTCCTCTTCCATGAGATATTTGGGACCCAGGGAGGCAGGGCTACCTACTCTGTGCTTATGCCACACTACTGCCTTAATAACATAAATAAGGAGAGATTCTGGGCTTTGGGTCTGGTCCTCTAGTGTGCTGGTGTGTCCCCTTAGAAACACCATCATCCCATTCTCACAGGGCTTGAAATGGAGATCTTCGTCACACAGTAGCGTCTGATCTCCAGAATTAGAGTGTTTACATCCATGTGAGACAGACTGTGTCTCTATGACTGTTTGGTTTCCACCCGGCATCTTACGACGTGACAGCAGAATCAGGCGAGTACTGATATTATTTTTCCAGGACTGGAATGTGAATCTAAGTATGTATTCAACAGTACACTAAGATACTCAAGTCAGTAGATGTTATGTGCATTATAGCCCTCACTTGCAGTACTACTTTGAGAATTACTTTGTTTTCCCTTATTTTCATTTTTCAATTGCTCAATAAGAGCAATATTCTTTGAGTGTACAGTGCTTTGATAGCTTCCAAATGGAATTTCTATAAGTACGCTTTGGATTTATTACAATACTGGACTTCGGATTTTGCTCTAGCGAGGGTGCATTGATTACGTAAAACAGACCAAAATTTAGCAATGCTAATGGACTTCAGTCTATTAAAAAAATCTGAAAGGTGTCTTGGGACTTTGGACTGTTTCTCCTATACTTTTGAGCTGCCTCAGAGATGACACAATAAATCTGTTGAGGTCTTCAAGTGCTGGGTTGAACATCACGCGCTCTTGATAATTTTAAGGATGGGTAAGCGGAGATCGACATTGTTACTCTCTGAAAAAGAGTGGGATGACAAGTCTGTGTCTTCTCTGTGTTGGATGTGCCTATGCTTGTTTCTGTCCTTAGCTTTGTACATGGAAAATCTGTCCTCAGATATAGGACCAAGTGGATCCGTCTAGGATTGCTATAGTTTTAAAACATGTTGACAAGGATGTCCCCTTGGCCAAGTAAAGAGGTAGCACTAGTTTGCTGTCTGTCATCTATCAGAGGATGGTTGTACCTAATAGCTCACAAAGACCTGGAAAGTCTCTCCAACGGTGCCCAGGGAATGTTCAGAAGGACCAAGATGACCAGAAATTTTGGGTACCCTGTCTCTTTGCAGTGAGATAAGAAGGAGAATGTGGGCAAGCATTCAGCCTACAGCCTGAACAAGCTTGAATGTCAAGAGTTTCCCACTGGCGCAGAACAAAGAGAGAAAGTACTCACTGATTCCTGCAGCCTCAGGACTGAGGCACAGCAACCAGAACATTGTCTCTGAGTGAGGATCTTGCAAAGACCATAGGCTAAAGTCCCCGGTCTGAATGCCTAGAAGCTCTGGCAAAACTTAGACCCTAAATCTGTGGATGAACAATATGTACCTGCCTAAGTGAGCGTTAAACTGTTTCTAGATTTTTCTGCTTTGCTGTTGTTGCATTGTGGACAAAAGTGCAAATAAAATATTCATTAGCAAGCTGAGATCTCAGACCTGGAAGGCAAGGGAAGGAATTAACATGGTCCTGAGGAAGGAAAATGACCCAATTCCAGAAGATAGTGATGTAAAGACAGAGCACCAAACTCTGTCAAACAAGATGGGTAAATCTCTGACAGAAGGGTTTCCAAACTTTACAGGTCAATCGAGTTAATTTTTATTTTTAAACCTAAAAAATTTTGATTTGAACTAACATCCTATGGCCAGAGTAGTTTAGGTCTAGATGTTATGGGAAATATTAACTTTTAAGCTCATATGCTGAGTCTTTTAATAGTAAACAGAGAAGGAGAGAGGAAGGCACTTAGTATTAGGATTGCCTCGTTTGATCCATTTTAGATACTTATTCAAGGATGAGATGAATCACACCTTACAGAAGCACTTTCCACTAAGAAGTCCAGCTGAGTGTCTTAAATACAGACATATGTATTTGTACAGATGTACCCCACTGAAGATCGTGATTGATATGGATTTTCTGCAGGTTTTTTTCCATAGTTTAGCCTTTTGGAAAGAACTTTCTCTCTCTTCCCTTCTCTCAACTGAAGAGTTGTTTTCTGGATGTTGACTATGAAATAGAATGTTGCCTATAAAATCACTGGGAAAGAAAAGCAAATCAAAATCTATTTGAACAGCTCTGTCAAAATCAAATGAAAATTGTGCCTTCACAAAATGTGCTGCTTTAATGAATATTCTAAAAAGGGAATGTTTCTTGGTTAGTTTAACGAAGTAGCTTTCAACAGAGACTCTTCTACAGCTCTATTAGCAAGAAACAAGGCAATAGAAAATTTAAAAGGTGTATAATACAGATGTTAGAATGCTGTGTGTGTTCCACATATATGTTATATATAGGTAAACTCGATATAGATGTAATTTAAATGTACTTTGTTTCATTTTTTTGTTTAAAATTATCTGAAAAATACTGTCCGCTGCCATAGCAGAGAACCACTTAAACCACCCTAACTTGTTGAAGTGACAGAAATTTTTTAAGTGCAACCTCCCACACATGTACCCATGCATATTCTTCATTGACACTAATTCATAATTCCACCTAGAAAACAATACTTTTCCCCTCATATACCTCAGATAGCAAAGAAGATAAGCTATTGAAAAATAGAATGGGGTTGTTTTTTCTTTTTTTCCTAATGGTACTTCCTTTATATGTGTGTTTCTATGATTACACAAGGACAAACTTGCTCCAAGGCAATTATACTACATCCCTTGTGTTTTCTGACTCTTTAGTGTTTGACTTTGCATTCTTAATGTTATATAATGTCAGTTCTGCATGTAATATACATCCTGCTGACAGTCTGAGTGCTTGCTGAGTAGCTCCCACGCACCGGTTTCTGGCCAGTGAGTGAATGAGACACTGCTTTTTTTTAATGCTCCAACCTCCTCTAAGCTCCCACTCCTTTCTTGTCTCCCAAGGTGACGTAGCTGGCTGACAAGTGAGAGGTCTCAGCTTCCCTGCCGCGTTCTCAGCAGCTGAGGTTAGGGGCGAGAAACAATTTACGTTTCATCAAAAGCAGAAGAGGTGATTTTTAGGGTGTTTTGAGAGAAATGTAAAAATGTGCAGCAGTTCAGCTTTTGTTACTTGTGGAGCTGAGTTAAAAGCGTATGGCTCTAGTAGCAGCGCGCACTGCTCTAGCAGGCAGCTGGTTGGAGCTGAGGAGAGCCCCTCACCATCCCAGTAAGAGCACTGAGGCGTCAGCACCCTCCTGGGTGGAAACAATCAATACCACAGATTTCTGTGCCCTGTTTAGTCTATGCTTTTTCACCTCTGGTTTCTTTTACTGTTCTTCTGTGTTTCTGGTAGCTGGGGCATTTGTACGTGTGTTATTCGAGAAGGAGGGTCAGTGTGAAAGAGTCAGTCACTCCTGGCTGGAGGGGGGGCCTCCCCACAGCATCCCCACTGTGCCTGAGTTCTTGCGGGGACGGTGCTCTCCTTCAGAAGGGAAGGAGGAGGAAAACAATCTGCCAGGCTGCAGTGTTGTCTGAGGGACATGAGGCAGGGCAAGACTTGATCTTTTTGAGTTGAGTTTGGTTTTAGAAGGACAATCGTCCCAGGGCCCTGAGGGGGTCTGAGTGCCCCTGCCCGCCCCCCATGCCCCTGCTCTCCACACCCCATTTCAGCCCCCTGGGGCCATCAGTCCCTGCTCCAGTGAGACTGCAGCAGGGCTGGTCTGCAGCTCCCCACAATCCTGCCTGGCCGTGAAGAGCCTGAGCTGGGGCCGCCCACGGGCCCATACGCTGGCCCACCCCCATGGAGGTGCCCCATGCCCAGGACTGGCTCTCTCCTAATGTCCCCCACTGCTCGGCTCCTGGCTGGGGCAGTGGGATGAGCCCTGGCTGCTGGGACCTGCCCAGCTGGTTTCAGGGGGGGTTCAGCATCGCTCCTGGCCCCTAGGAAACTGCTGGCCCATGACCAGCTGGCCTGGGCCAACTTTTTGAACACTGGTGAATTAATGCCATCATGAATGCAGGTGGGCAGGGAAGTCCTCTTGACCTGAGCACAGATCAGACACATCCACTGCAATTCCTTCATCCACAAATCCCCTCATTTTATTATCGAAGGTCAATCAGGCTGGTATGACTTAGTAAATCCATGTTGACTGTTCCCAGTCAGTTTCCTCTCTTCAAAAGTGGTTTCCAAGAGAACTTACTCCATGATTTTTCCAGGAACTGAAGTGAAGCTGAAGAGCCTATAGTTTTCTGAAGAGCCTGAAAGAAGAGTCCCCAAAGGACCGTTCTCTTTTTTGAAGATGAGTACGAAGTTTGCTTTTCTCTAGTTGCTAGGACCTCTCCTGATCTCCATGACCTTTGAAAGACAGTAGAGATGGGCCACACTGTGACACTAGCCGGCTTCCTCAACACCCTCAGACGAAGACTGATATGGGTTGAGTTCTCACAATTAAACCTTGACTCAGCCTGCACCCACTGGTGGTATTTTCTTTCCTCCTCAAACCTTGCCTGTGGAGGAGGAAGAGACCTGGAAGACCTTGTTGGTAGAGACAGGAAGCGAGAAGGCTCTTATCTGCCCACTGTCACTGAATCAGCTATTCCTTTCAGTAATGGACTTTGTTGGTAGAGACAGGAAGCGAGAAGGCTCTTATCTGCCCACTGTCACTGAATCAGCTATTCCTTTCAGTAATCAGACTTTGATTTTGGCAAACTACATGCCCCAGAGGTTTCTCAAGAAAGCTCAGGGGTTTTGAGCTCGACTGTCCCTCTAATTTGAGCTGGTAAAATGTCAATATCTTTATTTTCAGAGTATTTTTGAGTGCTTTTTTTGGCATCTCAACAATTCCTTTAACCTACTTTTACATATCTGTATGTAAAAAAATTGCTATATTATCTCACAGCAGCATTCTGAATTGATTTAAAGGGATTTCAGAGCCTCAGCCATAAGTGTCAGGGAAGTGTTTATACTGCAAACATTTTCTCATAGTGCACCTATTCCAGAGCTGCAACCCCATTTTGCCTGATGAAAAACTGTTTGATACCTTCCAGAAGGAAATTGTCTGTAACTGTATGTTTCAATGTGTGCATTCAAACAATACAAAATATGAGATTTTTTCAAAACAAAAGGTGGTGTTAGAGTTGTTTTTAAAAGATGGGATGTATAGTTCCCATGTATGCACTTGCTGAAGCATATGTCTTGTCTTTCTGTATATTCATACAGTACTTAGCTTGATAAGCTGTTATTCCATTTCAAGGCTTTGCTCCTTCCATATACCAGAATTATCTCATTACTGTGTATGTGGGCACCTGTTCCAAATTATTTCTAATGACCTTAATTAGGCTTATTTAAAATTTGTAATTATTGCTTTTCAGCTTTTATTTAGAGTCAGATTCCTGTGAATTTGTCAGAAGTTGCAGAAGTGGTAAACAAAGTTCCATTCACTTAAAACTGATGTAGCAGCTGTAAACAATATGCGCTACTCCCATAATGTTCTTCAACTTGCAATAAATTTGTTTCTCTGCTTGCCTCAGTGTTTTAACTGCTTGAAGTTAAAATTTTAAAGTAACTACCTCTTTACTAAATCATTGCCAAAAATTAGTGTAATAGCTACCTTCTTAATGGTCAAAGAGTGCAGCCAAAACCAACAAATCTGTTCACTAAAGGAAAACATGTACACATTGGTATTAACTGTAAAAACATGTTATCGACTATTTTCTTAAATAGTTTTTGGGTTTTTTCTTCTTTTAAAAATGCTAGGCTGAAAGTCAGCCTGTCTTTCCTTTTCATGGGTAGCCATGTGTATGACAGTGGCCACATTTTCAAAAACCTATGAAGTCCATATATGCTGACAGAACAGAGGCATATTTTGGTATCAGTCACTCATTTAATCAGCTTGACCCTTGTTGGTTCCCTTCCTTTAGTGCATAGCTCTCTCCACAGAGTTAAGGGCAAATTTGGAATGGGAATCATGGAGGTCAAGTTTTGATCATCCTTTCAACTGAAAGGAGAGCCTGCTGTAAAATATTGCTTCTGTCTTGTCATATATCCCTTATTTCCTCTTCATCAAACACATTGCAGACTGTGGAACCTCAACTTTCAACATTTTTAAAGGTTAGAGACCTGCTGTGTCAGTAAAGGACAGAAGAACACCAGCAGGGCTTTATGATCCTTCCATCCCTCTTCATGTTCCTCCAGTTCCCTTTTGCCCATCCCCTTCGGTGAGGGAGGAACCAAGGACCGGATCACACGGCCCTTACTTCAAGCACAAGGAATGCGGCTTTCAAAGGTCAGCCAAGTATGAGCTACCAAGATACAAAGCTCTTTTAAATTGTAAACTTAGAGCCAGCAGCACCTTATTCCATGAATCTGCAGTGCTCAACACAATGCAGACCTGCTAGTTCCTGGAGAACGGAGGCGATACCACAGAGCTCCGGATAGTATTGAAAATTTACCAGATTTATATAGCACGTGTCTTCTGCTACAATGTTGTGAAGGACTGCGTGAGGCTGACGAGGGATGAACTGAGCCATTTGTGCAAGCAAAATTTTCTGATAGTCAGCAGTAGTTTTATCTCTACCCTGATTAAAGAAACACTGTTTTAGTAAATGTTTCTTGTGGGTTGCACCAGTTTATAATCTTTCTCAGCTAAGTATCAAAGCGCTTCAATGTTTCTCTCAAGCTCATTGATGAGAAAGAATGCTAGGGAGTGAAATAGGGTGGCCGGACAGATTTTTGTGTATTGAAGGTACTTTGTGTATTAGTTTCATCTGATTATTGCTATCCAGTACTCAATAGTAGGTTTTATATATATTTCAAAGCCCACTGACTAATTGGTAGTTAATTTATTCTAATGGACTCTGATTTCATTTCACTTACACGTGATTGCCAAACTCCAAGAGTATAACTTGCGGCCGAGAGTATCTTTTTTTGACAGGATGGGGAATTATAGTAACTTTTCAAAATGCTGCAGAAAAGTTACTACTGAGATATTTGCTCGGGGATTAGAAATACACTGTGGTTTTGCACATTTACTGTGGGACATGGTCAGCATCAACTTAGGGGCAGCAGTAATCCCTAGGGGAGCACTGAGTATGGTTATCTTTTGGTTAGCCTTCTGGATCTATATTTCCTTTAAAAATCAGTCCCCGTATAGTTTCTTTCCAGGAAAGAGCAGTGCTTCACAGATAGATGTAAGAAATTTGTTTCACAGTAGCATTTGCTACATTTTACTGTTGTTTCTTTTTCTCATTTGAGTCAAAGAGGACTTGTTAAACACCCTTTTTTTCAAGCTGATAGTATATGGTGATTTAACCCTCTGTATTTCAGGATTTGTGCATTTTTTTCTACCATCTGACACCCTATAGCACAATGAGCCTTAAGTTTATTCATTATAAAGGTCTTTCCACTTTTATATAACATCTGTGCTTTTGGGTTTTTTGATCTTAAAAGATGTATTTTACATACTTGAATTTTAAAATCAAGGTGTTTATATCTTTACGCCACTGAGACTTCTTAAAAACAAAAGTTTCCTGTGTGCATTACAGCTTAGAGAGAAAGATAACTAGGTAGCAACTACTGCCAGTAAAATACTTCCCTTTAACAAAGGTTTTCTCTAATGATGACAGCAATAACAATGTTACAGTTAGGTACATGCCAGGACTTGGACATTTCAGAAAAATTTCAGCTGTGCTATCATTCGAGATGTTTAGATTTCAGACTTTTTTTTTTTGTTTAGGATGATAAATCTGACCATGCCTTTTTCATGGTGATTGGACCAAGTAAATATGAGATCAAAGCATTTTGTTACCTTCTCAATATGTTGGTAAATAGCAACAGAAGCACGGTGTGGAACAGATGGATGTTCTCACTTGTTTAGCAGGTGAGTAATTTCTCTGCATATGGAAGGCTTCCAGCTCAGCTTTGTGGCACTGCAGCAGAGTATAGTGTACAGGGCAGAATATGGACCTCTATCTGCCCGGCTTACCGGGAAAATAATGAAAAGGAATAACCAGTCCATGCACAAGAAAAAGAAGTGATCACCTAGACAGGGAAGGAATCCAGAACAAAATATCTGAAGGTATCAGTTGGTGAGAAACAATGTAATGGACTATTTCTAGTATGATTTCTACTGAGATATTTGACTACGATGTCCTGAATCATTAGCTTGCTAAATTAGTATTATTTTCAGATAATAATGTTTCACAGGAAAATGCACTGTGTTTGGAGTGGAAAAAAAAAAGTCAGAATTCTTGTAAATTTGCTCTTTTTACAAATAGTATTTTTATTGTAAGTGCTCTGCGTTGGCGAACCTCGCCGAGGCATTTCCACTGGAGGAGGAGGAGGATGAGGAGGAGGAGAGCCAGCGGGCTCTGCT
>JAOXJK010000001.1:70452802-70476149 GCA_025774025.1 Xenus cinereus
CAGGCTACTGCAGTTCAGTTCCTGTCTGTTAAAGTTTAATCCTTAGCCACTTAGTTGTTCTGTTACATGCTTTGGACTACTGATACCATAAAGCTACATGGCATCTATTAAAATTAAATTGTAACAGACTGATAAAATATGTCTTGAAATACCAGTTAGGAGTTAAGACCCAGAGTCTGTTAATGTGAATAATTACTACCTCCGGCAAGTCCAATGTCTCTGCTCACACCATCAATCTCAGCTCAATTGAAGGCTTGCAGAGCTCATGGGTAGACTGAGCTGCTCTGCAGGATGCTCTTGGGAACTGCTGTACTTTTTTGAGACCTTCAGATGACGCTGTTTTCTATGTTATTTGTTATTAAAAGAAATAATCAAACCCAAACTCCGCAAACCTAGGAATAACCTGGAATATGAAAGATCAGTGGGGTCCAAAATCCCAACAAAGGATTTCAAGTTTAGAACTGAGCTGTTAAATCAGGACATATTACAAAGGGCTCTGGCTCTGTAATTGTATACAAGAAGATATACTCAAAGTGAAATCTAATGAAGATTACAGTAGTAGTTATTGGACTACACTGGTACGCAGAATCTTAAAATAATTCATTAAAAAAATAATCAAGCAAAATATGATAGCAAGTTTAGCAGCAGCAAAGATATTGGGCAAGGTAGACAAGGTACTGGACAGTATTAACTGATGTGTGGTGAACAGAATGCTTAGAAGTGTTATGCAAGGTGGACCATTTAGAAATATACAGCTTTCTCTTGTGCTGAAAAGGCTATTTGCTTTGGGACTTGAGAGTACAGTTTAGTTTTCTGTTTTTAGAACCTGAAGATACTGGGATGGAAGTCCTGCTTTCCAGATTGCTCCAAAAGGAAAAAATGTTTATGATTTTTTTTTTTTTTCTGTTTAGAAGGATATAACGTGGAAACTTAATTTAATAGGACTATAATGATCCTTCCTCCCAAAGTATAAGCTCTTGGGACTGCATCTCATGGTGGTGCTCTCAGTGGCACTGGTGCCAATTCTGAGCAGATAACATGTCTAGGCAGTTGTAATATTTGCTTTGGTTGTATTTCCAAAACTTGGTCAAGAATAGCTGGCACATGCACATACACATGTGCCAAATCTACAGGAGAGTGAAAGAACTCCCTGGCAGTTTGACTGCTTTTGTAGCAGGGTTATTTTTTGTCTTTTGTTTGCTGGTGGTTCTTAATATCTTTTTTTTTTATCTTTTTTTTTTTTCTTTTTCTGCAAACTACTCCAGCAAGATAATCCTTCTACAATCAAACTCATAGCTTTTGAGTGGCTGTGAACTTACCAAAGAGGTACCACTGAGAGTAGTTTGTTTGATGATGCCTGTAACAGGGTAAATAGTTTACTTTAAAGATGCACCCAGTATCTAAGTCCTCTCAGGAATGAAAGAGCATGCATTGCTGAGGACAAATACAGAGTCCTGTTTCCCAGCTTTCAGTCTTAAACAGAACTTTGAATTGCACTCTGACCCCAAAGGAGTAGGAAAAGACTAATGGTATAACTCTTAGAAAGAGATTTTTGTGTAAGGGCTGTATTCACGTAAGTTGTCTGTAGCTGGAGGTTTTCCTTCTAAACTGAATTGAAAGGCACTATTACCTAACCCCGAAGAAAGCGGAGCGGAAGGTTGTTCGTTGGGATCAGTATCTCTATCTTTTGTTTGTTTTCTGCAATAAAATTTGATTATTCTATTCGAATCCATCTTGTGGAGTTATTAGATGTAGTGGGAAGCAGAGATATGAAAACCAAGGCAGTATATGGGACAGAATATGGGAAAGGACACAGTTTAAAGTTCAGACATAAAAGAAACAGTGGTAAGATGCACCCCAAGGTGCCACTGCAGAACTATACCAAGCACGTTAAAGGGCAGGCTTTTTGAAACACCACAACAAGCTCTTTAAGTGGTGTGACTTATTACAAAGGGCTGCTTGAAGTATCTGTTTGATGGAGAAGACAGAAGTAGAATACTACAATGAGTCTGGTACAGCCGCCAGCCAGGTCGGTTGAGTACGCGTTGCCTATCGGAGTTATCATCTACAGGACAGAATATTATTATTGTTGCTAAGCAGCTTAAACAAATTGAAAGTGAGGTGGCAACAGTGCCATGAAATAGCAGATGCAATAATTCTGATGTGCGCTACCACTTTTATGAGCCTTGGGCATATTAAGCAATCCAAACCAAACACAGACATTTACATAGTAAAACCATTAAGAATAAGGAATGGCTGCTGATTTCATCTGAGTTTGCTGGTCCAGATTCAGGACGCCAGCATCCTAATGTCAAAAGGAGAACTAGCTAATTGTTGAGCAGGACGTTATTGGATGAGAAACCACATAATATGTGACCTACAAAATATGTTTTTCCACCCAGCCGTGGAAAACATAAAAGCAGAGTTCCTAAGGCAAAGGCCACTAACTGGTGCTTCCAGAAGAAATGAGGAATATTAAAAGTGACTTTTTTATGCCACAGCTCAGTTTGAGAAAGGATCTTGCTGTGCTCTTTTTGCTGGTTTGTGGGGTTTTTTTTTGTTTGGTTTGTGGTTTTCTTTATTTTTGAGAACACACCCCAGGACTGTTATTAGTGGAAATACAGGGCTCAGTTTCTAAGAGAAGTAGAGACCCCACTAAAGTCTTAATAATCTGGGCTCTTTTCCTGTTGTCTGCTGCCAAACTTTATTATTTGCACAGTCATGGCAAAATTTTGAGAAGTAGAAATGATGTTACTGACAGATGGAATTGTTTCTGTTTAAGGACAGATGCTTTTTATACAGCATTTATTTAAAACTATGGATTTTTTGAATGCTTGTTTATGAAAATTTAAAGCAGCAAATTAGCACTTTTTTCATAAAAACATTCTTCCCTCAATAGAATCTAGTTTCAAGAACCTCACACGCTTACATAACATACGATGTACTAAATTAATTACACATCCAGAATTTTTAAGATATTCAAATGCCATCTGGGCAAAATAAATGCTTCCTGAAATAAAGTAAAAAATCCTTAGGCATCCTTTGCTTATAGGTACATAAGTCTCCCAATGCCTTCTGATAACAAAGATACCACACTAAAACTTATATAATAAAAATGCATTTTTTTGTTGTTCTTACAGTAAGAGAGAAGCAAGATATGGAGGAAACTCACTGAGGCATCCTAAAGGTGGAGCAACCCCATATGAACAGTGGGAGAACTATAAAATAACAATGGGGATTTATCACAATTGTTTGGGCTTCATGTCCCAAGATATTCTCCATTCCATGAATCTGGTTAATGTGCCTTGCAGCTTGGTCTCCTGCATCTAGATTGAGCTCTGGTAGATGCCAGCTTCTGCCATAGCAGAAGGTAGCCAGATAAAAATGCCAACTTTGAAAGTGCTGTGCTCCATCAGAAAGGAAATGTTAACGTTTCAGATCAACTGAAAAAACCCAAAGTTGTTCATTTTTTGGTTAAAAAAAAAAAGTTTCCTTTTGGTTTTCCTGAAAATTTATTTTTAAAAAATTACTTTGAGTGCAGAATGGGGATACATTTTTTTGTTACAGGGATCACTCAGCAGAACGCTTCTGTCTGGTTCTTAAAATGGTATTTGTGTCAAAATCTCAAAATTTACTATTCTCTGGTAAATGAGAGGTCCAGTAACACATCTTAAGTAGCATAATAAGTTGGTACCATTCTTGTAACAGAAGAATGATGTTTTTTATGAATTTTAGCTGACATTAACTTCACACATGACAAATCCAAGATCACGCTGACAACCTGCTGGCAAATTTTGATGGAAGAGGAAGATGGTTAGGTGTTCTACTATTTTGATTTCTTTTATGTGGTATGTGTGGATTTATACTTTTTTTTAATATAACCTACAAGCTTTGTCTGGTTAAGCTTAATTTCAGTAGAAACCGCTACCTCTGTCTTTGAGGAAAAAAAAACAGCACCAAAACATACTTGCTCTCTAAATCTAACTAGTAGGACCCAAACAAGGGTTAACATTAAATGAGACTTTCAGCCAGGAGGTAAACAAGAATGAATACGCCTGTGTCATAAGGAACACCACTGTTATACTTGTGAAGCCCAAGTACCTATCTGCTGTAGGCAGTAACTCATCTTCCAGTGACTGTCTTAGAGGTTTCAGCAGAACGTGTGGCTGAAGCCCAGTTGCAAGATGCACGACCAGAATAATTTATAATATGTATGTAGTGTTTATCAGAATACAAATATATAAAAGATGAAACATGCGCACAAAAGATAAAACACACGGACAGTCAAGCAAGCTACACTGCCTGAAAGCTAGATATCTTCATAGAGATATATTATAAGGCAAGTAATTTCAGAACACATTAAATGACAATCAGATTTATAAAACAGCTTTAGGCTTTGCCATCTCTCGTCCTGTTGCATTGACTCTCAGATGTCTAAGGAGCAGCTCCTTTTTTATGCTGATGTAACTTCAGCAGTTAATTGGGAGAGATGAAGAAACACAGGTCACATAGAAGGGAATTAAATCAATGACACAGAGGGAAAAGTGAGATAACTGCATGTGCAATCGCTTGATGTGTGTTCTGGTGAGAAGTGGTTTCACTTTTTCTTTCACCCTTTCCCTTCAAATTCTCTTTAGGGGGATAGCAGAAGGCATACTGATTTTTTTAATTTTGACCAAGTGAAAGACAGACAAAGGTGGCTTTGGCAAAATTATGAGCCCTTGGGTTTGATCCAAGCTCTGGCTCCACAGATGTGCTCCCTCTGATAACAGCAGAAAAGGAGAAACTTGATATCCTGATCAGCAGCCATTTCTTCCTCCTTCTTTTAGGAAACTCATCTTTTTTTTTGCTTGTTAAATGGTTACAGGGTGTTGGCAGTCAAGTCAGGTGCCATTTTATGCCAGTATTTCCTCACTGTTCAAGCTTGTAAGTTTTAGTTGAGTTGCTTGCACTTCTTGGCCCAGGTAGTCTAGACAGCAGTCCAGGTGCCATACAGATGGTGAGTTGGATCTTTCAATATGTGCTTTTAAAATCTTGGTGGTATTGTTAGAGCTGTCATTTGTGTTCCCTCTGACCTCAAGAGGACATTGATTTCTCTCTCAGGACTGGAAAGGGTACATAGTCGATGTGAAGTGCTTTCATTCTTTGTGCCTTGTAAGGGAGATTCTAGAGAATAGTGGTCAAGAGGGGGGGGTGGTGGTGGTGGTTTTTTTAAATTACTTATTCTTTATGTGTGTTCTAATCAGGGCCTTTCCATAGGGTTTATTTTATCTTCTGCATTTACGCATTGGGATGGCTCCAAGGGTAGTAAAAATGAAGAGTAAGTGGTTGAGATCTCTTTCATCTATGCTTGACTTCATCCTTTGCTTTTTGTCTTGAATGGCTACATCCCAGTCTTTTGGGGAACATCTGCCTCCTCTTGATAGACTGAAAATTGGAACAAAATTGAATTTTTTTTTCTCTGATCAGGAGCGTTTCCTTGCATGTGTTTGTGGTTTGGGGATACAACCAGGTCTGCAGCTATCTTTGGGTGACAATGATCAAGCAGTGACCAGGAGAGCTTTCTCTTATTTAAATTTAGCTGAAGTTGGTATGTGGCCTTCACTTTTGGCTACCGGATACCTACCTCCTAATCGTGCCTCTCTCATCTGAGAATGTGACTATTACAGGCCTTTCTGCTTAAATATATTTGGAAGCAGGTATTTATTAGCTGCAGTCTTTCCTGCTCGTTATGTCATTACATTTGCTAACTTAGATTTTCAGTAGATTCTGAGATGTTGGTCTTGCTCTCAAACCTCCTATATAATTTGATAACTTACTAATCCTGTGCATGCCATTTTTAAACAGAAATCCCGAAATTGGAATTTCTTTGATTTGAGAGGGTCTATGAACATCTGTGGACTTTGAAATTTCTTCTGGTCTCATGGGCTTTTTTTTTCACTTAAGATATCATCAGCAATATTTAAGGGGAAATTTGCTGCTGTTGGTTTACAGGAATATAAAATACACCTAGAGTATAGGATAAAGGTTTGCATGTTTTCTCTTGAACCTGCAGAAGAGAAAAAAATAATTGAAAATCAAAACATACAAATGAAATTATGCTTTTAAATGCTTTTAGAGTATAACTGTAAAATTGGAACTATGCTTAACATTTGAATTATGGAGCATAGTCAATGTAGCCACCGAAAAGTGTATATATAGGTGTCAGTGAGTTCAGTAGTACAGGATGAGGGATCCCACAAGTGGCCTTTGCTTTTCAAAGAAGAGCTCTACGCCACTTTTGACAGACAGTCTCCACTTTATAAAGCACAGATTGGAAAAGTCTGTGTTTTAACAAAGTGTCTTGGAAGTGTACAGCTCCATTTTATTATTTTTTTCATTTGCAAGTTTGAAAACAAAATTCTAAAATATGTCTTAAATTCTTTTTCTGTTGTATAGGAAAAGAAATAACTGTAATGAACTTTTTGCTGCTAATTAAAATAAGCAAACAGATATGATCTGAGACTGAAACCCCAGAACTTCTGAGTTGAGCTATGTGTCTGACTTCAAGTTTGCAGTTGGTCTCCACCTATGAAATGGGATGGTAAAGAACCATAAATGTAACTCCCCAGGCTTTGTAGAAGATTGGTCTGGCTCTGATTTACACAGAACTGTAAATATAAAGCCTAGTAAATATGAAGACCTGCAGTTGGATCCAGGAAACCAATTGCATGCAAAATTCAGTGGGGCTTAATTGTCAGCTTTGATCATAGGATAGAGGCCAAATTTTTTTTCTTCAAGTCTTACGTAAGTGGACTTTTAGAAATCTCACTGTCTGTGTTTTGGAACTGAGTATGGTCCTGTTTTACTTTGCAGCTGGAGTGGAATTATTTCAGGAGGACCTCTGTTCTGGTTTTTGGCTTAGCTCAAGAGGCCACAGACTCAACCCAATGGCATTTCTCTGTATGTCTGTAAAACAGTAACTTCTGAACATCACATCTGACCGCTTTTAAAACTCCAGGGAAAGTTACAGGTTTTGATAGCCAGAACCTTGTTGATTTCACAGAAAAACAATAAGACAAAATGGGAGACATGTGAAGCTTCTTTTTTCTCTCAAGCACAGCTACAGTTTCAGTCTTTTTAAGTCAAAGACCTGGTTAATGGTTCCTGTACAGCAAAGTAGAAATGCCATCTCCTTCTCACGGTTGTTTAACGAGTTATTATTCCGATGGGCTTCCTCCTGTGAAAGTAACAGTGGTGGGAGATGGAAAGAAAAATGGGAGATGCCAAAGAGTGTGGAAGAGTAGTTTATGGAATTAGAATATTCTAGTAAAGAGAGGCAACAGCTCAAATGCCAGCAGGGACAGAAAGAGCGAACAGGAGTGTGTAGAGCCAAGGAAAGAGACTGCTGTTATCAGAGACAAATAGGTTACATGAAAGCAAATTTCTCTGCCCCTTGTGGACCAGAAAAAAAATTGGAGATTCAGCTGCCAAGAAAGAAGGAATACTGGGGCAAGTTTAAGGCCAGTAAGGAGGTAGTAAGAGGTGGGGTGGGGACTGGAGGGGAGGGGTGGTCTCCAACATCAGGAGGTTTTGTAAGGTACGCCTGAAGGACCGTGCTGTGCCAGAGATGAGGAGGTGCTGTGCTGCATAGGGGAGGACTCACTGCCGTGGAACGGGACAGTGTAAGAAAACGGGGAGAAAATTTGCATACTGGGACAGTAAAAGAGACAAAGATGTGGAACAAATAGCATCTCTCGGAAGAGGGAAGGAGGCTTTGTAACAAAGGTTGATTTGGACAGATGGGGAGTGTGGAGGAGAGACTCAGGAGGAAGGCAGGAAACCTCTATGGCATGCTGCAAGCTCAGCTTACAGAAGCTACTGAGTGTGTGACCCTCTCGTTAACTTCATTTCACAATGTTCCCTGCATGCTTTGTGTGGCTTCCAAGTAACGCATGACATCAGCAATCTTAATAAAAACCACCTGCTTTGTACGTTTTATGTTCAACTCTTAAACTTTCCTCGTCCAAAATATCCGGTGCTGTCAGGAACAGGAGTATAATTAGTTTCCTCTAAATTTGCTGAGCTTTGTTAAATGAGGTTGGTTTTTTTTAAGGAGAAAAATCTGAATTTATATGCTTTAGCTCTACATATTTGAAAATCATCTTTCAAATTTTCAGCTTTGGCAGATGTATTAGTATCCAAAATTAACTCCTGATTCTCCTCTTGAACCTAGTCTACTTCTAGACACGTTCATGACTTGTGTTTCAAGAATGAATGAATGACCCCTGTGCACTAGGGAAGCTTAGGGTGTAAGTGGTCACGGATCGAGTCGAAGGAGTGTTCAACACACCCCGGAAGATCTCTCTAAGCTTCAGGTTGTCTGGAGTCTTTCAAGTCAGACAAGAAGCTATGTTTATACATCCCTCAGCACAAGGAAGAAGCTGCAATTAATATCAGCAGTTTAGCTACTTCAAGAAAATGAGTAGCATTAGAAATAATCGCTTAGCTTTCCACTATTGTGCTCCAAAAAGTTTCAGGGATAGGGTGTTCCTATCTGTTAAATATTAGCTTAGTATCTCTCAGTATGTAACAAAAGATAAGAAGGACTACTCTTGTTCCCTGTGCTACTTTGGAAAGTTTATTCCAGATTTTGTTTAGCTGTGACAGAGGTTTACAAAGTTCTCAGCACTGAAGAAATGGGTGCAGGGGCCTGTCTTTTTGAGGGGCCTTAAATTTTCATTGTAGAGTCAGAGCCAGAAGTCAGAGCTCCTTCCTGTGGCTCCCTTGCCCTCCAGTTTAATCTGTTATTAGTGACTGAAGAGCGCCTACCTTATGGTAGATTTTCTGTTTTGAGTGAGCGGAGCCATTTGCAGGAGGTTTTTGAACCTCTTCTTGTTTTATCAAAAATGTCAGGCTCAAGGCTGGCTTCTGAAAACTTATTTTAGGACAAGGAAAGGGGTCATGACCCTGAGGCTTTGCTGTTTAAATCAACAGAACTCCTTTGGAATCTAGCTAGGATAAATGAAAGGGCATGGGCTCTGCTGGTTGTGTTGCAAATTTTCCAAAGTGATTTTTCTGAACAAGCCAGAAGAAGATTTGCCTGAAGGGACACATGAATATGGGGCACGTGAATAACTTTTTAACATAGAAGTTATGCTTTTTTAAGAGATAAAAATAAAAGGACTGTAAAGTGGGTACCATAGAGACTGGTGGAGAGAAGGCAGCATGAGGTTGACCTCTGTGCACTTTCACTAGTACATGCAGCATGCTGAGGAAGTTGGATGGTCTTCTGAGACCACTAGGCCCTCCTTGAAATCTGTAGCCAGAGCTCAGAATCTCAGGTAGTGAAGTCCCTGTGCCAAGCTTAAAACACAGGGCTCAGTCTGGAAGTAAAAAAGTGGATGAGTGCCATTTTCCCTGGTCTGCTTTGAATTCCCTGCAGTGAGGAGACAGAGAGAACGTCTCTCTCCCTGACTGAGGATTTCTTTTTCAAGGTTTTTGGAAAGAAATGGAATAAACTCATCTTTGTTTACACCTAACCATCTGTAATCAATACAGCTCTCTTTTGCTGCCTTCTTGCAAATGTTGGTGTCTTTCAGACTCTTTTGAGGACGAACTATGAGAGTATTACCACATCTAGTACAATACAAAAAATGACTGTAAATAAATCTCTACACATAAATAAAACTCCAGACCCCTCTAGACACATACTTTTTAAACTGTTTCTTCATCTTCTTCCTATCCCCCCTTTTCACATTTAAATATGGGTAGCTGTAGTATAAAACAGAGGTATATATTTTTGTCTGCTTAGGACATGAGAAAGGGCACAGAGCTCTCTGTTTCAGCAGCTGTTCTCAGAGTCCAGTGTGTTAACTGTATTTATTTATTAGTGGGTTGTTTTGGTTAGGCTATTTTTTTTTCCCCAGTGTAACATGTTGCAAGTCTGCCGTAATCAGTAGACATGCTTTCCCTTTCTTACACCAACAAAGAGATTGGCCCAAGAGAATTTCATGGATTATTCCCTTTTGACCTCTAAATTCCCCAGGTTAAGATTTTTTCCTACATGGTTCTTCCATTATCATCTAGCTCTGAATGCATCCTCTTGGTATGTGAAATAGCAGAAGTATATGCCACGTGTTTTCTGAGAACATGAGCCATAACCCTCAAAAGTGAATTTGCTGCTTCTCTAACCCAGAAGCTATTGAAGACATTGCATCTGGATAAATAATGAAAATATATTGCAGTCAAAGAAAAAATGCATATTCTTTTTAACAGCAGCAGTAGTTTCTAATACTTGATTAATTTTCACTTACTCATATTTGAAGTGATGATTAATCCAATGAAATGTGCAAAATTGCCCACATAAATCTGACTTTCATAAACAGGAATTATCTTAAAATTTCATAAAGTGTTCCAACATTCAGATCTTAACTTACTTTTGGGATGCAAATAAATGTCACATATGTACATCTTCTCAAATTTCTAGTAGTTCTAGAAGAAGAATTTTTATTCCCTTTAAAACTGCATCTTTCTTTGAAAAAGATTACTTACAGCAAGAGCAACTTTGTTTCTTCTGAACAGTAGCAGAAATGTGTTGCTACCCCCTAGATTAAAAAAAATCTCAAGCTGAAGACTGACTTCCCCTCTCCTTTCCGGTTCAAATTGTGAAATTGGCCTTAAAAAAATTATTTTTTTTTTCTTTCCTGTTTCCGAGTCGTTTTGATGCTCTGTGTTATGGTCTGGAGTGATGGTTCCTTCTTAAAAAATGAAAATGTGAAATGCTGGTCCTCTTGATTCCAGCTGTTCAGGCCTTAAGATAAAACGAATGTCATCCATATCACAATAAATCCTGAAAGCTAGTAAAACAATGAAAAAACGTGATCAGAAGCTGTGCAGAAATGCACAGATGGAAAGAATAGCTTGAGGGCTGTTAAAGTTTTGGCTGACTTTTCTTCTGGTGCTCATCATGGACAGCTAGTAGCATCGGGTGGAGAGGGCAGGGAGCAGCATGTTCACCCTACGGCAGCTGGGGTTGGTGTAGTTACCTGACCTCCCTAGTTCTCCACCTTTAGATCTCCAGAGATAAGGCAGGGGAGGAAAGCACTAACTAGTATTTGAATATATACTAGATGCTAGTGTATAGCCACCTGTAAAATTGTTACCTAAATATGTTAATTTTTCAAGAATGGGGTAGCAGTTCCCAAAAATTCTCATTAATCTTGTAGCAATGGTCTGTGTTCTGGATTTAAGTCTTGCCAAAACGAGAGATTTTCCCCTTTCTGCATATTTTTAGTAAATACAGCTATTTGGGCTCTGCTATCCCAGTGCTTTTTCATAACAGGTTTGTTGCATAAAGTCTTTAAAAAAAAAAAAAAAGACATCGGTCCACATAAACAGTTCCGAGACAATAGACTCTGAGGTTGTAAACACATGCTTGTGACCTCATCAAGATGAAGAGAATTTTGGTTTGAGGAGAGGAAAAGCTTGTGATCAAGCAAATACAGTCACAGTAATAACAAAGGAAAACAGAAAATTACTGTCAGCATAATTATTTTGGGAATCTTGCTTCTCTGTCCTGCCCAATGCTGCCTCTTTGTGACAACCTTTATTTCAGGACAGGATACATATTTCAACCTAACTGAAAACTAGAAGTGTCATAACTCAGGAAAGTTTGTGTTAATTTTTTTACTTACTATATTATTCAAAGGAAAAAAAACTGCACAAAATTAATTTTGCAACCCAGAATTGCTGCCAAAGGGAAGTTGGTGCAAGCCTTCCAGGTATTATTAAAATGGCTGTTCCTTGAAGGATCACAGACAGATATGAAGTTTATTTGTGTAACTTAGTTCTAACCATCCTAGAAAGATACATAAAATGTGTGATGAGGTTTTAGTAATTCAGCATTGTTCCTGTTACTAATTAGCCATACAAGCAACACCAAAGATCACTGCAAACGTCATTAAGTGGCTCCACCTTTCTAACATGGCATTTCAAATGGATGATGTGCAAATGTTCGCTTGTTTATTTTCTGGCCTTTTGGTATTATCAACATCGTATTACTTTCCATTATACTACCTGGGATGAAGATAGTGCATATAAACAAACTTGAGAAGAGATGGAGCCGGGGGCAGCTTGCATATGTCAGTGTTCTTTTAGGTTAATCAACCAGCTGGTCCTTCATCCCAGATCCTTATTCTCCCCTGTTTTCTCCCCAGAGCAAGGGAGAGATTCGGGCTGCCTGCCTGAAGAGGGTAGATTATGTCATTCTAGTGGCCAGATGGCCTGACCACAAAATCCACTATGTCAGCCTTAACAGCCTCAGAAGGGAAGCTCCCAGCCTCGGGGCTGTCCCTTCATAGCTGGTGAGGAAGCACAGGGCTCCAGGCATTTTCAGAAGCCGACCTGAAACTTCGCAGGCAGCCCTCGTTTTTGTAGAGAGGGCCATTTATCTGACACCCCTAGCAAGTGGCTTCTTCCTGATATGCCAGTATAAAGGAACGGAATAAACGCAACAGTGTGCACAGCTGATGCAGGGACACACACGACATTGTGCTACCACTCAAAGCACACGCACACACGTCCCCCTGACATTCTTAGGCTGAATTTTGGATGCAACTTCTCTTTTGGCATCTCATCGTACCAGAGCTGTGTTTCGCTGTACACGGGCTTTATCTTGCCCTAACTCCTGTAATTCTTTTGTTTATGTAGGGCAAGCACACCACATTAAGAAACAAAATTAAATGCAGGAACGTCTTTTAATTGTATCAGATACACTGATGGAGAAGGAAGTCAAAGGGAAGTAAAGCCCAGAGATGCGGTGGGAAACTGTTCCTGTTCATGTCATTCTAGCTTGTTTTCCTTAGGTACAGAATTACATCTTCAGCCAGTATGCTTAAACTCTCTTTCACCGACATCAACCTCGTACTTTTGCTGTTACTTTACAGAGGCTTAAGGTTCAGTCCACTGTATTTGCCCATACCTAAATTTAACAAAGGCTTTTCCTCTTTTAAAATTTACTTGAGTGTTGGTAAGAAGATGCTTTGGAAAGAAGGGCTTCTGAAAGACCTTGCTTAATCTACTGCCAATTTAGTTCTCTTTTTAAGAGAGTTTTGCAAGCTTTAATTATGATATTTCTACAAAATGCATGCAGTAAAGGGCTAGTTTTATGCGGTTTCTTACTTTTTGAAAAGGAAGGAGTAGTTATGGCTCAACCACAGAACCTAAGATGTTTATTTAAAAATATGTATCATAAGATTTCTGCAATACAAATCCACGTTTAATGAGTGTACAATATGTGTTTTCTAGTCTGTTTGTGTTGCTGGTGATGTGTGACAGAAGCTTAAGTTGTAAATGAAATCCACCCCTAAAAGAATAGTTGACAAGGCAGTGTAAGATTTAATTCCCTTTGCATGAGTCACTTCATTTTTGCATGTCTCTCTACACTTGATTGGACACACTGATATTTTAAATGCATTGCAAATTTAATCAAAAGCATCAAATAAGATACACAATGTTGAAATTACATCCAGGAAAACATCTGGCACTATGGACTGGGAATTATTCTTGCATAAAAACCAGAGATTCTATACTTTACTAGATTAATTGAATAAATGAAGGAATATTGAGGCTTTTTGAAGTTTATATGGAAGGTGAACTCATGGCATTTACCAGATTGCAAATCAATGCGTTGATCTAGAATAGACTTGTGTATTTGAATAACTTCAAGGATGATTCCATTGGACTTCTTCCTGTGCAGTCTGTTGAGACTGCTCAGATGAGATCAAGAGAACTTATCCCACGTGCAAAGTCATTCAGAGCGGCGTTATCAAGTTTGAGGATCTAAAGGTTCAATCTTGCATATTTCATTCACACAGATATGTTTATTACCCTTTGAAGAGCTATAGCTTAGAAAGGAACAAGCTCTTGAAGTGAGTTTGATAATACAATTATTGCTTTACTATCAAGATACCCTGAAACTCTCTAAAGTTATGGTTTTTAGCTTTCTGAATAGTACATGATCTTCCTCATGTGTATAAAATGTACTCTCCTCTTGAAACGAAGCTCCAAAACCCCCCTTTTTTTTCCTCTCCAGATTTGTTTCATATGGAAAACATGCCAAACTATGATAACAGCAAGAAAAATCAGAAGATTTAAAGGTTCAAAATTCTGTTTAGGTGTATATCTATATATATATATTTTTTTTTTCTTACTAAGCATGGAATCTACACAGTTACATTTATGTGTTGGAGTACCATTAGAACAAAACTTGTAAGTTGAAAACGTCACAGATCTCATCCTTGAACTTCTTTAATGAAATCTCAGGTGTGCAGTGCATGTTGAAAGAAACAGATTGACAAGTTTATATATGAAAAAAAAGGTGGTAAAATTAATTGCAGCTGACCTTAAAAAAGTTTCCATTCAATGTTTATGAAACAGGTTATCACACTGCAAGAGAGTTATATTAAACTTAAATATTTCTGAGCGAGTTCTTGAACTCTACCAAAAAACTTATAGTCTGTCTGTCAGTATGTCTGACCAGAATTGCCTTAAGTTCTCGTGCTAGAGGCCTTATCTTGATTTGTCTTTTTCATTATTTTGGAAATAATTTACACTGTCTCAGCTTAGATGTCAATATTTAAGTGTAAATAAGAAACAAATAGTAAGTATTGAACTGGTACGAATCAGTAGTAAGAGGTTTCTTGCCCCGTACTCTCTTATCTACAGATTTCACTGTTGCAGTTTGCATCCTGAGCGAATTCAGTGAATGTTCGTACTGTGCCTTAGTCCTAGACTACCTCCAGAGATACTTTAGGATACAGTAAACTGAAATGCCCAGATCTTAAGATGTTGTACATGAAATGATTTCTACTCAGGAGCTGATAACCTGGAGCTCCCATTTACCCTTTCTTTTATTATTAGTATCACGTTCATGGAAGGTGAAAGAATTTAAAATTTTGGTAAACGGAAGGTTATTTCTGCAGAACAACCAGGCGAGCAATGATACACTCCTCCATAATATGCTATTGAAAGCAGATTACCAGAATTGAAGCCAATTTTGAAATCCAAGATGAAGAAATATTGTAATTTACAGGACAGTTGTTCTGTAAATTCATGTTTTCTTTACCATCATTCATCTAGCCGTCTTTGAGTTGCCTTGCTCTGGCCTAAGATGGAAAATATCTTTTGAAACAGGTCAGTCCTTCATTTAATTTGGTGTAGTAACACTCAAACCTATTGCTTTCAGCTCTGACAATATAGATGGTATAATTTGAAAAGTTGCATATTACTTTTGCCTGATTTGTTTGGCACAGAAGAGGAAACTGAGAAAAATCCAAGGTTCAGTTTTCTGTCAGGTGTGGAGTATTCTCTCTTGTTTGGTTTTTTGTTTTCGTTGTGTTGTTTTGGGTTTTTTTTAAGCTCAGACATGAGCGAGAGACTGAGTATTTCAACAAAATGCCCAAAAGCTGGAAAGTATTTGAAAACCAGATTTAAAAAACTTATAAACAAGTTCCTCCTGCTGCTGCTCTCATCTGCCACAAAAACTAAGGCCCAACATTATGCCTTTCTCTCTCTTAGGTTAAGAAAAAATGTTGAAAACTAAGTTCTTCACATATAAGGCTGGGAGGAAATAGGCCTGAATGAATAAATTGAACAGATGTTCTATTATGCAGACCAAATAAATAGCTCTGTTTTGTGAAAGCACCGTCAAATTACAAACTACACAATGCCAAAACACTCTTGTAGAAATTAGTGGGTTCATAGCACCCATGGTAAGCTCAGTAGCTGTAAACCTGACTCTTTCTAAGGTTATGTGCTGACTTCATACCCTTTCGGTACTGAACAGTTTATGACCTTCATCTTTGTTTGGGTTATGAATGTCTTCCAAATCTTGAGATATTTAATTAGTTTACTTTAGTCTCTAATAACCTGATTAAAATGAGACAATGTAAAAAAAAGGTAAAAAAAAAAGCTGTTGCTTTCACTGTAAGAAGAAAGTGGGTACCATCAGGCTTATCCATTTGGGTTTCTGTTTATTTTACTGTTTTTTAGAGGATTTTTTGGTGGAGGAAGTTTGCTTTTAAAAGGAGAAGTCAGAAGCCATCCCTAGATCTAGATTAGAGAGAGATGAACAACGAAAAATGGATTCATTGAAGTCTGTTTAAGGACCTGGTTAAAATTCTGGCTTTCTCTAACAGTAGGGAATGTGTTCTATTACTCACTTTCTTGGATTAGATCTAACAAATCTGTCAAAGCAAAAATACAAGTTATTTCCTTTTTGCATTTGTAATAGAGGCTGTTCTAAAGCTCATATTGAATTTGTGCCTCAGAAAACTTTCTTGTTACAGTTGCAGTGTTCAGGGTGATAGGAAAAACCTGAAGTCCTGTCTGTTTCTGGAAATGTAAGCATCTCATTGCGTTTTTTTTGTTTTAGTTTAGGTGTGGCAGTCTTAGGGTACAGGGAAAATTCCATCTTGGTTAATTATGTTCTGTCTTTCCAATTGTCTGCAGTTAGACACAGTCATTTCCTTTTCTTCCAACCCTGTTTCTCACTGTGATGTTTATATGAAATTTTAAACAGCTGCTTTCTTAAGATCCAGAGGTGGATATATTCACAACACAGGTAAAGTAATTCCTGTGAATACTCTATACTCTAGAAGGTGGGTTGTTTTTTTTAACCCAGAAAAACCTTAAAGTAGTCCATAAGCATTTGTCACAAAATTCAACATCCTTTTGGGAAAGGTGTAAACATCCTTCTGCCAGTCATGCTTTTAACCTCTGAAAAAAAAAAAAAGACCATCAAAAGAGAGGTAAAAGCCCATTTAATAAACAGAAATTACTTTGACAGCTTTTGTTAAGAAAACTATGGAAGTTAAGAGCATCACTGCTGTACGCTGTGCCTTACCGAAATGGGAGGACCTGACTATGGACCTCTGTTAAAGTATCAGTGTAGAGTCAGGCATTTTGGAGTCATCTATAATAGATGTAAGTAGGTTGTACACAATTGGGAATATGCACTCAATGCAAGTCTGTGCTCATTATTACAGCATGACCTAGCTTTGACTCTGCATAGTCAATTAAAAAAAGAGCTAAGTCAAGTGAAAAGGGTTGTATCTGTGCATGGAGAAACTATCCATTCCTTCACTGTAGATTTTAAAATACTAACAGTAAGTGAAGTTTTTTAAAAAAACAACCTTATTAAGCCTGCAAAATGAAGAATCCCATGAAGTAATTGCATACTCCTGCCTACACGGTTGAGGTGAGGGGCTGATATGGTTCCCATTTTATACGCAGAAAAAAGCAAAGCCTAAGGTAGACTTTAGTTGAAATTACACACTAGTTTTTAATGTGGGAAGCCTGCACTTTTTCATGTTCCTGGCTATTCTATTAGGGTTTTATCATTCCAGTGCCTAGATCCTCCTATGAGTTGCAGCTAGCATTTCTGCGGAATCATACATTTTACATCCATAAAACCGAAGCACAGTATTGGTGACTACTGCTAAAATTTATATTTTTAGTGACTACTCAGCCTTTGATGGACATAGGCTTAAAATCCAGGTTTTGGTCAGCTTTCCTTGCCTTCACCTGCCTTTTCTTCCCATAGAACTCTGTTTTAATACCAGACCCAGCCAAGAAAAAAATATTCCAAAAAAACGAATGTTTTCTTGAGCTTCAGGCATTTTTTTCATTCAAATCCAAGCTGACACATCTTCCCTCCACCTTTTCCCCTAGCACCCAACAACTGCATTTTTTGCCTATCCAAAGCTCAGCAATATTTCATTTCAGAAAGCAGAGGCTGTTTCCACAGCACAAACACTTCAGTGTTTCAGAAGAAAATTATATTCTGCTTTTCCCTGACTCGCAGACTGAAGGATTATTGAAACACCAGAAATTCTTTCTCCTCAGTGGTCTACTCAATCACATGGAAAAGCATGGTGTCTCCAGCCAGCCCTAGTGTCTTTTCTCCCCTTTGTCCTAGTTATCTCTGGTCCTTGACCCATCCTGTCTTTTCCTGCCCTGAAATCTCTTTTCTGTGTTGCGTTCACCAAAATGGCTAATTGCTCACAGGGCTGGAAGGTGGGGGAACGGAGAGCACAGGGGACAACCTTCACACAGCATTCAGGTGCCCGTCCTCCAGCAGCTGGAAATGCTGGTCATGTGCTCAGTTTTGACACCTTTGGGGGGAGTTTCGCTGCAAAATTGAAGAAAATTCTGCGGAGCATGTGCAAACGGTTTTTTCAAGTGCTTTGAGCATGATTGAATTAGAGCTCAGTTCAAAGGGATGAAACAGTGTGCCCATCTGGCATAAGACCACTTCCTTCCAAATGTTAATCTCAGTGTTTCAAAATTTTATGAATTCTTCAAAACACTAAAATGACCTGAGAAACGTCACCTAGTTTTTGGGGCTTTTTTAAGCATATGGGGAGTGGAGGGAGTCAAGTAGCCAGAGATATGTCTCTGACTTTGTGCTTAGAGATGACCAAGCCATTTTGTCTGAAAACATCCAAACAAATTCAGCCTGAGGCACACCCTGAGCATGGGGAACTTTAGTCTCAGTGGCTTCAGTTCTTTATGACTTTCCTGGAGTTCAAACAAGATCGTATAAATCGGAAGTATTACACAATCTTAATAATAGGCTATGTTACCAGTTTGCTCACAACAACTCAGTCAGCATAACTGAAATTCCTAGGTACACTGTGGTTATTAAAAATGAGTTTTCTCTGACTTTCCTTCTAGCATGTCATAAATATATTTTTAAAAAATTTAAAAATTAGATTTTGCTCTTCAAACTTACCTCGATTTTCTGCAGCTTTCCTCAAACCATAGTGAATCATGTATTGCAAAATAAGTTTTAGTTGTACTTGGCTTTTTACTCCACCCTTACAAATGATCCCTTTCTTTTAAATGATGGTCTCTGTAAACTTGACATTAGCAAAGATGAAAGTATCAGAGACTGATTTTTCACCCAGATGAGACAACTTTGTTCTGGTTAAATAAGAAGTCTGGGAAAATGGCCCTAGTGGTTACTGTGAATTATTCAGGGATATAATCTATAGATTTTACTATCTTCAGGTATCAGCATGTAGTACTTTTTCTTTTTTTATTTTCCCCCCAAGGTACAGATGGCATTCCCAAATAAGGCAGCCATTGAGATGAGGTTTGTCTTCTGAAACAAAACAGGCCTGAGACACAGATATTAAAAGCAAACTGAAAAACTGATAGAATGGCTGTGCCAGCAGTAACAGGATTTGGCTTTATATTATTAGCATGTAACTCAAAATGGTACTGAGTTGATCTCATGGATATATATTGTGGTACCAAATGGCTGTTTACTTACCTTGATATCAGCAGTGTATTTGTCCTTCAGGTAAATGAATACGTAGTTAACCTGGATTAAAAAAGCATGGATAAAAGGTTTATTAGAATTTTAGCTATCTAAATATCAGAAATAGCCTGTGATTCTCCCACAGGCTTGAATTTCTACCGAGAGCTTAGTTTAAATGACAGATTTCACTGCTGTTTAAAATTGAGGTAGCCAGCCCAGGTTAAGCACCCGCAAAGACAGGCGTTCCTCCAGGAAAGACAGGATATGAAGCATATTCCCATCCAGTATGATTGAAATCTTGGAAAACTTTTCATTTGGAGAATCGATGAAAGAAGTTGCCATGACTCACAGTCTCCTGTGAAGCTATCAGAAAAATATGGTTTCAGCCCTGAATACTGTAGGCTGTTGATTTGTCTCAGCTGCTGTATTTTGCTTTCTTGTTTTCTAGCAGTCCCAGGGGCTATCACAGTCTTACTTTTTTTCTTCATCTTCAGTTTAGTAGAGATATTCTGGGACTTTCTTTGAACATACCCGCTGTAAGAAAAGTGTTCAAGGCATCTTTGGGAAATTTTGATGTGGCCATTTTTCAATAAATTAATTATGTAAACAGATGCTGAGCTTTCTAAATTTATTTTCGGGAACCTATCCTATTTTCCTAAAGTGTCAAATTTAGTGAGGCATCTCTCAAAATCAAGAGATACGAAACAAGTTTCAGGCTCTGCCACTGATCTGCTGTCAGACTTTGAGCCAGGTGGCTTCTGTCTCAGTTCTCTCGCTTATAAAATGTGGATAATACTATTTTTTACTCAGCTGTGTTAAAGTACCTGGAAATCTAGATGCAAAGTGTCACACTCATGATAAAATATTCCTTACTGTGTAGCAAAGAAGTACGTGTTGCAATGTTTTATGTTTTATAAACACATCTGAAATCTCTGCAAGGTACTGTTTGTAGTACTGGGAATCTGTTATTACTACATACTTATTCTGGGCTTTTTCTTTTTGATACAGGCCATATTTTGCTGTGAGTTTTGTTGATATCTCCCGTATGTTGGAAGACAGTTGGGGCATGTCTCGCTTTTACAGTTAGTTCCTGAAATCCGCTACTTGTGAATCAAAATAAAGAAATGAAGCTACTGTCATAAAAAAAAAAAAAGGAAAAAACCAAAACACACATGCACACAAAACAAAACAAAACCAACCCCAGCATTTATATCATAGATTGATGAGATTCTCAACCAACGTGGAATGACATTTTGTAAAATCCCTTCCTTCTAGGTGATGACAGATTTCAGGGATTAAAAGTAAATACAAGTGGTATAATTCCATTTCCAGTCTTGCAGTTCCTCCCATAATAATAGACTGATTACTCTTTTCATTTTAAGCTGCTTGGCCTATTTCTGAGCGGTGCTGAATATCTACTGCTTCCAAGGAAATTGTGCATGCTCATTACCTCGCTGAACTAAATGTCTACAGCACAAAGCTTTGTGGTGTAGTTGTGGATTAATTAAAAATTACAACCACGAGTATGATGAGTTGGTCTATGCATTCTGTTTTATTCTAATTAAGATAATTTGAACCATTTTTATAACTGTTCATTTAATGCAGATTTCTCTGTTAAGTAGCTGTACCACCAATCGCTGTCTATACAATAGGGCAGAACAGCAATGACTAAATTTTATTCTATTCCTGGGTGGTTTCAGACTTGACACAAGCAGATGCAGTCTATTGCATCAGGCCTGAATTGAGTCCTTTCGCATTTGTGTTTTTTCTGGGTGAATCTTTGTAGAAGGGAAGACACTTTTTATTAAGAAACTTCCTTAGACCCCATCCTGCGTGGAGTATTGTGAGAGATTAGCTCTAAATTGCTGATAAAAAGAGTCATGGTAATGGGTAGCAAGCTGTTGCTATGCAAGACAGTTTGGTTTACCAAGAGTCAGTACTATTTTATATACAAAGGCCTGACTTTATTCCTTCCAGAATTGGGGTCTGAGTTGCAAAGTTTTTAACTCCAGAGTTGAACTTCACTTAGAGTATAACACACATGGATGATAATTATGTTATGCAATACCCTCTATATTTTGTTTAAATCTGGTCTTGGTTGTGAACTTTTTAGAAGCAGATAAAATCAAGCAAGTTCTGCATAGATTTATTTCTCATAGCTCAGGCAAATACTCTGCATATATTACTGCTGTTGAGCTGTACTGCCATGGAGGCTTTAGAAAACCACTAGAAGAGCCAGCTGAACACATCACTGTTTCTTTGTATGTAACGCTGACGTACATGGTAATTCAAAGAGTTTACTGTCTACATTAGAAAGTGAAATATTTTTCAGTTTATGCATAATTAGATATAATCTTTCTTGCATGAGTAATTTGAGAGTTAAGTTAAAATAACAGAAAAACAATTCTGTGAGGGGAAATAAGATTATCCTTTCAAAAAAAAACAGCTGGAGGAAAGGTATTTCTGTACTAAAGGGTCATGTTATTTGATGACAGAACTATCAAAAACATTTTTAAGGTCTTGGGTTTGGGGTTGTTTTTTGTTTTGTTTTGTTTTGTTTTTTTTTTTGTAATCTTTTAAGAGCCTTGATATTTTTCCTAGAATTCAATTAATTTCTTCACAGAAAGCAAATTTTAACAGTCCTGCCTTTCAGACTTTGGGAATTTGGGTAAGGAAGGCACAAGTGAAGGATCTCTAGAACTGCTTCAGTCTTTGAACAGAAAAAATATACAGCCGGCCACGAACTGGAGCTGTTGAGAAACAGTAAAAAGTTTAAAAAAAAAAAAAAAGATGACCTCAAGTGTCTTCTGCCATTTAGGGTTAATCATATTGAACCATCTGGTGCCCTTGCAAATGAACTAGAAGCCTGGCCAAATTTCAAATCTGCATCCCGCCTTACAGTTTCATTTAAGTCTCTAACCGAAGAGCAAGCCAGTGGCTCACCTCTAATTTTTAACAGATCCCACTTTGGATCTCTTGCATTAACAGAAGGAGATCTTGGCCCTTCACCATGGCTGTATTCCTTTGTTGATTGTGGGGAACTCGACGGAGGTGCTCTGAAAAATTGAATTCAGTTAGAAAGAGTGCTAAAGGCCACAAATTCTCTTTTTCCCAAGATTGGCCAAACTCTTTTCCAGGGTGCAGAAAACTGTATCATTCCTTGTAGAAAGAAGTGGTCATGCTCTCTAGATTAAGAATACCTTTACTTCCCTTACAGAGTAACTTTAGCAGAGCCTGCAGTGAGAGCTCCCCGATGGTACATATTAAGGAATGAGCCTCCCTCTAGCTGAGTCTGTGGGAGCTGCACTAGCCTCTTGTCTGCTGGAGACAGTTACTTGCGCATCTGACATGCCATTAAAATGCCAATGAACACATTTTATGCATTTTGGAGCTTTTTATTGCTATCATAACTTCACAGAGAATGAACGAACGTAGCTGTAAGTTGAGCTCATTCGGCTGAAGTAGCGTAACTCACTGTTTCCAGCTTTGGAAGTTCAGAACATCCGTTTGGTGCTCAGAACCCGAGGATGCGTCTTGCGGTGATACTTGCTTGGACTGGTGGATGCACTGTGTCAGCTGTGTGCTGCTCTTCCACGCACCTGCACTTGTGGACACCACTGGATTCACTGGCATCGTGGTGCTGCAAGCTGGGCTCATGCATCAGCACGTAGACGTGCGCGTAGAGAGGCTTCAGGACTCACTATAATGCCTACGTGGGATTCGTAGTTCTTGTTAATGGTGAGTTGCGTGAAGGCAGCAGCACAAGTTCAGTCTCCACTGCATCTGCTGTGCAATGCTGGCCTAGATTAAAGGATCTGGACGAGGGTATTGAGTGCACCCGCAGATGACACTAAGTTGGGTGGCAGTGTCGACCTGCTGGAGGGTAGAAAAGCTCTGCAGAGAGATCTGGACAGGCTGGATCGATGGGCCGAGACCAACGGGATGAGGTTCAATAAGGCCAAGAGCCGGGTCCTGCCCTTGGGTCACACCAACCCCCTGCAGCGCTACAGGCTTGGGGCAGAGTGGCTGGAGCTGCCTGGC
>JAOXJK010000001.1:70476249-70486374 GCA_025774025.1 Xenus cinereus
TGTCAGAATTAGGTTGACGGTTGGACAAGATGATCTTGAAGGTCCCTTCCAACCTAGAAGATTCTGTGATTCTGTAAAACGTGCAACAGCACATGGCTGACATCAGCTATCTTGTGTTTTGTCGGTGTGCGTGTTTGCAAAATAGTAGGAAAATCTCTTGCTGTAGACTAATATGCTGCTGGTTATTGAACTTTCACTGAGTATTAACTTCTACCCCACTTTGCAAACATACTTAGCAAAAGGTGCTCATGCTAGCCTGCGCTATTGATTGTAACGTAGATCTGCGACGGCGTAGCACTGCCAGTTCTTCCTATAGAGAATGCCATGCTAATGTCCAGATATGCTTTTCAGTGTCATGGTGATGAGGACCTGTGACTTGTTCTTTGTCTGATGTCAGGTGGTTTCATTTGCCTTTCAGGATAAAGCCATCTTTTCCTGCTGGTGGTAACTGTTAGCAACTTACTATTACATCTGTTTGATGTTGTGCTTTTTTTTTTTTTTTTTGTTTGAACTATTCCACAATGCTGATTAGATTAACGGTCAAATTTAGCAGTCTTTTCCCACAAACTCTAGAGTAAGCCTTCCTGGTATCAAGGGGATTGTTTGGATGTAACTAGTGGAAGAATTGGATCCTGTACTCTTGCTCAAGGTAGAAGTCAAAAGGTCGAAGTCCACCTAAAGATTCATGTTATCATCAGAAGTGCAAATAAAGGAGATGGGAGTCACGAGGCTGAACGAATGATGATGGGTCAGCATCTTGGGCACTCCCAGATGATGGCATGTGGAAACCCTGGAGGGCACTTTCAGACACTGGATCTAGGGATATCATAAATTGGTTAACTCAGTAGTCTAGTGAGTGAAACTAGCAGTTCTCCACATTGTGTGGGATCACAGCAATGTGAAGTTTTATTGAGATATTTCTTGTGCTCCAGGCTGGAGAGGGCAGATGAGGCATCCTGTATTTGCATCCACGAAACTTGCTATGCAAATCCTGCACCCTTTTCCCATGAAGTAGGTCCACTCACTCCAGTCAACTAGTTTTCAATTTAGCATCATTGAACTTTCAACGTCATTGTATCATGGCATTTTTTGTTGAAGTGTATTAGCTCCACATTATCATAGGTGCAATTAATTAACAAATTAGACTTAATCTTCATAACATATTAATGGTAAGCATCACATATTTCCTGATTTTTTTGTCTTCTCAAAGAAGCTATGGCCTGAAATGAGTAGATCTGTGTTTTATTAAGCTTGCAGAGATATGAAACAAATACATTTTAAATGCCAGGGCACTTCAGTTATCTGCTTTACAATCCTCCACTTCAGTGTGATCGTAACTTTGAAGATCAGTGAAGCAACCTTTGAAAGCTGGTTCACTTGGACAGCTTGTAATAAAAGGCACTCTGTCAGTAAGCATTATATATCTGATAAGAGCCTGTGACTTGAAATATGTGCAGAAGTGAAATGAACTGGTGTTCCTACTGATCACCATGTGCAAGGTCAGTACAAACTACCGAAATATTGGATTGCAAAACAATACACCCTCAGCAGTAAAAGTCTGAACTCAGTACAGCTTGATTGTTATAGGGAAGCATAGAGCTGTGCAATAAAATTTATACTGTGTTTGAGGTCAGTTTCTAAGAAAGGATTATGAAATCTGAAAGAAGTTGAAAAGTGTTTTGTTTTGTTTTTACATTCTGAAATATTCCTTCCTGTGCTTTTTTTATTTGTGCTCTTCACCTCAGTGACAGTAGCAGCTGAGGAAGGAACTCCAGATGAAGCCCAAAGGATTAATGAAAGGGAAGGAGTGACAATTCCCTCTTCTTTTTAGTGTGTTAGTGACTTTTCTCAGCACTAGTGATGAATGTGAAAGCGATAAAGACTGAGAAGCTAAGAAGCTGGGACTTCAGAGAAAGAGCTACTTCCCATAAGGACAGTAAACACAGGAATGTACTGTCAGTGAAACTACTGGAAGTGAATAGAGTAGAAATAAGTTTAAAAATCATCCACTTTTTTTTTTTTTTTTGGGTGAAGATACAGGATGATAAAAGTAGGACAGTGGACTTAGAACTGGAAAAAGAAAAGAAAGAAAAGCAAGCCAGAGACTACATCCTGTCCATAAATTTCATATGTTCTTTCAGCCATTTTTAAGTGTTTTTAGCTCCAGTAAAACAGTGGTCCAAAGGACTGAAGACTTTTCCATATTAGTGGAAACTTCAGTGAAGTTAAAAGAACTTTAGTATGAAGTTCTTACTGAATAACTCATCATATTTGATCATTTCAGTAGACCCCGAGAGGAAGGAAAAACTGTGAGCCTGCTTGTTCTCTCGCTTTTAATCCTCTAAAAAGAGTACAGATTTTGCTACTTATCTAGCTCTACAAAAGATGGTGGCCATATCATGCTTCAACGTGCAACCTGAAACTCTGAACTCATCAGTTCTATGAGTAAAAGGCACTGGCAGTACTGCTATTCCTCTAGCTCCTGAATGCTTGCTGCTTTCCTACCGGCTGATAAAAACAGGGCTGGAGCGGAAAACTTGATTAGTAGTGACTGTCCAGATAGCTGAAGAGACTGCAACTAGAAAAAAGAGGGTGGCAGGTCTGGGACACATAGCAGCAGAGCTCCCTTGGCTTAGGAGCATGAGAGAGGTCTATTCCTCCCAGAGGCACTTCTCTCCCGAGACAGCACTGTAGTCAACCTCCTGAACAGTGGTGTTCACCTGTTGCTAGCAAATACACATTAATTTTAATGGCAGTGTGTTCCAGTGCCCCTAGTGTGTTGATCCACAAAAATGACAACTGATAGGTTTACCCTACAACCCTGTATGGCAGAAGCCTGACTTAGTGGTTTCAACAGGGCCAAGCTAGCAAATGGCCCACGGGCAAATTTGTTCTTTTTTACCCCAGTGTTATGTGTCAAAAGGACATAAAAAAGGAAATAAAGCCTAAGAAAACCAAATAAACCTAATTCCCAACCCTCTTCAGCTACAGTTGAAGCGATCCTTGCACAGTAATGTTAACTGGTTTCCTTGTGCCTGCAGGCATATTACCTCTCCCATCTACTCTTTAAGAATGAGAATTTAAGTTGACTTTGCCGAGATGGACTCCCAGTTCCAGGAAGGAGGCTTGGTGTTCTCGCAGCCCAAAGGTTAAGGCTCTAATCCATCCCCTGGAGCTAAAACAAGACAATGATAAAACTTTCCCACTCCTTACAGAACATGATTGTTGTCAGAATATTTTGAAATGAATAAAGGTTACGGTTAAAAGTTTCCATTCACATGTCTTCCCTATTGGCTTGGTTGCTGCCATTGTTCTGATTTTGAGAGTACAAAGATTCTGTAAAAACATCTTATTTTTCACGACACTAGAGAATTTCTGCTATTCACAGCTTGGGGAAACACCATCCTCCTCCTCAGCACTTGAACTCATTGCCAATCTATCAAGATTCACCCAGGGCTGCTACAAGTGCCCTATTTTCTCAACAAAGGGCAAATATTGCATGAATATGTGTATACATAAAAGTTTCTTTTGGGTTCCCTTTGTACGTGACTTTGACTGAAAACCAGATTTATAAGGTCAATTTAAATAAATTATAGAAGAAATCACTTTCTTCTTCATGGCATCTAAACATTGTTCCGAGTGTCTCTGGACTACGGTTTTATGTAAGAGCTTTCCTCTTCCTCTATTCAGGTTTTGCTGTCTTTTATACCATGGCATGAAGGATACCAAGTTCTTGATTAGCTTAGCTGAATCAAAATCAAGTGTGGTTTGGCCATGTTCCTTTAAGGACTCCATTATCATAACGTCTGGCCTTTTTACATAGCTAAATTACGCTGTGGTTTGAGTGGTGAGGAAAGAGTCCTGATGTGTTTGTACTGTCAAACTTTTCAACACCATACTGTACATTTCTCATAAGAGCACATTTGGGCAGAAAAATCCCTTATTGCCAGGTGGCTAGGCTTTAGGCAACTCTACAAGAGCAGGCACCTTAACAGATTGTTGTCTTGAAGAACTGAATGCAGCCTCAATGACCTTACTGAAATATTTAATGTAACCCTATGCAGCTGCTAGTTGTTTATACAAGGAGATAGAAATAAGTAGTACAAGTCAACCTAACATGAGAAAAGCTGAGCTAAAATATGTCTGAAACTTGCAGCACAAAAGTCTCTTCTCTCAATGCTCTTCAAGCAAAAGCTATGAAGTTCAATCCTTTAATTCTTACTGATGATTTACCTCATGGACTATCCAGTCTGATTATTATTGAAATCAATGTGCTTGCCAAGGTCTTATGGCCTACTTCATCCACTGGTAACATTTGCAGATTTGTAATTAGCTGGACTAAACTTTTAAGGCAATGTTCTGTCCTGTAGAATAAAACCTGTGGGCTAACCCCATTAGTTAGTCAGTTAAGTCTTCGATGTATGGGAATTCAAATACGTCTTTGATTCCAAACTCCTGAGCCTGGGAAGAAGGAGAAATCCACAGTGAAGCTGCAGAGGAGTATCAAAGCTCCTGCGTTCTCAAGCCTACACATGCTTATTAAGAAGATAGTAGTAGGAGATGGTAGTCTGCTAAGTTTTAGAAAGTGGGTTGAGCTGTATTTGACAGTTCTGAAAAAGAAAAACCAGACCTTAATTTCTCTTGGATTTTGGCAGGGTGTTTAGCTAGCTGTGGAAATAACTGACTCATCTTTGTGTAAAATTGCCATTTAGGTGTTTTAAGTACTGTGAGGCTTAAACAAAATAACTGAATATTTGAATATCTGTTAGTATGCGAAGGCTATTTGTAGCTATATTGGTCCAAGAGCAAGAATTGTCAATACAGTACAAGACAGTACAGATAATATGATATCTTTTAATGAAAATAATTAATCTAATCTTTACCTAATAATACATCCAGAAGAGGAATTTCTGGGCCCTCAAGCCTGAGTGTTCTAAAATATTCTTGTTCCAATAAGAAGTATCACATTATCTACCTTGTCTACTTAAATAAATGTTCAAAATGATGGATTGGTGGGTATTTTGGGTGCATTTTTACTGTGTTGTTATCTTGAGTCTCATTTAACTTATGCAACTGTTTTCAAAGTTATAAACATGTACTCTTTATGTGCCAGACTGAATCATGATGTCTTTTCTCTCGTTGCTGTAGTCACACTTTCAAAAGAAGTATAGCTTATACAGTAACAGTGTTGCATGAATGTATTCTTGGTTTATTTTTTTATTTTATTTTATTTTTGTCAGTGAGATAAAATGCTTTCAAGAAATGAGGAAAGGTTTTAATGAATCTTATGCAGGAAAACGAGGTCAAAAATAGCAAAGAGCCTCTATAAAGCGTTTATTTTCGAAGTGTGGTATCTGCGGAGACATACTGCAGTCATTTTAGTGTAGGGGAAAGATTGTGTTAACAATCACTGCAATTATCAATCACTGAATGATTGATAACATTTGCAGATGCCAAGCCTTTAATTGCTGTCCTTTTATTGTTTGCATCACTAGTTAGCTGGATCTGTAGAGATATATAATAACAGATCTAGCCCACGCAGCTTACTGTGACTGCACGTGGTATGCAAGCCTGGTCCACATCAAACAAAAACCCTGGGCATGCGAAATTTAAAGAGGCAGGAGTAAAACAGGAATAACTATGGTAGAAAAGAATCCTTGGTTAGTATCCTGGTGCTTTTACATAATAGTATTCCCAGGAACCAAGTCCTGAAGGGCAGTTAGCACTTTTAAGGGGAGTTAGATGCTTAAATGCAGTTACAGACCTTGTCTTTCATCCACAAGTAGTGTCCCTGCAGTAAGAGGACAGTATTGCCTACTGAATAGAAACATATTAAAAATAGCAGATTCCCTCCTTGAAGACCCAGCTGATAAATGTGTGATGTACGGGTCAACACTTAGTATTACAATTAGATAGGGGAATGAAAAGTAAAATAGAGGACTTGTACTCCTTAGCCAGTTTGGGTTCAGAGAGACAGCTTGCACAAAGGATGCAAACCAACCCCCATTGCACTAACAGAGAAATCCTAAGCAGAAATACAACTGCAATTTTTCTCAAGGTCTCACCGGGGGAGTAGTTTGAAACTGCTGCCAGAACTCCCTTGGAGCACTTCTAGATAGGGGCTGTACGAGAGTTGTGCTGCACCAGAGCATCTCCCCTGCCAAGCCTGACCATTTTGTGGGCTGTGGCATCTGGCTCTAGGCCTTCGGGAAGAATGAACTTGCAGTGAGCTTTCGTCACTTCATGATCATAAAAGACACAACCCTGCTAAGTGAATGATACAAGGCTGCAGGATTCACTGAGGCCTTTATAAGGTGCTTTGTTTCTTCAGCTGAGGATTTCAGAGTGTTTTATAAATCTGAAGTCTTCTCTGAAAAATAGTGATAGTTTTTAAAATCTGGTTTCCACCTGAAGGAGAAGAAAAAAATTATGAAGTATGAGTATTTACTATGTTGATTAGGCTGGGATAGAGAAAGTCAGACACTATGCAGATTGATTTCTCCCCCTTCCCTTCTTCCAAATTTCGGTGAACATGGTAGTCCACTCCGTGGAAGCAATTCTTCTCCAAGAGCCTTGTGTGCCTGGAGACATTCAGCACTGTATACACATTTACGTTTTCATACTGGACTCCTGAAGTACTTCTTCTGGTTTAAAAGTGTTTGAATAGCAAGAGATGTGTACCTCTATAGCAGTACTTTCTGCTAAATTCTGCAGTAGCAATTAATCTTCAACACCCTCGGGAGGTTCTTCAAATTTGTAATATGCAATTATCACAGAGAACACCTCTGTAGCTTAACTGCATGGATGCTGTGCAGGAGCCTTTGCTAGGAAGCAAAGAAGAAGAAACAACTGAAGTTGTCAGGATACGGGAAGCCAGCAGCAAAGATAAAACTATGGGAAGAAAATTAGGAACAATGCTAATGTTGTCACGTATGTCATAGAGAGCTTGAAGAAAGCACAAGAGACCACAAGAGAGCTTGAATTAGAAAGCAGTCCAACCCAAAATGAAGCTGAGATCAGGTATGGCGTAGCTGGGATGTCGGTGATAAAGTACAGAGTTCCTGTTCAGCCGTTGAAATGCTCCTAGTAGAGAAGTGGGAGCTCGACTGCTGAGCAAGAAGCCAAGTCTGGGAGGTGCAAGGAGAAACAACAGCTGCCACAAAACTGCATGTTTTGTGGTTATCGTCTATACTGCTCACTCCTGGGCTTTAGGTGAGGAACCTTTGGGGCACCCCTACCACTGCGGGAAGGGAGCAGGCATCGTAGCTGGATTTCTATTTGACAGCCTGAACGTCTTCTGTGAGGCTAAGGAAGGGAGTCTGTCTGTAAAAGCAGCTACTTCCACCTACGTTTATTCTGGCTCCTTTCAGCTATCCATTCCTAGATAAAGTCTTTCAAACGTGGTGCCAAAACTGCAAGGTGCTGGTCAATTTTTGCAAGCTGCCTGGATGACTCACCTCATTTCTCAGATTACTGACAAAACAGGAAAAAAAAAAAAAAAAAAAGCCTGGTGAGATTGAAAGCATTTGGCAAGCCCGTACTGTCACTTTTGTGAATTAGAATGGCTCGTTTATGGTGCCTTTCTTCTTGTGTAGCAATTTTTTGATAGTGGCTGTCAAGATAAAAGTATGGCAGGGGCTCTGTGAAGTGCAAGGGAGTGGAACAGCGGTTGGGTCTACTGTGTCAGGGAGACAGTGTTGCTACAGATGCTTTTCTGGTGATAATACTGTGGTGACTCTACCAGGCCATACAGACAGCACAGGAGATGAGGTCTGCAACCATTCTGGAGTTCCTGGCTAAGGCTTTCCCCTGACCAGGGCTAGGTTGGATGGGGCTTTGGGCAAATTGGTCTAGTGGGAGGTAGCCCTGGCCATGGCAGAGGGGTTGGAACTAGATCATCTTTAAGGTCCCTTCTAACCCAAACCATTCTAAGATTCTATGATAGGATTCAGGAGAGAAGCCCAGAGAATATGAGTATGGAGTATCAGAGGCTGACGGATCCACTGGGAAGTCCCGGTGTACCAGAGTATACAACAGGGTCTATTAATGCACCCAGTAACCCTGGAGCACCCACTGTACCACCCCTTGGCTTCAGAGCAACAACCACTGGGGATTCCCAGTCAATGGTGGGAAGCTGCATTGTTTCTGGGGAAATAAGCAACATTTTGAAAGGGTTTGTGAAGCCTCTCCTCCTTCCAGTCATTGGAAGAGCTTGATGGTGTCCATTTATGCCAAGCACCCTTAAATGGAGGGGTTTTTTTTTTGTGAGAAGAATTCTTTTAGGTTTAAAGGCAGTTCAATGATTTCCTGACGTAGATCTGGTCCCCATGTGTGTTTGCTGCGGGTGGTTCCCATCACTCATTTTGGAGGCACAATTATTTCTGGCTGAGGTGGGCCTGTGAAACATGAGGCTGAACTCATAGTGGAGTTGGCTTGGGTTGAATTAGAGGGGCTCAGGTTGGCAAACAAAGTCCTGCCTGTAGACATAAATGAAAAAGCTGGTCTTGAACTCCCCTGTTGCTGACTGCAGTAGTCTTCTTTTCTGTGAATATGTGCAGTAGAGGGCACTAATATGTTAATTCGTATCTGGTCACACACTTTATGTCTTTAATAGGATTCACCAACAATACAGTGAGGGATAAGGACTAATTAGTAGTAATTGCGTATTATTAGAATATATGTTAGTCTTTGTTAGAGAAATAGGTTGATTCCTCAGAAGTGAATAACTGATTGTCATGTGTGTGTGCAACCTTCTTCTGAACTTTGGGCTGAAGTTCTACATAAAGCCCTGCTGAGAAATGGGGGTTTCAATGAGCTGGTATGAACACTTGAGCTAACTGCCACACTGAAACGGCTGATGAGCTCTCAGCAACTGGTGTGGGTACAATTTAATTAAGACAGCTGAGGGAAAGGTTCTGCTAGGAAGAATGTTCCTGCATGTAATTTTGCCATGGCCCTGGAGAGGAAAACAAAGGGCAAAAGGCTACTCTATTATTCCAATAATTAGGCAAAATGTAGTAGTTATAAAGGATGTAGTTCATGGATGAGAATTTGTAGCTTGCTTGATATACTTTTAATGAAGCATCCCAACAGAAGTCTCTGAAGCAGCAAATACTTCAGTCAGGTTTCTTAGAAAGTTGGCTGCCTATGGGAATTGGGAATATGATACAAAGCCGGGAAGAGTGCGATACAGGTCAGAGGTTCACATGCAGCCCAGTTCTTCGGTAGCTGGACTTTTCATTTTCTCATGATGGCTATGGGTCTTTGTGAAATAGGTTTTACAATATTGTTGTAAATATGCCCAAGTATCAAAAATTCTGTAGTAAGCAGCATTTCCTGCAAAGAAACCAATGAGCATAATTCAAGTTCCTGCTCATAATAAGCCTTTGTCCGCGTTCACAAGGATTCGGACGATTACCTCTTAAATGGATCCTTCTTGCCCATAATTGTAATACAGTGCTGATCTAGGATGGGAAAACTCTGTCCTTGGCTATTGCTCATTTTGAAGAAATGGACAAAAACGAACTTCAAAAACAACAGATGTCAAGCTGGCACCTTTCTCAGGCATTGGAAGTAACATAGTAAAAATGGGAGAAAAAAATTAAGGTTGGCACTTTATATGCAAAGAAATTAGAAAAGAGACATCCTCCTAGCTGGAATTTTCCAAGCTCTCATTGGTTTTTTTTTTTGTTACTTTGTTTATTGATCGTTTCAATATCTTCATTTGTCCTCCTAAATCTGTTATATACATTGAAGACAACTATAGTCACAGCAGTGTGGTTTTGGAAGAGGCTAGTGTCAGAATTGGGCAAGCGTTGTTCATTTTGCTTCTCTGCATCATGTTATATATATGTATCTCTGAGTCCTTTCTTCCCCTGCTTGTAGCAACTTTTTGTCATGTGAAGAGATGCAAGCTTAAATTCTGGGAGGAGAGGTCACATCTTCAGTGATGATGATAAAGCCCTTAGCTTCAGTGTTCACAATTCTACGTTCTAAAGACACATATTTGAGTTTCCTGCATCAGCGTGTGTGTGTCTTCACATATATGTTCACTTTTTCTCCATAATAGCCAGCAGAGAGAACTCTCTCATAATTCAGAGCAAAAGGGGAATGATGAAATTTAAT
>JAOXJK010000001.1:70486387-70514104 GCA_025774025.1 Xenus cinereus
CAGATATAGATGAGAAATGAGACCAGGAATTTTCTTTCACACTGCAACCAACAAGGCCCTTGCTTTCATTCGAATCCTTTGAATTCAGTGGGTCACATTTATAACTGAAACAATTTCAGGAAAAGCTCTTGCTGCAAACATGGACAAAAATTTTGTGTTAATTTTACCATACAATTTAGCAAGTTCAACACAAAGGCTTTGTCCTCTGTCTGCATAGAAGGTGTCATCATATACAGTAGTTCAGATATTATTTACAGCTGAACATTAAGAGGGGTACCAGTATACCTCTCTGGAGCGGAAGAAGAATCCTAGTGAGGACCATCTCCTGGTGTGAGGGAGTGGGAAGGAGGAACGTGCATGTGTTTGAGTGGAAGGAATGATGAAAAGTCTGTCTTGCCCAGCTAAAAGGTCATTTGGGGCCACTTTTTCCAGGCATTTTGAAAGAAAACCCCAGGCTCCATAGATTTTAAAATCAACTTTGAGGATATGTTGAAAAAGAAGGTTGTTTTTGGAAACAAAGCTAAACTTTAGGAAACCAGAATTAAAGGAATATAGGTGGAGTACCAGGGAGAAGTTGCAGAAATATTCAGCCCTCACCGTATGATCAGGTTTACTTTGTGAACGCTTTGTTTTCATCACAACTACTAGTAATTTGAGTAATTTATATAATTAGTCCATATATGTGCATACTTTGAATAGAAAAACATTCCTGATAGTTTAACTATGTTTGTGGTCAATTGTGATTAGCTCATAATTTTTTTCTATTTATGGCCTGATTAATTTGTTTTTATTGTATTAGTTACAAAAGTCTCCCCTTAAAATAAATGTACAAAAACCCAATGGACATCACAGTAAACATTGCACTGTGTCATTCTAGATCTTAAAACAACAAAAAAAAAATCACAAAGTAGGGGCAATAAAGAAAGGGAACAGCATAGCAACTTTGATGTGTGCTTTTTTTTTTTCTATGACAAACTAGTGTGACCATAAGAAATTCCTTTAACCTTTTTGCTGCAGGAACAAGTCAAGCTTACGTATATCTGTACCTGTCCTGAGCTGACTTCAGCTTAATAAGTTTCTATAAAGTGCTTTGATCAGTTTATTTAAATGCAAGACACATCTGAAGCAAAGTCTGCTCTTAATGTTATATTTTCTAGTGCTGAGATGAATGTTGATAGAACGAAAAAAAAAAAAAGAGAGAGAAAAATACAGAAGGAACACTACACAATAGCCTGGGAAAATGTTCTGTGCATTCCCTGTATGCTTTACCTTCTTTATTTTCCCCCAAGGAAAGAAAAGCAAGATGTAATGTCAAAAAGTGGGATATTTGGTCAATTCGTTGAAGAAAGCAAAATGCCTTACTGAAAAGTAGGACAATTCTACCAAAAGTAGGACAGCTTACTGCACATTAAGTACCTTTGGATTATGCGTATTGTATCATGCTTACTTTACACACACAATTAGTTACAGTGAGTTCAAAGTGGGACTTCCCATATGAGCTAACTGGGGATGATTTATCCCACGTGATAAAGCTGTAGTACCATATCAAACATGGTCAGAATACACACCCATCAAGGAAAGAATCTGGAGAACAGCTAAAACTGGTTGACCTCATGAAAAAAAAAAAAAAAAAACCAAAAAATGTCAAGGGCACTCAGTCTGGAGATCAAATCAAATGAGAAAAACAGAGTAGATCAATGACGCTGGAGCAGGTTACACAGCTTAACATTCTAGCAGATGAATTTAATCTCAGAATAACTGTGCAAAACCTGTGAGGTTTGTGTTCCTTGAAGGTAAGCATAAGGATGAGATCATTTCATGGCCAAGGGTGCAAAAGGCAGAGCATGATGAAGAATTTTTTTTCTTAGAAGCATTTTTTTCTTAACGCATTAATGGATAAGTGAATTTTTAGTGTTCCAATGGCATTTTGAGGACAGTGTTTGCAGGAGCCATTTTCCAGAAGCAATAGATCTGTAAGTTTATCATGTGCAGACTGATTATTTATATTCCATAAGGCAGGGTGTTTGAGTTGTTGGGCTTTGCCCTCTCAGAGGCTGTGTGTGCATGGTCCAGATAAATCACTCTTGGATATACCTACAAAGGAGTAAGGGGTTCTCCAGAGGAGCTTAGAATTTTGAATTAGGCTACTCAGCTCCTTACACTGCATACGGGGAGTTAGTTCATACAGCACAGGATTCAACGGGACTCCAGTGCCCTGAGAATAAGCAATGCCTGAGCTGGATATAGAGGCTGCTAAAGAAAGGATACCTCTTGAGTCCCTTTTAATGTTGATAAGTGTAAATAGAGAGCACAGAGTGACGTAGAGTGCTTAAGTGAGAAAATTTTAATTTTAGTAATAGTTACTTGGTATAAAATATTTGACCTGCTACCTTGAAGGTTACAACAGGCAGTGTGAAAACATCAGTCCTGCAACTGGTGCCCAAAGTATGCCTAAATTCTATTAGTCGCCAGAGCCCTTATTTGGATATAAGCCATATGCTCTGAGTCTCATATCCCCATCTATAAAAAAACTATAGTCAACAAAGCAATGCCATAGGTGATGCATATACCGTGTTTTACGTGGTATCAGGACCTAAAGGCTCTAATAGACCTTAATGAGTGGTGCAGTTGATACATTTGAGGGAAAGGATGCCAACCAGAAGAATTTTGATAGGCTTGAGAAGTGAGGAAATGGGAACCTTATTAAATCCAACAAGGCTAAGTGTGAAGTCCTGCACCTGAGTCAGGCTGATCATCAGTATCAGTACCGACTGGGTTGTGGATGGATTGAGAGTAGCCCTGCAGAGAAGGACTTGGGAACACTGGTAGATGAATAATTAGATATGAACCAGCGATGTGTTCTTGCAGCCCAAAAAATCAATCCTGTCCTGGGCTGCTCCATTCTTGTGAGACCCCACCTGGAGTACTGCCTTCAGCTCTGGGGTCCCTAGTGCAAGAAAGACATGGACCTGTTAGAGCAGGTCTAGAGAAGTGCCATGGAAATGATCAGAGGGCAGAAATGTCTCTCCTTTAGGGTGAGAGAGTTGGGGTTGTTCAGACTGGAGAAGAGAAGCATCTAGGGAGACCTTATTGCAGCCTTTCAATACTTAAAGGAGGCTTATAAGAAAGATGGAGACTTTTTATGAGGGCCTGTAGTGATAGGAAAAGGGGTAATGGTTTAAAGAGAGTAAAGAGAGTAGATTTAGATTAAAGTAAGGAACACTGGAATGGGTTGCCCAGGGAAATTACGGATGCCCCATCTCTGGAAGTGTTCAAGACCAGGAACTAGATGATCTTTAAGGTCCCTTCCAACCCAAACCTCTCTATGATTCTATGATAATGGCCCTGACCAGCCTCACCTGGAACTAACACCCAGCCCATAGTCCCAGAAACCCCATTTCAGCTGGGGCTGTGCTATGTTATAGAGGTGTCTGGGCCCAACCCTACCTCTCACTGCTCTGATTTACTGCTCAGCCTCCCTGGACAGACCCTGAGCCCACACTGCAGGCAGTTTGACTCTGTCCCTGACTACAGCGTATACTTCAGACTTATGTGACAGGTATTTCTGTCTCCTGGGTGGACCCCAGAACCAACTCGTTACCTTGCTTTGTCTGGGCCTGTAACACTGCCCTGGCCCTGCTGAACTGCCCCCAGTGGCATGGGTGGCCCTTGGCTTCTCTCTCATCCCTCCTCATGGGGCAACCCCAGTCCTGTGGATCTCTGATGTGTAGCACTCTGTGCAAGGGATAGCTTGATCTATGTTGTACCAAAAATTGCCCAAGACTTTGGTTTTATCTCAGGGAGTTATTGTTCTCTGTCATTCTCCATAGAAGGGAAAGTTTAAAGCTTACTGACCTGCCTCTTCAGTAGAAGGACCCTTTTGAAAACATCCTTCTTAGCCATGTTTTCAGCAAATGCTTAGTAAGTCTCTCTTAACAGAGAAAACCTTGTGGGGATTATGTATAACTTCAACTTAATCCTTAACATTATCATTCTTGTATGTGCCAAGCAACGACATCAACCCTGACTCCTGTCCCTCTTCCCCAGGGAGACTTCCTGAGGCTTGAAGCAGAGCTAGAAATCCAGCATGGTATGAAGACAGCTTTTCTGACACAACTTCTCAACCCTTTTATCCCATTCCTTTTAAAAATTAGCTTACACAGACATATTTGTGATTTTTTTAGGATGTATGCTGAAATATGAACTGACTGTGCAAAAAGAGTATGTGGGAGAGTGAAGGTGAGGACATATTAATATGCAGAAACTTAATACAACCCCAGTGCACTACTCCCTTCCTTCAAAATAAAAAGACATATTTGCAAGAAGGGTCTGCTTTGCCTTGTCTGTCTGAACCAGTGATCTCCCAGTTTTGTTTGCGTGCAGTCAAAATGCTTCTTCTATTGGCAGGAAGAAAGAGCCAGTGCTTCTGTACAAGATTATCTATAGATATAACTTTAAAGGGGAAATTTCCCTCTCTCTGTGTCAGAAACAAATGTCAGCATCCAAGGCACAGAAACCATGTTTTTCCTTGATTTAAATTTAAACAACTTAATAAAATGATTTAAGCAAGGCAGTGGCTGTGAAGAGATGTCTCAGAGCATGGAGGTGGGAGTCAGTAAGATCGGAAATGTAATTTACATTTGAGAACTGGTGTAGCCAGAAATTAGGGTTCCCTTAAAGTTTCTACGGGACTGAAAGAAAAATGTGAGTTATCTCTCTCTCAAAAAAAAAGCTGTGTCTGGCCCAAAAAGTGTCTAGTTTGGATTTAAGTAAAAAAGGCAGAGCTTCAAACATCAAAACTGGCATGGTTCTAATGAAAGGATATGCTGAGAGGAGATTTAATGTCAGTTAAATGATGAAAATTGTAATCTTTATTAGTACCTCATCTCTTCAAGGAATGAAGGCTAATCCCAAGTTCTTCCTTGACAGGGAAAGATGAATAAGATGGCTCACCAACTGAAAATACCAACCTACAGATATCTCCAAAGACATTGAAATATGAAATGGTGCCTCTTCACAATCTCCTGTTCACCAAGTGAAACTATCTTTGTTGAACAGGTAGGATAATGGGGCAGACCACATATTAAGTGCTGAGATAGAGAGAGAAGCTAAACCAGATTAATGATTTCCAGGTACTGTGCTCAAACTACATCCATTTGCACCAAAAAAACCCTAAAAATAAAAAATTGAACAATGATTAGATTTAAATCTTATAATATGTTCCTGCTATGCTGTCTATTAGCAACTGAGAATCTAAATGTTTGAAAGTATCCATAACAATTGCATGGATTTAATGAACACATGGGTTATATTTTTCAGTGTGAAACTTTGTACTTTAAAGGGGTAGTGAATTGAAAGCCAGGTAATTTCTAAGTCTAATTGCTCATTATAGGTCTTTGTTGACTCAATTTTAAATGGCTCTTTTTTATTCGTTCAACAGTAGAAGATTAAACTTAATGAATGTGCTCATTAATAAAATACTGCTGAGCCCTAAACCCATCCGTTTCATATACTATTTTACTATGTACCACTGTAATGATATAGATGTTTTAAATGCCTGTTAAAAGAACAGTAACTGAGCTGAGCCCGGCTGCCTCCATTCAGCACTGAAGGGAGAAATGGTTGGCAACAGGCAAACCAGGTGCAAAGACAACTGGAGTTTGCGTTAAAGCCAACTAACAGGCAAATTACATTTAGAAGCTCAACTGGAGGGATGACCGAGTGCCTTTAACGTAACAAAAAGTGCTGAGGGGATGGATCTAATGCCAAAAGCATTAGTCTACATGTAGGTCACACCAGAGCTTTATGGATTGCCCCACTGTAAACAAAGAACCCAGTTATCGCCTGCTGACTCTCTGTGTTGAAAGTAGAATGCCAGGAGAAAAAGTTGGGTGCATTTTGCCAAGAGCAATGTAACCCTCAAACTCTCCCTTTAATATAAGGAATCTCTCAAAGCTGTGAATTTTGACTAGCGTCTCAGGCAAGAGAGACTGTTCACTACATGTTTTCAGTTCCTAAGGTTTACGTTGGAATGTGTGAGACTTCTCAACTGGCTTAGATGAAATCTGAGGAGCAGCATTTTATTTCCTTTGGTTTGTTTTTTGGCTTTTTACATTTTTATCCAAGTTCTTCATCTTGCAATCTTAATATTGCTTTATTGTTCAACACAACTAGAATGCTAAAGGCAGTTATAGAGGGATGCTAGTTTGCAAATAGGCACCATGCTTTGTAATATGGAACTGAATGGCCCCCTAGAACTCCTAGTTGAATAAATCAAAAATTTTACTTAGAGAGAAGGATTAGGGGAAGTGATTTTTTTGTGTGTTATGTAAACTGTTTTCTAAAAAGACAAACTAGAAATTATCACAGGCTTTGAAGGATAAGTGGGAGAGTTGGAGTCCCTCCAGCAAAGAGGGAAACATTTGTCAGCTATCATAAGGACTAATTGTCTTCAAATGTTTGATGAAATATGATCAAGATCAATTCTTTATTCTCCTTCCCGCCAGCCCTGTCTGTTTAGCTGATGGGAAGGCTTCAAGGGGCTTATCCCACATGATGCTTCTTGTCCAAATGCTATGGCTTCTGAGACACTGGAGCAGCTTCATTTAAAGATGAGAATTCCAACAACTCAGATAACATGCTTGGGAATTCTGAAGTGCTGTGATGACACTGAAAAGACTTTCCCCATAATTACATTACAATGGATAAAATAGTTGGAGTTTCTTATGTGGATGTGATTTTTACTTACAGTTCTTTAAAAAAATAGATATTTTGATTCTGCAAGTTGTCATTTGGATATAACTGAAGTTGAAAATATTATATAGTATCTATAAGCATCCTTCTGCAAGTGAAAGATTATTCACTATACTATTTTATTTATTTAAACAAAGTCATTCTAACCCTTATCTTCTTACTTTCAAGTTGATTTCTATTCACAGTAACACACTTCTGCAATAGGTGAGTTCCACTTCTTGTGATTTTTCAAACATGAATGCATTTATTATATCTTGATTAGTTCCTAGATGATCTAGCTACAACTGTTTTGCAAGCCATAATCAAAGGGTCTGTTTCTGAACCTGTGCAACTCCATCAGTGCTATGTAGTTTCAAAGATGCATTGAAATAATCTCTGATTTAAGTAGAAGTTATAGAAATAAAAGTTTACTTACAAATAAGGAGTATTCTTTTTTGTCAGCCAAAATCTCCCAGTCCCCAAATTACGTATGATATAAAATACCATACATACAACATTGCTTCTGCTGAGCATGATGTAACTTATTACTAATTATATTCCCCTCCGAGTTTTCTGTACACACTAACTGTAATGACTGTGACTGAAACCTTCATCTGTACCCTGAGAAGTCACTTAAGCCCTGAATGGGCACATTCTCTGTAACCTCTGGAAATGCTTTTTTCAGTAGGTGCTCCCCACTGCTACTATTCTCTGCCTTTGTGGAGAGATTTTTCCATCTACCTACTGCATTTACTATCTCTTTTCTTGCCCTTTCATAACACACAGCTCCTTTCTAAGTAGCTGCCAGTGTTTTTTCCACTATTTTATGTGTGTCCATCCACCTTGTACCTTGATTTCAGTCTCAAACGGATTCCTTTCTGCAGATCATTGGAGAGGTTTGCATATGTCTAAGAATAAAAGCCACCGCCAAACATGCAAATTGCAAACAGGTGCCAAGATGTCTTGCTCTTTCCCAGCATAAGGGAGAGGTTCCCAGTACAGAGAAAAAGATCGTTATACAGACAAAAAGTGGGATCTGTTGACAGAAACTACAGTTTGAGTGCCATCAAACGTACCTTATTCCCTTTCCCTCCCCGTCTCTTCTCTTTCACAACTGCTGTTCAGGATTTCACTTTCAAATAAATATTTGGCACTTGTATCCAAAAAGACAAACAAATATGCAGAGAAAATTTTGCCTGAGTAAGTGAACACTCCTATTCAAAATTCTGTGGCTAGATGAATGGATAAGTGACAACAGTGATGAATAAATAGTGCCTGGGCCTGCCAAAACCCAGCATTAGAAAGTATAAACAAAGCAGTACTGAAAACAGATGGATTCATTTTAAGTTTTATCCCTTTTTCAGTCAAGAGATGCTAATGAGGCAGCTTCACTTTGTACCATGACCCTGACACATTGTGTGCTAACACCAGCGAGGAGCTGGACTGGCGCAGGGTCTGAGTGCCAGCACGCAGCTGCCTTTCCGCAGGACTTCAGTAATTATTACCAAAACTACAAAAAAAAAAAAAAAAAAGCATGAATCTTCCCGCTGAATAATGACAGGAGTGAATTGCAGCAGGCATCAGAGCTATGTAATTCCAGTAATTAGGTATTTGTGGGTGTTTGCCCTGGATTGGGTGCAGAAAGCTAAAACATGGGGATTTGATTGCTGGGGAGGGCAGAGGGGGAGGTTTGCTGAGATGCTCTGAAATCTGGTGAGATTTTGCAGGCGTGGAAACTGCTCTCTATTGGGTCAGACACGTCGCCTGTTTCCTTTGATGATGGCCAAAACTCGGTGGGTATCGGAGGCAGGTGCAGTCTGTTCGGCAATTGGCAGCAAACTTTTTCCTGAGGAAATTCATTCTTTTAACTGCTCCTCATGGAAGCCAAGTAACAAGAGGTTGTTATGAAAAATACAGGTTATAGGAGTCTCAATTTCAAACTGGTTAAACCAAATTTTAAATATAATGAAGTTATGCTTGAAATAAAACTCCAGATTTGAAAATTATGTATATTTGGGAAACTCTAGTCCAAATACCCAAATTTAATACTGTGTCTGGACAAAAAGCCAAGGAAAAAAATATCTACTCATCTGGACATGTGGATTTGGATACTGTTTCCAGAAGCAAATTGCAAGAGAAATAAAATTTCCAAATCATAAATGCTTATTCTTAAATTTCACAGGGGAAGTTTGTAGCAGTGGGGCTCAACTTCCCTATGGTCTATCCCCCCCCCAGAGACTGCTGCTGCTTGCTGCTCTTCCTCCTCCTCTCTCCACCTCTGTCTCCTTCTCCCTTGTGACTTTGACACTGTTCCCTTTTGAAAGAGAGTTGTTCACCTCTTTTGCTCTACAGCTTTCTCCTTGCGTCATTGATGGCTCCGACAAAATTATTTGTATTTTTTAAAAACATTGTATTATATAGAGGCGATGTATCCAGCCTGTGCTGCTGACAGATGAAACAACTTCTGGTAGCGCTACATGAAGTCACTTTTCACAGATATTTTCCTTCCAGGCATTGTAAAAACTAGTTTTGGCCTTTGATCCTGTTCTGGGCAGCTCATGTGTGACCCACATATAATTATGGCCTTCACAGCCGGCACTGGTGCGATCTGTGTTGGGACACCTGTGAGCTGGAATGTGTCTCACCTGTTGAAATAAGTATTTTATAGCTACATGAAAGGTAAAGGAAATATATGGCTGTAGAAAATAAGATTATTTTAAAGAAAAGCCAAGAAAAAACAAGCTTGTGGCTTCTTAGCCAGGAGGGAAATCAAATCATAAACCCAAAGTGTTTGAAAACAAAAGCCATGATACTCCCTGCTTTGTCTCCTACTTCTCATGTGATATAACTCACATTCAATACACTCAGTTATGTTACTTTACTTGTTGTAAAGTAAGATGTTCATGTATGTGTATTTGAAGAATATTTTCTCTACAATATTTTTTTAGTACAGTTACTGTTATTGTTAAATGAAGAATTGACCCCAGGTCTTTGACTGCAGCAGAGAAAGAGGCCTAATGGCTTTTTCTGTGCTTAGATGTATTTGCTGAAGGGAGTTTAATAACATAATAATGTTGCTGCCTTCTGCTGTCATTTCTGAGGTTATCTATCATCTAGTTGATAGGAACAAATTCCTTAAAGAGGAATTATCTAGATAATTTCCTAATCAAATACGGTCATGTTACTTATCTAATTTTCCTTTTCCTACGGGGGGGAAACATGTTTATTATTGTTCATTCCATGGAGACTTTGAAATCAAAATCATATTGCAGTCCCATTTCCCATCCTTCCCTATCCTTGATTCACTTTTGTGTAGTCACTTGGAGAATGTCATCGTGCTTGTACTTTCTTACCAAGGAGATTTTGTTGTCAAATAGATGTAATTGGTTGACCAACAGTGGGGGCTTCATGAGATTGCAAAAGAGCCATACCATGTTCATCACCACATCTGGTAAGTTTTCCTGATTGTTGTTGCAATTTTGTTGAATTAGGTGACCCAATGGTTTTCCATCAGCAAGAAGACAATAATAGTCACGTAACGTGAGCAATTATTCAGTTTCCTGGGGACGGTCCAACCACAGGGAATAGTCCTAATTTAAAGAAGCTGTAACAGCCAGTCTTTTTTCTTTTCTTAAACCTAACTTTGGCTATCAGATGCAATAATAACTTGTATTCCCTGTTGTTTCTGTTCAGGGACTGTGTCTAATCCCAGAATTACTGGCATCTGCATATCATTTCAATGGTAAATTACAGCTGGGATATGCTAACCCCAAAGAGTGAGCAAGAACTGTTTCTAAATGATTGGAAGCTTCTTGGCACTTTATAGTTGATTTATAGTAATTAGCTTAGTCTTCATTCTATTTTGATAGTTTGTGTAAAATTTGTGCTATTTTCTTAGCACCAGAACTGATTGTTTTCTCAACAGAAGAACGGTCCTTTTCGTGAAAATTAGACTTCAACTAAACCTCAATTTATGTTAATTGCTTTCCCTGCTGACAATTTCCTCTCCTTCTCCCCGTCCCCCCCCTCCAGTATTAGCAGAGGAATGATGAAAACCTGGAATACCAATTTTCATTAACATTTCCATGGGGAAGGTGTAGTTTCCTGACTTTCTCCAAAATAATTTAAATTTCAAAACTCTCTTAACTACTAATTTGACCAAAAAGGTAATAAATAATGTAAGTATATTAATGACTAAAATTTATTATCTCATTTTACATTATCTTCTGCCCAGTTCTCTAATAGTGCATTCTGTGATCACATAACAAGAGACTAAGCACAAGAAATACAAGAGTGTAACTCAAAGCAAAATTTCTGCTACTTATCTCTATTGGCAGTAAATAAGATTAGAGTACCTGCTTATACACCTATTAAAAGCTACTCTCCTTGAAAACAATAATGAATAATGACTTTTTCATTTGGAGGATGGTGGGAGGCCTGTAGAGAGGTTAGAAATTTAATTTATTTCTCAAAACAGATGGCTTTCAGGGCTTATGCCCGTGACATGGCTGTCCAAGAACAAGTGAAATTAGAGCTTTATTTAGACAAAAGCTAATATTTTACATAGTAGTCTAATATTAACATGCTGTGGTGAATTTGGCCTTTGGTTGCCATATTTTGTATTTCTCCCTTGGTTTGTTTACAGGTAATTATGGAATAGCTTTGTTCACCATTGGAGATACATGTTTTCATAATTCTATGCCACTAACTGGGAGCAGGATGAAAAAACTGGGCCACAGGGCAGGTGAATGAGACTTCCATTGGCTTCATTAAGAATATTACATGCTTAATTGAGAAACCATAATGAAATTCAGGAAATCTTTTCCAAATTGCTTTCCTCTTTAGAGATGCCTATATTCTAGAAGTTTGGAAAGCTTCTGAAACTTCTCAACAAATGATATTTTGTGAATGAGAACTAGAATCTGAGGAATAACAATTAGAAGAAATGGAAGCGAGAAGCTACTTATAGAAGGTGATCCTTATAGTATCACAAAAGATAGATGATCCTATACACGTACATGTGGTGCTTAGGGACACGGTTTAGTGGTGGACTTGGCACAGTTACGTTTATGGCTGGACTCTGTGATCTTAAAGGTCTTCTCCCACCTAAATGATTCTCTGATTCAATAAAATAAGTCTTTCTGAATTCTATAGGATGTATTTCCATAAAGTGCTGGGACATTTTACAGACAACAGCTAGCTATACCTCCACTGCTTTAAGATTATATGATACGTGGGTCGAAAAAATTGTTTCTTCATATGTCACTTATTCTGTTCAGCATATATATTCTCCTTTAATGACCTTCAACTGTTTATTAGTGTTTTTCAATAAATTATATTGCAAAAAACAGCTTCAAATAGTCTTTGACTCCTAACAAAAATCTTTAGAGAGAGCAGCAGAAATGGTGTTCTAAAAATGTGAAGTATCCTTATTATTTCACTAAATATATCTAAATTTCGTTCACAGTTCCTCTTTCCCTTTGTTCTGTTCTTTTGTTGAGGTATTTTTCATATGCTTCCTAATATTCTTTTGTAAGGCCCCAATTATATGTAACGCTTTAGAATGTGTCAGTTTAAAGACACAAGTAATGCTGTCTCTGCCCAGAAAAATCAATTTTGCCTGTGCTTAATTCTCGTATTAACTAAGGATTTTCTTACTCTGTACGTGCCTGTCTGGGAGAGGGAAGACTTAAATTCAGTAGGCCTGAGCACTTTGGCAGAGTCTCTATTTTAGCATAGATCTCTATCTACATTATAATTGTATGTATTTTATCTTTCTAAAACATACCAGAAGTAACTCTACCGTGTTCCTAGCTCTGGTAATTCTTCTGGGCGTACTTGCTTTCAATTTCAACATTTGTTCACACTCTAGGAATAATCACTAACACCAAAATTTTACAAGATTTTCATAATTAAGAGAGTCCCTCCCTTGTAAGCTTAAACATTAATGGTAAAATGTTTCAAAATCAACTTCTGTTGTTTTTCTAGGAAGATCCCTGAGTGACATATAGAATTCTTATGAATGGTGGGCATGGGAGAAGAGTTTAATTAAAATATTCTTTCTTAGTCTGAGAGATGAACCTCAGAATTGTCTTTGAGAACTTCCCAGAAATTAAACTTTCATAGCCAGGATTCAACTTGGATTTCCCCTTAAAGGAACCATTAAAGGAACTTGTGAATTTAAAATGCATAACAGAGTTTGATAACTTAGCAGGATAATTCTATTCTAACTTGAAGGAAAACAATAGTCTAACTTCTTCATCTTCTTGAAGCAGCAATAAAATTCTAAATCTATTTATGTCCTCCAAATACTCAGAAACATTAATGAAAGTTATGCTAATCAGTAAGTTAAACAAATAGCACCAAGTGTGAAAGCAAGCCTTAATAATGTGAAATATATGGTGTAGCCAAATCTGATCCCACGTATCATCAATTCATTAGCTCATTCATCCTAAAAAAACTGGGGTTTAAATCACAAATACGGATAATGCAAACCATCAGTGTGGTTTGTTTTGTTTTATGAAAGTCTAAATAACCTTGCCACTCCATTTTCACAGAGAGCCCAGTTTATGCTTACTGGAATTGTAGCTGGAATGACTTTCCATATAGAATATACCGAGGCACACATATATATGTGTGTATATATATACATACACACATCCATGTATATATAGGTATGTAAATTTATTTATCTTGGTCCAGTCGAGTGTGCAGTTCAGTAAGCCTGCCTATATGCGGAAGTTCTGTATGTCTATTTGCAAGACAGGGAACTAAATATTGAAAGAATATGTTCAAAATTGAATACCCTATACCACTTTTGTTTCGTGCTAGATTGGATTTTGGCCAGTATCTGAAAAAGCATCTGTTTTATATAAAATATTAAGAAGCAAAATGGCAACAGTGGCCATGTGCCTGAAAAGCTTGTTTTACTTCAACTAGCCGGGAGTGATATCTTCCTTCTCTCTTCTCCCCACCATTTCATTTTCAAAACTAGTTCTAAAAATCAATGTCCAAAGTGTTATAATGTGAAGATACAGCTTTATATCGCTGTTGTGTGTAAGCTCATTTTTATTATTAACATTAACATGGATTTGTATGTGTATATTTTTAGTCAGTTACTTATCAAATGTGGCAAAAAAAAGGTTACACTATTGTATTTAAATAGTTTTATATTTCTATTATTCACTGGCAGTGGATGATAATAGCAGGTTTTAAAACTAGACAGATCATATATTATTTGGTGCTGCAGTCCATCTCAGTTTAATGAGGGCAAGATGCAGCTCTTTTTGGTTTTTGGTTTTGGTTTTGGGGTTTTTTTTTGTTTGTTTTTTTGTTTGTTTGTTTTTTGTTTCTTTTTCCCAAAGCAATTATTCTCTTAATGGATGTGTTTGCACACAATTCTTCCTCTGTGCCAAACATTTTCAGAATCATAACTGTTAGTTTAATTTGGGGAAAAAAATTTAGACACTAGATGAAAATTCCTTCCCTTTAATAAATAAGTTCGTAAGTAGCCTGATGAAATAACCTCAAACCAGGACAGTTTGGGATGCCCGCTCCAAATATTGTGCTCAGAAAGATTTTCTTCATGAAAAGGGAGGGTGTTGTTCAGCTATAATTACGTTTTCTAAAGGTTTGTCTGAAAGACAGTGATTGACTTCATATCTTCAGTAGACTTATCTTAACTTTGAATATTCCCTTGCAGACTTAGCCCAAGAGTAGAAATTCGTCTGCAACAAGTAACTGTACCTGTGACCACGTATGTAGGATGCAGCAATGTCTTGTTTTTCTTTTGTGTTATTACAGTCTGGCATCATAAGGAAAGGCAGAGATATTTCATGATGTGCTGTGACTTAAGAATTATTTTTTTTATATCCTGAATGGATTTTAATGTCTTTGGAAGAAAAGCGCTCACTGTCTCATCTACACAACCACACCGTATGTTATCAGAATAAGACAGGAAAACATATTTAAATCCTACTGAATATTTAATGAGGATGTGTTAGTGATAACTCAAAAAAGGAAAGAAGGCTTCATGGGACCATTGTACCATCCTTCTCCATCCTGATCAATATTTTAACTTACAAGTGGACTTGGTCTCTGAACTGTTATACATAGGCTTTTTGAAAGAAAATAAAGACCACGGATACCACCGTAGCTTTAAGTAGTCTCGGGGAATATGTACATTTCAGTTTCTAAATGATGATACCTAAGAAGTACTGGCTGGGAACCCATATAGATGTGTCCTTGTCAGTATACTCCATCATGTGAATACTAAGATTTTTTTTCTTGTTTTTTCCTTTTTCCTCCTTCTCCTCTTCCCCCCTCTTCCTCCCTTTTTCCCCCCTTTTCACCACTTTTTCCCCTTTTTTCCCCCTTTTTCCTTTTTTTTCTTCTTTTCTCTTTTCTGTTTGTTTTTTGTTCCCTCTCTTTTTTTCCACTTCCTGGAACTTCATCTTAAATTGTTAAAATGCTGTAAATCCCACTTACTGTTTTAAGGCATTAAGCCAGACAAATAATTTTAATAAGATTAACCAAGCCCATAAGAGAAAGAAGGAAATAGCAAAAAAAAAAAGAAAGACCCTATAGAAGTTTTGCAATTTCCAATTTCTCTCCTGATGCTGGCATCAGTCATGGAGGTACTGTTAAAGCAACATAAAGAATCTTGTGAGGTAGAATTAATTCTGTCTTTTTTAATTAAAGAGCTTTGACTTTTTTTTTCTTTTTACAACAATAATAATCTATTCTATTACCTTTATCTTTCCAAAAGTTATGTTCTGAAGAACAGAGTGAAGGTATTAGCATATATTCTATGGAAAAAGAATATGTAACTTGACTGAAAATCCATCTTTGAAAGAATTTAATTTCTCTCGATGTTTAAAATTACAGATAGGTGTTCATCATAAAAAAAGGCAGCGGTATCTTTCTCATGAAAAACAATGAGACTTAGACGGCAGATGGCATCTTAGACAGTTGTACATCTTCTTGGATGAGTCTCCTTCAGAAAAGGTAGTACTGAGAGGGTTGTCCCTGCCCTTAAAACCCCTCTTGAGTTAAGCATAATTTTTAGTCTTGATTTTGGAAACTATACTGCAAGAGCAGCCTGCCATAACTCCTGGGTGCTCTGCTCCATTACACATTTATCTGATATCATAGAATCATGGAATGGTTCAGGTTGGATGGGACCTTAAAGTTCATTGAATTTCAGCCCCCCTGCCATGGCCAGGAACACCTTCCACTAGAGCAGGTTACTCAAAACCCCTTCCAGTCTGGCCTTGAACACCTCCAGGGATGGGGCAACCATGGCTTCCCCGAGCAACCTGTTCCAGTGTCTCACCACCCTCGTAGTGAAAAATTTCTTCCCGATATCTAACCTAAATTACCCTATCTACCCTTTTCCAGTTTGAAGCCATTACCCCTCGTCCTATCACTACGTGCCTGTGTAAAAAGTACCTCTCCAGCTTTCTTGTAGCCCCCTTCAGATACTGTCATCTCTCAGCGAAAATAACATGGGCCACATAAGTCAAGTAGGGAGGGGAGTGAGCAGGAAATGGGGATTTGAAATGCAAATTGTAGCCTAGCTTTTTGTTGTTTTTTATTAACTGAGCCAAGCTCAGCAATGCAGTCTTTCTCCACAGTAAAGGCGGGGAGAGAGCTTTCCCTAAAGGACCATCATTCAGAGCAGGAGTCTGATCTAGTCACTAGATAGCCAAGTAGAGGAACCTCTGTCTCCCCCTCCCTAAGTTTAGGGGGGATGAACTCCCTAAGTTTGTTAGGGGGCACACAGGAGATTAATCTCCCCAGGATAAGGTTATCCTTTGTGAGTATCTCATGATACGTCATCGACGACATGTCATGCTCGAAGGCCGCACAAGGCTCCACGCGCCACCCTTGGTTCATGACCCGCTGTCTGACGGCATGTGGGTGACAGCAGACGTGTACGGTAACGTGCTACGTCTGTGTTTTATGAATGTTCCAAATCTGGGTTTAACAATATTTGCTCGGGCACCGAGAAAGTCTGGGAATTTGATCTTGGCACGCACTTGGAGCCAAAAATAAAAAGCAGCAAATGGGCATATGAAAGACCTGGCTGAAATTCGTCCCTGTTATCCCAAATGTCACTCTGAACATTCTCAGAGACTTTTAGACTCCCGATAGACTCAGTCGTGCCAGGGTATCTGCATGTAATGAGCTGGACCTGTCAGAAGCAAGTCTCAGTCAGCATATTAATTCACTAGCTTTACAAATGTGATTCTTTTAAAGATTTTTGTCTTTGTGTTAAAGATTTTTGTTATTTAAACTTTGAATTAACACCTGCAATATCTGTCCTAACAGCCTGTGTCCCATTGCACATACCTGCATGCTTAGGAATGCAAATAAATTACTGTTACTGAAGGGATATTTTAACTACCATCATCCAGTAAAACATCCATTAAGTGGGAAACAGTGTCTGATTTCTCAATTCCCTAGCAAACTCTCTTCACTTGTTCCATAAGATAATATAACAAAGATATCCAGAGTATGGGTGTAGGCTTACATTTTGTCAGCTCAAGTAGCACATTGCATTGAAGCTGGCCTTCAATTCACAGTAATCTCTTCAAAGTTTTCCTTTGTACATTACTCTCACAATAAAGGCAATGATATATGGTAGTAGGTGCCAAATTCAGCTGGCTAAACCATACCTACCATGACAGTTAATAGCTTTGTAATCCATCCTGCCTCATGTTTCTTGCTTTGCAGGTAACTATTCTGCCACTTTTGAGACTGAAATATCTATTTTTTTTCTATCGATTGAGTTTAGATCAGTGTCAGCTGTGTATGAAACTTGTTTGGACTAAGATTTCATTATGAGTTTGAAATGGCCCAGATTCATTTAAGAGATTGTCTTAAACATCTCTGATAGACTTGGGCAATTTTTGATTATGCTTCAGAGCCAGCTGCTGCCTACAGGATGATATTGAAAACACCTCACAATTCACAGTTTTGTTTTGCTTTAGGCTTAAATCCAGTGCACGGGCAGGAAGGGCTGAACTCTCCACTTCAAGATTCGCTCATCTCTTTTGGACCTGTGGAATACTGGAGTGCAGTAATTTTTAGCGATATCACTGAAAACGTTACTTTCCTCCTACATGAGGCCCTGTTCTAAATAGTAAGTTCTTCTGTAATTACTGTGGTATTTTTGTATTGCTAAAATACTCTATTCAAATATCAATGACATCGCAGTAAGTCCTCTAGGAGGAATACAGAATCACGCTACCATCATAAAGACATCATAGTCTAAAGAAACTGAATGCAGATAAAAAGAGAAAGGGGAACTAAAATGCCTAAGTTTTGTTCAAATGTAAGCCCAGATATTCTTCATGGAATCAGCCTTTTTTGAGCAACTTCACAGTTGTTTCACTTTGCCTGGGCAACTTAAATTCGATTCAATGTATAGTTGCATAAAGCAGATTTCATTTAAAAATAAATTGTGTCTAACTTACTCTTTGGCTTAAACTGCAATCCAATTTTTTTTGTCTTAAGAAATAGAGAAAACATTATTTTTTTCCATTACACATATAATTTTCACTTTCTAAAAATATACACTATGTGAAAAATTGTGTATTGCATCAGCACAGTTATGCTCAAAGAGTATAAAAGGTTAAGATGTGCTTTTATTCTTTCCAGAATCTGTTTCTTTCTCAGAATTTTTATTTGTAAAATCTGAGAGGCAAAAGCAAGCTGTCTCTTTTGTGTTTTCAGATGTACAAGTTCTTGACAAGTTTCATTGCTATATTTTAGTTAATACGAAGATTCATTATTAGCTAGAGGAAAATAAGATGCAAAGATGAATGCTTAAGCTCTAAGGATATTAGTAAACACATTATGAGTGAACGCTTGACACTTAAAAATTGAATATAATTTTCTGATCTGCATTTCAGACCTCTGGAAGATATCCATAGCCAGTCACTAGCTTGGGTACTCCGTCTAGATGCTGGAGCTCTAAGAGCTACGAAACTGCCTGAAATGTCTTCAATGTGCTTGCATTATGGTTATGGAAAGGAGAGGAAAATTGTGGAGTAGTGGGTCCTCTAGTCTCAGCCTCCTGACATTTGCTACATTCCCCTTGTATGGATCTTCTATACGTTTGCCCAGCGTTCAGTTTTCTGGTTGTTTGAAATATACAATTCTAGATTTTTTTTTTTTTCTGTTGCACATGGATTTGAAACTGCACATAAATTGTTGAATGGACTGCATTTAACCCAGGTTTAAAGTAGCAATTTTTAAATGCTGCCGTGAATGGGATTTTACAGCAGTGATAACTTAAGCTTACAGTCCCCCTCAAACTCGAGGTCTTCAACATATTTTACAAACTCAAGCTATAAATGGAGAAAATAGAAGTGAAAAAATGAGGTTACAAGCAACACAGATATTAGTTATACAGCATTTAACTGCTGTGACATGGGAATTTTTACTTTATAACCAATCAAAAAGACTTACAAGGGTTATAAAAGCAGTAAATGATCAGACATAGACTTTAGCTTTACCAGAAAATGACATTTCTATCAAAGTAGATCTAACATGAAAAAAGAAAACCCACTGATTCTCCTCTAGTAATATTAAAAATATTAATATTATTTATTAATGACAGAAATTAACTAAATCACTGGAATACTTCACAAGGAATAAATCACACATCATCCATATGATGGCCACCAAACATTGGTGAGCAAACCAATGTCTTATTTAGTGATTTTATTTTGCACTATATTTATGAATAAGGATTTTTTCTTTGTTTTAAGCTCTAATTCTCCTGTTTTAGTCCCATGCTAGTGTACCTTTCCTTTGGGGAATGAGACATTCTAAATTAATTCCTTTTGTCTCTCTGCAACTTGAATTACCTGATATGATGATGGATTTCTGCCTTCTCTGGTTCACCCCTGCACATTCAGTACTCCAAAAGCCATTCAAGTTCCTCCCTTCTAGATTATCAAGATGAGCAGGGCTTTCCTGAAGTTGTAGGATCAGTGGGGATGGCTCGACTCCAAAACTCACTTGTACATAAAGGTTCGTTTAGCCAGCAATGAACTGAAATGTGGGTGGAGCCTTTGCTCATGTTGTTGTAAAACCAAGGAAAATACTACAGAATTTGAAAAAGAGAAAAAAAAACATTACTTATTCTCTTAGGGTGAGATATTGCTAATTAGAGGAGATGCAACTAAGATTTTAGAAATGTGGAAGAGTCAAAGTTGATTAAAACATTTCATGAAACTTGGCAGATCCAGCTCAGATTCTGAGTTTGCAGCAGTCCAGGCTCTGGTTCACTTGATTCTGGGTACTTTCCACGCAGCACTGAGAATGTTCAGCAGCTTCCCAATTTAATAGGAATTTTTGCTTCCCCAGGCTGCTACACAGGCACAGGAGTCACAGTTACAACCCAACTGCCATGTTCGGTCAATGTACAAGAACTTCAGCTGGACAACTAATCTGCTCCACAAACAGGCACCAGGTAGGAGATAAAACATGTTACATCTTCTAATTAACTGTTCGCAATGTTTGTTCAGAAATGTAAAATCACCCAAATTACTGAATAGGTAGGGCTTGCAGGAGACCTTCGGAGATCATCTAGTCCAAACGTCCCACCAGAGCAGGTTCCCCTAGAGGAGGTTGGATAGGAATGCATCCAGGTGGGTTTTGAATATCTCCAGAGAAGGAGACTCCACAGCCTCTCTAGGCAGCCTGTTCCAGTGCTTGGTCATCCTCAGTTCTTGAGAACCAGCTACCAGTGAGGTAAATCTATCTCCCTGGAAGACTCTATATGTGTGCAACTGAGACGAAGATCAAACTAAGAAGTGCCAGCTATCTATGTCTTACTGAGAACTTGTACAGAGGTGATGAACTTATAATAAAGAAAGATTAAGGAAGGATATCTAAGTAATTTTCAGATTTTTAAGTAAGGTTAGAATATCCCCTAAATTTGTTTCGAAAATGGTTATTTAAAGAGTGTTAATTAACGAAGCGTGATCCTGAGGGAAAGGACTTCAGTTCATGGTGCATCTTAGCTGTTCCCTTACTTCACAGAAGCTTTCTCTTAATCATTCAGGCTTTTTCCCCCCCGTTAATCCTGAGGCAAAGAAATGGCCTTTGTCAGTCCTCTCTACCTCCCTGAAACTTTTGCTTTTGCTTTTTTTTTATTTAAGGAAACAACAACAAACAAAGACCTCCCCAAAAAATCTAGCCCACCACAACTACTAATAACAGCACTGGTAGATACCCCTTTTTTCTTTTGGTTAAACTAAGCCTGTGAACAATGAAACCCAAGGTGTTTAAGGGGTTGGCTCTCTCTTTGACATCTTTGTGTGTCTTCAGCTGCCCTTCTGGCCATCGCAGCCTTGCTGGAGGATCGGCAGTTCAACTGCCCTCAGTAAACGGCTCAAGTTCTGCAAAGTGGCTCATCATCCTCCTCCTTGAGCAGAGGAAGAATCTGGTAGAGACACCAGTTACATCATCTTTTAAGACCATTCTCTAAGCCTAAATGCGTGGAGTCGGGGATATGTCTGAGAAGTGAAGGGATATATGGATAGAGATGTGGTGTGGAGATTCTAGACACAGCTCCAGTATCAGGCATCCCACAGACAAGATCCAAGAGGCTGCCCAAATTGGGATAGAAGGGTCTTTCTTCACCAAAAGGCTGGATAGTTACATGGCACAGAACTTGCACTGTGATCGCTTGGTGCTGTTTCATCATTTGAGAATAGAAAATAAACAAGTCCTCTTCTTTCATGTTAGAGTGAAAACAGCGTGAACTGTCAGAACACACACCTACCAGACATTAACTTCATAACACGCTCATTTCTCTGCCTGTCACTGCTGCGTCATCGAGGCTCTTTCATTCATTCTGAGCGTTTGTTATTTTAATCTTAAAATGCATCTCTTGGGCAATTCAGTTGAGATATTCCTGTTCTCAATAATACATTTGCCATAATGCTTTCCTTCCTCCTTCAGACCTCTCTGAAATCAAGCACTGCAGTCCACTGACATGTTTACAGTTTTGCATGAATTAATGAAAAGGAGTTGGAAGTGGCTGACAAAGATTTATTTATTATTATTAAACTGGCTGTGTATCCAAGTAGCTCTTCTGAAAAGAAAATTAAGAGAAGGAACTGGAAAAAAGTGTTTGAAAGGTATGATTTAGAATATCATCTGTTCCTCAATCTACAATATATAACTTTAAGAGTCAAGGCTGCTGTCTTGAGGTGGAAGTTCTTGCTCTAAATTGTAAGCAGGACCGCCTTACCGGTATTGCTTACTATGCTGAGAGGAAGTAAAGATGGATGTTTCCAACACTGGGAAAAACACAAGTCCAAAGTTGGTCATTTAATAGATAGGGGCTAACTTTTATTTAGTTAGTTTTGCTTAAAAACAAAAACATGAATCGCCTTGGTAACAAACCACAAAGATATAAGACGTAAACATACTTGCTGAGTTTTTTTTTTTTTTATGTGCTTCTGATGAAAAGCTGAAGTGCATAGGTCTAGGTGATCCAAGCCCAGAAGTGACACCTAGCCTTTTCGAAGCAACGCACTGCGGAACGACTCGAGTTAGTATATCGTGTAAGGCTTGTACCGCCTTCGTTTGCGCGCGCACGCTCCTGTTTCACAACCATATTTCCTTTAACACTTCAGCCTTCCCAGTACGTTCTGTATTTGGCTTTACACTCCCCTGGTCTGTGGCAATAGCCCCAGGCAGAGAGCACAGCGGCGGCCGGCTGCCAGCAGCACAGCCCTGGCGCTGACTAGGCAAGGATTTGGGTGGCACATGCCAGCTCAAACACGGATGCTTCCTTTTTTTCTGTTTTCCTGCCTTTAGAGGCCAGCCAACCAAAGATGACATTTCTCCATTCCTGGAACATCTGGCTTAAGACTCTCAATGCTCGTAATTATCCTCCCGTTCCCAGCTCTCCGCAGGTGCAGGGAAGTGCAGGGCAGGTTCCCTGAGAGCACAGCTCTGCAGTGGACAAGCTCATCTGTAAATCTTCGGTAAAAACATGCCGTATGATTTAACATACATTTATATGTCTATAATGTACGCTGAGAAAGGGTCTCACCGACAAAATGCCAGTTGGAATAATATTGCATTATAAGTTTATAAAACCTAGGGCAAAATCTCCATCTCTTAGTAAATGTAGGGCTTTGAATTGCAATAAAAACCTGCACATCGGCATCTTACGTTGCCGTATATCTTTTTATGCCTTTACCATCTACCTCTGTATCACTCATTCACTTTTTTATCCCTTCTCTCACCACAGGCTTTGGCTTCTCAGGCACTCATTTATCTTCACCCACTGCTCCTCCCTCGCCAGTCGACCACTTGCTGTCCTCATCTCGCACAGGAACCCCAGGGAAAATCTTCCCGTGCGTTCCCTGGCAGCCAGATGCTGTTGTAGTCCACGTTGGCTCGTAGGCGGGCTCTGACCTGTGAATGTCGTCGGAGCCGTGACCCGTTCCTTGTTCCGCTCGGCACGGCTTTGCCTAAACAGATGGCGAGTAATGGAATGCAACGCCTACTTATCTTTCTGTGCTTCTCTCCATATGGTTCCTGTATTAGACCTGGAAATAAATTGAAGGAGTTAGAGCGACTAGGAAATGAATTTCATTAAGCTCTACAAAGTTACTGTTAAAAATTCTTGTGCTCTTGTACCGATATGAACGGTTGTGTGAGTCAGTTCCAATCTGAGATGGGAATATGCAGTTCCCTTGGGTTTATTGGTGTTAAACCCACCTGTGCCATACTTAAACCTTACTCTGTGGTGTGTGAGCCTGCAAGTCACTTGAGCAGACGTGTGACTTTCCCATTGAAAGCATCTCATGACAGGTGTGAGGTCTTGCAGGATTAATATCTGTACGTGTACATTATGTACTGCCTGTAAATGTTCTGATACTACACAGGAGTACACAGTCCTAGAAATGGATAATGTCACTTGCTCTTTTTGGTGATGGTAGGGGAGATGATATTTAACCATATGAAACAACCTGATATTAAAGCGGATCTGTTTAGATCATTTTAGATTTAGTTATATCCTCTTTGTGCTCAAAAGAAACTGATTTAAAATGTCAGATCTCAGGATTTAGGATAACATTCTCAAAAGGAGCCTGTAAAGGCTCATGAGTCTAACAGTATTAACAGGATATAGCTTTCAGTGAGACTTCACCTCAAAGGCCGGAATTATTTTGTGGATCTTTTCGATATATTTGTTTCTCAATTAGTCACTTGGGACCAGATCCCCAAGAGGGAGCTACAACACGAGGGATGCACAAAGCCCAAGAGACAGTGAGCAAGAAAGAATGATCCTGCAGCAGCCCAGTAAAGAAGGAATACACCTGGGAGCAGGGAAAAGGGGAAAAGCAAGTCTTGGCTTCTTGTACTTTGGGGTTGGCTAATAGATTTTGCATTGAAAAGTCACAGAATAAAAGGCAAAATCCAATTGGGTTTAATTTTCTTTCCTGACCCCAGACTTCTCCTGCACCTTCACGTGTCCTACCTTAATCACTACTCTGCAATAAAAGCTGTGGAGGAGGCTGTTCACCCTGCTCCCTCTCTGACATGAAATGGGGCCAACTTACAAGAAATATAATTAAGGATTCTTGATTTTGAACGACAGCATAATTACCTATAAAACACTCACATGTGTACCATATACTAGTGAAAAAAAATTGTTGCCTTAATCGCTGATGCATGGCTAGAAGTTCCTTTCTAACTCAAAAGAAAATTATAATAGAGATGTCTCCCTCTTGAAAGAGGCTCACACAGTCCGGAAACATGTACAGCTCTTGAGCAGGTCAAGGATGGTTTCTAGGGACATTTTGGTTGTGTGATTACCTCTGACACTGTGAGTCAGCGCAGTGGGTTGTGGAATAATCTGAATTTCTGTTTGTGGGAAGGAGTCTGGCAGCCCAGGCTATTGAAGGTGATGTTATTACATTGATTTAGGACCCAACTGCGTGGCTAATGCAGTCTGACCCAGCAATAGGCTGGTGGGATTCCTGAAAAGCCATAATCAACTCCTGCTGAGAGCTCCTGCAATGCTCCTCTTCCCAGCATACGGGGCATGGATGTGCATTGTGGCTTCCAGCCATATGAAGGTTTGGCCATGCAGGTCACATAGGCAAAGAAGCTGTGAACCATAAAAGATAGGGATACTTACGAGGGAGTAGAGACACCCGTCCCTGCTCCAGTGGTTGCTTTATATATTTTAAATACATTTTTCTCTTATATCCAACATTTACATTATAAATCTTATATAAACCAGCCTCTGGAACAGGGGCTGGGATCCAGGGATCCAGATCCCCTCAACGAATGTTCCTGCAACGAGGCTGCAGAATTGTACTCGTTGCTTGTCTCTTTTTGCCACAGATATTTTTTTATTTATTTAGGCAAAGTGAAACAGGTTCATCAACAAAGTTTTCAACATTAACAAAATATTCCACCACCAGGAATTTAAGGGACTCTATCAAAGAATGGGAAGGATTTGCTACCCAGCACTAGTCACTTTGTGACTAGTGGTTTTGGGAACCCGCTACGTGTGCCTACCTCATGCCTCTGGGACACAGTTCCTCAGGGGACATGGGTGGAGGAACTGTGCTTCTGTGCCCAGAAGTGAAAAACTAGGCACCTGGTTTAACATTGGAAGCAGAGGACTGTAGGGGCAGCTGAAGAATTTTTGGCTGCAGGCACCTTGAGATGAACAATGTCTTTGAAAATCCTACTGATTTGCATCTTTTGATACTTATCTAACAATTTGGTCCCGACATATTTAAGATCTTGTGTTTCTTGCATGTTATTTTAAGACGTTGCTGTTACAATTTTTTCCACTCTAAAAGCAGCTTGTAACATGACTCAGAGGGAGACCATTATTAGTTAAGTCATTAATGAGCCTGTAACTTTGTGTACATTACTTATCAAGTGAAAATTATTTCTGTGAAATGAGTTACTTTTTTGGCTAATCAGTAGGACAGGTATTCATTCTTAGCACCCCTTTACCCTGAGAGATTTGGTCATTTTGCTTGGAATAAACTAGTTAAAACTTACTTTCATCCTACATTTCTGTTTCTCCACCACTTAAGCAGCAATGCGTTTTGTTTGTCTTACTAGGAAAAGATGCTTTGAAAATATCTGTCCCACTTCCTAGGGTGCCTTGTTAAGAGGTTGTGCACGCACTTATAAATCACAAGACCAGGGGAAAAAAGCATAAAACCTAGTGTACATACAGAACTATTTAAAAACAATAGTTGTTTGCTAACGTTTTTGCTAGTGTGAGCTCTGGGACGCAAGATAAAATGGAACTGGCACCAAAGACAGTAGTGCATGTTAGTAAATATCACATGACTTTTCAGCATCATCTCCTAGGACTGCCATAAACCAGGTTATGTTTAAGAATCGAGCTCAGCATCAGCATCAAAATTCCTGTCTGATGAACTTGTGACCTTCTTGTACCTCAGGCAGTGTATTTTTAAGCATCAGAAAAAAAAAAAAAAAGGTTAAGAGAAAGTCCAGGAGAATACTTGGTCTTTATAGGCCAAGTAGCTGGATGCTACAACGAAATGAAAGCCTAGGGAAGTAGGGGCCCATCCTACAAACATTTATGTGTCCACTTAAATTTGTTGAATGAACAGTTTCTTAACTTAAAATCAGGCATCTCTAAGAGTACCTGCATGTTAATTAAAAAAAGAAACAAGCAAATAAACAAATGAATAGCAGAAGAGTTAACTTTAATCTAGCTATCAGGAAATTAGACGTCATTTGAAGCAAAAAATAGAGGGTCCTGTTCAGATTTGAACCAAACAGCCAAGCTACTTGTAATTATTACTTTTAAAGGGAGTTGGGTATTTGTCTTCCAAACCAGTACTTCAGGCAGATTTAAAACTATAACATCAGCATTTCTTCAGTTATTTTTTCCTGAACCTACGTGTCTGAGAGAGAAAAATTTATGGCATAATTATCTAATGTTAGCAAAAATTAGCAAATCAAATTTCTGGGACAATCATTTTAATATTATTAATTCCAATTATCATTAAAAAAAAAAAAGACAAAAAAAAAAAGACTGCTTGTGATCACATCGCTGCATAATGGTTCTTTCAAAAATAACAAGACACTGCTAAAAATACTTGTGTTCCATCTACCGAAACAGGCAACACGTGGGAATGGACCTCTTTCTGCCAAACCTTGGGGGAAGATGGGGGCTGCACTCAAGGTCCTCACAAGGAAAGGGATATTTTTGCAGGATTTCTGCCTGCCTCAGGAGACCTCATTGGCCCATACCTCTGCTGGCTCTATCACTTGTTTGTATATCAAAGGTAAACACGCCTTGTCCCAGGAGAGTATGTTGTTGTATTATTGTTTATATGCAAAGGCAAAAAGCACGGGCGATTAATTTTCTGTAGCCTAGCATCACGTGGAATATTGCAGTAAAAACCTATTCAAAATGTGAACTCTCGGTTGTGATAAAATGGTATCACCCTTTAAAAACTGGTTTCCTTCCATGGGCATCTTTGAATACACTGTATTTTTAATAGCATCCTGTGACTTAAAAACTAGGTTAAAACTAGGTGGAAGTTTGCATTTAAAATTGTGAAAAAATCCCTGAATACGTTACCCCAGTCTTGTTAAGCAGGTTCTGTTGCCTTCACCGGCATTCCACCTGAGCACGATATTCCATACACATGTATCGGCAAAAGATACATAGACAAAAATAATATATAAAAGCTACAAAGGATACCCTACAAAAGGCTCCAGTCACACCCTTTCCTTCCCCAAATCAGAATTTTACTCTTTCATTAGAGCACGATCATTCTAGTAAGCTTAAAAGTAATCCATTCATTTCTGAGTAATACTTATTTTGAAATATAAAGTCTGCACTTTCTTATATGCCTCTAATGAGACTGAAAAGCTCACTTCTAAATTTCAGCAAAATCTGAATCACAGCCCACTCTTTACAATGTATGAATATGG
>JAOXJK010000001.1:70560194-70582880 GCA_025774025.1 Xenus cinereus
AACATAGGAGGTTCCACTCAAATATGAGAAAAAACTTCTTCACGGTGAGGGTGACAGAGCCCTGGAACAGGCTGCCCGGGGAGGTTGTGGAGTCCCCTTCTCTGGAGATTTTCAAGACCTGCCTGGATGCCGTCCTGAGTAACATGCTCTAACATGCTCTAGGCAATCCTGCTTCAGCAGGGGAGTTGGACTGGATGATCTCTGTGGTCCCTTCCAACTCTAAAAATTCAGTAAAATCTCCCAGCCTGCAAGCTTCAAGTGGGCACGCAGGGCTGGCTGTTCTATCTTTTCAATGGACATGAAGTCAGTTGCCATGCCTATCCTTGGTCTCATCTTTCCTTAATATGTTCTTCCAGCTTTTGCAGTTTTCTGGACTTACGCAATCAGTTCTTAGAGTTTGGAAAGTCTTGGGAAGGTCGCTTGCAGGGTAGTACTACACCAGTGTAGGCCATTTCATTGCTTTTTGGCACAGCCTTAGGTACTGGTGTGGCCTTGATGGCACTTCACAGCAGCAGAAGATGATGAGCAAGAAGGGTTTCTGGGCTGCAGTTATTGTGACTAGTGTGCGCCATTTGAACTGTGGGGGGGGAACAGCTTTTTCATTATTCATATGGTCTCTGACAGGATGGTGAATCCTATTCAAAGTTAGAGCCTCATAAAAGGCCTGGAGGATTTGGCTTAACCTTAAGGAATTGAAATTAGTCCAGAAATACCCAAGTCATAGTTTATTAGCTTCACAGTTCAATCGCTGCCCAAAGAAAATTAGTTATACCGTATTACCAAGTTACAGATTTTTTTTTTGCAGGAGAACAGCTAGTTAAAATCAGATGACTTTGTTTTGGCAATTTAGGATCTGTGCAAGACTGGCCAATACTTAATATTCCTGTGTGTGAAATGATCCAGACAAGTGGTACTTATCCGGGCACCTGCTCTTTAAAAAAACTGACTCTCCCGATGGCCAGGGCTTCAGTTACCTCAATTTTTGTGTTGAACGCTCCCTGTGGATGGAAGCAGGGCAATTACCAGGTCTGGGCACATCATGTAAAACCTGAATGTATTTCTGTCTTTTCTCTTACTCATTTTTCTTTAAAAGGTTTATTTAAGGGGAAGAGGTAAGACCAACAAAAAAGATTGAAAGAAAATGAACGGGAAGGAGGCTTGGAATAAGAGAAGGGGCTTAGTTAATGACTGTGCACACGTGTCTTACTGCTTTATTTCTGCTTTTATAGATAACTCCCCTCTTACCAACGCATTTACCTAATGTAGGTATAATAATATCAGTGGTGCTTAAGCTGCTCTTGTGTAAGGTAAGTGGCTTTGTGGTGAGCATCTTTTACACCAGGGGAACTGCATCTGTGTGAGCGCTGTCACGATTTAACTATTTGAAGAGAAGAATTGTACCTCTGGGAGAAACGTGTAAGGCCCATATTTTTCTCTCTCGGGATACATCGTCCTCACCCTACAGCTAAACTGGCTGCTAAAATGGATGGGGGTAGTGAATGAACATCGTCCCTTGGGTGGTAGTGGCTGGTGTGGTGTGACAAATTTTGAGCCATTTCTTTCTCTGAGTATCAGGGGGAGGGCTCACTGATGTCCCCTCTCCTTGTGGGGAGCATCGGGCGGTCACAGGGCACCCAATCCTCGTGAACCTGATGGATCCCCAGAGCTCGCTTCCCTACGGCCTTGGACAGAGTTAACGAAGCCTCTGCGCGCGTGCTCCTCTCCATCCCGAGGAGAGCAAGGGAGATGCCAGCTTCAAGCACAAAGGTATATCTGTGCTCTTGCCTTGGAGGATAAAACTGGCTGGCCTGCCCGGAGTGGCTGGAGACCCCCTTAAGTGCCCAGGTTACGAACTAACCGAGTAGTGCCACGCTGGCACCGGCTCTGTTCCCGCGGTAGGATCTTCTCCATCCCGCAACCAAAACGTGGGCCCAGCCTGCCTGCGGGGCTGAGGCTCTGTACGCACCAGAGCGTTGCTTTCCTAGTTTGATTTTTGTCTTTCCCAGCTGAAATAAACGGGCTTTGAAGGCGCAGCCGCGTTGCCTTGCTGTGATTGAGGGATTTCTATTCCTTTAGCAGTGTTGGGCAGGTACCCTGCACAAACGGGAGCAAAAAGGTGGCATTAAGGGCTTTGTCATGGACTTTCGGCGCGTGGTAAGGGCAAATGAAGGGTGCTTGCTATCTCTCCTCCCTCCACCCCCTCTTGAGAGCCTGGGATTTCATGAGGTGTGTTTTGGATGAAAGTAGACTTTGGATAAACACAGTTATTTTCCTTGTCTGCCGCCGAGATGACAATGTTCCGTTGAAATGTTTGACAGCCTGAAGTAACTGACAATTATTTCACATGTGCAATGTTTATCTCTGTGGTACGCGGCGTGACAGCTCAGAAGTGACACCAATGTTCAGTGTGAATCTCGTCAGTCCTCCCATCAGCTGTCCTGGTAGCCTGCAACATTTTAAAAACACTCCCTGTGTTTTTTACATCTGAACAGAGGCTCTCTGTTGGGAGTCACGTTAGGTAACTTTTGTGTTTCCTTACCCTTTCTCGTCCCCTGGCAGGACAGTATGCAGCAGTGCATCAGGAAAAAGGGACTAGGGTTTTATATATATTATATATATATTACTATATTAGATATAGTAAAAATTGCAACTAATGTTCTTAATTTTGACCACATTGGTTTACTGGAGATCTTGTAGAAACTCATACGTATTTATTTGAATAATAAACAAATTCAAAAGGGCCAACAGCATCTCTTAATGTGACTTGAGGGTAAATACAGCACAGGTCTTTTGACACAGCCCTGCTGGAGTAGCTGAATACTCTCATCTTCTTATCCATTTTTCTTCCATTTGCAGATTCCCACATAACCATGAAGATCGGTGTCCTAACTTAAAACACCGTGGGGCTTGAAGTTGTTTCAAACCCTTGTTAAGAACGTATAATCATCCATGCTGAATCTTGCGGTGATTTCTTTTGGCTATGTAGTCGTGTAGTCAAACTTCAATTTGTGCTCTGTTTGGGAAGGGCTGAGCTTCTCTCTCAGGCGAGTAACGCGTGTGTCTCACCGGCACTTCAAATAGAAACCAGCTACACAATTACTGTGGAGGCACTGAATGCTTATTAGGAAAGCGATTAATGGTGCTTTTGCTGCAAAAAGGCACAAATACCAAAAGGCAGATAGTCAGTTTGATGGCAGGTGGGAAAAAAAATTCTTTTTGTCCATTAAATTATAATTAAAAAACCCTACAAACAAACAAACCACAACAAACCCCCTTTCTCCTGTTTACAGTAAAATTCAGACTGATCTGTTTTTAAATCAGGTTGGCTTCCTGATTTTCATGGTTAAGCACAGAGCTTTGCATTATAAAGTCAGAGGCAAGCTGTAATATATTCAGTATCTCTGTTTCCTTTTGCAAAGTTAATTCTTTGAATTTTTGGCAAATTGACTGTTCATTTGTCAGTGTCACCTTAATCTGTGAAACAGATAGCTAGCAGCTCCTTCATCTACTTTTTCTCCTCTTTGTGTAAAGAAATAGAAGAAAAAGTAAAGAGCAGTTTGCTGAGAACTTCACTGAGTTTATCCACTGCGCTGCATCGTATTACAAACGTTGCTTTTTGAGTTTATAAGGTGGTATTAAGTTTTTACTGTCAAAGGAATTTGTGAAGGCTGTAGGCATTGCTGTGGTGGAGATTTTCCTCTATACTGACATTTAGGTAGAGTGCAGAATGGAGAGTCTTTTATTAATAAGCCAGATGCCTATTTCAAATGTGGCTGTGGATTTAACTTACTGCGCTTGGCATGACAGGTCTGAATTATTCTAACCTTAAAAAAAAATAAAAATCCTAAGAAATGCCACCGCTATTTAGACTGAAAATTCACCTCTCTCCTATTAGCAGCTGAGATTTATTTTTTTTCTGTTTAACTAGCTGGATCTTTTGTTCGTGAGAATTGGCATCCTGCTGTGGCGTGGTATGTGTCCAGCCGTGAATGTGAACCTACATTGCGATGTCAGGGCAGAGACGGCAGCGTGATTTATTGCCGGACCGGGCAACTGTTGAGCTTTGTGAAGCTGGGGCGGCCCGCAGAGGCTGAGGGATGGGTGACCTCGGACCTCCCTCTTCTCCTGCCGGAGTGACGCGTGGCGCAGAGCCAGGCTGTGTTCGGGGCTGCGTGGTGGCCCGGTGCCGTTCGGGGGGCTGGCACGGGGTGGCAACACGTGGGCAGCTCGGGTCAAGCCCACCTTACACCGTAGGTGTTTTATCGGCAAATTATTTTAATGACGGCATTTTTTCTTTTGCGGTGCGGGGAATGACGCAGTTGCATGTTTTTAATATTATCTGCGTATTGAGAGCTTTGTGTTTTTCCTCTTTTTCCTAATCCAACCGGTTGACTACAGCCGCTGTTTTAGCTCAGCGGGGAAACCCGGGCTGAGGGTGATACAAGTTGGTGGCGAAGGTTCCCCAGCTGCCCGTCGCCGGTGACACAGGAGTCGCCTCCGAGCCATCGGTGGAGGCTGTTGCCTCTCCTGTCTGCTGAGGGCACGGGAGCAAGGACAAGCGCATCGGCAAGCAGGAGCGAGCTGGTGCTACGTCGCGACTTTGGAGGAACAAAATCCGTAGTACTCGGAATGTTAGGTGCAACCGGAGGCTCTGTTATTCTGGGTAGTCACAGTAAAACACCACCCACCGTCCCGGAGATCGTTCTGCTTTATTCCCTGGTTTCCAGGCTGGCAGCAGGCTCGCAGTGATTCCTAGGTGGTCTCTGTGTGTGGTGATGTCAGCGGCGTGGGGAATTAGCTTTGCTGAAGTTTACATCTGCTGACTCATCTGTTTAAAGAAGTTGATTCTTAATTTTCAGTGGGTAATAATTTTTCCTCCCCTCGTGCGACAGTGGCGGAGAAAGAGATGGTTACGAGGTTCAGCAGGGGCTACCACAGTACAGGGTTTCCTTGCAGTCATTTCACTTACTGCATATTTTAATGGCTGCGATATACAGAAAGCCTCAGTTTCATGGTTCTTCTTGGACCTGGCCCAGCTTTCGCTGTGAAAGTACAATTCAGCAAAAGCCCTTTTAGAATATTTATTTATTTTTAGTATCCAAAGCGTTCTGCATCTGGTGTCCTGCATCCTCGTGAGCAGAGTTGTAGCAGTGGTGCCTTGGCAATAATGAGTGCCTTGATATCGCCGTTTGTTGGGTTTTTTTTTCCCCCCACTGTTTTTTGCATTGAGTAACAGAAAGCAAAAGCACCCTCTGCTTTCCTGCTCTTAAAAATCCAGTTTTGCTCTTCTTCTCTCCCTCCTCCCAAGACTCCTTTGGGAACAAGAAGGAATGGTGTCTCTGGCAAAGAAACAGGTAGGGTTTGGTTGGTAAGTGGAACTGATTTAATTAAATCTTCTTTTCAGCCTCATAATGGATTCATTCAAAAAGGCAAAAGAGTAGGAATGTGGCTTCTGATCCTTTTTTTTTTCTTCCTTTCTTTTTTGCTTTTCCCTCTCTGCAGTTAATAGGAGCAAAATGGCTTTCTAAACAGAATACATTTTCTTCTGGCAGTTTAAAAAATAGGCTATGTTTAAATTTATGTCTAATTTTGATTAACTTGTGCACTGCTGAAAATATTTGAGCAACTTTATTGTGTGCATAGCATTTGCTCTAGACGCGTGCCAGTGGAACAGTGAAGAGTACGAATCTGTCTACCACCACCTGACACCTCACAAGCATTGAGCAACGCAAACTTAATACTACAGAAGTTTGTTTCCCATCCTAATTAGCTCGTGGTCTCGTATTATTGGTTTTATTCTGCCAGTGCACTTTGGTTTTGTTATCTTGGCAATTGCTGACGATACTAGCGTTACTCAGAATACTTGGATTTGAAATTTTGTTGAAATGTTGTTGTTTTTTTTTTTCCTGTTTGGAGCCAGAGTCTTTTGCAAGACTCATCAGTTTTGATAATGTTTTTTTGGGGAGGAATATGTTTGGAAGAGAGAGTTCTGAAGAAATTGAGAGGGCAAGCGAGTGCACGTGAGTGTGCAGATGTGTGGTAGGCAGTTAAGGGGCTGGCTGGAGACGTGGAAGACTTGGTTCAGCTTCCTGGTCTGTGTGGCACAGAGAAATGTAGGATGGAAAACTACTCTCTGACCTTTGAATTGGGTGGAGTAAAAACTCAATCAGTGGTTTCTTACCGCCAGGAGATCGCTCTGACTAATGGTTTGCTTTCTTGAACTGGAAAGCAGGGATTTTTCATTTTCAGAATGAAGTTGTCACACCGGGATCAGCTGTAAGTGTTAGGCGTAAAACCCGGTCTTGCAACAGATGGGACAACTCGTGTGGATAAATCTGGAGGAACTAAACACAGGAGTAAGATAGTTGTTTATGGTGCTTATATAGTGCCAAAGAAATATATACACTGAGACATGGCTAAATCTAACTTGGTTTCCTTACCAGAAGTAATATGACTTTTCTCTGACTGCGCACGTGAGCCCTGGCTCACTCTTCAGCTCGATGGCTTTAGGTATTTGAACTTGCTCTGCCCTGCACTTCCTCAAGTTAAGAAGATATAGTCTTGGGTCTTAAAAGATTGTGCCTTTAGGTACGTGCTTGTATATGCCCATCTTCAGAGGTGGAAAATGGATGCCGATATCTCATGCTGTTATGCTTGCTGGAAAAGATGACTTCCCACTTAGTTTGCTGTTGTTTTTGTTGTTTATTGTTTCCCTGAGAAAACAGAGAGCTGCAGTGCCAATGGATTACTCTGAGCTCAATGGAAAATTGTGCTGTCTGACTTAATGTAGTTTAAACTGAGCAACCCTATGGCCACGTTATGGCTCTGCTCCATCAGTATGCTGTACGTCATCCATTTCCTACATATTTGCTTTGTTGGACATCTTTTAATGCCAGCATAATTGTTATTTAACTTCTTGTCTTCACATCTCTGTGCAGGAATGGCTAGGTCAACAGATTACACGTACACAAAGTCAGTGCATACGCTGAACGTGGATGTGAAGTCCAGAGCAAGGCGGAACAGCTTGTTCTCTATTTTAGAATTGAGCAAGGGCAATGATTTACTCGGTGTCTGCAGTTTATGACAGTCTGTTCTCTAATCCACATAACTGCCTCAAAGAGGTAGAATTTGTTGTGCATAGGTAGACACGGTAAGTTGAATGCTGACATTTTAAGAATCCTGACTGCAGTGTAATCATCTCCATGCAAAATCTCTGACAGCATCAGATGGGTTGTTACCGTAGAATTGTTGTAGATTGCCGATTTTTCTTACTTTTTTTTTTTCTTACCACTAATAAGTCAATGCACATTCCCTACGTGTGCATATGCCCATATTGTGCGATACAATGCATTTCTTTCCTTGGGGAGACGGCCCTAACTATGTAACTAGAGACTTTATAAATGCTGTAGAACAGCTGTGCTCAACACGACAAGGACTTTGTTTACTTCCACGTTATTTATTCATGTATTCACACTCCTTTTTTCAGTCCCCCTACCCCCCAAAGTAACAGTGACATCCTCTTCTTTTTTTATTTATATTTTTTTTTTTCTTCCCCTGAAACTCCTTTGGTGGAGCATTCAGCCTTCCCTATTCAGGGGTTTCATGACTCATTTGTAGATGGAATACTGGAATACCTACTGGGGCAGTATGAGGGGCTTGCATGCAATAAAATGAATCACCATGACAAGCTCTACATAAGAGCTGTTTGGTAAATGTTCTGATGCAAGAGAATGCCAAATGAAACAATTCTTTCCTTCCTTCCTTTGGTCTGAGAAGTCACTGCCCTGAAAATAAAGCAATTGATCATTATTTCCTTTGACATGTTAAAAAAATAATAAAAAACTGAGGATGCTTCAAAGGTAGGTGCTTTTTTCTTCTGTACTGGTACTTGCATTATGCTGTGGCATTGCAATCTATGTAGAAAAGACTGGGCTTAATCACTGGTTTTAGCATTCAGGCTAAAATCTCCGTTGATAAAAAATTTTTTTGGGGGGAGTCATTAAGTGTTCTTGTGGGTGAAATGGAGAAGATATTTTGTAATGACTTCTCATAAAAGAGCTTGTACTGCTAGAAGCCGGGGCTCCATCCCATTCTGTATGGCTTTTCCAGCTGTGGCCGGTAGCATCCGATGCCGCAGAGAAGGGAGAGGAAACTTAGCAGCACGTTTGAAAAGTGGCCGGGTCTTTTTTTGAAGCAGCTTTGTGAAATGAGTAGATCCGCTTCAGCCGGTCGGACTTCTTGGGGCAGCAGCAGAAAGTGAGATGGCAGTGGGCGCCTCTGCTCTCTTCTCTTGTAGTTCACCTATTCAGCTAGCACGGCCGCCTGAGTAAATTTTGGTAAAGGTTTGCATTGCTATTACATAGCTGCAGCAGTCTTTACTCTGCAAGCATCACTAGAAAAGTATATTTTAATTAACCGCATGTAATCTGTGTTTCAGTAATGGGAGTGAAAAATTAATTTGGCCAAACTGTGCTTATGCATAGCTTAATATAATAATACATACACATGCACACTTGCTCTCTTCCTTGCGCTTTGTCCTGTGTCTCCCTCTCTCTCTCTCTCTCATCTTTGCTACCAATGAGTTGCTTATTGGGCTTTAGTTCTGTAACTTGAGACTCCTGAAGCTGGAAACTGTTTAGGAAAAAAGTGTTGTTTTCTTTTTCGCAATGAAAACATAAACACGTTAGAGCTGGACAAAGCATATCTCAACTTCTTTCATAACAACTAGGAAGAAAATGAGTTTCTGACAGCTAATTTTACTCTTCTGGTGGAGGGGATACAGCTGACTGGCTTGCTAGCACGCTGCTGGTATTGTCACCATGTAAAACACATTGCATCATTAAGCTACTGTTCAATTCTAAAGGACATTTTCAAAACCAAATAAACCCCACAAACCAGGTGATAAGACTTAAAGCATAGTCAGAAAATAATTTGAAATCACCATTAAAAAGTAATGAAGCTATTTTTAAGGCAATGTGTTGTTTTTGGTTTTTTTTCCTTGAGATTAATTGTGTTGGTAAGGCATTCTAGTGAATTCCCACAGAGATGCCCATGGAGAGGGAAGTTGCTTAATTCTGTGCCCACCCAGGCATTCATTTATTGTTGGTGTTTTTCGGGTGATAGATGCAACCCCGAAGATGAACTGTGGCCTGGTTCCTTTGTTCTGAGACAACATAAATATTTTATCTAAAAAGTCTTGGGGTAGCAGATCCATGTGTCTCCCACTCATCTCCTGCAACGTGGTCTAACCTAACCCAGGAAATAGTTTTATATCTCCTTATATGCATAGAAGAGAAATTACTTTGGACTCATCAAATGGAGGACCAACTTCAGTAAAGCTACGGGAAGAATGGGCCCTATAATCTATCACTTTTATCGGGAATAGTTCGATCCTGCAAAAAATTGCTGTTGGAGAGAAAATATTGCAGAATGAAAACCACCAATGCAGTTAGGAGTTAGCAGTTAGGAAAGTAGCTTAAAAGAATCATGAGCTTTTTTTTTAAAATGGAAAGTGTGGTTTGTTTTTTTTTTTTCTACTGTTCTGGTTTCTGAGCCTTTAAGGAAGTTGCAAGTCATGTTGTCAGGCCTTTTACTTTTTTTTTTTTTTCCTCCACGAGCATGAGAACTTGAGATATCTTTTAAAATAAACAAAACAAAAATCCTGCAACTGAGACCCTTGGATTCTCACGGAGTCTTACGGTTCCAGCAGCTGGAGCTTTAGGAGGAATACAAAACTTGTAATAATAGTCACTCCACCCAACTGGGTTAATGTCTGGACTTCCGTGGGATTACACATTTCAATTAAATTCAAGATATGGTAATGGGAGCAAAGTCATGAGCTGAGTTCCCATTACACATGCTTATTCAGATGGATAAAAATTGAGTTAAGGGAGCGCAAAGGATGTGGGCAACATGAGGATGTGTGAAGTTTGGAGAAATTCTTTCTCTGATTATCATTCCCTTCCTTTCTTCTTAGTGTCTTTGCTTTTACATCAGTGTTGCACCTCTGATTCATCATGTTGCATTTGCTTTTCCTTGCTTTTAGGAATAGAAAAGTGCATAAATTCTATACCCTCTAAACCTAAAGATCTTTTCTTTCTACATCTGACTTCTGCAAATCGAGCTTTTTATTATGATCTTCAGGGAACTGAGGGGGTGGAGTGGGACACGATGCCAGCTATGCCAAAGGCTCTGCAGAGCCAACATGCTTGGGATGCAGAAGAAGACTGGAGAATAGTTTCTTGCTGCAGTGGTGCTGGTTCCTTTGTTTGTTGACGACTTCTGAGCCGGGTATTTTGGTTTGTTTTCCATTCAGCTCATAACTCACAACTCTTCTCTCTCCCTGCGCCCAGGACCACCATGAGCCACTGCCAGGAGGTGGCTCAGCTCTCTTGAACATGTTTTTGGAACAGATGCGAGCACCTTAGGTGTAACACCCTTCTCAGTAAGAAATAGTCTTTAGGCCCATGTTATCTTGGGCAACAATTTGGTTAGTTGTAGAGAAGCAGAACAAACCTGTTCCCAAGCACAGTGTGGCATTTCTCCCTATTTTGCTGGAGTGAACGATTGCTGTGCAGTCACACTCTCGCTTCTCCGGTCCTTAACGAGTGAGAGGTATAATGACCTTCTGTCACAGAGGCACAGATCGATATTTAACAGTAACTCATGAAGGCTGACTTAAGCCCTTGGGTTGATGGAGATTGATCTGTGGCAATGAACTGAATTATTGGAGTTGTGTGATGGAGTTGGTACATTTAATATCTCCTGCCATGTAGCTTGTTTGAACAGATGCCAGTAACTTCATAGTCTTTCTTTTCCTTTCACACAGAAATGCAGTGAAGGACTTCTTTTGTGTACTCGATGTGAGTTGCCTTGTTTTCTAAGATGTGGGAGTTCTTCCTAAAAATTGGAAAGAGCAGTATGCTTGCAATGAATGCTCAGAACATCACAAAAAATCAGGCCCAACCAAAAAATGCTTTGTGCTTCCCATGTAGATGCTGTTGCTGTGGCAAAACTTGTTCATTTGCAAGAGTCCTCCTATCTAGTCCCTCCTGCTAATTTGGGAGTTTCTATTTTTCTGTGTGTGTCTTTCATCTACCTTTTTCCTGATGTGTGAGACAGACACCTCCCGGGTCTTTCCATCCCCCTGAGGAGGACCAGCTGCTTTGCTGGTGGAAGATAATCTTGTGCATAAAGCTGCTTCTCCTTGAGGGAAAAGACTTTTTCTATTGGTTTTGGTGTTTTGGTTTGTTGTTTGGGGTCTTTTTTTCTTCAGAAGTGTTGCCTGAGCGTGGAAAAAGGAAAAGATTTGGTGTTTTGTAGTACAGAATTGTTCTGTGTTAAACCTCATAAAAGGGATATCTCTGCTTACTCGTGGCTTTTGTACTTTTTAATTAAACAAACAACAAAAAAAAAAGTCTGTATGTTGTCACCCAGAAATACTACATGAGTTAACTTGCTGAGGGCAGGCTGATTAGCACACCTTGTTAACCCTCTTTGACGCTTTGGGTTTGGGACATAAAATACTCAGTGCCAGCAAACAGCCCGTAGCAGTGCTCAGAAATCTTAACCACCTGTCGACCCGGTTTAGCCCGATGGCAGATGGCTGAAAGGAGACTTGCAGCCAGGACGCGGAGCAGAGGGCTGCGTGGTGCAGGTAGTTTATTAGCACCTGTGCTCCCGAGGATCATCGTGGCATCCTTAATGAACACGTTAAAAATAAGCCGATTAGCTATTTATGTCGGGGGGGGGAAGGGAGTGAGCAGCAAGGGGGCTGACTTGGAGAAGTGAATACCGCGTTTAAGCGTAATGTGCTTTTTTACTTAGTTTTAGTGGTGAAAGACAACGGCCAGCCTGTGATTAAAATCTGGCAGGGCAGCCCTACGGCTCCTTCCCCCACCTCCTTTGAGACTGGCCCTGTTGCTCTCCCTGCCTTGCTGGCCCTTCCACTTCCCCTGTTTCGAAGTCCTGCCAGGAATAGCACATTTTATACGATGCCAAACGTATAAATTCCTCAGACCACTCGGTCTGGGAGGAATGTTCTAATGGTGTGGCTGACTGAGTTTTAATCTGGGATGTTTTTAATTTTCAGACCGTGTTAATTTATTTTAATCTGAAAATTACAAGATTTGTTTCAGTTCTCCAATTTATTGCTTCTTTTAATACTACTTATTTGCCCCCCCCCCTTTTTTTTTTTAAACAATTAACTCTTTCCAGTCTACAGTCACACCTCCTTTTTCTGTCTTTGGTAACTGAGAAAGGAGCTGTGTAACGGAGCAGACTGTGAATCTCCTTGAGATGGCAAGATCAATGCGTGTTTTCTGTTTGGTTTGTGTCATACCTGATTTTTATTTCAGGAGCTATTTAGGAAACATCCAACTGGGGCTCACCTCCAAATTGTTAGCACCTATTAAGAAATGCTCCGTTCTGTGGGATCCGATTTTGGGTTTCTTACTGTTTTATGGCCCTCCTCGCTGGAAAAAGAAGGTTAGGCTCCAAGCTGAGGGAGTGACAGAGCACCCTGTGGTGGTTTTGTTTTTCGTTGACATCAGGTCTAGTTTTGGAAATTTCCTTTTAGTCTGTTCAAAGATTTTCATTTTACATTTATGCCACAAGCATCACCTGTTATCACTCCAGCATCTACTTCTAGCGTGGAACAGCTGACATTGCTGATTGAAACTGGTGTCTTCAGTCCTAGCTCCTTGCACAGTCTCAAACCGAATGGAAGATAGTAATTGTCTGAGTGCCTCCTCCAAGCTCCCAAGGAAGAACTTCCATTTCTGGAAAAGCTTTTGACCATATTGAAGTTCTGCATCCTCCTCTTACATCATTTTTGCCTGCGCTAACTTGTTTCACACAAACATATTTGCTTTTTAATTATGGTTTCTTCCCAATAGCTGTCTTTTCTTCCTGACTGCTCTAACAGGAAAGGGTGACTGTGGCAGAACTTCTCCCGTGATGCCATTAGCAGGTCTATGGTGCAACTGCAGCGGTCAAGAACGACGAGTGGATCAGCCAGCACATTTATTAAAGCATTGTGAACCTGGACCCTCAGACTGCATGGGTCCGTGCCCCGCCGTGGGCAGGCTGGGCCCTGGGAGCTGCCATCTGAACGTCAGGGCTGGCTGCAGCAACCAACCCAGAAAGAGGGGCACCAGAACATTTATCATCTGCTTCGAGGGGTGGTGCCAGCACAGCCAGTCGATACCTGGAATTAGGAGAGGCTTCTAGAGTACCTGTAAGTCAAGGAGGTTCACAGAAGAGGGATGAATAAATCTTTGGTTCTTGCATGTCAGTCGGATTTTTGTGCTGCCTTAGTTTTATCACACGTACTTGGTGGGATCTTTTTCTTTTTAATTTTTTCCCCCCCTTCTTTTTCAATAGGCCCTTTTCCAGCTCTCGATATAGTCCCAACTCTGTTTAAAATTCTTTCTTAGAAACGAGGGGATCTTTTGCTGTTTTTAGACTTCACAGGGCTACTGACTAGTTGTTGATGCAGAGGCTGCCTGCTGGGTGCCAGTACGGGCTTCGCGTTGGCTGGTGGAGAGAGACAAGCTCTGCTTTGTTCCCTGCTTTTTCAAACCTGACCACCAATATGGTGGGCAGATGGCAGAAACACCAGCCCTGTGTAAATGAAACCGCGGTGCTCGCTGTGAGAAGGACTCGAGGGGTGGAGAGCCGGTGGCCCAGGAGGGAGGACTGGCTTGCCGAAGGGCAGCAAAAGCCTGGCATCCTGAAGCAAAGGATGGGGGGTAAAATTTTTGGCATTTTCTGACAACAGCTAATTTGACGTAAGATTTGACCAAAACCTTCCCAGATCTTTCGAATGTAATGAAAAGCAGGGCCACCACCACGCCTCCCGTTATGCCGGGGGAAGACAAAAATTTATAGTATTTTCCCCTCTAATCACAAATCCTGTTCGTGTAATGATGCTCTTGATGAGGCCACTGTAATAGGTGAACAAAACAATGTTGGCCATGCTTTTGTCCTGCAGAAATTGCCTATTTACAATACATAGGAGATTTAGTGCAGCACATTGTGACCTTGCACGTTGGGCAATTATGTAAATGCCTCTGTGGCGCCTGTTTAAATGCATTTCTGTGCTGTTTGAGTTCTGGGGATGGACAAATTCACTCTAGTCTTCATCAGATGACAATTCAAAGGGAGAAACACACCACCGGCAGTAGGGCAGGACAGCCACTACGTTTGGACAAACTCTTCGGCTGTGTGCTCATCTCGGTTGCGGTTGTCCCTCTGCCAAGTTGTACCATTTAGGAGGGTGGGGTAGGCTTTTGCATCCTTTATCTCACCGGAGAAGTCTAAGATGGCTTGTCCACGCATATTGTTTTTGTCTGTAAATACGTAAGCATTGGAGCAGTGGTGGTAAGAAGGACTGTGCAAGTTACAGCATTTTATTTTTTCAGAGACTTCGGGCCAACCCCTTGCCTCTGGAGGCTGGGAGCTTATGCGTCTCAAGAATTGGCTCAAGTAAAGTTAAGGCTAAATTCCTTGAGTGCTTGCTGTAGCTCAGCGTCGTTCAACTGACAATGCAGCATTAAGGCATACCGGTCTAAAAACTCTGCATGCTAGAAAAAAAAAGCCAGTAAGATTTTGTGTGGCAGAGCTGCCTGATGACCTGCCTTGGGACAGGCCGTTCCCCTTCTAAACTGAGACGTGGACGTAGAGGGATTTTTACCCCAGGCCCTTAAGCTGTTGGTGCCCAGGTCACAGTATGCTGCCCTAGGGCAAATTCCTCATCATCCAGAAGCAAGATCATTGGGTTGAAGCCATACTGATACGTGCTGTACAAACAGTTGGTTTGACTGGGTAATTTTTTTTTTCTGGCTCTTCCTTTCTTTTTAGGCAGCTAGACACAAAAGCTGAAACTGGAACAAGGCCACAGGGTTAACAAAGTCAATTACTTTCTTGTACCACCTTCTTTGTGTTTTTTTTTTCTTTTTTTTTTTTTCCTTAATCAAGTTAGATCAAGGTGAAAAAGAGGAAAAGATGCTGTCGTAATTTATTATCTTCTTGAAGATAAACATGGAATAGTCCTCTCCCACTCTCCTCATGCTCACAAAAAAGAAAGAAAAAAGAAAACAAGAAAAAGGTTGGGTCAAGTTAGCAGGATTGTTTTACCTCTTCCATTGTGTGTGCTTCTCTGTATGGAACTTCATGCTGTATTACAGCAATTTACACTGTGACAGAAAGTATTCAGAAGCCCCGTTTTGAGTAAATGTTTAACTTTTGATAAATGCGGTATTGTTCTAGCCAAACGGCAGTACAAACATGTCACCATTTGGTGTCTTTCCAGCACGCACGCCTTGTTCTTCTGTGATGCTTTTGCTAAACTTGAATGAAATCAAGGTACATTAGGTACTCATCTGAAAGATAGACATGGAATTCAGCCAGCACTCTTCATGATCAGGTTCATCCTTGGTGTAAAATTTTCACTACCCATGGAGGAATGAACTTGTCCTGTTAGGTATCTCTTCTTGCTAGCTGTGTTTGAGGACAGGCCCATTTTTATGCGTGTGGTTCCAACCATCTCTCATCCATAAATCTGTGAAGAGTTTTCTCCTGTTTTGTCTTCTGTCCGGATAAGACCATAAGGTGGAATGTCAAGGTGATGCTACTCACTGAAATACTGGTTTGGTAGTCAAAGGCTGAGGTGTGCTGTGTAGAATTGTCAGCATCCCTGAAGGTGTGGGGGGAAGAGCTCTGATCAAGCAGATCAGCAGAACTGGGTTGCATTTGGAGGGTAGACAGGGAAAGTAAGGATGCTTCAGAGACCATAAAATAGAGCTACTATTTCAGGAAAGGGAGACCGTTTGGCCTAGTTGGTGGTTGCCTCTAAAAATACTTGAAATATCATCTGAGTCAAAAACAAAAGGCAGGCTATATGCATATTTACCGAAAGGAGAAAATTAACCATCAGGCATCTTGCCTCTCGGAACATTTCACTGTAGGTGGAAAACATTGTTATCCTCCATGTCTGTCAAAATTTCCCATGACAAACTCGATTAGAATAAGTCAGCAACTGCGAGCCCAAAAGCACATTCTAGGCCTGGCAGCAAATGTGTGAGAATAGCTCTGATACAGAGGTTTCTGCCATCGTCTTTCCCTTTCTGCTGTCGGGCTGTTGCTTCCTATTTGCTGGAAGGAGATTCGGGAACAAAGCACGTTCATGGGCCGAAGTCAGAGTAACCCCTGAGAGCAAATAGCTTGATCATGAGGCACAAAAATGAGTACTCATAAAAATGGACAGATCTATGCTTTAAGCCAAAGCTATTCGGTCTGTTTTAACAATGCCCTTGAATATGGGGAAAAAAACCCCGTGTTTCTGACTGGCCATCATGCACTAATGGAATTGAACTGTCCCCAAAAGAGGGCTGGACTTGCTGAAAACAAGACAGTAAAGACAGGAACCTGCAGCATATTCACCCAGTACAAACAAGTAATTTAGAGAAAATAATTACAGAAATTCCAGCAAAAACATATCTTAGTGACTTATTTTTTATATTACTGGATGCTTGCTCTTTGAAGCGATGAAACGGTGCTTCGAGGGTGATTTTTTTTTTTAAAGGTAATAAGTGTGGGTTTTGTAAAATGCAAATTTCAGCAACGTCAAAACATTTTTAAACAAGACGGCAAAGTTTTTTAGAAGAAATTTGCCTTCTGCTCAAGAAGTTGAAGCAAGCAAAACCTTTTACAGCTTGCACTTTCCTGGGAATTTGGTGGTGAAAAATCCACATTAGTAATCCAAACCTTACACTTCTGCAGCACTGTAAATACAACTAGAACAGGGTACTCTTTTAAGTTAGGACCTTTTTATTTTAGGCTTTTTTTTCCTCATGAAAGCAGGGCTGTGTAAGCACCGGTAACGCGCATGTGATTACAGTATAGTGAAAAATTTCTCATGCTCCTTACTGTTCTTGAGTCAGCTGGTAGAGGTTGGATGGGGGAGTAGATTTATCCAGCTGTTGCATCACCAACATGTGGTTAGTGCAGGTGTAACTTACATTCAAGGAATGCACAGTCTGAACCCATTTTGCATCTGGATTTGTCTGTCGGTTTGCTGAGGGCTTGAGGTATGGCAAGCTTTCTTCTTAATGTAATAAATCAATATGTTATTTATTAATCCAGTTGATGGTCCTCTCTTTCTTAGTGCGTTGGGTGCTTTCTATACTTCATTTTTGCTTCTAAATGGAAAAATATTTTTAAATACGCTTTTAGGTTTGATCAAATGAGCATCTGGTATTGCTCAAAGAAAAAGTCGTATCCCCCCCCCCGACACCTTATCCTCACTCTTTTTTCCTCAAATGCTAATGCGTTTGTGCATTATCCATTTCAGAATTGCTTTTTTCTTTTCTTTAGAAGGAAAAGATCATCATCATTAGACGATGATGCTTTTCAGGATAAAATTGTCTTTATAATGTGCTACATAACAAACAAATTACATCTCATAATATCAGATGGGCCCACAGAATAACTTGGACAGTATGGAAACAGATCAACGTCTTCATGATAACCTCAAAAACAGCCATTCAAAACCAGTGGGGATATACATCTGCAAGAAAATGTTTCATTAGGAAAAAAGTATTATATGCTGAGGGGTAAGGTAATAAACTTGCATGTGTGTTTTCCAGTATTTGTCCGGCCACAGTCATTGTTTTCCTGGCCAGGGCTGGATCACAGCGGCAGCTTTCACTCTTTGGGAATTCCCAACAAGACAAGCTCTTTAGTCCCATACCCGTGTAATGGAAACTGGTCTTGTTTTTGTTGTGGCAATGCACCTATGGATGCATAAAGAGGGGTATGTATGTATGAAAGAGTTAGGGCTCAAATCTGGGGAAAGGTGTCCCCAGGAACTTGGGATGTATTACCAAACCTGCTGACCTTCCCCTGGCTGCAAATGCCAGGTCTGACTCTTTGATCTTGCATTTATTAACATAAATTAATTATTAATTATTAACGTAAATGTGCATAAATGTACACCCAACCAACGACCAAGGCGCTCGACCCTTCCCACTGCAGTAACCCACTCCAGCAAACAGGATAAATTGCCTCTGTCCGTTTGTCCTCTGCGAGGAGGGGGCTGGAGAGCAGCAACAAGCGATGGTGCTTGTGCTGCCTTAACGCGCTTGTGGGAAGCACTCAGGTGATGAACCTCGTACAGGAGTCCGTGTTTCTTAAACTTCATTCTACTTAAACTATTCTACTTAAAACTATTGATATTTTTAATCATTTTTTTTTACCGTATTTCACTGTTTCTGAAAGTTGTATACTGTTCTTGTGTATAACCCGGTAAGCACGCTTTTGGCCAAGCAGGGCTGGGCCTTTAATAGTTTTTTTCTAGCTGGAAGAGCAACCGTGAAACCAAGCTGCAGCTTCGCATACGTGGTTTCTGCAATTAAGGGCTGCAGCTGTTCTACTTTTTTTGTCTCTGTGACGCAAATCAAAGCGCAGCAATGGTATTGCCTGAGGGAAGAGAGAAAGCTACTTGCTTGCTTCCCCATGCTGATAACTAAGCGGTGATGACAAGAAACTGGGGCAAAGGAAAGTTCAAAAGCAGAATCTGAATATTACGAACGACTGAAGAAACGCAGGTGCCTCTTCTTCAGTGCAAAAGGGAAATAAAACTGTGTGGATGTCAGAAGAAATAATCAGCTAGCCAAAGGAGAATATGTAGGGCTGTAAATTTTCTGTCACTCCGTGGAATTCTGACGTGTACAGTAGTTGGGGGTCTGTATACTATCAAATACGTTACAGTCAGCCCCATTTTAAACATGATTAACTTTTACCTAGTGACTTCAACCTTAAGGACCTCGATTCTCTCACCTTCTCATGCAAATCCCTTTTTCACATGTGTTTCAATATCAGCCTGAACGATGAGCTCCTGTTGGGTATTCTTGTATTCTTCTTCCATGCGTAGCACTCAAAATGTCCTCCGCAGGAGGGAATTCTGAGGAAACAGAGGTACAGAGAGCACGAGTGGTGGTACTCTTCTGAGGTCACGCAACAAGCAGAGGAGAGAGTTCAGATGTCTTGAATCACAGCTTATTTACTGCTTTCTCTGCTAACTTCTAAACTGATTTGTGTGGCCATCTCAGGTTTGTGGATTTGTTTGCTTGTCCTGTCTAAACTGAATTTCATAGGTGTTTCAATAAAGATAAATTTTGCAGGTTTGATATGGAACAAAAACGAGCTTCGTTCAAGGCATCGAAGGTGCCTAAACAGTGAGTGCCAACTCCTGCCAGGTGGGCTAGTGAAGTCCTTCCTGCTGGGGTGCTGCTTTCTGTGTGCCCCAACCCTGAGAACAGGCAGCTTCGTGGGAGAGGAGGAGCAGCTGGACGAAGGCATCCCAGGCTCTGCTCGGCATCTCCCCTGCTCTCCTGTCTCATGTGAACTCTCTCTTCGTTGCTGTCCTCCACTGCCTCTCGGTTCTCTTCCCTCACCCTGGGGACAGAAGTCTGGTTTTTTGCTTCTGCCTGTTGTGCATGTCCTGCGTGATGCTACAGTTCCCCACCACATCTGTGTTCTCTCCTCACTTCTGTTGTTTCTCATCTCCTGTGTTTTCTGTCCCACCGAAGGCTTCATCTTTTGAGGCACCTCACGTGGTTTAATTCCCTGCTCTCTGCAGCAACTCAGGTGTGGGGGAGATCTTCGCAGCAGTGCTAAATGGTTTAATGGGTCTCTCTAGTAGTAATTTTCAATTACTCTACTTTGGTCGTTTTATAACTTGGCCAATTTGGGGGAGCTTGTGAGAGGGACAGCAAGCGACACGTCTCTGATACCGTAGCCTCCTCCAAACTCTCAAATTCATGATCTGAAACAAGGCTTAGGAAAAAGTCGATTCTGGTTTTCACGTGGGTAAAATAATGTGTTTCTCTGTCTTCCTGCACAGTGAGCGTTCAGCCACCCATGTACACAATCCCAGGCCAAATAATGAAGATCATACGTTGCAGATGCGACTTAAAATGGGCTGTATCGTGGAAAGTGTTGGGCCACTTTAAAGCTGATTCTGCTAGCCCTGCCTGTACTACAGTTGCCTATGAGTCAAGCACAAAATTGAATCAAGGCTTTTTCTTCCGGTAGTAGTTGCATCAGCAAAACCCACATGCTATAATAGAAAACAAATCCACATTTTTTTGCAAGGCTGGGATTTAAGATTTCTTTTTTTTTTTTAGCGCCAGCTTTATTTTTTCAGCCGAGGCAAAAATAGGTTTTAGGAATGAATAATTGCCATCAATCTAACCAATTTACAGTGTTTGACTTAAAATAAGGAAGTAGTTTAGAAAGATGTTTCTATGTTTGTTACTAACAATTTTATTGGTAATCAAGAGGCTTGCTGACTCCATTGCTGGGAACTGGATTTATGTCTTGGTTTTCATGGCTGGAAGCTAGGGGAGTACGAGTGCTTTATAATGGTACTCTTTTTTGGGCAAGATCCACAAAAGTACTGTGGAGCCTTTCAATCATCTGAGTGATGTAGGGTAGCCCACTTTTAGTAGTTCTTCAGACCTAAAACATCGTAAGTTCTTACCTATGGGTTCCCTTCTCTGCAAATGCAATTTCCTCAGGCTGATGCAAAAGGGTTTTCTGCATTTTCTCATTTTGATACGTGGTGGCTCGGCTCAATCTGTTGTGATACAAGCATATTTTCACACATCTTGTCTTTTAAAGGAATTTTTATACTCGCATGTAGTTTAAGGTGAGAAGGAAACATTCCTTTCTACTTGATCTGGTTGTAACCTTAATGGCAAGGGAAGTTACGATTGGAATTCAAATAGTTTTAGGATTCCTTCCCTTTGTGAGGAGAAGGTAAAGCTTCAAAATCCGCTATATACTAAGTATTTATTAATGATATTTTCTAATATTTGTTTCCCATCAGTTCTGCTGTCTTCAAATTAACAAAATAATGAATGCTCATTAACCTTATTATGGCAAATCAGTAGTAAGCCTAATAGTTCCTCCTGTAAAATGCTTCAATATGAGCTTCAAAAACAATATTAAAATTTATTAGTTGTCCCTTAAAGCTGATTGATATGCTAGGGAGTTTCATAGGAAAAAAAATACCTAGATGACTTGCATCCACTGCTAGCCTGATTTCAATAAATTTTAAAACTTTTTCCTGCTGTTTATAGTTACGATAATTGAGTGTTAAAGACTTTCTACTGAGTCTGATGCTGACTCTCCTTCGTTATTACTTCCTGCTTCTAATCACCCTTGAACTGGATTCATCTCTGCCGCAGACATATTATTTAGCATGAAAAGACCTTGCTGCTATTTGTAGGATTTTCCAGGGCTTTGGTACCAATTCGTCAGCGGGCAATCTGACTGTTTGCGGTTGTATTTTTTTTTTTGGAGTCGGCATTGTTAAATGCCACTGAATGTGGAGTTCTGAAAGGACACATGTGCTTTCCATTTCTCTGTGAGGACTAGGTTGTCACTGTGTCAGTCATAATCCCACTTTCCTCTGGTAGTGCTGTCCCTGTGCAGCTTTTGCCTTCGTCTCTGTGATACTCTAGGGCTGCACAAATAATTGTCAGGATCTGCACCTTGTCTTGTGGGAGATCTCCATATTTTTTATTATTATTATTATTATTATTTTGAAAGGCTTTTTCCAGTGTGTCTGGAGTGCCGCTGAAGTGCAGAACCATGGTTTCTAGCTGTGCAGGCACCACGTATATCACCACCTGGCTGGGCTGCTGGAGCTGGGCTGTGGCACGTTTGTCCTCTGCGAAGCTGCCCTGTGGCAAATTAGCAGAACTTGGTAAAACTCCTCAGTCTGACTCAGTAAAATGAACGGATTAAATTCATTCAAGACCTTGAGAAATGTTTAAGGGGAAAAAAAAAAAAATCAGGTATACTAAAGCTCAGGAAATGTAAGTGGTTTCCTAGGTTGTCTAGCCAAAGACATTTGTAGTCTTCCCACTTTGCATTCAGCTTTATGTAAGGCTCTCTCCATCTTGTTAATATTAAAAGAATAAATACTTTTTTACCTGGTCTTGCAAGAATGTTTAGGGTAGACATGCTTGTTCTGCAAACTACCCAATTGCATTTTGAGTTTAAGTGATTTATCCATTTTTTGAAAATAAGACCTTGTCTTCTAAATAACTTTAAAAGCCTTTTCCAATGTGTGAGCAAAGCCTTGAACAAATCAAGATTTATCCACCGGTTGTGAAAATGTTTGATTTACATCCAGACTGTAATACTGTAATCTGGTCCCCTGGGTCACTTATTGGAGAAGGTGAGGTCTTATATTTGTAGAAGTGTTTCCATGCTTGCAGCTCAGACTTGCTTTAAACGAATGTAAAAAGACAACTTTATTTTCTGAGACATCGAGTTTTAAACGTGTGACGATATCTGTGTTAATTTTATGGGGTTTTAAATAAACTCCAGTGGCCTACTACTGAAGGGAAAAGTTTCTTACCTTCCCCTCCCCATCCTTACTTCTCCTCCTCTGACAGGTTCCTCACTCTGTCTGAAGGATGCCTGGAAATAGGAACTACAGTTACATTGTGTGTGTAACTTCGAAAGAAGAGGAAGAGTCCTCGTCTGGCTTTCAACATCACTGAAATTGGTATTCATAGAATCATAGAATCATTCAGGTTGGAAAAGACCCTGGGATCATCGAGTCCAACCATCTACCCTACTCTACAAGGTTCTTCCCTACACCATATC